>CM065392.1:39552500-40292500 GCA_033060915.1 Euryodendron excelsum | reverse complement strand
TAAACAATTTAAAAAGTTCACCCAACAACTAATTGCTGTAATATATAGTATAGATAGATTTGTCATTTTGAACAAAATTAAAGGGATTTGAATAGAAAATTTCGCAGTTTTAAATTAAATGAAGAACTTCCTAAATTATAAGGGAAAGCCTTACAAAAATCTAAAAATAAAAATAAAAATATTTTGAATTTTATGTAAAACTTTTTAAAATAAGATGAGATTTCAGTGAAGATTTATTAATCACAAAAAAAAAAAATTTTATATTTCAAGATTAAACTGACACTATTATAACAGATTTAGTATTAGTAATTTAAAAATTTTAAAAACTAAAAAAATCATTTTATGTCTTTTGACATAAAAGACCCAACAACGTATTGCTAAAAATAGATAGTTATAAATGCACAATATGTTAGTCTGCATAACATAATAATATGCAAAATTTATTATTAAAGTAATACATGTCATGTCAATATTACCAAATATTTGAATTTTCATATATTTAAGGGAGTGACTTTAGGAAACATCCAGTAGTTTGAATTTTGAAACAAATGTAAGATTTTAGGAAAGTACTAAAATTATATTTGTTAACCAATCAAATTGTAACAATGTTATTCTTGTATTACTAAAACTTTAATTTTTATAAATTTCAAGAGAGTGACTCTAGAAAATATATAATAGGAATTAAAGGTCCATCTATATATTATATATAATAGTAAGAGGTTTTAGCTTACTAATCAAATTGCAACATGTGATATTTTATGGTTAGATCAATACTATTATGAGATATATAAAATGATTATTCAAAAATTTTAAAAAGTTTACCCAACAACCAATTTAAAAATGAGAATACTAATTCTTTGAATTTTATGAAAACTTTCCAAAATAAGATGATATTTTAGTAAAGATTTGTTAATCACAAAAAATTTATTTTTTTTATATACTTTATGGTTAAACCTACACTATTATAAGTAATTTAAAATTTTAAAAACTAAGAAATTTATTTTAGGTCTTTCAACATTAAAGACCCAACAACGTATTGCTATAAATAGATGGCTATAATATGTCAAAGCTTATTATTAAAGTAGTAAGCGTCATGTTAATATTACCAAATACTAGCGTTGATTCATGCGATGCACAAGAGTTATGGAAAAAAGTGAAAGTCTAATAATTTAGTAATTTGTATAATTGATTAAAATTTTTAATAAATTTAGGAATATGAAAAATTGCCTTGACGAAAATTTTTTTTGTTATTAATTATGAATGCAGTAAGAGCTGAGGTCCAAATAGCTTATTAAAAATATAAAATTGAAAAGTTTAAATTGAAAAGTTTCTCTGTTTGTTTTTAGAGAAACGATCACATAAATTTTTTAGTAAATCATGATAAATTCATTGAAGTGGGTTTTGAAAAGTTTTTTGACATGAATTTCTCGATGTAAGAATAAAGAAATTGGGATAACAAAAAAAAGGGATAGCAACTCTTGATCTTGAATACTTATGCAGTCTCACTTTTAGATTCCTGATAAAACAGAATCCAATTTGAAAAAGTATAATTCCAAATGCCTTCATTAAGATCCACAAAAGTCATTTTCATAAATACATACTATCATCGCATAGGCCCTTCGCACATCATACGTATATATCCCAAAAAAATTCAGAACTTGATTACATCTTCACCTTCAAAATCATCAAGGAACACGCGCCTTCGTCATACATTCCTCGGGTAACAATCCAAATGCAATAAAAATTCCTTTCTTCTTAATACAGCAAATCACCTTGGGAAGAAGTGCTCAAGTATCATGGCCTCGTAGCAAAAAACGGTGTTTGTTTAAATTTTTTTTTTTAGTTTTTTACAAAATTTGAAGAAAGAAAACTAAAAACACTAAAATAAGTGTATTTTTTCTTATTAAAACATTAGTCTAGTATTTTTGGCACACTGATAACCTATAAACGCCTATCACCAAATCACAAAAAACACATAGCAAAAACACAAAATAAAAACACACAGCAAAAAATAAAAATTGACAACGTTACTAAACGAACCTGTTCATCGTATTCAAATCCCAGCTCATTCATATACCAATATCTGCATACCAAAAACAAAAAAAAGAAAAATTAGCAAATCATACCCATAGTAAATAGAGCCTTTAAATGACAATTGGGCTCGACAAGAGCTAAAGAGTCATGGCAGTTCACTCCTTAAAATCCAACAAAATCTGAGCTTATCAAAAATAAAAAAATAGTATTAATCTTAATAACAAAAAATGCGAATAATAATTCTAAGATGTGTTATTAAAGTGAGCTAACAAAGCAAAGAGATGAGTTTGGATTCTAGTTTTTGGTACATGTAAGATTATTTATTTGCTCTTTTCTTCATAAGTAGGGATTATAATCTTGTCAAAGTGTAAAATTAAAATAGAAAAAGACTACATAACTAAGAGACATTGAAAGAGCGGGTCAGGATTATTTGATTACCTTGAATGCGAGTACTGGATGGACCTAAAAAATAAGAAATCCATAATGAAAATTATGAATTTGACTAAGAATTAGATTTAAACTGAATGCTCAAAGGAAAAATAAGATTACCATCAAAGTGAAACATAAGATTTTTTATACAAATCCATATAAGACAGTCGAAAAGAAAAACGACGGTGTGATTTAATTACCAAAAATACTTTAATCAAAATCTTGATTTTCCTACCAATAAATATGATATAAATTCTACAGAGACAGTTAAATAATCACAGTATACTTTGGTTGATGAGAAAGTGATGGCTGAAAAAAAAATACATAACATTTTCATTGGATGAGAACGGCTGTGAAGGGAAAAAACAAATTGTTGATATAAAAATTTTGCTAACCTGTCCATATAGAGTTAAATCTATATTCTTCTAAAAAAGTTGAAGCAAAAAATTTTGTTCCTGAAGTACTGCACAGGAACAAAATAAAAAAAGAGTTGGTAGAAATAATTTTTTGAACATATACACTTGTACAAACAAAATATACATGATACATTGATACATATATTAAAAGATTACATGTGAACGAACAGACCTATAGGTGTGGGTCTTGTACCCAAGTGATCTTTGCGTTGATGACGGTGTAGACAATGTTGAGGCGATCAGGAAAGAGGTGGAGTCTGGTGGCACGTTGGGTGAATCCGTGAATGGAGTCTCGGCGGACTCGAGTTCATCATATAGTCAACTCGGTGTTGTTCGACGGCACTATTGCAACGTCAGCGATCCATGTTGGTGGGTGCCGGAGGGGAAGACTGAGAGTGATAGAAAATGTCAATAGATGGTGAGGAGCAGGTATCTCAACCAATTTTGCGTGTAAATATGACGATTTGAGGTACAAATCATGGAATTTATTGTGGAATTTTTAGGAACCATATAATCATTAATTTTTTCCTTTACTGTTTATTATTGCCAGTATACGTTTTAGAAATCATTATTGTTTTCTTTTTTTGTTTAGTGATGACTTTTTTTTTGAAAAATATTGGGAGGAGCCGACTGTATTTGAGGGAGTGGAGTTGGGTTTGCCATAGATTGTCTTTCTCTTTTAGCTAATTATTTTGTTTCCTTGTCACAATTTAACTCATTTCAATAATTTTTATGATTAATTTTTAATTTGATTATTTTTTTATTTGGTGTGCTTTCCTTTATAAGAGAGGAAGAGAGAAGCTTGATTGGTTAAAATAGTGAGGTGTGCTATGCGGCATCGTAGTTTTTTAAAATTTTTAAAAAAATAAGAATTGAATTTTGAAGACTTGAGAAGCTCTTACTATATTTGCATATAAAATAGTATAGATTTGAATTTTCATAAATTTAAGAGAATGATTTTAAAAAATATCTAACAGTTTGAATTTTAAAATAAATATAAGATTTTAAAAAAATAATGAAGTTATTTTTGTTAACCACCCAAATTGTAAGAAAATTGAGATGCAAGCAAGTCCTTTATGAAGCACATGACCATTTTTTATTCTTCTCTATTCCTTTCTCTCCTGTTTGCATGAACAAGTAGAAAAGGTAAAACGAACCGCCAATAAGTTGGATATTAAAAATGTTTAACGGCCTTCCATTGTTGGCCAGTGGTTGTATAACTCATTTGCGGTGGTGCGGCCACCACCACACCACCCAAGGAAAAGTACAAAAACATGAATACCAAAAAATCTACCATATAATATTAGACATGTTTCAAAAAATAAAAATAAAAAGAAAGAAAAGAAAGCTAAAATAAAATAAAATATTATATGATTGCATTTTTATCTATCCGATTGAAGTTTTTCACGCTAAGTGAGTGCGGTTGCTTTCAAGTTTCAATGTTTTCCAAAATGCTTAACTTGGACAATTACGTAACACTAATATCATGGGCGGACCCACACTAGGCCAGAGCCCTCGCTAGTCGCTCCTTAAGTAAAATTTTTTTATTGTCCCAAAAAAGACAGCCAGCCCAACTGGGTTTAGCCATATGGTTGCTATAGCAGTGTAACACGATTTATGTTAATGGATGTATTGATTTTGATTTTGACTTGGTGAGGTCGGCTCTCCTTTATCTTAATATTTAAAATATTGCAGATTCTTTATTTAATTATTTTATATATTATTTATTGAGATTTAAGAATAATATTATTATTTAATTTATATTTATATTTTTTTAAATATTAAATAAAATTTAAATAACTTGATGTAACGATAAGAGTGTTTGGAGCAAGCTGATCCCAGAGTCTAAAGCTATATTTGGTACTAATTTTTTAACTGATTTTTTTTAAAATTTATAAAGAAAAAATAAAAAAATAAAAAAAATTAACTTTTTAACTAATAAACTTAAACTTAGGTTTTAGCCCTATCGAACTGGCACTGCGTGCCGTTCCCTATAGAGGCGGTGGTGCAAGTGGCCTCTTCTTCCGATTTCGGGGGTGAAAATTTTGTCATCTCTCTCTCTCTATCCGGATCTCGATCTCGACATTTAACCCCATTACCAGCCAACTTTCCTCCCTCCCTCCCTCACGCATTGTTAATAAGAAGTTGGTTGGGGGTAGGAGAGTGCCATCCATAAATATCATCAGCGGTCAAACTGTAGGATCCAAAGACTCTACATTCACATTGATTTCCACAGATCCATACATATATGTGGCATTCCATATCTCAGCCTCCTTCAACCACTTCGATTTGATTTCCGGTTAGTTTTATTATCATTTCTACCAGGAAAAAAAAAAAGAAAAAAGAAAAAAAAAATATGGAAGTAGAATCTGCTTCTTCTACTCAAGGCGCGAAATCAATTGCACCTCCTCCTCCTCCTACCTCTTCTCAAAACTCTCGGAAACGCAGAAGAAACATATGTTTGGCGGTGATTGCGGTCATATTGGGCTTAGTTTTGCTAATGGTAATATTAGGGCTCACCGTCTTCAAAGCCAAACGTCCCGTAACCACTGTCAATTCCGTGGCTCTGAAAGATTTGCAGTTTTCTGTGGACATTGCGAGGGTCAGGGTGTACTTGAACATCACCCTCGACGTGAATCTCTCTGTTAAGAACCCGAATAAAGTCGGATTCAAGTACACCAACAGCTCTGCCCTCTTGAAATACCGCGGCGAAGTTGTCGGTGAGGCTCCCATCCCCCCGGGGGAGATATCGGCCGACAAAACTCTCCCTCTGAATCTGACGCTGACCTTATTGGCGGATCGACTGCTCTCCAACTCCAATGTGTATTCGGACGTCCTCTCCGGTACGTTGCCCCTCAGCACCTTTACCAGAATATCGGGCAAAGTTTACATCATGAACCTATTTAATTTCCATGTGGTTTCTTACACTTCCTGCGACATAAACATTAACGTCGGGAATAGGACTGTGGCCAACCAGACTTGTCAATACAAGACCAAATTATAGGAGATCCAATTCTTTGGATGGACCTGGAAAAAAAACAAGAAAAGGAAAATCTGGATTGGTAGTTGGAACAATTTGATTCATTTAACCACTTCTGTGATATACATGTTGTACCCAGTTTGTTCTGATGCATTTTGTAGCATCTGAGATATATTACAGAACACGGTAGAGACACTGTGCAGTTGTCTCTTCTTCCCTTGTTTGGCATCGCCATAAATTTATTTATTGTGGGTGTACTGTATTGTTTTACATTTATTTGTTTGTTTGCTTGCAAAATGTACATGGATGGTTGATATTGGATGCGTGTGAAGAGGTAGCCATTATAGGCAGCCAACAAATGAAATAATATAGAGAGAAGTGGTGCACAAATTCATTCTTTCACAAAATGTTAGTATTCACGAGAAGTGGACAAAACTCTTATTATTAGGTTGGATAATTATGATTAAGTACTTACTAAAATGTAATTATCTACCTTTTTCTATTAATTTTTTATAACTGATTTGAGGACTGTAGAAGACGGCCCACCTGATGGAGGTACTGTGATATTCAAATTTGGGAATACTTGGGATGAATCCATTTCAATCTAGTGATGACTAGGAAATCCTTTTACATCATCTTGACCCTTACAGAAAATCTGATCATCCTATTGCTGAAATCTTTATTTAATGGTGGTTTGATCTCCTTAATTGTATTTTATGCCCCTGTTTTAATATTCAGAGAGGACGTACATTATTCAAGGAGCTAGTCATCCACAAATTTCTTAGGATCTGTGTTCTACCATCCTCAAATTTCTCATTAACATGTTGAACCAACTGTTTTGAAATCCACTACTCCTTGTAGCTAGAGTCGTATAGTTGCTCTTTATGGTATGGCTATCTTCTGATTATTAGCCACTGACGAGGTGGTTGGAGCTTGTTGGACGATACAAGGCTTGTTGGTGTCAGGAGAGCCTTGTATAATATGCCTAATATTGTGTCCGAGGGTATGACAAGGAAGATTTTTTCTTTGACTTCGTGACAGACGGTAGAGCTTGAACCTCCTGCTAGGTGGAGAAGATGGCCACGTTTTCTAGTAATGTGTCCATTAAAAATAAAATAACCGACCTTGTGGTCCATTTTCTAGGTGAACTGTCCTCTGTCAATCTTGATGCTGTTTACTGAGAGGACAAATACAATTGAGAAACGGCAATTTATTGCCAATTAGGTTTATTTCTGGGGCAAAACTACACAATCTATTACATACATTTATTCTGTTGCTTTGGACTCTCTGGGTTTTACACTTTTGTCTAATACACAAGGAGGTTAAGCATACATCTCTGAACCACAATATGTGATTTCAGGCTAAAACACGGGGCATAAAGTGTAGTTAACCCAAATAAATATCTAAGAAATTAAGAATATTTTTCTAATGAGCAAAACTGATTTATTGGTTTGTCAAGTTTTATACAATTGGTAGTGAATGCCATTCTACTGTTTCCTTCTTTCGGCAGTGTTTCTCCGCCAAAAGCACCACTAGGCTGCAACAGATTTCCTTTTTGACTATTTTTTTTCGTATTATTTTACCTCACCAGAACACTCAAAAGTCGTAACAATAACTACATGCTACAACAGCATTAACTCCCTTGGAAAAATCTTTCCTTCTTTCCTGCAAAGAAACCTGGATGCAGCATTGTTCTCTATTGCTAATAGTTTATGCAACAGACTTGAATCTCCTAATACCACCTCTATTGTTTTCCTTGTACCACCTCCTCGCGACATGTGATAGCAATTCTTAAATTAGAGGCAATTATATCACCATTGACCACCGCTCCCTAGGAAGCAAAAACAATTGCCTCTTCTTCCAAATTGCATAGGTGGTTGTAATTATTTTTTGAACTTCGTCATCACTCACCAAAATCCAGAATATTGCTGGTAATGCACTTTGTTGAAAAACTACCATCCATATTGCGAATTGCAAAAGAAAGAAAAGAAAAAAAGAAGGGGAAGAAGATGATGGAAATAAATGGAGAGCACAAGCTCATTCGCACAGGGAAATTCTAACTTATAAATAGCAAACCAGTATTAGATACACTATGACCCAAAGAAAAGAAGAAGAAGATGAAGTAGAAGCTATCCAAACTAGCCTGCACTAGATTTTTTTTTGGATTGTTCATAATTTCCACGTTGAAATACTCTAAATTGATATAATGACTATATGCTACAGCCTACAGCAGCAAGAAGGCCCTATAGAGCATCCTTACCTCTTGCCTACGAAGGAACCTAGAGACAAGCTTGTCCTCCGGAAAAGTAAAGGTGGGGCAACTTAAAAACAAAAAGACGGTTCCATTTTTTCAAAGGAAGTTCCACTCACATTTACAAGAAGTTGCGCATTTTGATCTACACCCATATTCCCCGAAGAATCTGCACATTAGCTATACCTTCTCTTAAGATATGCTTAATGAACGGTATACTAACATCATTGCAAGAGGAAACTTGAGTCTTTAACAAGGGCTCTATACGAAAAATTCTGACATGAGCCTTCTAGAATGTGTTTCATAGCATCCTCTATTGCTAATGCTTGATGGAACCAGACTTTTGTAAGCACAAAGTATAAGAATATAACTTCGGTGATTCTTGGTTTTTTTTTTGGCTAGGAATTCTTAATCCTTTCAAAATGGCAGCAGCATACCTATTTTTTTTTTTTTTTTTTTTTTTTTTGTTTTTTGTGATTTCATTCTTACCAGTCTCTTCTGGTTCGTTTGGTAACGCTGTCAATTTTTGTTTTTTACTGTGTGTTTTTGTTTTGTGTTTTTGCTGTGTGTTTTTTGTGGTTTGATGATGAGCGTTTATAGGTTATCGTTGTGTCAATAATACTAGACCAATATTTTTGTAAGAGAAAATACACCCATTTTAGTGTTTTTCGTTTTCTTTTTTCGAATTTTGTAAAAAACTAAAAAAAAAAATTAAACAAACGGCGTTTTTTGTTTTTTTTGAAAAAAAAAAAAAAAAACGAAAACAAAAAACGTTACCAAATGAGACCTTCCTTTTTTGTGTATGGCCATGCCAGTCCCGGCAACATCCACTAATTGGGGACTAAATAGAATATTAAATAAAAAATAATAAAGACTTGTTGGTTTGGCACTATAGAGAATGTACATGGATGCAAAAATAGTAAATAGAGGATAAATGAGAAAAATGTAATTAGAGGATAAATAAGGAAGAAGTATAAAGAGGAACTTTACAACACCCTTGGGATGATTTACACATTTTTTTGCTTAAAAAGAATACAATGCTTACTATTTTTCATATTCAATTCATGTAAAAAAATACTATGCATTGTTACTCCCCAATATAAACTTGATTCCCCGGAATAAATTTGGTCAGAAATAAAATTTTCTTATCAAAACAAAATCTCTCTAAATTACAAGTATGAATTTACTTCAAAGACAAACATGTTAGCGTTCCACACGACATACAAGAATTGCCTACCTACATATGACAATAGGAGTATGAGCAAGCACACCGCAGTTAGCAAATATTCAAAACCAAACTATTCGTTGATCACCAAAGAGTGTCTTTCGACGGCAGTGTTCAAATTTTCTGCACCCAGGATCAGAATTCAAGCTTTCTGCATATACCCTGGTCAATGCTTCTTAGTTTTCTTGTGGGCTTTACTGGAACACCCGGACAAGTTTCAGCGATTCCACTTAGACGAGTTGCAGACATAGGGGTCTTAAAACCATCAGAATCGGAGCCCAGAGCTAAAATTTCAGCAAGAAGCCCCTCAGTCTGCTTCGAAACAATAGCTTCCAAAAGAGCTTTATGCACTGTTTCCAGTAATATCTCATCATCTAAGATGGTTTCAGTATCAGTTTCATCATGATTTCCATATCGAATAAAATCAACAGAAGAATCAAAACTGAGTCGTCTTGCAACATTTCTCCGTGATTCTTCAAGATACTTTTTACAATATGGAGCTAGCATGAGCTTGTCTGGACCAGGAGCAAATGGGTCAAAAACAGCCTCTTTTGGAGTACAGGGACTACTACCATCCACAGAGAAATGTAAGCTATCCCTCGGGTGAGAATCAAAGCGGACAGCGTTTGGCGGCGAAGAAACTAGTGTTAGTGGGGATGTAAAATCAAAGGTGAAGTCCCCAGACTCTCTATTCGAATCAGGAGTAATAGGCCCTAGAGAAGCCACCCTGTCGGCAGCCACAGTGGATGATGGCACATAGCTCCGAGAATCCAATTTCTTCTGCGAGAGATTTTCCACTTTCTTCGGTTGAACCAGGCCGACTTTGGTATCCATTTTATCACCGAGAATTGAAAAAGAAACACAGCTGTAACGCATGAAACGGGAAGAAGAAATTTGAGATTTTATCAATCACTTCACTTGTATCAACTGTTTCGTTCTAAGAAGAAGAGCTGGTTAAAATATGTAAGGAGGAATAAATCAAAAACCAAAATACGCCCTGTAGTGCGCCTGAAATTAAACCCTAGCTCAGAACGCCACGACTAAGGGCGAGAGAGATAACAAAAACAAATAATTAACGGTAGGGTTAAAAAAGAACCCTAATCGAACACATCAACTGCAATTTATTAATTGTGCCAAAAAAAAAAAAATGCCAGAAAGATCCAGAAATTGAGTGCGAAAAAAAAAAAACCCCAACCCAGAAAGCAAGTAGCAGATGAGATTAATCAAACAAAATTATCAAACATCAATCAAAAAGAAAAGAGTACATTTTGTACGAAATGCAGGCCGGGAAAGCGAACCTTTGAACAGAGATAATAGATAGATCCACAGAAACCAAATGTAGAGCATATAGGAGGAGGTTGGAGCTCCCATACAGTTTTTATGGGTAAAATTGAAAAACAAAAACAAAGAATACACATGAAAACTTACTTTAACTCCGAGGGGCAAAAGATTACAAGAAGCAGTGGCAGCACAATGGGAATGGGACCGATGAGAGAGAGAGAGAGAGAGAGAGAGAGAGCGGCAGCAGCGTCGTGGGTCGTAATAGAATAAGTGGGAAGGGAAACTGAGAAGAAGTGAAGAAGTCTTTGAATAGATAAACATAATGATCGGGATTTGTGAGTTCTGGTATCGGATGGTCCAGCATACAAATGCCTCAATATTATAGTATAAAATAATTATTTCTATGATACTTTCGCTTAGTAGTTTCGTTTGATATTGGCAACAGAGAAATGACCAAAATTTCATTTAAGTTGAAAGAAAATAGAAAAAAGGGCAAATTACGTAAATGGTCCATGTAGTTTTTTTCAAGTTTTATTTTGATCCTTGTTATTTTAATTGTAACACATTTGCCCTTGAAGTTAAACAAAGTTGTAGAATTAGTCTAATTTGAGACGTCCATCTAGAAAATTGACAAAAAAACACTACGTCCAGCTTAGGTGTCATTTTTTTAGGACAAAACGGTAAAACCATGCCGTCTTTCCGCCATTTCCCCCATAGCCCTAAATTGGGTCTTCCATTACATTAGGGCTTTTGTTACAGAGAAGGAAAAAAGGAGAGAAGTCGAAAAAAAGGGAGAAGGGGGAGAGAAAAAGGGAGAAGAGGGAGAGAAAAAGAGAGAGAAAGGTCGATTACTATTGTGGAAGGTGATGGATTTTGTGCACTGCTACTGTAGAAGAAGTCTTGGTTGAGGACTTCTTGGACTGATCACAACCTAGGAAGAAGATTTTTGGGATGTCCATTATATGGGGTATGTGTAATATACATTCTCAAGGCTTTATATTAAAATATTTTTCATGTTTATACTAAAATAATTTTCATGTTTCCAAATTTACTAAAAATGCAGAGCACTGGTGCATGTGGTTTTTTTTTTTTTTTTGGTATGGGTTGATCCCCCTATGTGTGCTCGAGCTAAGCAAATGATTCCCGAGTTGCTTAAAAGGACCACCTTGCTATAAGACAAGCTGTAGATGCATAGAGCAATAGAGAAATGGATGATGTTATTTGTGGTGATATCGTGGCTGATAATTTAGTGGTGGAATGGCAGTGGAAATGGGAAAGGAAAAGGGAATGGGAAGTACATGCAGCTGGGTTAAATGTTTTATGGGTTTGGGTTGTAATTGCTGAAAAGAATTTTGGCTCATATAATACAAATGTAAAATACGAATGAAAGTTGTTTTGATCCAAAGGTAAATTGTGTTCATTCTCAAATTTTGCTTAATTCGTATGTTTGATGTTTGTACTCATTATCTGAAATAGAGCAACTTAAAGAAGGCAAATTTTATCTTTAACAAAGCATACTGCATTAACCAACCATTAAAAAGATTTCCAAAACAAACACTATTTGAACCCAAATTGCCAACCACGTGACAATTGATTATAAGGGCGCAGTTATCCAATCGAACTCCTATGACAAAACATAACATGAGTCAATTGTTTTACAAAATAACCAAAACAACACAACTCTCTTCACTTTCCTATCTCATCACCATGACCAGTAATATTCCATTTGCCTTGTGTTGCATTCATCTTTGTCTTGCTTCCCTGACCAATTCTTATTATACCCTTTTTAGGTGGTTGTTGAGCTTGGGTTGAAGGAGCTGTTGGCTTGCTATCAATGCTTGGTTTCTTTGGATGTGGTGCCCTTATATTAACACCTATTGGCCTACCCCTTCTAGCCATGCTTTGTTGACTTTCAGATAAACTTCCTACAATTGCCCTTGTCCTCTTAGCCATGCTCGGTTGACTTGCAAATGTACTTTTTACATTTGCCCTTGTCCTCTTACCCATGCTTGGTTGATTGCAGATACATTGTCCCTAGTTTTCCTTGTCCTTCTAGGCATGTTTGTTTAACTTTCAGAAAGGTTAGCAACTGGTGGTGCTGATTTGCTACCAAGGGATGTTGCAGGGTTTCTCCTCACCTGCATATGTAAGCACTCTATTTTTTGCCCGCTCGGTAATCTTTGGTCTGACCGGACTCACATTCAAATCGATACAGACACATTCCAGCCCAAACTGACTTTCCAGACTCAATCCAGTTAATTAACCGCTTTAAGGGCCTACTAGGTTCAATAAAGGCAAAATGACTAAAATGTCCTTGGGGTATTGCTCAGTCCAAGTCCAGTTGGCACGCCTTCTTAAAGATGGTAAGTCCATATTTCAACCTCAATTCCAGTTTCAATTCTAGTCCAGATCAATCAAACTCAATTTGGCACATCTTTTGAGAAAGTTGATCTGTCAAACTGTAAGTTCATCCAGCACGACATGTTTATTGAGAAAGCACAAAACCCCTTGGAATAATAAGTCCCTTCACACTCGTCGACCGGGACGGAACCCAAGTCCCTGAGATGGTAGAACGGTTCACTTCTGGAGCCTACTAGCCCGCCAACGTAGAATGTCCCCTATTCGGCACGCTAATCGAGAGAGTACCTAAGGTCCGAGGCGATAAGACCATTCAGTAACTTCCTGAGATCAGGCAGTCTCTAGAATGAACGCGCATTGTTTGAGTGACAAAAACACTCACAAACATCGCAACCGTTAGAGAAATGACCAAACTACCCCTTGGGCTCCATCGACACGCTTCTAAAAAAAGTACCTAAGAACTCAGAGTGGTAAGTCCACCCTTCCAAGATTATCCCAAAAATAATCTAGCACATTCTAGTGCGTTCCAGTTGCTTTCGGATCGATTATGAGAGCATTCGGTCAAAATGACCATTTTATCCCTAGGCATCTAATCATCTTCAGGAACTACACCGGCTTTGGGTATCAAACTGGTTACCTTCCGAGGATGCTTCTAATAGTATTCCCAAACTTCCATACCTTTTAGAACCATTCTGAGTCCATTTCGATAAACTCGATGCGAAATGACTGTTTTGCCTCTAGTAGATCGGTCGCTTTTTTCAACCACACCGGCTCTGGGTATCAAATTGGTAATCCCTCGCAGTACTCTCAATAGTGTTTCCAACCTTCAAGCTTTCTCACGGATCACTTCGGGTCGATCCCGGTGTACCCTTGCTTTAAATGATCGTTTTGCCCCTAGTGGGCTGGCCGCATCATGGCCTCCTTCATGCCTTACACCATTCACACCTCTCTTAGCTTCATCATATAACGCATCAAGATTTGGATTATGTTCCAAGTATATTTCAATAACTCTATTGACAGACACCCATTTGAGCATTTCCATGACATCTGTATCATTTATCAACTACCTTAACCCACTGTTCAAGTCTGTACCAACCCACTGTTCAAGTCTGTACCAGGCACTTTGTACAAATAAGTTACAAAACCAACATAATTTAATCTGTTTATCATCTTCCCAATCTCAATAATGCTCATCCTCTCAATATTACAATTGTCATAATATGACACATTTCCACCTACATATGCCCTATAGGTATTCACAACAAATTCCCCACCATGGTGAAATTTAATAGTTAATAAATTACCATTTAGATCTGCAAGAAGCCATACATACACTATTACTCTATGGTACAAAAATACAAACACTTGGTGTGGACTCATGATGTGGGAAAATAGGGAATATGCAATATTGGTACATTACTGTATTCACATGCAACATGGGGACCACTTTGTATATATACATATACACATATATGTAAGGCACATATATCAACAGAAAACACTTTTTGTATGGGGACATTACAATAAAAGGTCATCTTTTGAGATTATATATATATATATATATATATATTACAGTGCATAAATAGCACCAATGAAAAAAACAACACAATCGCATTCACAAGGCAAACAATGCCCATCAGTCCAAAAGAAAATGTTTATAATGTTTATATGAAGAAAATGTTTACATAACCAGTATTAACTTTTGAGACATGTTAACTAACTATATAATTTACAAAATCTTGTAAAAAAATATGTAAAGATTGGGTTCAAGCTTCTTAACTTCAATTTACAAATTATTTGGTTCTTTTGTCCGCCTCCATTAACAGAGTGATATTGCAACAGAGAGAGTGGAAATGAAATAATGTTTGATACATATGAAAAGGGGGAAATTAAACAAAGAAAACAGAGTTGAAGTATATTATGTGAAATTTCACATGTGAGGTACATATGCTTCTGAAGTCATCGGCGGTTTGCGTGGGGCTGATGGCAAAAACGCATTGCCCATAACACACACACACGCACAGAGCCGTTGGATTCAATTGAAGGTGGCGGAGTCAAATCAACTGTCAACCTCACGGAGAACAATCAAATCCAGAAGATCCATCGACTGTTCAAAGATGAGGTGCGAGTTGCGACTTTTTATTAAAAGGGGATTCTAGAGGCGTCGAGGTAAAACATAAAGACTTTTTTTTTTTTTGTTTTGTTTCGTTTTGTTTTTTTTGTTTTTTTTTTTTTTTTTGTAGATAGGTTGGTAGGTGCTTTCATATATAAATTGTAACAGTGGGAGAGGGAGAGAGACAGAAATAGAATAGTCGTTTGGACAAATTGCGCACACAACCAATGGGTAGGAGTTAGGAAAACGTCAAATGCGCGTTGTCTCTCATAATATAGCGGCTGGACCTTCCTTTGATCTCTCTCGCTCTCTCTCTATCTCTCCCTCTTTGCCTCTCGACCTCAACCTCACTCGGATTCGTTGTCAAAACTTTGAGCCCCTTTTCTCTTCCCTTCCTGTTCCATTGGGCAGTCTCTCTCGCCGCCTCCTCCCCTTCCTCATTATCATCATCATCATTGAAATCCACACCTCTAGCAATTTGAAGGAGAACAGACACAGAGAGAGAGAGAGAGAGAGAGAAGCCATGGAAACAGCAGGTACTCAGTGCAGCAAGCGCAGCCTTATCAGGAGGAATAGCACCTCCTCCTCCTCCTCCTTTCGCCTTCGATGCCCAAGTCTCAATTCCCTCCGCCTCCGCCGGATATTCGATCTCTTTGACAAGAACAATGATGGCATCATCACGATTGATGAGCTCAGCCAAGCCCTCCACCTCCTCGGCTTGGACTCGGATCTCTCCGATTTAGACTGCATGGTCAAGTTCCACATTAAACCGGGCAACATTGGACTTCAATTCGAAGACTTCGAATCCCTACATAGATCCTTGAACGACACGTTCTTTGGGATGGAGTTGGAGGAAGCTGCTGGAGGAAAGAGCCCCCAGGAGGAAAAAGAGGAGTTGTTAAAACAGGAGGAGTCTGATCTGTCGGAGGCGTTCAAGGTGTTTGACGAGGACGGGGACGGGTACATATCGGCGAGGGAGCTGCAAGTGGTGCTTGGGAAGCTTGGATTGCCCCAAGGCAGAGAGATCGACAGGGTCGAGCGGATGATCTTATCCGTTGATCGCAACCACGATGGTCGCGTTGACTTCTTTGAGTTCATGGACATGATGCGCAGTCATGTCATCATGTCATCGTCCGCATGCAGCAGCTAGCGCTTAATTAGGCTACCTCTCTCTCTCTCTCTCTTACCATTGGCATGGCCATTTCGATCATCATGCATGCCCATTAATTTAGATCTCTCTCCCCACGCACGCATGTATGCATCCATCCTCCCTGGTCTTCCACCACCTCTAGCTCGCTTTTCTTCAACCATGCATGCATACATATACATATGTTGTTTGTTTGCTCCTTAATTTGTCCCGTCTGCCGAACTACGTGGGTTGTATCATCCATTTACGTGTAGCAACGGCCAGAATTTGTTCAAAGTGATGTACGTACGTACGTTAGGAAGTACGTGACTTACAGTTGTAATTTTGTGACATGTATGTTGAATTGTACTGTCAACTTCTAGTTTGGATTTTCATCTCATTTAGCTGAATATGTATAAGCGTTTCTGCTCAAATTTTATGGATTACTTTCTCTAATAATCTTGATGATCGATTTAGATGAGAGTCGACATTCATCCTACCGCAACTTGATATTGAATTATCTATATCTGACGTACTACTATTGTATCTGATCAGCTGCTAATTAATCTTCAAATCCTGTATCATATCATGCCAATAACCTAACAAACTCCAAACTAATTTATATGTCATAATTATGTCACACTACTAAGTTTCATCTTGGCCTGTGTGGGCTTCCAACCACTGTTGAACCTTATTTCAAAGGGCACAAACATATGTATATATATATATATATAGAGAGAGAGAGAGAGAGAGAGAGAGATGCATAGGCAGGCCTGTTTGTAATTTAAACCAAAGGACGCAAGCAGAGAAATAATGTACTCATTGCGATTTCACAGGCAAACGTTGAATTGAAAAGTATCCGGCTGGCAGGCCAATCCGCAAACTCCCAAGCCAATAGGAAAAAGAACAACAAAACTATTTGTAGGCCAATCCAAGACTATCCAGTGCTGTGGCATCTATATATATGTTAATTCCCAGCATACGTGCATATTAACTGCCACCAAATGGAAGTTTGTTATATTTTTTTTTAATCTTTGATATATGCGCTTTGCAAAACTCAATCCAAAGTGGGCGTGCAGTATTTCAAATATTGATTGTATGCTATGCGCTTGCATGTTCCTAAGATTTTGTATTACCAGCATACATATATATATATATATATATATCCTGCCATCCTGCCGCCACATAATGTTGTTCTCACCTCCCCACTGGCCCATCAAGCCATCTCCTTAATTTGGAGAAGAGTAGTCGTCTCTTTCAAATGTCATGTAATTCATTACTGTGAGCAACTATATATATATATATATATATTCATATATTCTTCACATGCACGCATCTAAATTTCTCTAATTTTGATATTTAGGTACTCCCAATTGCCCCAACCTCTCCCCAAATGCCACCACCATTCTTCAGATATATTCTTTAACTCAGACCTGCACCCTCTGTGTTTACTGTTGATCTATTGTAAGCATTCTAGTGCACAATCATCTCTCTCTCTCTCTCTCTCTCTCTCTCTCTCTCTCTCTCTCTCTCTCTCAAACCAAGTCAAAGACCAAAATAAAATGAAAGCACTGTGATTATGGTACTTTGTTTAATAAAATGGTTGCCAAAATAAATAAAGGCAAAAACTAGAAATCCCTTTGCTAGTGATTGCATATCTCAGAGATCTCGATGGTCAGTACAAACTACAAAGGAACCTGCAAGGAGATCGGACTTATACCTTAAATAAGTTGTTGGCGAATGTTTACCCGTTCTTTTAGAAATTTAGAGCATTTAGTGAAAATATATTATCCTAAGATTTAAGACGGAAGGATGACATTGATTTTTCGCTTCTCTTTTTCTATCGTGGTTTGCTCCTTTTGCACCGAGAGTTTTCTTCAGAGTATTTCAGTTTGCACTTCAAGCTTGGGCTTGTCAAGCCTTATCCTAATTAGTTGTGGCTGGTTCAAGCTGGGCCTTGAGAGCCTTGCTTGCCAAGAAGTGAAATCGGAAGTATTAAGCCCACACCATATATGATTTGAAAAAGTCCCTTTTTTAGTTTATAGGACTACCTCTAAGATTCCAAGTGAAATGTGCAGGAGTATCCCATTTGCATTGAAATCCATTGAAGCACTCTTGAGTCTTGACCCTTGTTGAGAGGGACAAATATTCATTGCAGAAGGTATATATCATATTAAAAGCATTGTAACTAAAAATAAGAGTGCTACCATTGGGTTTTTTTTTTTTTTTTTGAGAGGGATTCATTTATTGTTTAGACAGAAACAGGAGTTTCAAGATGCATAATTCCAAAAATTTCAAGGTCATACTTTTATCTTTTGTTTTATTTTAGGAATAATTACATTTTACCTCACTGTGATTTGAGCGAAAATTATATTACTTCAATGTGGTTTAAAAGTAAACATATAATCCTCCAGTGACTTGAACATAAATGTAAAATTGATATAAACCTTTAAAATTAATGGCAATTCTTTTTTTATTTATTACTAATCGAGTATTGGGGTCAGCTCTTGTCCTTCTTTTTAGTAATATGTGTATTGTTTGTTGACACATAATGAAGGATAAGAGTAATGAAGAGCCTAATTAACGAGTAATTATTTGGTGCTCTTTAAGCGCCACAACATTATTATTGCTCTTTCTACAATGCAATGATTTTCTCCTACTAGGTGGATCTGAATGCACTTAAGTAGTATCGGAGGGTCCATTGCCTTATGGGAGATGGAGCAAATATGACATTGGCTTCAAGAACATTGAAGAAATTTTTTCTGATTAACAAAAATTAATAATGAATGAGAGAGAGAGAGAGAGAGAGAGAATCTGCTAGAAGACATGAACAAGCAAATGATGATAATTGATGGTTAACCGATGAGCGGTGGCCAGGACAAAATCGTTTAGTGTTGCTTTGTGCTTGTTGTGATTTTAGTATTTGTAATAAATCTCATGTAAATAGTTAGGTAATATTATACAATTAAAAAATATATACATAATTTATATGTATAATAATATTGCTTAATGGGGGCTTTTACTTAGAAAATAGTACCTATCAAAATGACTTTTTATTATTTACTAAAAAAAATTATTATTATACTATTTTGGTAAATTTTTTCACATACCAAACTCGTACCATACCCCACAATTCACAATGAAAGTGATACGTGAAATAATATAATTTTTGTCCTATGATTGAGGTCAGGACTCAGGAGCGTCAAAACAGCGGCTCAAGTAGTGGAAACGTGGCATCTGTCATCGGTACATTACCCAATCAGGGAACGACGTGTTCAGCTAGGTGATCGGCCAAATGGAAAGGGAATTGAAATGGAAATGAAACCAACTGATCCCAAACACAAAAGGTAATTAAACTCTTTTTTTTTGTTTTGTTTTTGTTAAAGAGTTGGCAATGAAACACACGCCAAGGAAACCACATACCGTCTAAGGGATAAAAACACACATCCCAAGCCAACTTGTCAATTATACATTATTTTTTTGTTATTTGAGCTAAATCCAGATAATTCCTTAATGTTCAAAAGTGAATACATAACTCCTTTACGATTTCATATTATCTGTAAAATGAATGAAATCATTGCATATATTCAATGAAAGGACAAAAATACATTTGTAAAGGCAATTATTTATTTTAACATAAAAGGACAAAATTAACTTTTTGATATTTAATTTTAGAGAAATAAAATAACAAAAATATCTCTATGAAATAATCGTTGTTAACTTTAATGATTTTCATTAATTTTACAATTAAATTTAAATGACAACAAATTTATGTATTTATTTTTAAACTATAAAGAGTTATCTAATTTTTTATCAAACTATAAGAAATAAAAACTTAATTACCCTATATATATATATATAGGACAACTATTTTATTTTGAATACTCAAAAATAAATAGAGGGTAAGAAATTTTTTTAAAACTTAATAAATTCAATACACCTAATTGGTCATAAATATTTAAAATTATAAAAAATATAATATAATTTTTCAAAATTTAGAGGGGATAGTGACCCCACTCACTACGTCGCTTTGATCCAACCATAACATTAGAAAAAAGTATGGATAAAAGAGTGACAGTGTTACTGTATGTACTTTATAGGCTTTTAGTTACAGCATGTACTTAATGGGCTTTTAGTAGCCGTAGTTGATATTTGCGTGTATATATATGTATAGTTATTGAAGAAAGCTATTCTTTCAAAATTTATAATCAGAATTTTAAATTAAAATAATGTGGCAATGATAATTTTGTAATTAAAATATATATTGATAAATTTTTTATTTTAAAGTGATAGACTCATAATTCAACCACATCATTCTGGTTATATTTTTTAATTATATATCCTAGTTGTATAGCATTACTCGTAGTTATTACATATACAACAGAACAGATTCCTCCGCAAGCAAACTATCTTAATTCTTGGCGGAGGGGAAACGTAAGGGAAGAGGACCCACGAAGTTGTTTGGGTTTTTTTAGCCAAAGCAGCAGCAGCAGCAGCAGGAGGCCGAGGTCATCATCAGTACTCTCTGCCTCACATGATGATATGATATATAATGATCGGATACACGTACACTTATATGTGTGCGTCTATGCTGGCCTGGGGAGGCCATGGCCAAACCCACCCCTTATTGCCATCCCACTTTATTCTTCTCATCCTTTCTTCTTCCTTGATCTCTTCCTTTTTTCCTTTTTCTTCCTCAACCTCTCATGTCACCTCCACAGCTAGCTCCTTCCTTCTCTTTGTTTTTCCTTTTCTCTTTTATCTCCTTCTTTCATCTCCCTTTTCGACTGGAAAGTTGAGTGTTACTATGGTGTAGCCATGCTTGCTGTTAGGGATTATGTGAAGAGGTGGACTGGAAGGAGGGATGAGATAGAAATGTTTGGTTATTTTTTCTTGTTTACTCCTTTTTGGGATTTTTATTTGCTTTAAGTATATATTTGTTTAGGGTTCAAGCCTTTACTCATTTTTTTTTTTTTTGTAGTTCATTTTACCATGCATAGAAGAAGAGGATGGAAAAGGTAAGAAGAAAGAGCAGAGGGGTACGGCCATGGTGGGTGATGATGTGGTATTTGTTAAGATGATGGCCGGTGGTGAGTTGCCTGAGTTAGAGAAGAAAACCTAAGAACACCTAGTATTTCTCATTTAAAACAAAAGGCTTTAATTTCATCTGGTAGGGGCATTAGGGTTGCTGCAGCCAACCCACCCCTCCGTTATTTTGTATCATAAAGTTGTGTGGATTCAGTTACATGCTTTTCTTTTGTTTCATTATTTAATTTTATTTGTGGATTCAATTTTTGGTTTGGCTTTTTGAGTTTGTGAGTCGAATCCAACAGAGAACAAAGAAAACGGTGGTGAAAGTTGTTAGCTTTGCATTAATACTAGAGTGGAAATTGAAGTGAAACAAAAGGTCGCATGTGTTTTTAGAGCATAAGCTTGACTAGCCCATGATTGCAGAGGCTGAACGGAAGGTGCTCTCCCTCCCCTGATTAATTAAATCTTCTCTTTCTTATTGTTTCAATAGATTTCCTTTAAAGGAGCTAGTAAGTTGATTTGAAGTGTAATTTTTTTTTTTATATCTAGCTTTAATTTCTTAATCGAGAACACCTCGATTGCTTCTACTATGCTTGAATCACTGGTTTGGTTGTTTAGATAAGTGCATTAATGTTAGTTGATTTGTGTTGCATCACTGATAAGCTGAAAGAGGATTTGTGTTATATGGAAGTAATTGCATGACATGGAATCTTGTTATACCTTTTTTTTTTTGGTTTATAAGAATTTTTTTTTTTTATTGTTATTTGCAGATAAAATTTACTGTAAATAAATTTTTTCAAAATCAGATGAGATATATTGTTGATTTTATTGGAGAAGAATTCTTGATTATTTTAATTTTTCATCATTAGTACGAGTATTGTTATAACCTTTACATATGCTCTGTTTGTGTGACTAATTGTGTATAATATAATTCTGTACTTAATATTTCGAACACACGAGACTAGAAAAAATTAAATGCAATGGTAAAGTAGGTAGCCATTTTTTTTATTATTATTGCTGAATATATATATATTTTTTATTAGAGAGTGCTGTAATTACGTATTATGCCTAGTATATGTATCATGAAATTGATGGGTTACGAGTAACTACTACTCGTTGAGGAGGTTGGGAGAGAAATGGGACTCACTCACCTTGCATGCCTAGGTGTCACAAGCTATACTTTAACTTTAACGTCGGGTTCATGCCTTTATTTTTCAGTCTCGTGTCAATTTTATCATGTTTGTACATATTGTATAGAGTTCAAAAATGTAGGTTTGGTGTTGGATGTACGCGTAAATTTTCTCTTATCAAGGTATGTAGCATCCAAGTTTCTCATGTCCTAACTCTATCGAGGAGAGGTGTTGTAATTTTTTCGAAGGGCTAGAAAATTAGTTTAGACCATTATGACTCTTCAAAAGGGGGTCACGTTTTCTTGTATCAATTTTAAGATGATTTAAAAAACATATATAGTGGAGGATAGTAAAGTGAGTTCAAGTTCCTAACTTGTCGGTTGCTAGCTATTTAAATTCTCCGCCTAATTGTAGTCTGAAATTGTTTTGTTAATGCAATAAAAGTGATCTTGTTACTTACAAATTGTGTGCCATTTGTCTCAATTGTTACTTTAAACGTTTTTAACTTGTTGCCTCAAATTTATTTACTTATGCACCTTTAAATATGTATATTAGCTTAACTTGTAAGACGTCTATTTGCCTAACTGACTTACTTGCTGCCGTCTAAGACAAATGTCATTCATTTAAAAAGTGTATGCGGTCCATGCCACTAAGGCAACACAATATAATCATCAAAAGTCTCTCTCAACTAGACTCTCGTCTCATCTCTTGCTCTGTATTTACTCTGGATTTACAATGTTCCAAAACTGGATCTTTCCAGGAACATTCCCTACGTGAGCCCCCATGCAGATAGTACCTCTGTATTTACAATGTTCCAAAACTGGATCTTTCCAGGAGCATTCCCTACGTGAGCCCCCATGCAGATAGTACCACTCGATCCCCCACCCCCCAGACTTGACAACGCACTTGACGAGCAAATTAAGCGGGCTACGGCCCCTCTGTACCGCTCGCGTACGTACATGATCCCCAATATCTCTGTACGTAATACTCCGTCTCTATCTTTTTCAAGTAATATTAGTGCATATTTCATTAACACAATTTTCTTCAAAGTCGAAAGGGATTAATGTTTTTTCTGACATTAACCAAGAATCAATCAATCATGTGTATTAATTGTAAGTTAAGACCCCCAAACTTTGGGTGCTACAACTAATTACCATGCGGATAATATTTGCGTGTCGTCACCAAGCATTTGCTAGCACATTGTCATAATACTTTTATTATTATATTCTATTAAAACTAATTAAGCAATAAATTACAATGTTTGGTGATCACAACATGACAAAAAAAAAAATATTAATATTTAATAGCCCGACTCGGACACGAATTATACACGTAAGTACCCTTGACAACTTTGAAAGCTGTATCATTGTCATTTGTCGATCAATGATCGTATTGTGGGAAAAAGAAAATTGGGCAGGAAGTCTTTGTCAATCAATGATTATATGCCGATATTCGTTTTCTTTTATCGAATTAGTATATATACTTTCATACACATACATATACATTATGCGTCTATCCGTACACAATTGGGAGGAGGTTGTTTTTGCACCCTCTTTGACCTTCGGATGCCTTTTCTCTTTCCTTCGGAGCCAAAAAAAAAATAAAAATGCAGAATAACTGAATTAAAGTCACAGGCTACCAGAAACAAAAATGAAAAGGGTTAGAAGAAAATGAGCTGGACATCATTCATTCAAGTTTTTTTTTTTTTTAAATTATTTTTATTCGGTGCCAAGTCCCGACTCCCGCATGGGGGTGCTTTAGAAACTACAAGAAATTATGAGTACTTAATTTAACTTGTATAAATTTTTTATTTTGTTTTTTTTTGAAAAGTAGTCACTATTAATGAGCGAATGGGTTGAACCCAAAAAAAAAAAAAAAAGTGTACAATATGCCTCCTAGTTAGATGGGATTTTTTTTTTTATCTATTTTTTTTTTTGTGAATAGTTAGGTGAGATTTGGACCTTGAAAACTGTCCTGCACTCCGTAATGGATTTTCAATTTTTTTTGTTTCCTCGTAATGTATTTCTTTTCCTTTTGCCTTTTTATACATATATTTTCTATGTTGATCTCACTAGAGATTGATTGTTCCATATTTGTGTTGACAGTCCCTTTGGTTAAAAGAAGAGAAAGAACCGAAAAGAAGACTAGGTAGGTGGCAATTGGTTGAGTTCAATAGTATCGATCTCAGTACTGACTAATTCGGAACTTCCTTTAGAGATTAGAAATACTAACAGCCTGTTTAAAATTTGGAAGAGGGGAGGGAAGGAGATAAAAAAATAATAAAAATTACCCCTTTAAAGTAGAGAAAGGAAAAGAAAAAGAACAAGAGCTATTGGCAGTTGAGGAACAAGCCATCGTGGCTGCAGTCAAGACTCAAGATACACAATCTTTCTATTTGGCCATTTTAATTAGATTTAATTATTGAGCACTCTTTTAAATACTCTGGTAGAGCTGGAGAAGCAAGACTAGTCATTATCTTATTAGTAGTAAGGGAAAAAAGAAAAAATTTATCTTTTCCTCTCTCCCTTTTTATATATTTTTTTTCTTTTATTTTTCTTTTATTTTTTATTACAAAATTAAACAATAAAAAAAATATCTTTTTTTTTTCCTTCCTTTCTTTTCCCATGTTCCAAGATAGGCTGTAAGTCACTAACACACCGAAATTCCATCGACCGGCCATTCAAACTCTCTCTCACACCTACCATTCGGAAAAGCGGTTTGGTTTGGTCTGTGACTTGAGACTTTGACGGGACGGTAAGATTTGGAAAGCATATTACAATAACTACTTCTACCAAGCATGACCTTTGTTTTTTCCCTTATTATCATTGTACCTACCGTGTAATCTTTTTCCAGTAACCGGTCATCAACAGCTTCACTCTATTCGCCACGTCGCCTGCGTTGCCTACATAAATTGTGTATAATATTAGGGCCATTTTTTTATTCTCACATAATTTTATAAGAAAACTCTAAAAAAAAGTAATGTGGCAGTAATGTTTTTCATATTATAAGTTTAAAAAATGTTGAATATTGTAATTTAAAATAAAAAATAATTATATTGTTATGTATAAAAATTTGTACAAGTATTAAATTTGTATAGCAGTACTACTCTCTTTCTTTATCCTGACGGTGGGATTTTGATGAATAAAAATACAAAAAACAGATGGAGGAAAAGGCTAAAAGGTGGCTCCCACGAACTGGGTAGAGGAAATTTCCGTTGGTACGGATGTAAAATACCAGACAAAACAGGAGCAATGATGAAGGGTAGAGATATAATTTTGATAGGAAACAGCGGGGCAAATATGACATTCAGAGATCCCTTACGAAAATAGGATGCTTCCGGCGACACCTTATATATATATGATGAAGTGCATATGCATATATATTGTATATATACAAATCAAAGAATTGAATTTCACCTTTATTTTTTAATTTTGCGAACGGAAAGGGTGAAGCGAAGACGCTTTGATTGGCCGGTACCTAAAAACCACTCTGTTTGATTCCTTCCCCCCTCTGTGTGTATGTACGTATGAATGAAGAAGAAGAAGAAGAAGCCTCTCTCTCTCTCTCTCTCTCTCTCTCTCTCTCTCTCTCTCTCTCTCTCTCTCTTAGTTTTCCTTGTAGGGTTATTTTTTTGATGTGATATCTATGCGTGATTGCAATTTTGCTTTGTGGTCGTATGTCTGCAAAATTTCAGGTTATTTATTTCTTGTTTTAGTTATTTTCTATCATTAGAAAATAATGTTATTTGTCCAATGGTATTCTCAAATTGCTACTCTCGCAAATTTTTTGCCTTTTTTTTTTTTTTTTTTGTTTGTCAAATATGCTGCTTCTTCTTGTTTTTAATTTGAATTTGTCTTGAGCTTGGAGTTCGCGACGCCTATTTCGTTCAATTCAATTCCTTATTGTTATAATAGAACTTTTTCTCTTATGGAACATTCTGTTCTTTAACATTCTCGAAAACCCAGTGAGATATATATATTTGGAATAATCAAGTGCACTTCGACGCTAGTTAAATTCTTACCTGGGTTTTGGTTACTCTTCCTTTTTCGCCATTAATTTGTTTCTTTTATAATCCTTAGAATTAAACTTTTTTTTTAATGATTTCATTTATTTTTTGGGTGAATTTTGCAGAGCAAGAAGATTGATCTCACAACTAAAAAACCAAAATAGAAAGGAGTAAGAGGTTTCGTCAGGATATCTCTGACCAGACAGACTTCGGCTGAAATTTGATTTCCGGGAATTTTCAGGATTGGAAATCTGTTCTGTTCACTGTATGCAATAAAGCAGCCTCCAGGAATTCATTAGCAATTTGGAATCGTTGATTAGCTCAGGCTTGATTTCATAGTTGTATCTATTTAAATTTTAAGAGAGAATTCTAGCCTGGGACAAGGAGGTAAAACAATTTTCTACAGTCTGGAATAGTATCGTTTGATGCCTACAGGATTTCATTTCTTTTGAAGTTCAGAAGTTTACATTGCAAAACATGGAAAGGTTTCTGTTGGAAGTTTCAACAGGAAATCAGGGTGGAGGAGGAGAGTCCCTGCTTGGGACTATAAAGATTGCAGTTTTACCCATAGCAAAGGTTTTTACGATTTGCTTCTTGGGATTTCTTCTTGCATATTTTAAGATCTTACCTGCCAATGGAAGGAAGCTTTTGAATGGGGTAAGCAGATGCATTTTTATCCAAAAGCTTCATGTGTGCAGTATGCAAGATGAAATTTTTACACGTGTGCATATCATGACTAATATAAAGAGTTACAGTTTTGTGTGATGTTTCTTCATTATCTCAAATTAACTGCCTCTCCACTCTCTCTTCAGCCATTTTTTCAATTCTCCTATAAGATGGTGACTTATATTTTTTTTGAATGATATGATAATATAAAATTCTCAATATTTGAATGTTCTTACATAAAATCATTGGTTTTTGCAAAACAAAAATATTGGCAGGACTTCAATTAGAGTGGAACACCAAAAGGTGTTCACCCTTTACATATTAGGATAGATTGTCAAAAAACTACTCAGCCCTTTTCAGAAACTGGGGAAAAAGAAGCCAAATGCTCTTCTGTGTGTGTGTGTGTGTGTGATGATTTAGTTCTTTATTATTTTTAGATTATATTAGTTGGTGGAATTGCAGAGATCCTTTTTTTTGTGTGTGTGGTTGGAAATAGAGAGATCTTTGCCTTTAGTGAGTTGAGGTTTTGGTGAAAATTTTGGCAGCCTTTGTATTATTTGTCAATTACAGTCTACGCTGATGAACAAATCATTTACTGTAAGAGGAGATAAAAAATAAAAAATAAAAACTAGATTTAGATTCGCGCAACTTGTAGAATTTCTATGATATTGCAAATTTCAGCAATGTAGTTTTCAGTTGTGCCAAAGTTGCTATAAGCAATGGATGATGAGAGTGCATTTATTCTAAGTGCTTTTTTTTTTTTTTGTATAAAATATCTTTCTACCTGTCTCCTTATTTAATAATGCCTAATGATCCCACCCTACGGGAACTAATTGATTGTTCAAACTATGTGGTGCAGTTGGTTTTTTCACTTTTACTTCCATGCTTGATATTCTCTCAACTTGGGCAAGCCATCAGTTTTGAGAAAATGATTGAGTGGTAAGAATTAGATATTCTTTAAAAATATTTGGAGTTGCAATAGCTGACAGATTTGGTGCTTAAGCTTTTTTTTCTTCATTCTACAGGTGGTTCATTCCTTTTAATGTTATTCTGGCCACCATATCAGGGTCACTAATAGGCTTAGTTGTTGCATCAATTGTTCGTCCACCTTACCCATTTTTCAAGTTTACTATCATACAAATTGGAATTGGTAAGCTGCTTCATTCTGGAGATAAATGTCAACTTAACATTCATCCAAATTTTATTTATGATATATAAATTGTACCTCTGTTTCTGTCAAGTATGTATCCTGGTTGTTTAGATATTTACACATAACTAAATAGGTTGACAATTGTAGAGGAATGAAAATATCAAAATATCTTGATAAACCAAGGTAGGAACAATGACTTTAGGTTTAGTCCCACAATAGGTGAACTCCAATTTAGGTGCATTAGTCAAGCAGGTTCCATTGGTATGTGGGACACTGTGAGTATAGCAAGCAAAACCCACTGTTTGACACATTCCACGTGTCTCTCTCTCCCTCCCTCTGTCTCTCTCCTTTCTGTGGTAAGCTTATAATTTTACTTGTTTGAATTTGTCTAGTATATTGAACCTCTAGTCTTTCTTATTACGTGTTCTTTTGTACTGGCATTTACACAGGGAATATTGGGAATGTGCCACTTGTCCTGATTGCAGCTTTATGTCGAGATAAGTCAAATCCTTTTGGTGACTCTGAGAAATGTGCGCGAGATGGGAATGCGTATATCTCATTCGGCCAATGGGTACGTGATGCAATCCTCTTTTCTTCACTATATTCTTAGTCCATACGGAAAGTCTTGAATTTGCAGTTTGTTTGCGCACTGGATATTGGAATAGTTATCTATCTCTCAGTTGGTCAATTCTTTGAAATGCTTTTCTTCTGTATTCCTGATTATGCAATCATTCATCCTTATGTTATAGGACCTTCTCTATAACATTTCAACTGCTAGATCAGTTCCCAAGAAGAATAACTCGTATATGACCCATGAGAGAGTAGGATTCCTGGTTTCCCTACAAACAAGAAAACAGTTATTAATGCCCCTTTTATCATTTGCATTTAGCATTTTAGGATTGTCCCTGTCGCAGACTGTAGATGGGAAATCATAACTATTGCTTTTTGCAGTTAAAAATTTCGAGGAATATCCTCTATAAGGCCAACGTAAAGGTAAAAGTACTTAGCTTAACAGTGCAATAGTGTGTCAGGTGACCATGGTAATCCATGCTTTATATAGTTTCTGAAATCTGAATTTTGTTGGTTTGTTTAGGTGTCTGTGCACTTCTGACAAAAGATTTTATTTATGCATTTCACATTTTCCTTTAATCTTTGCAGAGAAAATGACATAATTTTTTGATTCTATGTATTTAGGTTGGTGCAATTGTCCTATACACCTACGTTTTTCAAATGCTCGCACCTCCTTCCGAAGGTACCTTTGACATTGAGGACAGGAATCTTCCCCTCAAGAGCCCTCCTAAGGATAGCACTCCTGAGCAAGTTCCCTTGCTTTTGCGGGAGGTGGTTACAACAAATTCAGATGTCCCAAAGAAAGGAAAGGTAAGAACCAACTATATTTGCTTTCCATATGTTGTGCTATGGTATATTGTTTTCAGCTCCGCCAAGATCATGGTTGCTGATCAAAAGAAAATGAGAGAAATGCTTTACCTTGATACAACAGAAATGATATTGGCTGGCAAGAATCAACTTGTATTCAATAGATCATTGCTTCAGCACGTGGCTTAGAGTTGCTTTCTTGTATATTTAAATGACAAAGTAAGAATATCAGAACATGAAATTTGACCATTTGACTCCTTTAGATATAGAGTTATTTGAGTTTTCCACGTTAGTGTAGCCTTTTGCGTATGGAAATCCAAATTACCTATAGATTACCACAACATCGTAGCAGTAGATTTTTTTAGCTTATTGTAGGGCTGGGTCACATAAACCTGCCCTTACACAGCGGCAGACCTAGGCATTTTGCTAAGAAAGGGAGAAGAAAGGTGGTGGGCGGGGGGATTAAGAAAAAAATTTCAGTACAATAGAACCGACTACTGCCACTTAGATTTAAGCTTTACAATAGTAGACTCATCAAATAAACAAAAAGTAAAAACCATAACAGATGTAGTACCTAAAAAAAAGGTGCTACATTCCCACTAAACTTTTTCTTCCAAAGTAGAATCACATTACTTATTACAAAATTTAACTCCGACTATAGTTCCCATTAACTGTATATGTAATGGATGTAAACTATTATAACATATAATGCTTATTTGTCATTACCATTGTTTACAAAAAGAGAGGGTTGTGAATGTCAATATAACTTTCCATATAGTAGTAGTCATTGACGTAAATACTAACAAAAATATAGAAATATGTGGAGACTGGAGAGTAAAGGAAAAAAATAGACATAAGCTCAGGATATATTCAATTTATAAAGAGTTAGACGACCACATGAAAAATGTGGGAATGAGTAAAATATTACAAAGAAATTGTGGAAAGAGGCAAGGTAAAATTCTTGGATTTTGGGAGGGCAAGGTAAAATTATTTGGTTTTTACTAGGTGCCTCACTATTTTAATAATATGATGTCATAAATGATCAACTTCCTATTAGAATTAAAATAATAGATTGAAATGAAGTTGCCGTGAAACTTTGAAAATCTATGCCTTGCTAAAATCATTGTGCTCTCTTGCCGCTTATTTTACAGACTACCATTGGTTGTCATTTTTTGGAATGTCATACTTTTGATGCAGATCAAAGATTTCTTACATTTTCTGTATGAGAAGTTGAAGCTCAAGCAAATCCTTCAACCCCCTATCATTGCTTCTGTAAGTTCAATCTCTTCAATTTCTGATTGATTGATGTTTTCTTCACATTTTATGTGCGGGGGATTTCCTTTTATTTGTTTACTATTTTGGATTATGAATAATATATGTTTTTTTTGGCAGTAGTAGACTCCATGTTTGACTTTGCTTTTTTTTTTTTGGTCCAAAAGATTTTGGTGCACCAATAGAATTGGAAATGTTTTTGTTCTTGGACAATTTGATGCTTGTGTAAACTACAGTTGATGTTTGGTTGTAATGTATTACAACAGGGACAGATTTTAAGGAGTAAGGACTAAAGACTGATCTGCACAAAAGCTATGCGGTCCAAAGCAATCTGCTTCCCTATGGAAATCAATCTACTTGACTATTCTGATCGATAGTTTAAAAAAGAATTCAGAACATCTTAGTCAAATCTAAGTTATTTATATTTTTATTAATAAGTATACCCTCAGTAAATGCTTGATGGTTGAGAGGAGGTCTGCTTGATTTTCATAGTTGCTGTTTCCTAATTGGTTCATCTACTTTGACCATTTCTATTAAAATGTCATTCAAGAAATTTTGTTCCACCCCCACCCTTCTTTTTCTCCGCACTTACAAGTTCTAAGTTGGTATGCATGTCTTTGCTGCAGATTTTAGCAATGGTAATTGGATGCGTACCATTTTTGAAGCGATTAATTTTTACAACTGATGCTCCTCTTTATTTCTTTACTGACAGTTGCACGATTCTTGGGTATGCTCTGTTCCTTCTCTCCTTATTTATTTTTTTTGTGGTGTTTCCTTTCCACCGGAATTTCTTTCCTGTTTATGATTTACAAGAAACCACTGTTATATTTATACAAGTGTTTATAAATTTCTATAGCTTTATTTTGTGCTGCGGCATGAAGCAAGATTCTTACATACAATAGGTTGGAAAATACTTTAGAAAGAATAATGAATGAATATCAATAAGCACTGGATTCTTTTTTGGATAGGCCCTGATTATTTGGAAAAATAAAAAATAAAAAATAAATGTGTGGCAATTTGAAAGGTAAATGTCATTGTGTATATCTGAGGTAATAAATTCACTTACATATCATTTTAACATCACAGTCTTAACTTTCAATGGTGATTGTGGAATAAAAAATAGAAAGCTTCTTTGATGCCCGTGGCAACAATATAAGTTTGAAGTCTCACAATTAATCCCACATGAAAATGTGGAAGTGTTTATTTGGTCTCTAGTTTTTGTGGATTTTAAATCTTTTTTCAAATACACACTGTGGACTACGTATGCCTGTTGGCTAGGATAATAGGTAGAGGCACAAGAAGTTAGTCCTCTAGGACAGTGTTATGCAACCCACAATGACTCAGGGGCAGACATATAGAAACACATCCCTCTATCTGTTTCCTGGAGTTCGGAATTGCAGACTTGAGGATGACCTTTACACTTCAAGTATTTTAGACTATCTTATTGTTCTTTCTTCGAAGCACTTGTTATAAATGTTTTAGAAAATTTTTAGACTATTTGGTGGGATGATAAGTAGTTTTAGTGTCAGGCCATAGATCGAGTGCAGTTGACTTGTATGTTATTGCCTGTTCAGGGATCTGACTTAATGAATGTCCTGAGTGTCAAAATACTACTTTAATAGCAGAAGTTTTTGCTCCAGTGTCCACTGGCAAGACTTTACCATGTTTTGATAGTTGTCCTGCATGTGCGGCTTTGATAATACATAAGTAAGAGTACTCTTTTCTGAAATTTTTTATTACCTGGGGGTCAAGAATATCGAGTTGAATCCAAACAAGCTTCTGTAATGTATAAATAATTTGTTCACACTGGAACGTCCGAATGGAATTATGTTTCTAATACTGCATTGCTTAGCTTCACTAAGGTGCTTTCTACTACACATTCATCGCTAGATCTATTTACCAACACTCAAACAAGGAGATAGTGTTTACACACAGAAGATAGTGCTATATTTCAACATTATGATATCTAACATTGTGTTCGACTCTCAGGGGTGCCATGATTCCATGCATTTTGTTGGCATTAGGGGGCAACCTTGTAGATGGTAAGTTGACTTTCTCATTGGTCATGTCTCAGTTATTTATAATATCCTTTCATTGGGCATCTATATATGGCCCTTGGTCGTAGATTTTTTTACTTTCAATTCCAGTACAACTCTCAATCTGCCTTCCCCCATTGTCGGTTCCTTATCCAGTTTCTTCAACTGGTGTTATTGCCTTTGGGATGGCATACATTAACAGTAGTTAGATGGCTAACAATTTCTGGGTTACTTGCAGGACCAGGGAGTTCAAAGCTTGGTCTACGGACAACAGCTGCTATTATTATTGGGCGGTTGGTTTTGGTTCCTCCCACTGGACTTGGCATTGTCATGTTGGCTGACAAGCTTGGCTTGCTTCCTCCTGATGATAAAATGTTCAGATTTGTCCTCCTCCTCCAGCATACAATGCCGACATCTGTGCTTTCCGGTAACAGCCAAATCTAAATGTTGCCATACATATTTTTCAGTATGAAATGATGAAGCCAAAGCAAAAGTTAATTGTGTGTTATACTCAAATATCGCTTAGGCTTCTTATGTGACATCACTGCATCTGCATAAGCATTTGCATTTATTTTTCCAACTATGACTGTGCAAAAAGGCACCACATCTTCTCTTTCAAACATCATCACTTGACGCCTGGGTTTTCTTTCTCTACGTGTGCAATAAGAACCTCCAATTCTCTGAATTATTAAGTCCTGTGTAGTGTTCAGTCGTACCATTTATATATATTCAACTTTGCAAACGAAGGTTTGAAAAAAATGCTTTGAAAATGGAAGTGTAGAAAAACCATGTCCACAAAAGCATTAGAGAGATTGTCTTACAGGTGGTAGAATGAAAGGGTAATCATGTTTCTTAAATTCATTTGTTTACTTGTTGCTTGTTTGTAGGCGCTGTAGCCAATTTGAGAGGGTGTGGGAGAGAGGCAGCAGCTGTGTTGTTTTGGGTTCATATCTTTGCAGTTCTTTCTATGGCTGGGTGGGTCGTTCTCTATCTCCACATACTCTTCTAAAATTACATCATAATGCTGTTGGGCTGAAAGTGAGGAGAAGGCAGCTGCCGTCCTGGTCTGAGTTCATGTTTGGATGGATCATATATTCTCATCTCTCCAAATATTCTGATATTAGTGTTGTCAGCATGAAGTGGCTGGTGGCCACAACGGCATACCTACTGTTGCTTTTTTATTGATCATGTTAATTAGCTAAATGGAAATCAAGACATTGTATAAAAAATGCATCAAGATTGGATTGTGGTCATGAGAGTTGTATGAAGGCGCTTTCAATGTTTCTGTTTGTTTTAGTTTACCAGCTGATTTTAATATTATTCTTCTTCTTCAGCTTCCCTTACGATGGAATGTTTGTTCTTTTTTTTGGCCCAAAAAGAAAATATAGAGAGTTAGGGTGAGAAACGGCTATAATAAGCATATACGTGGTTTTCTTCTCATCATCTAGCCAAACCTCGGTAGAAGTGGTCGGCTGGCCTTCAATTTCCGGCACCTACCTTGCGAGGAAAGATTAATCGGTCCCCCAGCTACTGTGGTTCTGCCTGTTAAGCTAGCATCAAAGAGAAACAGCGAGCCATGGCATTGTGGATTCAGTTTTTTGAAATCAAAGTTGTCGGGAAAACTATCTTAGGTGATTAATCATAATTATATATATACATATACACACATTGTACGGTGACAAAGCTTGTTGGCTGACCTGTCTAGGACGTATCACGTGATAATAATAATCTGCTTGATTTCCGTTTTGACTAATCGAACTTTGTGATATCACTCCACAAGTCATGGCCATTGTCTTTTTATGTTGGGTTATTATGTCTTTGACCGATGCTAGGGCAGGTATAGCGGTTGGTCAAGCGCTACTTGATCGTCGCTATGTCAGCTCGTATCTCTATATTTGGTGGGTCTGGTATGATATAAAAGCGATCAGATCTAACCAATCGTCGCGCCTACCTGTAACAATTTCTTTATAATTTTTTAACTTTTCTCCTGCAAAAAAGCAAGACATATGAAAATGGACAATGATAAGATGTTAGTATCATAGAATGATTTGAGCCTTCTAATGCATTAGTGAAAAGTGAAATGCTACCCATAATTGCAGTTGTGAGTTAATTGTCACTTGATGTGACACACATCAAGTGACACTCCTCTTAGTGAAAATCACATTTCTGAAAGACAAATACAGCCACTCAATTGTTGCGAACGGAAAGGAGGTATCCGCCCTCCAAAATCAAAATGAAAATCATGTTCTTATCAATGAAACCATCATGTATTTTCAAATAATCTGTTTGTTCCTGGGAGTGTATTTGTTGTCAGTCAACAAAAATATTTGCAGGAATATTTTTGGATCAACACTCGAAGCCTGCACCGACTTCAACCAAATCCAACTCATGACTAATGAGAATCAAAACAACTCCACCAACGACCAAATCCACTATTTCCGCAATTCAATGAAAAGGGACCACTTAATCACAAAACCTTTTTGAATTCAAGAAAACACTAGGTTGGTTACATGAAACAAGTCATCAACAGTTTCAATATCATTTCTGATAATTAGATAACAGATTAAAAAAGAGACCACCACCTTCTGCTCCTGTTCTCCCTTTGGTTGGACGGCCAGGAGCCAGAACTGTGATTTAGATGCTGTCCCCGTCCAGGGAAGTCATGACGGCTGATTGACCCTCTTCTTTCTGTTAGAGGGTTGCCTAACCACAACACAACAACAATACCTACAAGACTGACAATTGGAGCAGCAGCAAGAAAAAACCATCTTCCTCTTGCACTCTCCCTGCCAGAGCTCCCTGTGGCATGCTCCCAACTCTCAATATCTGCCTGCTCTGTTCTATCATGACTAAATTCACGGGCTCCATCTGCCTCATCATCATCATTGATGTCTGAGGAACTATCCTCACTCATCCCCTGCTGCTGGATTCCATGAATCTCTGAACTTCTGCTAGTGTTCCGTTTCCCTTCCTCATAATCTTTGTCATCAGTTGGAAGCTCATATCGACAAAGGGGGCATGAGTTCCGTGCATGTAACCATGGCAAAATACAGGAAGGGTGATAGAGGTGAAAACAAGGAAGCTGATTTACGACAGTCCCAACAGATAGAAAATCCTTGCAGATAGCACAGGCCAAATCTTCCTGCTTCTCATGCTCCTCATTGATGACCAGACGAGGTAAACTATTAACAAAGGACACAGCTGCAGGAGGTGCTCCTCTTCTTGAGTTGTCAGCCTCAGCAAGACGCTCAAGCAGTTCGTCAAAGCCTCTTGCATCAACATAATCCCCAGAATTGCCAACAAAAGGCAGAACCTCTGGTTCCTCCAAGTTAGCAAAAATGTTAGGTATATATGTTTGTCTCCTTTCTCTGATTCTCAAACGAATGGCTCCCTCAAATTCACGAGCATGACGATGTCTGCGCCAAGTTACAGGGCCATTGCTTTCACTTGAACCTAATGAACTCCGAAGCTGAGCCCTTGCTAATGATTCGGCAGCATTTTCCTCAGTATCCGCTTCTTCCCATTCATTATCTTCTTCCTCTTCATCATCGTCGTCGTTGTCTTCTTCTCCTTCGTCTTCTTCTTCTTCCTGGTCATCTGAGTTCCATTGGTTGAGACCCGCATGCATGGGGTCTATATCAGTATCACTATCAATATCACTTCCTGCATATGGATGGGTAAACATTTCAGTATCCAGGAAACTATGTCCATCCACAGAAGCATCAGAGTCCCCTCCATAAGCATTAAAAGAAATGGCATCACTCTCACTCTGGAAAGGCCTGTACCCACTAAAACTGACATTTGATTCGCTTTCACCATTAAGAGAATCAAACCCATCACTTTCAGTATCAGACAGTAACCTCCTCCATCTTCTGGACCCATTTGGAGTAGTTCGGGAACGTGTACGCTGCGGGAATCTTGCAGCAGCATCACTGTCTGCAGTTTGACTCTCGTGATCAAGTACAGTTGGCTGGCTTTGCCTCACCAGGCTGACCATATGTGAGAACTGTTGTGAGAAAAAATTCTCAATTGACTCGGTGCTGCTACGCCTTGTTCTTCTAACTCTGGTTGTCCTTCGATGAGTGTCTTCTACAGGGCTCCCAAATTCTTCTAGAAACAAAAATTTACAATCTCCACATATGCTGATTGCTTCAAGATCCCCTGCACCATTCTCAGGTGAAAGGATTCTTTGGCATAATACACATGCTACTGGCAGGTCAGAATGGTCAACAGCTGAAGCACCATTCACATGACCAATCAGAGTGGATTGATGCAACTCCCCTGAAATACTTTCTGAATCCTCATCCATCGGTTAGTGTGCTGAAAAGGAGCAGAAAATAAACTCAATGATATATGGACAAAGCATCACAGAAAAGATAACATGCAAATATATATGTACAGATATATATATATATATATATTCAAAAACTGATCAAGTGACAGGAGAACCCAAGCAAGTGCAAGTAGTGCAGCATTTGGTTTGAGGGAGAGTCATAGGAGATAACTGTATGCTAAAAAAACACAAAAATCTGTTATGTTTTATTTTCGAGGCTAATGCTGCTTGAGTAGGGCTGTAAAATGAATCAAGCTACTCAAGTACTGCACGTTAAAAGTTCGTTCAAGATAGGTCCTTATGTAGCTTGAAATTTTTTTGGGCTCGCTCAATAAGCTTATACGCACTAAAAAAATCAAGCTACTCGAGCTTAGCTCGATTAAAGCTCTTTTTTAGATTGGCTTGATAGTTAAACAAGCCAAATTTGAACACATTTTGAAGCTCGTTAAGGTTATCAAACCAAGCTTGACCGATCCACTACTCGCTAAGCTTGTCTCATTTACAGCCCTATTGTCACGGGTTGCCACCCGTGGCACGTCGAGGGCCGCGAGGGACCTTGGCATGAGGCATGTCTGAGCATGATTGGCCGGTGGCATGGCAATCTCGTAATTTGTATTTTCCATATTTATTGAATTTATGGATTATGACTCCTCGAGGGGGTAGGATGTTTCTTCCTATCAGTTTGGAGATGGCTCAGAATGCTATTATAAGGGGGGGCATGGTGTTGACTCTACCACCCCCTGGTGCTACCGAAAGGGACAGCATTCAAGTGAGTCCCCCAAGGGAGTGGGCGAGACTTGGGGGCTGGCTGTGGCACGTGGCTGCAGTCCTCATGCTAGTCAAGGGGCTACATGGGCAGCATTATGCCCGGTGGGGTAGATGTTGGGCATTAGCGTCGAGGATGGGGTTGTGGCATTCGCACCCGCTACGCCATAATTATAAAGTGGTGGGGCTTATGTCCATGACGGATTGGACCTCGGTGTGCACACTTGCATGCCGTGTGTCTCGTGTGCACTTGCGCATTGGGTTCACGCTTGTGCACACGGTCGCTTGGTTTGACTAGCATTGGTGTCGCGGGGCACTATGCTGTGGGCTTAACAGTCGCTATTTGGTGGTGCCTTTCCTTGCGGGCAACCTTGACGCGGGGCTCTAAGAGCTTCAAGGATGGAGGCGTTGTGCCTAGCGGGTGATACTTGGTGGACGCGCACATGTCTAGTTGCACATGGCTATCCGGCTTGTGTTTCGAGGGACTGACGCTAAGCACATTGCTTGTCATGTGTGCACGCATTTGAGTATGGCGTTGCTATTGCCTATAGCTTGGGTTGCCTTATGACTTGAGCATCAGAGGTCCGTGCTTAAAGAGTTATGCGGGGCATTACGGATGGATCCTAGACAAGCGCATATTCTTATGCCTTGGTGTTTGAGTTTGGCGGGACTATTGCTTGGAGCATAGTCGCCTCACGGGTGTATTCCGCTGCATATGATCATGGCGGGTCGCATTAGTGTCACCGTATGGTGCCCGGCCTGTCAGCCCGTGACACCTATGCTCGAGGCACAAGCTACAATAACAAAGAGTTCATAAAGAATGCAACTAAAATCTATGACTTGATTAGGCCTTAGTTTTAGCTACTCCCAATAAATAAATAAAAAAAGTATCATACAAAAATGTGTTAGTGCCCCAAATCATATCCTAAATAAATAAAAATTCACCTTTACGATCTCCATCAATGAGTTACCAAATTATCAGGCCTAAGTTGTAGCTACTCATAACACAAAAAATAATTTTAAAAAGGACTCAGTATCACATATTAACGGGTTAGTGCACTAAACTCAATTCATACCCTCACTTTGATAAGTGAACACTTTGTGATGATATGTGTAGTGACCACCACGTCACTTATCCAAACCAAAAAATAAAAGTACCGACTGTTTTGCTTCACTAGTTACACTTTATTCATAATTGTTACAACAAAAGATATATTCTAGTCTAAAGGCTTTCCATTTGCTATTTTGCTTTTGTATCATGTGCTAAATTTGCATTATTGGATTTAAGGATGGTTTCTCATAAGTGGAACTTCATGTGGCCAATGTATACCAAGTGTGTACAACTTATCTTTTGCAATTCCCAATGCATTAGTTTACTTGCCAAAAGAAATCATAGGCCAAATCACCAACACTACAACTTGTTATCTTTGCATTTATAGTTATTCATTACATGCAATAATACCTGATCTGACCCTAACAATGCAAACTCCCACTATGTTTCAATTTCAATAGGAGTGAAAAAGAAAAAGAAAAAGAAAAAGAAAAAGAAAAAGCAATGCAGCTGTACTAGACACAGACAAGTTTTGAGCTTTAATCAACTAGGGCTAGCCTAGATGACCAGGATCCTGACTTTTCTTAAGAAGGTCAAGGGTTCGATTCCCCCTCCCCTATCCCCTCCCTTGTTTAGGCCCTCCCCAATGTAATCCCTTCCGATGTACCAAAAACCAAAAAACAAAGACAAGTATTGAGAGAAAAGTAAAAATTTCCTTTATTCTTGATATATTAAATAAATAAGAAGACAGATTATGATTTTCTAATGGCAAATATATATATATATATATATATTCTTCTCTAGTCGTGGTTAAATGGAAAATTGAAGAGGTTTCTGTATATTTTCAATTTCAGAATTAACAGTAAAATTAAGAAGACAGAATATAAAATGGAGCAGGAAATATCCCAATAACCCACTATTTGGAGAGTAGTCAGATCAAAACCTAAGACAGCAAGCAAATAGAAATCAATCGAATCTCATGTAAAAGGAAAGGCTAACGCATAAAGAGAAGCAAAGGTAAGATAGACTTCGAAGGTCACCAGAGACTTTACCATAGAAAGTAATATGCAGGAGTCAGTTTGCCACCGATCGTCAAAATTTCCAATACGAATTGATGTTATCAGCTTTGAGAATTCCGATTGGGAGATTCCAACACAAAACCACTCAAAAGAAAAAGACTACGACTTTAGGGAAAACTATTTGGAGAAGAAGAAGAGGAAGCGAGGATTTAGGGTTTGTGGATGGTAGGCCGAAAACGAAATTAGGGTTCAAGAAGGAACAATCGACCTTAGCAGTAAGTAAATGTTGGGATTTTGAGACAACAAACTACCAAAAAGTGTGTTGATGACGATGATGATGATGATATGTAGTTGAAATACAATGAATGAATAATAATAATAATAATATCTATCAACTAGATATTCAAAAGTGTTTGTAGAATTCTTTGCCAACAAAGATAATAGAATGGATCAAAGAAAGGAGGACGAAGGAAAGGACCAACTCAAAGTCCGTTCAAGCCTCTCTTTCTCTCTAGTTTTTTTATTCCAGCAGTTGGGTTTGTGGGTGGGTTTCGATTAGTCGATAGTAGTTGAAACACTTGAGTTGAGAGGCCTTGAAGCTGAAGTTGAAGAAGAATGTGGGTCAGTCACTGGTTTTGCGAACCTCGCACCACCCACCCGCAACGGATGGAATGGACCATCCAACCCTTTTACTACCTAACTAAAAAGAAGACCGACGAAATGGCTTGCGTTGTGCGTGTTGACGGACTTATCACCCCATCAAGCACGGTAGAAACTTAAAAAGTAAACAAAACCAAACAATGATTCAAAATAAAAACAAAAAGGTGGGGGTTTGACATGATTATTAAGGAGAGGGTTAGCCCGTGGGTCTGTTCACCTGATTAATGTCGGGACTCGCCCGTTAACACATCAACTCCAAAAAATCATAAAGAAACAAACAAACGTGAGAGTGGTAGCTACTAAGGTGTCTTTAATATTTGTAACTGAATTATGCCTTCACCCAGCTTAGAGATTATGGGTAGGGGAGACTAAACAATTACATATATATACACAAACTTACGTTGTATCCATATTATGCACGAAAATTTTTTAGCATCAAAATAATAATGAATGTGTTCAAATATATACAAATACGTGAAATATCAATATGATATATAGTATAGATTCATTATATTTGTCTTTCTAAAAAGAAAATTTAAAATAAAAAATTTCTCATTTTATATTTAATAAATAACTTTCTAAAACTAAAAGAGAGGAATTTAATGAAATTAAAATTAATGATTATAATGTCTTTGAATTTTAGATAAAAATTCTCAAAATAACATGAGATTACCTGGGTTTTGATAAAAGTATACTAATTCTGAATAAAAGATAAATGTTTATAGATTTCATGGTTAGACTAATACTATTATGACACATGTAATTTAATAATTAAAATTTTTTAAAATTATATTGAATCTTTTAAAATTAAAGACCTAACAACCAATTGTTATAATATATAGTGCAAAGATATTATATATATGCATGCAATTTTACCTTCATGACGGTGGCTTTTTTTTGTCTTTTTTGGTATCATTAAATTAAACAACAAAAAAAACATAAAAAAAAACAAACATTTATTTATGGTTTCCACAAACAACCAAACGCTTTCATTGTTCTTTACGGAAAGGAGTCAGAGGAAGTTGTGAATAAAATTCTTAAGGTACCTAAGTAAATGATAAATTTGCTGGTAGCTTCAATTGGATATCCATGAGGACAAATTCCAATAGTAATAAGAAAAGCAATTGATTAAGTGTTGGAAATACCAACCACATTTAGAAATTTTAAATTGCAAAATCTTTTTCTAACTTTTTTTTGCTCACAATTATCAAAGTAAGAAAAGTTGTACTTTTTAGAAATTAATTTAATATTTACATTCATTCTCGTATAATAGAACAAGTTTCAGATCCAAGCATTTGTGTTTTCCTTAAAGTTATTTTTATCATTTTTTTTCTTGAAGGGATTACCAAATTTGAGAAGATGCTTGAAAAACTAAATAAAAACTTATTGAAACATCGAAGAAACACAAGCAAACTCAAATTACAGGGAGAGATAAATTTCATTTTCCATCTCTCTCTCTCTCTGTGTATATTATCTCTTAAATATATATATATATATATATATATTTGTTGTACTCGGAGAACTTTCCCTCTCCAGAAAAAGAAAATAAAAGAAAAATCAATAAAAGGATGCATTTTTTTTTTTTTTTTTTTCTTTCTAGAGTAACTAACTAACGCTTTGATATCCTATATACCATCAAATTAAGGCCAAAGAAGAATATATAGTTTCCAAAATATCAAATTGCTAGCTCTCTGATTTTAGATTAAACAATCTATACCATTATTTTCTATATCCACTTGCTTTGCTGGCATCTATATATGGACTCCAAACAATAATGAAATCCCGATCGACTACTTGATGAAGTTTGATGGTTTCATTTCAGTAATCCTCTCTATCCCTCCTCTTCGACTCTTGCCTTTGCATGCATGGCAGCATCATCTATCCGGTTTTAAAACAATTGTGTGTGTGTGTATGTATGTATTGAACCCGAGGGAGGTCCCAATGAGTCATCGATATCCAATCCATGCCAGCAGTGACTCACCAACTTAATAATCTTTCAATAAAAATATGGATTATTTCCTCATCTCTGGAGATTCGGAATCTTCTCAGTTCCACATTCAGAAAACATTTTTTTTATCTCAATTTTACAGCCGTTTCCTCTTAGTCTTTCTTACCCCAATTGCATACAGACAGACAGACATCTCTCTCTCTCTCTCTCTCTCTCTCTCTCTCTCCATATGCGCACACATATATGTAGAGTTCCAACTTCGAAGAAATATAGTCTGTTAGTCTCTCCCTTACATCTCCAATGCCTTTTCATTTTCTTGTATTTTTCCTATACTTTTCCCCATACAATTAAATAAGCTGAGTTCTTGTTTTCTGTAATCCGTGTGCATGTCCAGGTACACCTCTGATATTAGTAAAATTGGTCACCGTCTCCACTTTTTTTGCTGTTTGTTTACTTGTATTTGTAATGCAAGAAAATATGGAGGAAATTGATTTTTAAGGCAATTTATCCGGCCGCATGGCATGGATTGGGTGTTGATTTAGAATATGTATATGAATGTATGAAATTGTATGTGTATAGGAAAATACAAAGGAGATCAGTGTGGAGAGATGGGCAGAGAAGGAGAAGCCCGCGAATCTCAGCCCTGGATACCACTGCATGGAAGCTGGGACAACAACCGACCACTACTACTACTACTACTCCTGATCCCTTTTCTCCACACAACAACTGCATACACCAAGACTCTGATCAGGGCCAGGGACCACCCTCCCGGACAAGGGCCAGAATCAAAAGAAAACTCCAACAACTGGTAGTTAAATTCAGTTTTTAGTCAAACCCAACAGGTCTAATTAAGTCTGGTTTTAGTTGTACACATATTTGTTTCTTTGTTCTTTTCTATAATAGTTTTCATTTGGGGGGTGGGGACATATAGTGTATATACCTGCTTATATTTCAATACCTGTACTGTTCCTACGGCGATGTGCTGAGTTAAACTTCTGGAAATGGGTCACCGTAAGGATTTAAGATTGAAAATCCAATAGGAACACATATAGGTTGTTAAAAAAAAGTTAGTTCTTAAGGCTATATCACCTCAAGATGGCTGGAAATGACAGGGTACAAAGTATATAAGCATTTTGAGATCAGTTGTATCGATATTTTGCTAATTGGGGTGTATACATACTGGATGTGTCCTTAATATGCGTTGCCAGGTGATATTTCGAGGGAAAAAAGAAATCCATCTTTCAGTTAAAAGGAAGACAACTAGTTAACAAATATGATTCAGTATTCTTCACATAGAAACAGTCCCTCTTCAATTTTATGCCCTTCTCTAGATTTGATGGAGACTTCCAATGCGATGTCTGTTGCAGTTCAGGGTAAATCTTGGAATAACCAATCTATGAATGCTCAAGTCGTTGTTACATACTTTTTGCAGTCCATTAGAATTCAAAGGATTGTTGCTGTAGGGAGGCTGGTCTGTCTACTTCATTTGTATTTTTTTTTTTTCATTTTTTCAAAATGTTTTTGGGTAATTTTTTTTGTCACTAATTGCATTTGCAATTTTTGCTGAACTTGCTGTGAAGTAGCTTATCTGGAGCTACTATTTTCTGTTTGCCTGTCTAGTGGAGACAAAGAGACATGAGTCAATACTTCTTCAAGATTGTGCAATAACAAAGATTGCTTTCAATCTGATCTTTATCGAGGGGCTATTTGCAGCCATGTGAACATGGAATTGTTTATTGGCTTCAAATCTTGAACATGTTGTGTGAGTGCTGGTTACAAATCCCATTTTAAATTGTGTGCAGGGTATAGAGAGCCCAAATCATGAAGATCGTTCAACCAATAGTGGTCAGTCATGCACTTTGCTCCCTAACATTTCACTGTGTTATCTCCACACATGATTAAGGTTTCTTTCATGATGGCGCATATAACATCACTCTGTAATTCAGTTAAGTTTCCTGAATCAGATCAGCCGTTGGTTATAAAGGCTAAAGGAAGCACAAAAATTGATGGTCAAGCTAGCTCCACTGGTGCTATTTTTCGCTGTCAAATTTGCCAATTTACCATATCCAACATTAGGATAATTTCTTACTTATAGCCTGTTATCACTGTATGATTAGGTCAACCATCAGTTATTTCACCCATAATTCCATCCATGCCAGAGAAACGCATCCTTGAGCTTGTCCTGGACATATTGCAAAGGTGAGTATTACTGATCCAGCGTATTCTTTTGGTCATATTTTGGACACCAAAGGTTCTTTCACTTTTCCAGGTTTAAGAATAGTGAAAAGAGAAAATTATTTAGAAAGAAATATTTCGATGGTTTATATCTTAATTGGAGGAAATATTTTGTTCTCTTAAACATTTTTCTTTGGATACCAGGCGAGATACGTATGAAATATTTGCTGAACCAGTTGACCCCAAAGAGGTTTGCTTTTGGTTATTGATTTCATCATTTGATATGTAGATGTTTTGGTTGCTTCTAACCCACTATAATTGATGAGATATATTATTTTGCTTTACAAGGTTGAGGATTACTATGAGATTATTGAAGAGCCTATGGATTTTGGCACCATGAGGGCTAAACTTCATGAAGGAATGTATAAAAATCTTGAGCAATTTGAGGTTTGTTCCATTGTCGAAAGTCAAGGTTGTTATAATTAGTACTTCACTTCCAAGTTAAAATTGTTCTTCACCGTCTGCATCTGTATTTCCTCTCTGTTGCCCACCTTGTTTATGTGTAAACTGTTTAGCACGATTATTCTTTGTATAATTATTTCACATATTTCCAGCTCTTTATATATGCAGGCTGCTCACTAGTGCCTGCTCAGAATTTGTTAGCTGTATATCTTTATCACCGGGTCCCAACTGTGGCCTGTGGATTGAATAATAATGAATCTTAATTTCTAAGGCTTACGATAGTGAAAAATGCTATGTTTCCGGCCAGTACTGAAGACATGCAAAACTGCTTATACGACTAACATTTACATCCGATCATAATCTGAACATATGTTTTGTGCTTTTTGGGGTAATATGCAGCATGATGCATTTTTAATACCAAGAAATGCTATGCATTTTAACTCCACGGCAACCATTTATTTCAGACAGGTAGGTACTATATATAGTCATCAAATTCGTAGCTAGCAGTTTTGATCTTGATTTTCTCTACCAATTGAATACCAAAGTCTGATGTTTCACAGGCTCGTGCCATATATGAGCTAGCTAAGAAGGTTTTTCATGTTCTAAAAACCGATCCTGGAAACTTCGAATTGGAGTTCTCGCGGACAAGACGGAGATCAAGTAGGAGGCCCCAGCTGGGAGAAGGCAAGCGATTGAATTTCAACTCATGTCCTAGACTTGCTACAAATGTCAGATCCAATAGAATGACCACTGATGTTTCCTTGAAAGGCACGCCACCGCATTCTTTAAGTGGTCCATCAAATCTCAGGGGAAACCCTGGGTTCTATTGTACACCCACTTGTGTTGACACAAGAGATTATGATTTTTCCCCTGCTGGTAAGAAGTAAACACTGGCTTTACTTATATTCTGGTTTAATTTTGAACTTCAGTTTGAAATAATGTTGGTTCGTTATCCTTATCACTTCTGCAAACAGGTGCTAGAGATGTTAGGAGATCTAATTATGTTGAAGCCGATCGGCGTTGCACATATAGACCATGGATGTCCTTCCACAATGAAAATGATTCTCTTGTTTCAACAATTTATAGTGACGCGAAACCACTGGCTCGGGTAAGATTATTTTCCTATTGTTTGTGTGAACATACGCATGCACACACTCATTAATAGTGTCTACGTATAATGTTTTCTGATTCTTTTTCTATGTGGAAAATCTGTTATCAAATCCAAAATGCCTTGCATTGATGGTGATGATTTCTACACCCCTTACTTTTCTATAAATGCATTCACTCTTGAATGAGAGGGTGCCAATAAATATAAATTGCCCCTTCAATTCTTTTATTTTGATGCAAGCAGGGCCACAATTTTGACCTTACCCAATTTAATTGGGGCTGCCCCTCTTTAGTTTCTTTATCTATCTCTCTTGTTCTTCAAAAGGAATTTGGCACATCATCACAATCCATCTCCCTTTCTGTTATTTTTTTTTGGGTTCAAGGTGGGGTGGTGAGGGGCTAATGCATGAAGCTAGACATTACAGGAACGGGGGACAACACCCAATTTATATCATTCCTAACCAGCTCATGGACTTCTATAGGGAAGGCGTCGTATATCACCAAGTATCACGGATTGGCAAGTCGGGCACTACACGGTGACAGTAATGCGACTCTCCATAATCATACGTAGCTAGAATAATTCATGAGACGACTATGTACCAAGTAATAGTCCTGCCAAACTCAAACATCGAGGCATAAAACTATGTGCTTATCGAGGATCCATTCGTAATGCCCTGCACATCTTGTTAAGTTTCGTCCTTCGATGCTTAAGCCCTTCGGCTTACCCAAGTTGTAGGCAATATTAACACTATTCTCAAATGCACGCACATATGACAAGCAGGCACAACTGAATAGTAACCAATAAGCCCCTAACATAGTGCCCCGCGATACCAATGCTAGCTAAACCAAGCAGTCGTATATACAAGCTTGAGCTCAACGCGCAAGTGCACGTGAGGCACACGGCATGCAAGCGTGCACATCAAGTTCCAATCAGTCATAAACATAAACCCCGCTACGGCATGGATGCGGCATAGTGTATGCAAATGTCACGACCTCTTCCTCGATGCCAATGCTCAACATCTGTCCCACCAGACACAATGTCGCCCATGTAGCCCCCTGACTAGCATGAAGACTATAGCCACGTGTTGTAACTGGCTCTCAAGTCTCGCCCACTTCCTTAGGGGGCTTACTTGAAGTTGTCCCTTTTGGTAGCACCAGAAGGTGGTAGAGTCAACACCAAACCCCTCCTTATAATAGGATTCTAAGGCATCTTCTAACTGGTAGGAGGAAACATCATGCCCCTTTGAGGAGTCATAATTCATAAACCCAATAAATATGAAAAATGTAAATTACGAGATTGTCATATCGCAAGCCAACCATACTCAGACATGCCCCACGCCAAGGTCCCTCGCGGCCCTAGACATGCCACAGGTGGCAACTTGTGACATTATCCACCACTTCAATCATCATTGTCCTTGATGATGCCGAAGCCCAGTGCCAACTTCTGACACTCTCCACCACTCGAACTATCAAAGTCCTCGTTGATGCCAAGTATAATGCATAATGCAGTAATGTTTATAAGCCCCCACAATAAGTTGCCACCACCCCTTGCAGCCAACACCTCCGTGCTGATAGCCTACAAATCTAGTCTCCCCTAAATCTGTCCCCACCACTACTTAAAGCAAAGGTTCATCCAGGCTCCCATGCTAAACTCGGCTAAGTAAAACACCTTTCCCACCACATTAAGCAAACATAAGCTCCTCTAAGCAAGTCTACCACACCATATTACTCTATCCGTTGGCAACATGTACCTGAATATACATAATCCGCCACTCATTAAGGAAAAGCATGCGATATCCTTTGCGCACCCTCCACCACTTCATAGGGTTAATGCTGTTATTGACGAGCACTCCGTGTGCACCCTTTACACAACTCCGCAACTGAACCCACCAAAGCTCACTTGACATCATAATTCACCTTGTGCACGACCCAAAGGTGCCCTCGCAACATCCGATAGATTCGTCCCATACTAATTCCCAACTGACCGGCACTCCCACCGGATGCAAGTCCATCTGCACTGTCGAAGTAAACCCAGCCCACTAGCAAACGGTTCTAACTACTGAAGTTTCCACAATGTTGCTCCAGTACCTCAGTCTTTAAACCTTCACCCGAAGATAACTCATGATGTTCCAGTGTCTTAGCTCTCCAGCCTTCACCAAAAATCATATAGCTCCAATGCCTAATTCTTTGGTCTTCACCCGAAGTCTTCCCACAATGCCTCCCTCCGCTAGAGACTTTATGTCTTGATGTACCCTCGCTACACGGTGCTCTTAAGCAATAATGAACTCCATTAAGTCACTTGATGTTCACTAGCCAACATATATCATAACGAGGCAAGACCATCACAAAGTTAAAATAAGAAATATGCTCTTCACAAATGCCAACAGTCAAGCACAGAAATAAACACAACCACTAAGTGAGCACAAAGCCAACAAAGTAACCATGCAAGAATACGAGCAAAGTTGCCAATGGTTTTGGCCAACTCAATGGTCAAATTAAGGTAGCAAATCCTTACAATATGAAGCAAGTTCTCCCATACAAGCTTACATATTGTAAAAACAACCCGCCAATCTAACAAAGTAGCACTACTAGCTATGCACTAGGAATCACTGACCTAACACACAAAAGCATTCATACACCACAATGCTGGTTCCCTACACATCCTTAAGACGGCCTGCTGCACTGAGCACCATGACCAGAATCAATGGACCGAGCACGCGTCCAAAGCTTGTTGAAGCGGCCATTCTAATGAAGGTATCAAAAGGGTTCAAAGAACAACCAAGTCCACTAATACCATAAGATTTTAGTCCACATAGACTAGAAGTCGTAGCTCAGGCCACCAATCCACTCCTCATAAGATTAAATGACACTGGCTCCACTGCAAAACCTACAACCAACAATTTGAAGCAAACAACCCACTAAAGAGATGCCCACCACAACTGAAGAGAATGCCCACACGGATAAGAAAAGCAACACCCAATTGATGCATACCACGAATGGTTAGCGCTTTGATACCAACTATTACGGGCTGGTAGGTCAGGCACCACACGGTGATAGTAATGCGACCTACCATGATCATACATAGCAAAAATAATCCATGAGGCCACTATACATCAAGCAATAGTCTCGCTGACCTCAAACATTGAGGCATAAAACTATGCGCTCATTTAGGATCCATCCATAATACCCTGCACATCTTGTTAAGCTCCGTCCTCCTAAGCTCAAGCCCTTCAGCTTATCTAAGCTATAGGTGATAGCAACGTCATTCTCAAATGTTCACACATATGAAAAGCAATGTGCTTAGCTCTAGTTCCTCTCGAAGCATAAGCAAGCTAGCAATATACAACCGAACATGCACCTGAACCAAGTATCACTCGTTAGGCACGAAGCCTCCAACCATGAAGCTCTTAGCGCCCCTCATCAAGGTAGTTGCCCGCAAGGATATGCACAATTAAATAGCAACCAATAAGCCCACAACATAGTGTCCCGCAACACCAATGCTAGCCAAACCAAGTAGCTGTGTGCACAAGCTTGAATTTAACGCGCAAATGCACACGAGACACGCGGCATGCAAGCGTGCACACCGAGTCCTAATCAATCACGAGCATAAGCCTCGCCATGGCACGGATGCGGTATAGCAGATGTGAATGCTACGACTTCTTCCTTGATGTAAATGCCCAACATCTGTCCCACTGGACACAATGCCGCCCATGTAACTCCTTGACTAGCATAAGCGCTATAGCCACGTGCTATAGCTCGCTCCCAAGTGTCGTCCACTTCCTTGGGGGACTTACTTGAGTACTGTACTTTTCAGTAGCACCAGGAGGTGGTAGAAATAGGATTCTGAGGCATCTCATAACTGGCAAGAGAAAACATCATGCCCCCTCGAGAAGTTATAATTCATAAATCCAATAAAAGTGAAAAATACAAATTACGAGATTGCTATGTCACCAGCTAACCATGCTCAGACATGCCCCACACCAAGGTCTCTCGCGGCTCCAGACGTGCCATGAGTGGCAACTCGTGAAGCCAAGCCATGCAGTTTTTGATGGCTTAGGTGAACCAAGCATATAAACTCTGGATCTTACAATCCTAAACTTTCTTAAGGAAGAGCCAATGGAGCTAACTGATCGCTCTGTAGAGTATCTCTTGGTATCAAGCGTAAAACTACTTAACAATCCATTTCCCCGGTGAGCTGCTGAAAGCCCTTCTCCCAAGCCAATTTCAAACCTTGCGGAGTTGCCCAGAGCAATAAACTGTAATAGTTGCATTACCACATTTACAGAATAAACCCACAATCCAGCCATCTGCTTTATCTCTGAACAATCTAACCTCTTCCACCTGCTTATCTCGGGTTGCCCAAAGAACATATACTCTCCTCATTTGCTTTCACTGCTCTGATACCTTCTATAGGTCACTTTGGTGAGGCTGTCCTTGATTCCTGGGGTTGATCTCATTTGAGCTCATGAATCATTTGAGATAAATTATCTATAGATAAACAAAAGGGATCTGATAAAAAAATCCATACATTTTGAGCAAAATGATATATCTCTCAAGCCTGTCATACAATTGATTGCACCTTTTTAGGTTTATATTTTCATTTGTAGATTGTATATTCAAATTGTTCATAAGAAAGCAATTAGACCCCAAATTGTAATTCTGCAAGTGGTAGTTCTGAATTTCTTTACTATTTGCTTTATGTATGTGGAAGATTGACTTGTCAGGTAGTTTTTAATTATCCGAAGTGTGAATAATTTTATCCAGATTGAGATTTCTTATGCATGCATATATTGTTGCTGATGTCATAAAGTTTCCACTTTTTACAACGGAGCTTAGGATACCTTTCTTTGTTCCTGTAGGTGAATGATCAATGGGATATTAGCTACAGGGAGAGCTTGATGTTGTTTGCTAAAGATTTAGGACCAACAGCCCAAAAGATTGCCAAGCGGAAGTTGCAAGGATGGTGGAAAGATGAGGATGCTGCTCCCAATTTTGAGACTCCTCCAGCTTCAAACCGCTGGGGCCTGGAGGCTGCGGCATGTCAAGTTCCAGCATTTGCATTTGCATTTGCCTCTGCCTCCGCCCAAAAGGGTGCTGCTACTATGGATACAGTAATCACTAACAGCGACGTAATTGATTTGACTGATGCTGATGATCATGTTCATGATGATGTAGAAAAGGCTTATTATACGAGTGACAGGAGGATGGGTAAACATAGTACTGCTTTTGGGGTAAAAGTTGCTACCAACATTAACGAGGGATCAACTAGCAGCCGTGAATGTGATGGGAGGAAGAAGATTTTTAGTACAGGTGACGGCAGAGACAAGGTTCTACCTCTTCCGGCCAAGAATCAAACGATCAGTAAGATTCATCATCATCATCATCTGCGGGGCTTGTATTCTTCCACCTCTGGAGCTGAAGATTTGAATTCCTCCCCAGTTAGTATTAGGAACAATGACACTAGCAAGAAGTCCGTGGCAGCAGCAACGGTGGACTCAGGCAAAATGGATAATAATAATAATAAAGTGCAGCAATCGATATTAATATTAGCTTCAGAGCATTCTCCTCATTCAAACGAGTTTGAATTCAAGTTTAGAGACAACAGTGGTAACAGCTCCACGCCATCTTCATGGCCCTTGCATACTACTGCAGGGGGACTTTCAAGTTTGGGTTGGACCAATGGCTCCATGCATGATGGAACTGGAATGGGCTCATTACTGTATGAAACCCCCACAGCTGCAGTGGAACCAAAAGGCGGGACAATTGGCTCAAACACTGATCAGGAGGCAGCGGCGGGGGGCCACTCTGTGGAATCAAATCGAGCTGTCATCTGGCCATTAGTCACACCACCGCCGTTTGCTTTTGATCTGCCTTTCTTGGAATCACGACTTAATCAAATGAATGATCAGGTGGTGGATGCATGTTTCTTGCCAGCCAGAAGAATATTCCAGCAAGAAGTTTCTGTTATTGATCAGGGCGGCCAAAAAATCAAGACTAGGAAGAAGAGGACGTTTGAGTATGCCACCGCTGCCACCACCACCACCACCACCCACCAAGCAGAACCCAGCAGCACTGATCAGCCGTACTACTGCTCTCAGCTGCCTATTGATCATGATCATAATAAAAAAGAATGTTCGGTAATATTGGATACTCCCGATACTAATTTGGCTTTGTAGCTCTAGAGAATTAATGGAATTTCAGAGTATATAGCTCAAACTTAATTTCTAGTATTATTGTTATTGCCAGAAACTGTTGAAGACATTCTTAAAAAGTTTAACTCATGTGCTCTTTGTTACAGTTTCAAATGTGATTAAACTGCAGCTCTGAATGTTTTAATGCTTGTAACTCTTCTTCAGACACCTAAAATATATTATATACCTCTTCTTTGTGCAACTAACTAGCTGTGAGGAATATTAATTAATTGTTACAACAGATCGATAGCCTTTAACCTCACTACCTAGCTAGCTATGTCAGTTGTTCTTGGATAACAAGGGTAAAAAAGCTAAGTAACTTCAAATACATCAAAAGTTAACTTGTCATGTCACAACTAATTTCAATGAGCAGCAGAGGAAATATTGTTGTTGGGATAAAAGTCATGCAAAGTTGTAGTGGGAGTTGGAATATCGTTTGATATAGGGAAAAGAGTTAAGTTCTTGGATCCTCCCTAGCTAGCTAGCTCATTCATGAGTTCATGACAAGTGGAATGTGCCGAAATCAACTGTATTATATACTATCGGAGTATCCCACTATGACGTAGCTAGCTCTAATGGCTAAGTAACTAATGGATTGGACTTGTTTATTCACGAGTACAATAATCCTGAAATCCCTTCCATACTTAATTAGTTGCAAGTGATTATATATATGTAGTATTATATAAGTTGTAATTCATTTGCCACTCTGTGTCTCTCTAACTTTACAAATACTTAGTGCATCTTTTTTCCACTTCAAAACCATTCCCTTGTCTAACTTTACACATCATTAGTGCATTAGTGCAGCCTTTTCAAAAACAGTCTCTTGTCCAACTTTATACACACACACACACACACACACACGCATATATATATATATATATATGCAGCCTTTTCCACTTCAAAACCATTGCTTTCTTTTGATTGAATCCTCCATTTTCTTCTTTGTTTTGTTTTTTTTATTCAAAATATTACATACCCTGGGCATATTTAATTTAATTTTTATTTTTACATAAATGGAATTATAATGTTTTCAATTATTTAAAATAAGATTTATGAGATGAGTTGATAAAAAAAATTGAACATGATTTCCTCTCTTCGAAATGAAAGAAATTAAAAAAAAAAGGGGGGGGGGGGGGGGGGGGGGGGGGGGGGGGGGGGGGGGGGGGTCTTTGTTGGGCTGCCCCCTGGGTGTAACATTTTGTGAGCCGAAAAAGGGTAACCGTGCGTGGGTTTTAATAGAGGATTATTACTTTACTGTTTTAGAATTTGGGTATGTGGGGCCCATTAGCCATGGGAGGGCCCATGTTCAGCCCCCGCCACCACTAACTACATAAGGTACCTGAATTTTGATCTGTCTTTCGTGGGGATTTTCCACCGAGGTTCCAATCCGTTGGATTGCAACACCCTTTTAATCCAACGGTTCAGGTGAGGGAATTCCAGACTCTGACACTTGTCGACTCGTACCTCTCCCCAGTCGTTACATACCTACATACACTTGTTATGATATCTCTCTCTCTCTCTCTCTCTCTTAAAAAAAACAGGACAACTTACAGCCAACAGAGTTCGTTAGACGTGACTTGGTTTCCACACGTCCCCTTTGCTTGAAATCGTCGTTGCGGTGGTATTCTGGTGCATCAGCTGGCGGCGACGGCGGTTGATTGGCTGCTCTCTCTCCCTTCCCCCCTCTCTCTCCCTCTGTGTGTTCTGTCGAAATGGCATACAGAAGAAGGCAGGGAATCGGGAGGGCGTCGACGTTCAAAGAGGAGATTCATTACCCTCCAGATGAGAGTAACTCGTCTTCGAATTCTTCATCTTCCTCTCTGGCCGCTCAGGCCATCCGAGCCTCCGCTGCCCATCGTGATTCCTCTCTCTCCTCCGCTTACGGCGACTCTGCTTTTCACTCCTCTTTCAAAGAAAGATCCAAGGTCCTCCCACTATTGCCCTTCGCTTATTCGTTTCTATTTCCTTTTAATTTCCCATCTAATAGATCTGTCCATGTAATGTTCCTTCTATCTCATGTCAGTGCGTAAAATGAGTTATCAATATTTTTTATTTCAGAACCCACCTCCTTTATTCTCCCAAACGGGATTATTTTAAAAAGATCTATGCGTATGATCGATATCTCGATGCTCTCCTGTGAATTGGGCTCCTCAAGTTTGGGTACAAAGATACTACTTTTCTTGTTGTTGAGAACAGTTAGTTTAAAAAGGGATCTAACAATATATTCTGCAGTCTGGGAGGCTGTTAGGATGCATACTTGAAATTTCAAGTCCTGGATTCTTTTGACATAATTATCATGGAAATTCCTTAGTTTGGGAAATGTTGTCATGTCATACCAGTCAGTTTGCACATTAAAAGTTATGAAAGAGATCCATGGTTAAATTTAATGACTAAGTAACCATTCTTCTGTTAATTTGAGTGAGTTGTTTGATCTAATTGAATTTTGGTCTCTTACATTTGTTAGTATTGGACATGTTTAAGTTCAGTTGTCTTGGTCGCGTGGTACAATATTGAACCATATGGAGCAGATATCACAGTTAATAACCTATCTTCCTATCAAATGAAGCGAGAGAATCTGATGTTGTTGATTTTGTCTAGGTTTTTGGGCATACCTATATTTGGTATTAGATCCTTTTTTTTTTAGCTTCCAGTTGATTGATAATTGGATTTTATTTAGTGCTTACTTTGATAAACTGAATTCAATGTGGCCTTAGTTTACCTCCTTGGACAGCTATAAGGAATGTTTTGCTATTAGTGTTATGTAATTTTTCAGTAAGTATTATGAAGTTGTTGTAGTGTTCTCTTTCCAGCTGATGTGATGTGATGCTTGAAAACATAGGACTTTTCTACCTATGAGTATACGTCGATGGAAAGTTCAAATGACACCAAAGGATTTTGGGGTGTTCTAGCGCAGAAAGCTAAAGCAATTCTCGAGGATGATAATGTCTCCCAACAATTTGAAACACCCAGCAAAATGAGGCCACAGATGCCTAATACCGCTACAGGTGGCCAGGTAAACCTTAACGTCCTACAATACTTCTGTCATTATGCAGGAAAACTTCAAAACACAATCCCAAGCAAAAATTAAGCTATATAATGCGTTTGCTTTGTTGTTCAAAGCCATTTTCCTTTTTGCTGTTGCTAAAGGTGACCATATAGTCAGACTTCCTTATCTGATGTATTTATGTCCTGCCCCTCATGCTTTTCTGATTACCAGTTCTGTCAGCCATATAAATCACTTGAGAGCTCTAGAAAATTGGAGAATCCTAGATTGCGGAAGGGCTTGGATGCACTCACATCTTCTCTTAATCACATTGGTGACTCTATTGGAAATGTCTTGGAGGTAAAATATTTCGGTTAATATTTCTGTAAATTAGTTCACAAATAGATTTCTATAAATTTCAAGTCTTCTTGCCTTGTCTATCTTAGGCAAGAAACTGATTCTATTTTCAGTCAGTTGTCTTTTTCTTTTCTTGTTGTCTGCTTTCAATGAAACTTCAAATTTCATCCATATTCTTAATCTTAACATAGAAATTTTATAGCTGCCTTTTTTACGTTGCTTTTTTCTCCAAATCTCCCAGCTATTGGTTGAATAAGGTGGAGCCTATCGATTCTGGACATTATTTGTCTGCTAACATTGCTTGAGTATACAGTACTAAATACAGGTTTCTCACTTACTATTTGACATGATTCGCGACAGAAGCTAAGTTCCTATATTAAATTAGCTTAAGTTCACATCATGGACTCAGATATTATAAAGAGAAGAACTGTGTTTAGTCTATGCTGGGCTGGACAGAGAGTCATCTATCTCCAAGCCCCTTCTGGGCTTACATTTTGTGTTCTGAGTATTCTTTTTACTTGCCCTTAAATTTTCAATGATCTGATCCATGCGGGCAACCATCAGATGATTAATTTGGATATGATCTTCAATCTTGGCATTAGAGTAGGTCCCAAACCTTTTATGAAGAAGAAGGCTAGGTGGGCAAAAGAAATGGATAATTAAATGAGTTGAATTGATAATACAAAACAAAACCAAAAAAAAACTGGGACTACGGCTGTAGACTTACATTTGTTACTGTAATGCCCAACCTGTTTCTCTCACAGAATAGTTAGATAGTTTCCATCCCCAGTCTAGGTACAAAAACAGTCTTGCTTCTGATTTCATGTTCTTTTTCAGGAAGGACGCACTATTGTGGAGAATAAGACTGCAGACATCATCCAAGAAACACGCAAATTGCAAATTAGGAGAAGAGGAAGCAGTTCTGAGGAACAGAATCAGGTCCCCAGAGGTTATAATTCATGGCAGCAACTTTCAGTGCAATCCACACAATCACAGATGCAAACCAACCAAGAAACTCAGCTCAAGGCAACTCGCGACGTAAGGTGGCAATGTTTAGTGTATTCATGGTTCATACATAGAACTGTGCTAGATTTTTCAGCCAAAATTCATTTTTAATCTACTTAAAGTCATCAAACCACTCCAATTAATTAGCAGGATTGAAATACACATTCAACTGAAGTACCAAGAATTTAGGACCGGCATTTAGCTTGGCTGCTTTCATCAAGTCTGCAGCAATTCTGACTGCTTTCAAAGTAATGATACTAGCACAGAGTATTTCCAGTCCTAGAATACTTCTCTGGTTCAAGATATAACCTTATTTTGGCCTTTCTTGACAATGAAGCTCTCAATTAAGTGTGCTAATTGCATGTTTGCTAAGATTATAGGGTAAGCAGCCAATATAGTGCACAATGAAAGCCAATTAACACTCAAGGTTGTCTTGTATTTCCTTATCATTGTGAAACAGTTTATTATTTCTCCTTGCTGGTGAAATAAGTGCTTGGGCTTTGTTTTGGTCCACAGGTGGCAATGGCAACAGCTGCCAAAGCAAAACTACTCCTCCGTGAGCTAAAAACTGTCAAAGCAGATCTGTCTTTTGCAAAGGACCGATGTGCTCAGCTGGAGGAAGAAAATAGAATCCTTAGAGAGGCTTGTGAAAAGGGAGACAACCCTGCAGATGATGATATGGTATTCATATATTTTCTTTGTGCAGCTTTTAGTAAATACTGATGCCTTATTTTCACTTATTGTTACTCTTGCTTTGTATATCCGCAAACGGGTTAATTAAGAAGATGAGATGTGAGTGAGTTGTGTTGCAAACACTTTTCAAATTATTGTTCGTGTGTCTTCACATGTGCCTACACAGCACTACATGAAAATAGTGTCTACTGGATGAAACTTATGTTGACGAAAGAAAATTCATGGCAACATTTACCCATATAGCAATGAACTGGACAATTTGTTGCAGTGTGCATCACTTGAGGGTGCATTGACAATGAACGCCTTTGTCACAATACTAATATTGACATAATTAAGTTGACACTAATTAGTTCAAGTTGTAATGAAGTGTTATCATGAGTTGACACTACTATTTACTGTACATCTTTTAAATCTCCAGATACGCCTTCAACTTGAGACCCTTTTGGCTGAGAAGGCTCGTTTGGCACATGAGAACTCTGTATATGCTCGTGAGAACCGCTTCTTGAGGGAAATTGTTGAATACCACCAACTCACCATGCAGGATGTTGTCTATTTAGATGAGGGCATTGAGGAGGTTACAGAAGTTTATCCCATCCCAGCAGTCTCCAGGATGCTCTCTGTTTCCCCACCCTCACCTGCATCCCCACGCTCACCTCCTGAGATTTCCCCATCTATTAGCCCTCCATTGAAGAAGGAAACAATCTCTGTCCCCATCCAGCCACATGGGACAACAGATGTTCCTCAGACTGAGGCACCACCAAGTTCCAGTACTCCCTCAGATGTTGCTTAGACAGAGGCACTACCTACCAAGTTCCAGTAGTCCAATTTCCACAGCACAAGTTGCTTCCTAACTAAATTTCTCTGGTACCTCTTTTCATCGAAGTTTTTTTTTTTTTTTTTTTTTTTTGTAAAATTAGTCCATTTGTTAATTCTTTTATTTCCCTTCTTTGGGGAGAAGTTGGAGAGGAGAGGTGCGGGTTGGAAATCTTTTTTACTACTATATTTCATTATTTCTTCTGTATGTAACTGTGTATCTTAGCTGTTTGGTTTTGCCATTAAATAGTAACAGAAACCTCGTTTTCTTGTTGAAAATAATCATTGTTTTCTTAGCTTCCAAGATGCTCTGGTTAGACGCAAATTGTAAGTAGTCGGTTACATATGTGATATGGCACCACCAAGTTCCACTAAAAACCCTGAGATAGTGAAATCAACTAGCATGTATGATGTTAAGCCAAACTTGAGATAAGGCTTCAATGCGGAAAAAATCCTTCAGACAAAGTCAATTTAAAGAATAAAGTGGAGTCCAGGTTAAAAAAAAAAGAAAAAGAAAAGGCTGCAAATGATTGGAGCTAGTAGTGCTGTTTCTGTTATGCTTCTTTCTAGAGATAGGTATTGATGATTGTTCCAGGAGCATGCAGTTAAATCAATGGTCCTTTTTTAAACATTTTCATTTTCCCCACCACACAACTTCTTTAAAAGTTAAAACAGCTGCTTCATCTGCACAAATTTGTTTTGCTGGCTTGCGAGTTTAAAGCTACCATACCCTGTATCCTTGCAGTGTGCAGGTCTTAAACCTTCTAAGTGTGTCTAACAAAGATATAAATCCAAGAAACCAATTCAGGGCACTGAGAGGCAGTTTAAACTTCTTCTTCACCCGTTAGGCAAATGCATGCAGTGGATATACCACCACCCAAAGAAATCGAGCAGAACTAGGCAATATACGAAGCAAGTCCTCCCCAAGGATCAAACAAAGTCATCTCACAAGAAGCTGGATGGACAGAACCATTCTTAACGAGGGAAGTTATACTCATGTCTTTAAAAGATTTTATCAGCTATCCCCAAAGAACATAATTAACGAGCAACCCGGAATAAAAACTGCCAGTTCAACCTTTTCAGTGCCTTATGAATTGTGGATCTGCTCATTTGACATCACAGGTGGGTTGACCACCTGTTTTTCATTTCTCCATTCTTCACTTTTGTCAGCAACAATGTTTTCCCCCATGCAAGATCCTCAATATGATGTATTTCTCACATTTGCAATCGTATTGTAGCTATACTCAATAGGATGCTTATACGTTTGCTGGTGTGCAATTCCTGTACATACTACGTTCTTCTCCACCGTGACAAATTTATTTCACGTACATGCCCTCATTTCTTTGGAAGTTTAAACGCGTACCTAGCATCCAAACCATCATTGGAACTCTTTAATATTAGATTGGGAAAATTTCGCTGCATTGGAAGGTGACAAATATATTTTCTTCAAAAAGCTTTCATTCATGGAAAATGAACAGAGGTTTATACCATTAGACCTCAAAAGTAAGTTTCTATCACTGAAAGGACCCATTACATACACTTGAATTTTTTCAATACAACATATGAACATATAGCCAGTGCAGTTCTATCCAGCCACTTCTGTCTAATTTCCAGCAACAACCCAAGAACAAGGCTGAGCAGGATTCTGTCAGATTTACCTGTATGGATGACATGATAAGGAGACAGCTGCTTTCAGCAAAGATTTAAGCTTCAAAGCAGAAAAACTCCCTGAGCATTGTAGTAGTTGATTTAGAATAACTGAAAAAACAGACTAGTCGATCCATCACCAAATGATCTGAGATCCGCAGGTTTCACCAAAGCCCTGCACAGTGGGCACGTTCTTTCCCTCTCGAACCTGGAAACATAGGACTCAGTCATTCAACCAGAAATTCAACATAGAAAAATCATAAACAAGTAATATATGCAGAAAAAAAATTGATCAAAAGAATAAAACATTTCATCGAAGTATAAATTCCTGCACTTTTTATTTGCCCTTCCATCTCAGTTATAGAAGGGAGATGTTAATGTCTTGGGAGATGGCAATGACCCCCTGAAGTTCAAAACGTCACCCATGGCTTGGTACAAATCACAATCCAATTCCATCCATTTAACTGACTTTGAAAGAACAGCATATCCTAAAGGCCATTTTAACAGCATATGCTAAATGCCATTCTAACAGTATTACTGTAAATTAACATGTAAATATACCAGAGAGCCCGTGGTACTTGCTGCAATCAAGCCCCTAGAGTAGTAAAGCATTGCTCATAGACAATTGATTTGTAATGGCACTCCGCTTTATACATGTTGGTTATCAAGCAATGCCGTGTACATGTACATAAGAAGGGGAGAGAGTTTCTGATGCTGTAATGATATACATTCAATCTGTCTCAAGTATTCATTAAAAGGCAGCTACACTGTGCAATGAGATATATAATCATTATGATTATAATGATGCCATAACATTATACTACAATTCCACGATGGGATACAACAAAGAAGACCATCACCAGCCTCCTAAATGGCATCAAAATAAAGAACACCAGCAAAGCACCATGATCGTTGTGCCACATTAATGTAAGTTTTGCCTGTGCTCTAGAACCATTCCTCAAGAGTTAGGTTCCCCAAAGCAAATTTTTGCTGCCAGATACAGTATCCATGCCAATTCATTTAACGTCCACACCATTACAGCCACACTGAGAAATCCCCCACCATGAATTTTCTACTTTCTACTAATAGAATTTAAACACATTTGTTAGACTCCCCAAATAATACATAACTGTCAGGCTTCCAATTTCAAGTTCAAGAGGTGTTGGGAGATTGATTTAGCTATACAATGAACAGGTTCCCCATCTACTCACTCCTTGTTCGAAGAGGTGGATAGATACCGTATTTTGTCAAAAGAACATAAAAATGCTATAAAGAGCAAGCCAGTAATGATCACAACAAACAGAAATTCAAGAATCAAATGCAATCTGAAGTGAATGACTGTTCCACTGAACAACACACATTGAGGTATGGAAGCACAGAGCTGAACAGAGGACAGAAAACTAACCATTCTGATACACAGTCTTCACAAAATAAGTGTTTACAACGCAGTAAGATTGGGGCGTGCATTTTTTCCTGGCAGATAGCGCACAGATCACCAGCTGCACTGACCTGCATTTAATCACATCAACCTGAATGCTTTAATAACTTTCCCTTCAAAGTAAATATCATGGAAGCACTCAAAGTAATAATAACAATCACTAGGTCAAAACAGCATAAAACAAATAAACAAGGCACCATAAATTGATTGCATGTAACGAGGAACTACAAGGTTGTAGCTGTTATTCACTTTTCCTGCAACAGATCACTTTGCAGAAAGACCATAGTCATTAAGCAACAGGACAAATCCAAACATCTTCTTCATAAACTGAATGCTAAGAAAATAAAGTTAGACAATAGACTATCAAAAAGAGGGGGAAGAAGCAAGGTGCTGCTGCAATGATATGGTATCAAAGCATATCATATATTAAAAGAGGGATTAATTACACTTTGCACCCTTGCACTTTACACCAAATCTCACTTTAGAACCTTTACTTTCAATTGTCACAATTAAGCCCTTACACTTCTAATTTGGTGCAATGTCCCCTAACTTTTGTTTAGAAAATAAATGAAAAATTCGCATATGACAAGAACGTTGCATTTTTTAATGCGTAAAGATGTAAAATTATACTTCTTCCTAATAATCTACCAAAAATTCCTTCTAAACCACTCCAAAATTATGAGTGTAATAAACTTTATGATGTATATAATATATATAGGCTTCATATAACAAATTTCAATTCCACTCACGTGCAATATGTGTGAATCTTTGGGATGGAAAATTATTGAATTCTACATATTTGTCCCTTGAAAATGCCATGTGGTTGTCACATACCAATTTTCTGTCAATTTTCCAAACAAAAGCTTGACATTGCAACAAATTAGAAGTGTAAGGGTTTAATTGTTACAATTAAAAGTGAAGGTCCTGAAGTGGGATTTGGTGTAAAGTGCAAGGGTGCAAAGTGTAATTAACCCTAAAAGAGGAGAATCTTTGCAGATAGTAATAAACCAATTACAATGTGCGGCACACAATGTTTTACAACATGCCCATAGAAGAGAGTATCCAAGTTAAGCATGTTTATGTAGGTGCATGTATGAGACTAGAATATGTAGCACCAACCAACGATGAGAATATAATCATATAAAATGAAAGTAATCCGCTGCATCAACATAACATAGAGGCTCAACAATAATAAAACATAGGCCAAGAAGGAAGTAGGTTGGAGTTGTGGCAGAAGAGGCCCCACCAGTCATGAGCAATGTAAAAAGATATAGCCTCAATAGAGTAACAAAAGATTCATTTAGCCACTCCTTAACTAGTAAGAAGCGTTAGATTTTTAGATTGGCAATATATTAACAAAAGCAATTTACATATAATTCCAACAATTGGATAGACGTGTTGATTAGTAGGAATGAATCAAAGTGCAATTGAAGATAAAACATCAAAGTGGGCAAAAGCAGCTAGTCCATTCGAATGGGGTCCCAAACCGTTTGGATGGAGCACGGTCGTTCAAACGGCATATTAACGCAAATGAAGCACGGGAAATTCGATCTACTACTTCATATCTACATAGGAAACCTTTCCTAATGGGACATATAATTCGTCCAATACTCTACATATACTCCAAACACTATATAAAGACTCTAAAGGCTTCATAAATCACTTACATCCTTCACATATCATATTCAATCTATTTAGAGAGTTTTATTGTCCTTCCAAGCTATCAAGTGTTGCTACTTCTAGTCATCCTTCTACTTCACACATCTAAAGCTTTGGTGGTATTCCAAGGTTGACACCGAGAGCAAGGGAGAACAACGCATCATGGATTCAAGCAAGATTGTTTCTTCTGCCTTAGTTGTGGATCAACGGGTTGGGTTGGAAGTTAAATCTTGTAACTGTTCCTTGGTTAATAGCTTAATTGCGTTGGGCTGTGTGTGGTTTTTCCTTTACTAGGGTTTCCGCGTAAAATTATTGTGTGCACTATCTCCTTGTGTTTATTGCTTTAGTATAGTTTGCATACAATATTGTTAAACCAGATTACTTAGGTTAGTTCATCAGACATAAGGCAAATCCGCGCCCCCAAGCAAACAGAGAGAAAACGCCATCGTTGCCATGAGTAAGGAGGTCAGGTGTTTATGTCTAATACCGAAAGAAACAATTGTAGGCTCAAATGAAGGGATTCTTATGTTGATAATGCCTAAAGGAGAAGTGCTTTAGCTGCAAGTGGCTTAGAGCCACATCATTAAGCATTTTGTGGAAGTATGGAAGTTTAATGACTAATTTGCATGGTTAACTAGCTAAAACAATGATTGGAGAGGCAAAATAGCTTCTCTTTTTCTGCCTGGAAAGTATTCCTAATGCTTTCATTACCTCTGCTCTGCATGTGAATTAACATAGATGATTTGGCATAGTGATATCCTTTGAGAATGAATCGTCATTTTGAAATTGATGTTTTGGATAGTGATGTCCTTCAGGAACTTCATATATAGCAAATATGTAACAACCATACACAGCATCACAAGGAAGGAAAAGTAATCCACAGAGATATCCATCTGTGATAGTTGCTCAGCAGGGTGCATGAAAATCAGAAATTTCGCTACCTGCTCTGATGTTGCGTACGCGCCATACTGAATTTCTTTGCGAGACAATGCCTTCAAAGAAGAGAAGAAGGATTGGACCTGAATACAACCAACACATAAGATCCACGTACAAAAACTTACTCTACGTACAAAAACACCAGCCACCACTAGGAGATCACAAGCTTGCTAATGCCAAAAAGGTACTAAACAATGTTAAGTCTGTACATATACGAAAACCATACCTTCTCAACCACAGATGTGAGCTTGAAAGTCAGGTACAGCCCAGTCATTAATGAAGAAAAGAGGCTCCCGTATTCTTTGTTCAAGAAGAAACGATACCAGACTGGTGCTGGCAGCAAGGCACGGTACAGCAGCAGCAGATACTCAACCAAAGTTAGCATTTGACCCTGTAAAACAAGCACCTCTGTAATCAGAGAACAATTCCATTTCAAACAACTACTAGGCATTATATGAACCTAATGAATAGGAATTTTCGAAATGCATGAGTCAACATGAGTCACCTGCTTGCGGTAATTTCGCCCTCTGCTGTTTTTGTAGTACATTAGTAGAATACACTTGCCAACCATTGCTGCCTGACGAACCAAAGTATCTAAAACAAAATCAACATTAAAGAATTATCACAAACAGCTGAGAAAGGACTAACAGAATCACTGAAAAATTAAATCACGTCTGAACAGAAACCTCGAGGAGGGGTGGAGGGGGAGCGGGGAAGGCATTTAACAGGGGGGAAAATCCAATGTTAACATTTGAATTATTGATGCCTGATAATGCAATTTATTTTGCACACTGTGGGAGGTTCTGTTCTCCTCTTAATGGGAGTTCTGGTTGTTGGTTTATGTAGTTCTAATGAACCAACTTCAAATTTGAAAGATTAGCTTATCAATCATATCCTGTAGCATTGGAAATAATATCAACATTTAGAAGAATAAGAAGATAATGATCATGATGATGACAATGATGACGAGGACGAGGAGGAGAAAAAAAGAGGTCGAAACTTGCTTAACTAAAACTATGAAAGATTTCCATCAATAAAGACTGAAATAAAAAACTGAGATTTGGAATGCAAAAGTCAACAGCCCACACGATAAGTAAAACCCATAATAAAGGTGTCACTTCCAACAGGCTCTGAATAAAACCTGATCTAGAAGAATCAACACGCTTTAATAGCAATGAGTACAAGTTAAGATGCATTATGATAGCTAAACTTTCTTAAGCCTCCACCACTTTCCCATGACTTCCCAACCCCATGCAAAACCTTTAAAAACAAAAAGCGGGGAAATGAGAAGGGGTCTAAAAAATTAAAATTAAAAAAAAAAAAACCATCATCATGATTACCCCATGAACAAAACAAATTAATGCAAGTATTATAAGACTAACAAACAGTACTACAAATTTCTCTACTATGCCATAGTATTATTTACGTCAATTAAAAACAGTAGCCATAACAAAACACACCGTTCACCATAATGATGAAGACAGCATGCCAAAATGGTGGTATAGCTTTTGGAGGAAGCATGATCAGTGGATGCAGAAGATCATCATTCCGATACCACCAGTACACACCAATCACATGAAGCATGAACACAAAAGAGATGCCGATGAGAACAGATATTTTCCTCTCCCCCTGCAGACAGAAACACTTACTATGCTTAACAATGAGAATTTTAGGACAATAAAAATGACAGTTTCCATTTTTTTTGTCTTGATAGGTAACAGTAGCCATTCTGGCATATAGATCAGTTAACCAAATCCTAAACGAAGGTCAGAAGGAGAACATTTTACAGCACCTTCAAAGCTGTCTGCTTTCGTAAAATTTCATTTGACTTGAACATCACAGCAGCAATCCAAATTGTCACAAAAAAACCTGCCACCTCGCAACAAGTCAAATGTCAGCATCTTATGCAATTGTTTTGAAAAAAAATGAAAAACCAAAGACCTCAATAAACACAACACAGAGCATGCTCATCCTAAAATTCTTAGAAGCACAATTTGAGGTGCCTTAACAGATATATTGACACAAGAACTCCAGAAACTAGAGTGTTCTCCCTAACTATATCAACCAAAGAGGTATGAAGGGACAAGACACCATTTTAACATACAGCAGACCAAGCGTGAGTGGCTAAGGAAGGCAAAAAGAGATCAACTGGCTAATGATGTAGCACATATGCTTAGCTATACTTGAAAGATTTGGACCGGACTCGCAACACAATGAATAGAAGTTAATAACTAAAAAGAAAATTAGAAAGAAAGAAAAGTATTTACGTATTGATCTGATTAAAAAATAGCACCATAAAGACACTTGCCCTTTTGTCAATCAGTCTACTGCTAAAGATATAGTAAGCAAGAATAAGGTGGGATTCCTCTTTTGAAGAGAATTACTTCAACAGAGTGTTGATCAAGAATAAGGTGTCCACATCTATAAGAAGCCATAAAGGAATTTTTTTTCCCTGACGAGTCTATAACAAGCCATAAACTTATCTCCATAGCACCTTATATATGAAAGGGTCACTCACTCGTTCCATCATTCTAGGCCAATTATTCAGACACAAGTGAGGCGAGGTTTGGAACCCTACTACAAGAGGGACGCCTCGTGAGCCAGGCTTCTTTTCTGACCTAGCGACCCCTGTCCTTCTCCTTAGTTTCTAAACTAGCAGAATTGAGGGACTCAACCGAGCCGAGGCACTATTCACCAAGTGGAACATTTTAGATGGGCTGTGTAATGCAACTGGCCCAACAAGCTGGTTTTTTTCTATTGGAGTAGAAGGGATTCATGTGTAGAAAATATTATTTAAATAAAAATGTTATATAAAGCTAAATCTGAACCAAACAACCCAAATGATTTCAGTTGCTTCGGTTTAACAGAACTTTTGGTTGGTTTTCAGAATAGAAAAATTAGAGAACAATATAGATTAACTCAATTTAGGATTGGCAGCCACCACAACACATGCACTCATAATAGACACCATGAGAAAATGGAAATTCTAACCTAAAACCTCAAAACCTACAACCGAATCCATTAACCATAAACCACCAATCCAGAAAAGAAAAGAAAAGGCAAAGATGGCAGCTCCCTGATAGTTAGAAAAGTATAAAATTTAGAGCAAGCCTAACATAAGAACCAGTTAACAACATTTTGCCCCACAATGTAATGACACCTACTACTGCCACACTACGTCCACCCAAAAATCCAACGAAAGCACGAGTATCAACAAACTCCTTCAATTCATGGCCTCATTTTTAAGCAACTTGATTTAAGCAAAAAGGAATCTGGTACATCCTATAACACTCTTCATCTCCCAAGCAAAAGTCTCTCTATAGTCCACAGCTCCCTCTCCCGAGCAAAAGTAAATATTCCTCTGATATGCACTTGCATTTACTAACAATAGCTAGAATGATAGACCGAGGGCACCATAACTCGACCACCGTCATTGACCCTTACTCCACCTCTATGGCTCAATTCTTATGAATTTCCCCTCATCTCCAAAACATATCAACTATGTTGTAGTCAACTTTATTTTTATTTTTATTTTTTGTTTTTGCTAAGTATCATCTTGTCATTGATTTTCATTTACAATTGCTCAAAACAAGTGCCATATAAGCACAAAGCAGAGAGTCTTCATCATCTCAACCTGTTCCTCCACACTAAGAAAATTAACTCCCTAATCTTGTTCGTGGACATGCACCATCAAATCATTTGACATAGGTGAAATAAATCAACTTTGGGTTGTTACAAGACTCTACCACTTTGTTGATTGCAACTGTTCCCAGTTGACAAGGGTACTAGTTCTTGGTTTTCCTTGGCTTTCCCTTATCAACACTTTTTAATATCAAGCTACCACATTAAGAAGCAAGGTATATGCAGTTGCCGTTTATGCATAAAGGCACAAATTTGGATTGCAAAAAGACCGTAATCCTCTAGCTCAAATATCTCCAAATGGGGTCCATCTCCAAGTCAAACAACAAATAAATAACTAAATTCAATAAATAGGAAAAGGATCTCAACAAGGCTCAAACCTCACAATCATTTGAACATTTTGGTTAAATTAATTATCACTACTAGTCTGTGTTGGCTATACTAAGACATAATTAACGGACACGCACATTCTTTCTACATACAATCAAAGAATGGCTACCACAGTTAACAAATCAAAGATGGAAACTCTTTATCACAATAAATAAATAAATAAATCAAAGATGGAAATTGTTGCAGTGTACCTTGCAAATGCTGCCGAATGAAAACGACCAAGAGAAGCAGAGAGAATGGAAGGACCTGCTCAATCCACCTCGCCGCCTGTTGTATGTCGTATCTCTGGTAAGAAGAATCCCTGCTATTAGCCCCAGCCCCATCCACAGCCTCCCCATCAACACCTCCTCCATTCAGTGATTGTGGAACACCATCTCCTGTCCCGCGGTCACTCCGGGAATCTCCCTGACCATCCAATGTAGACGAGACAGATGTGGCCGACGCCGTTCTACCCATAGGCTGTACATATACTTCATTATGTGCAGTAGCATCCCTCAGCTGGCCAAGTGTTGAAGAAGGCAGGACAGTCCCAACCCGATCATGGTCTTGTTCTCCGGCACCAATTATTCTAATAGAAACCTCCCCGCCATTGCCGGGCACAGCAGAATCGTTCTGAAGGTGATCCTGGAAACCAACAGAGACACCGCTGTTTATCAAGCTATCAGATTCTGCGTGATTCGACCTCGTTCGCAGGATGCCCGAGTATTCCAACAATGTAGACAGCGGGGCATGGAAAAAATTGGACGCAGAGAACTGCATTCCGTATCTTCTCGAATTGCTGCTGCTAACGGAAGAACCCCTGTAGGCATCAGAATTACCAGCGGATGCTTCCATATGCGATGATGCCCTAAACCTAACCCTAACCCGCAACCAAATTTATCAATTTCAACAGGATTAATTGGCGAGATCAAATTTTTGTTCTTTTTTTTTTCCAAAGAAACCTAGGTATAACGCGTCGATACATGAACAAGAAGATTGACGATGATATGAATGGATGAAGATCCTTACCTTCTAGATCGAAACTCCGTTGAAGACCTTTTTTTGTTGTGTATCTGAGTCAGACGAGAGGATGATTCGTTCAGCCAAAAACCCTAACCCTAAAGCCGATCAAGAATTGTCTGACGTTGGGAGAAAAGAAAGTCAAATAAGGATGAGAGCGTCGTGAGTGGACCGTAACGAATCGCATAATTCTTTTGTTTTTTATAGCCGATGACAAAAAATGGTGGAGCGATCAGAGGGAGAGAGCTCTCTGATTTTTGGTGGTGGCGTCTTTCTACCCTTTCTTTATTGTTACGATCAATAACTGACTGCGACGGAGGGAGGAGAACGAGGAGGGAGAATGAAAAGGGAAATATGATGATGACGACGACGACGGTGGTGGTGTTTTAACAGTTAGCTAACTATCTCAAGAATTCTGACCTCTCTCTTTCTCGTTTTCTCACGCTTTGTTTGGATTGAATGGTTTGGAGGAAATGTGAAATAACTTAGAGAGAAAACGTTAGTTAATATTACGTTTGAATTATTTTTAAAGTGAAGGGAAATGCAGCAGTTGAGAAAGAAAAAATGACTTATATTTTAAGTACTTTTTTCTCCTTTAAAACTGGAAGGATACAGAAGAAGGAAAATGATTGTTATTATTTTTTTTAATTTTAAATATATCTATTAATTTATTAAAAAATTAATTCAGAGGAAAGAGTTAGGCTATACATCTCTTTTTTCTTTTTTAATTATTGTCAAACTAAATAAGAGAAAGAAAATATCACTTTTCTTTTTTTCTTGATTAACCAAACAAGATAAATGTATTTTCCTTCACTTTCTTTCTCCTTTCTCCTCTTTCCCTTGTAACTAACTTTTCCTTTCACTTCCTCTCCCCTCCATCCAAACGGAGCATCAAGGATGGGCGCAAGAAGAGAGCTAAAGGACAAAAAAAAAACATTTTCTCTACTCCAAAGTTTTATTTTTCTTTTTCTTCAATTTATTTTATAAAATAAATAAAATTCCCCTTTGCCAATTGCACAACAATTATATATACACTATTGCATGCAACACCTTAGTAGGTGATGCAACATTAAGGTTTTAATTTACTTATAATTTTTCAATTAAGTGTAAAAATAAATATGTGCCTATATTATTAGCTCTTTGATTGTTACGATCATTGTTTTGAAAACCGGATCGAATCGACCGGTTGAATCGGAAAAATCGAGAACCAGGCTAAGTAACGGTCCGATTAACCGTTTAAATCCGTTTGGTCAAAACCCGGTCAAATCCGATCAAACTCGGTTAAACTCGCGGTTGAACCGTGACCAGTCATTAAAACCGGTAATTAAACCGGTTGGTTCAACTTTTAAGATAAAATATTAAATTTTAAGTATTAAAACTAGTGTAAAAAAATAAAATACATTTTATTACTATTAATAAATAAATTAATGACATAATTATGACATTACAGGTGAATAACGGTTGACCCGACGGTTGCACCAGTAACCCGTGACTAGACCTCTTTTTTAGTTCGCTCAACGGTCCGATTTTCAAAACATTGGTTACGATAATACTTTCAAATTCCCCAAATCACAGTCTTTAAAATGTATGTCTATATTAAAAAAAACTAAATAGAAATCTTAAATATGTAGAATCTAAATTATATGTTGGGCTAATTACACTGATAGTCCTTATACTTTGGACTCAATCTCGATTCCATCCCTTTAATTACAATTTGAACAAAAAAGCCCTTTAATTTTACATTTTGCATCTAATGTGTCCAATTGAAAACGGACGTTAGCAAAATAAATGAAAAATGATCAGCTACTATGCACATGAGGGGTAGAATAGTAAAATTATATAATTTTCTTTTCTCTCTCCTCTTTTATTGCTTCTCATTCTCCCTCTTCTACTTCACTCTCTATTTCCTCTTTCTCTCCTTCACACCTCCGCAACTCCAACGCCACCACTCACCCTCCAGGCCCTTCCTCAACCACCGCTCATCCATAGCATCACCACAATACCTCCTCCACGATCTTCTTCAACCTCACCTGCCACCCTCCACCCAGCCACCCACTCACAATCCCACCACAATGACCACATCAACCAAAACCCTTCGCCTCTCCGACCACCCCCAGTTCGTCTGATTACCCTTTCTCTTATCTTGGCAACAAAAAGCAAAGCAAGGTTTTTCTATTGAACAAGCAAAGGAAAAAAAAAAAAAAAAAGTTGTAGCAAGGGTTTTTAGGTTGAACTAACAAGACTTGGTCATTCTTTGATTGTACCACATGAAAGACCCACCATCCAGAAAAAGTAATAAAAAAAAGGTTGATTACCTTGTAGGAACCTCCATTATTAATTCGATTATGAAAAATTTCTAGAGAGAGAAAACTAATTGGGTTTAAAAATTTTCATTAGATATATTTTCTCGATCTAGTCTACCATGTCTCCTGTTTTTTTTTTCCCTTTCTCTAAGCCCTTCTCTTTTGGGTTTGTTCAATACTACAATCATATCCAACAAACTAGATAATTTCTTATGGAAAATTGGAACTTCAATGTGTGTATTTCTTTGGTTTGATTTTATTTGTGTTCCATTTCAATCCAATTTTCGATCAATGTTGCAGTGATAAAGTTGTGTATATATATATGCATATGTATATGTATAGCTACATGTATATATGTGTTTGTGGATGCTAGTGTTACCTGATAGCTATGAGCAGAAGGACTGCGAATAAATGATCAGCAATCAGTGGCATGAGGGGCCGGAGGTGACTACTCTAGAGGCCATGGATAGATGGAAGGTGGTCAAGGGAAGGGCTGTGGTGTAGGTGACAGTGTTGTTGTAGGGGATGGAGTGTAGGGGAGAGAGAGAACATAGGAGAAAGGAGAGAGAAGAAGAAGAAAAGGAAGAGAGATAGGAAAATTGTATGATTTTACTATTCTACCCCTCATATGTATAGCTCTTGATCACTTTTTGTTTATTTTGCCAACGTCCATTTTCGATTGGACTTACTAGATGCAAAATGTAAAATTAAAGGGTGTTTTTGTTCAAATTGAAACAACAAAAGCAAAATCGAGATTGGGTCCAAAATAAAAGGACTACTGGTGTAATTAATCCTTATACGTCATTATTGGTTATTTTACATATAATGTTTTCAAATGTTCTTATATAATATTTTTTTTCTCCAAAACATATATATAGAAACCATTGAAGATTAAGATATTGGCATTACCACCTAGGCATGCACAAATGAATTGTAAAGCTTGCAAATTGAACCAACCTAGCCTTTATGGCTTAAGTTGGTTTGGGTCTAGTAGAAGCTGGTCAATTAGGTTATGCGTCAAAAAAAAAAATTCCAAAAACAATGAATTCGGTTTAGCTCTCAATTTGGTGACTGGATAATCCAAGCTAACTCGAGAACTGCATATTAAAATATTGTTTATTGTATAGTTTAATTAATCCTATGTAAACATTCTAAAACATAATATCACGCATAATAATAAATTTTTAATTTTTTAAATAAAACTGTCAAATTTTGCATAATACAATTAAACTAGGGGAACCATTCTCAACGAACTCAAATTTCATGGAGATGGTCTAATTCGGCTCTATGCCTTAATCAATTTAGTTTTAGGTCAAGGCTGTTGTCAAAAAACATTCTCTTGTAGCTTGGAAGGATATTTGTCGATCTAAATCTGAAGGTGGGCTTGGTTTTTTTGATTTATCGGCTTGGAATTCAACTCTTGCTAAATTTCTTTAGAATCTTCAATGTAAGAAAGATTCTTTGTGGGTAAAGTGGATGCATCATATTTACATAGGCAACTCTTCGATTTGGAAGTATGTTCCGACAAAACAAGCTTCCCTTTTGATTTGGTAGCTTGGCTTAGTGAGAGATCGAATTGTGACACTTGAAGGATCAATGCCGACTGCCTTGGCCAGATTGCACCAGTAGACAGATTCAGGTAAATTTAATACCAAAGCTGCTTATGATTTTTTTTCAGTCTAAAGGTTTGAATGTGTGTCGGGCCAAATTAGTTTGGCATCACTCTCTTTTGTCGAAGCACTCTTTCATTTTATGACTTAGCCTTAAAAACAGTTTGCTTACCCGGGGAAAGTTGAGCCTCCAAATTGAAGATACTTCCTGTATGCTTTGTTGTACTCTAGTTGAGTCTTTGAATCATCTATATTTTTTATGTTCGGTGGTAAGACAGATTTGGGCAGCTGTTAAAAACTGGTTGGGTCTGTCTCGGGCATTATCAACTATCAAAGCGGTTGTTGAGTGGATCATTAAAGAAGTTAGAGGCACCGGTCTACAGGCCATTGCAAAGAAAATTGAGTTTTTTGCCACTGTTTAACTTATTTGGGAAGTCTGAAATGCCAGATTATTTGAGGGCAGAGTCATCCATCCCTCGGCCATGATTCGCAACATCAAGATACAAGTATACAGGGTCCTTCATGCTTATTTTTTGAATTTTTGAGAGCTGTGACGGGGTTGTATTCTTATTGCTAATTTATTTTTGGTTTGGTCAGCTTTAATAGTTGGCTTTTTGTGTTGTGGTCATATGTAATAGTTATGTTAACCTTTTTGCCTTCTATTTCTCTTCGAGTTGTAGCTATGGTTTGTTTGCTTGGCCTTGGCCTTTGTTGCTCATGGATACTTCTAAAGCTTTGAACATTCTTTGGTCTATTAAATTTATTTATTGATCCAAAAACAAAAAAAAAAAAAATTGACAATTGATCAAGATGGATTTGGTTTTGAATTTGACCCTAAGCTAAACCAAACTTGCTGGTGCACACCTCAGCTGCTGCCACTTAAACCTTCTGGTCATTGTGACGTTTGAGTTTTAAGCTAGTGGGGCCCGGGCCTCAACTGAAGACGGTGGGCCTAAGCAGAGACCAAGACAACAAAGAAACAAAGTGCTCTTTTCACATATACTGATAACTGAATTGCTGGCAAGCCCTCCACTCGACCAAACATGATTCAATTTACATAACCCATTTGCTAGCAAGGCGACGGCTATGACCTAAGTCACGAGCTTGCACTTTGCTTCTAGAAGAAGTTCAGCCAAAGAAAAGGAGTGACTCTTATACAATTTCATAGATGTGCCGAAAGAACCAAAAACACAGAGAGAGAGAGAGAGAGAGAGAGAGAGAGATAGAGAGAGATTTGGTTCCAATTTGCTCTGGTCCCAATTGAACTGTGGATTATTAAAGCGGCAATCTTTAGTATTTCGGTATTGATGCTTGGCACTATAGAGAAATTAAATACTAATGATACAATATGATTGGCTTGCTTGCTTGGCTTACATGCTTCCATTCCATCATCCTCTACATCTCTTTCCGGGGTCCCCTTACCACTATGGGGACTGTGTAATGCATATTGGAATGAAAAGTAAAATAAAATAAATAAAAAATGGCATCAGAAATATCAAATTGGCTGTCTACCATTGATAACGTGCACTGGACTCACCGGAGGCCTGCGCATTGTGCATAGCTTTACCTTTTTTGGACCTAAAATGAAATAAACATTTTTGAAATGAGCCGGATCTAGATGAGCTGGCGTTAAAAAGGTATGATATGTATCCCAAATATTGTGAGCACATTAAGGAAAAATACTTTTTGTGTATTTTTTTTCTTTGGGGGTTTTTGGAATATGAGGAAGGCAGGTAGGTAGCCACATTTCCCATTGCACATACATTAACATTTTAAAACTAATGCTCTCAGAGTTTTAAAAAAAAAAGAAATGAAAAAACTAATGGTCTGTTGTGCTTGGTATTGTGTTGCAGTGAGGCAAAAACGATTTACCATATGTTTGGCGATGCGTCAAAAAGTGTAATGGGATGAAAAGAAATAAAGGCGGTAAGGCTGTACTTAATGAAACAGTTAATACGGGCATTTAACATTTTATGTATTTGGCCCAAATTGATAAAAAACAAAAAAACAAAAAAAAAACAGTAAGCTATAGCTTTCAAAGACACTTGAGCGAACCCTTTGGGTCATTAAAGTCATTGCTGGACTAATTTGGGTCAATTCTGTGATGAAAAAGTCTAGCATTAGTCGCGACTGTTGCTTAGTCGTTAGCTGATCTTGACACATCAGCTAGGATTCATCAGTTAATAGTATGCCTATGCTAATGTGTTCAGCATTAGTTGACAATTGAATATCAACCTAACTGTCCTCATTCTGTGATTATTTGGTAAGAAAATTAAGCCAGCAAGCCAAATTAATCATGGCTTGCATACGTATATGATAGGAGAACTTTTGTCTCTCTCTCTATTTAATGTATGGTATATGGGGGAAAGATATTGAAATTATGGTTCTTATTTATAGTGATAATTATATGTCTCATGATCAAGGATATTTGAGATTTTTTGCTGAGATATAGTGCAGCTTGGTAGCGCCTTTGCTTTGGGTAAAAAATTTCACGGGTTCCAATCCGATCATCTCTTCTTTCGTCTAGCTTGACTCGCGTTGAGCTATTGCTGGAGCTTCACCTTCCTCAAGAGCGTGAGCAGAACCTTTTGGCTACACTTGGTGCGCCCGGATCCTACACTAATCTCTAACGTTCTTCACTTCTCGTAGAGGAAGGAGTCTCTTTCTGTCTGGAGGGAATTCTTTTTTCTCAATCAATCTCCAAATTTATCTAGTGAAGGAGGCCTCTCTCTAGCAGTCTAGCCATTTAGTTTCCAATGATTGCTTTCTCAACGCTGGAATCCTACTCAGCCTTGGAGTTGAAGTGGAGTAGTAGTAGTAGGTACGCTAACCAGCCAGATTAATTATTAATATTTCTTTTTAATCCCCCAAATTCAAATCCATTGATTGGTTTGTCATTTATGCTACTCTTCTTTGGCCACCACTGGTCCACAACCCACCATACCCCCATCCATATATTTACAATTTTATTTATAAAAAAAAGGACTTAATTCACTGAATTTAATAGCCGGCTATTAATATATCCAATTATTCCAAAACTTTCGAGCATTGCTACCAACTTACCACTACTACCTTCCTTTTTTTTTTTTGGCTATTTTATATATGGTATACATAATAGACCTACGGTACCTACTGCTCACTTTTGGTATTTTTTTATTTGCATACAAAAAAAAAAGGGGGGGGGGGGGGGGGGGGGGGAGGGGAGGGGATAACCCCACTCCAAAAAATAAAAATAATTGTAAAACCTTGCTAATACTTACCCAATAGCCAACAATCCCATTACTAGTCCTTTTGATTTTCCTGAAGATGAGAGTTACCTGTTACTCGTTTCACTTACCTGACCTTTCTTTTAACATCTCATCTCAATCTCAAATTTTCATATTGACCATGAATTCATTCTCTTAAAACATAAAGTCACTCCTCTTGTAATATAGTGGGCTACTTGCAACTATGTATTTGAAACCCACCCAACAAGCTACTTACTGCATCATAATATGTGGTGCTCAAAATAATTTTTACATATTAACTATCAGATTACGAAGAATATTGACTATCCGATTATGAAGAAAACACAAAGATTTGCCGGGGATATGTTCGTCCATATGGATAAACCGTAAGGGCATTTATGTCAGCTTGAAATAATAATGTTAGGTTAATATAAGTTTATCAGTGTTGTTTTAACAAAAAAAAATTATTTTTGGATAAGTTTTACCTAGACCCCTTGGGGTTTGGCGTATTCATAGCCAGACCTGATACCTTTCAACAATAGACAATTAGACCCCTTAAAATTTTGTGTACAACAGCTAGATCCCCTGTCGTCAGCACCGTTAGTTGTTTTTCGTATGTTGATTGTTTTAACCAAACGAAATGACCAATCTACCCCCCAATTGCAACAAAAAATGAAGACAAAATGCTCGACTACTTTGACTAAATGAAATGACCAATATATTTTGTTTTTGTTTTCTTTCTTTTCATTTAAATAAATAAAATTGATTACATATAGTCACTTAATCACAATCACAAAAACTTAATAATCTCTAATCCTATAGCCAAGCATAATTTATAATAAAAGAAATAACACCAGGTGGACTGCATGGTTGAAATTACACTTCCAAAATAGTTAGCTTTAATAACTTAATTTAATAAACAAATGGATAAACATAGAGATTTGTTAATCTCTTATTACAGTGTTTATACTTTATCAATGTGTTTTGAAACAATGACCTTTAAGAACTAGATTTACTGTTAACTAGATTACTGTTAATATCTTGTTTGATAACCAAATTTAGAGAGCTCATTACATAAATTACTCTTAACACTTAATGGATTACACATCTGATGAACACTGGCTACTCAACCACCAATCCCATAGCAAGGAAAAATTATTCATAGGTGTGGTGGATCTGACCACCAATCCCATAGATTACACTAATGGAGAGCTATGTCTTCTTCCTTGTCTGCAGGACCTCGTAAGTGTGGTGGGTGTGACCGTTTGCACAGAGAGAATGAGAAAGAAGAGAGAGAGGTCAGCTTGTCTACTATTTTATAAAGAACAAAAAACAGAGAGGGAAGAGTAAAGGGATGGAGCTTGGCTGTGATGACAACCTGTAGTTGTTGTGAGAAAATAAAACTCAAAAATCACAAATTTTAAGACCTAATTTTCAAACCCAAACATCAGAGATTAAACACAGAAAATCATAAGACAATATGGGTGATGTTTTGAGGAAATCCAATACATGAACTTCACCAAGTTAATCACCATTTCCTACACTACACCCCAAAACAAATTACTGTTACACTCAAATTTGCCAAATCATCAACTTGTTCTATGGATCCCGACTTAGATTGAAGGCAACTAGAACTTCGTAAATGAAGGTTGTTTTTAGATTTGAACCTGGAGAGGAAGAAGAGCATTCTTGGCCGACCCACATGCTTTCTTCGTTCCAATACCGAACAGTTCACTGCCATGCCCAGTGATCTATCATCGCCCCTCTCCTCCAACACCGGTCAACACAACCAAGCTATTGTAGTGTACTACCTCAAATTTTACGTCCATTTTTTTAGAATCATAACAGTTTGAAATTTTTGTGATTGAAATTTGGGAAATTGATGATGGAACCAATAACGAAATCAATATAAAATGTTCGAAAGGCGAGACAATCAGATTAAATTCGTTGGACACCCTCTCCCAACATCTCTCCAAATCCGACTTGTAGCCACAACTCACTTCTTTCTATACAGCTTTTTGCTAAGTCTCTTTTAAGTTTATAAGAAAAAAATCAAGTTTTTTTTAATTTTTTTGTTTTTTTAAACTTTATTTTAACTAAAGATAAGTAAAAAATTAAAATTAAAAAAGTTAAAAAGTCAAAAAAATTTGACTTTTTTACTTATAAACTTAAAAAAAAAACTAAACAAAAAGTCATTATCAAATGGGCATACATATTTGTTCTCTTTGTCTTCTGCTTTATTTTTTTTCTCTCTTTACAGTCAGAGCCACCACCAAGTCTGGTGGTGGAAACCCCCTACACTTTATCTCGATCTCTCCTCCATTGTCCCTCTCTTTTCGGTGATAGTGGAGTCAGTTGGTGCTTCAATGAGGAGGTGTTGGTGAGGGCTGTGCGGTGGTCAAGCGTGTTGAGTCAGTCAACGTCCTTCCATCACTACTTCTTCCCCATCCCCCCTTTCCCTTTCCCTTTCCCTTTCCCTTTCTCATACAAGAATATATGGAGATGTAAGTAAACAAGTATATGCGACGTGTATTGGTATTATAAGATAAAAAGTCTAAAATTCCCCTTCTTTGCAACGGTTACACACGGAGTGTGATGGTAAGGGATTTACCTGCCTATTTTTGAAAAGTGCCGGCTTTGGCTGCTAATACGCCAAACCTTAGGGGTTGTAGGTGAAATTTACCCAAATATTTTTTTTTAATTTACATTTGACACACTTTATGATATTTTAGTAGTGTAGTACTTGTTCATCTCCCTGCGCCCTCTCTCTCTCTCTCTCTCTCTCTCTCTCTCTCGCTCACATCTGTGTGTGTATTTTTTTTTTTACTTCTCTCGCTTTCTCTCTAGTTCATATGAAACTTATCTCTTCTAAGCTAGATTTGCTCCCGGATTCGATTTTTAGAGAGAGAAAATACTCGCACTCACTACCTTTCGTTAGAGGTTGCTTATTGCGATATTCTCGGTTGAAATGAAGAGTCTCAAGAGGTAACCAACCACACGGCTCTGAGTAATGATTCTATCCCTTCATTCGGCTAAGCTTCAATCATATTCTGCGAAATGCAGACCCACCACCGATTCGATTCTGTTAGGGTTTTGGTTGGGGCTCTCCGCTCATCTACTCTGGAAATCGCTACTGTGATCCAAACCCAGTGAATGATTTTTGTGTAATGGCTGAAGATTGTAGGGGTTCTCTGCAAGTTGTTGTGCTGTTCCATTTTGGTAGCGTGATTTGGTTTCACTTGACCGAACCATGTTAATTCGACTGCCTTTGGCGTTGATTTAGCTATTTGTATTGCGCGTGCAGGCTCATCTTCACAAGCACATTTCGCCATTTCTACATTTGCTTAGCTTTCAGTTTCAGAAAGAGGGTTATTTTCTTGTCAGGTAATGTAGTTCTGTTCTGTTCTGTTCTGTTCCGTACTGAAAGCTCTCTCTGCTAGTTTTCTGGTTTTTGTCGCCATTTCTACATTGCTTGACTTAGGGCACAACCTCGGCAAATGATCTGAAGAAGTTTCTTCATTTGCAAATTCCGGGTCACATTATTATTTAGTTTGGTGAATTAGTAACTTAGGTGAGCGATGAAATGCCGGAAAGATTCTCAGAGCAATTACTCCCTCTTTAGAAGGATTCCAAATATGAACAAAAGAAGAAAAGTGTTCCGAGCGTCAACGGCTTAAAGTTCCGTGACAGCTTTAGTTTCTGGCTTCATCCACCTTTCCTTTTTCAAGTGCCCGTTGGGTTATGGATTTGGAAGCCTCCGATTAGTGATTGTGAAGCGTCCTCGAGAGGCTTCAGCCGTAAGTCCAGTTCAGGATCTGACCCTCAATACCAGATTTTGGGGGTTGACTTTGGGGCTTTTTCTATTTAGATCTTCAGAGCTAGATTGTTTTGCATTCTGCTGGTTTTTAATACTTCAAAGCATCGATGGGGCTTCGCCGAAGAAGTCTCGTGGTGCTTCTCGTTTTGTTATGGATCTTCTGGTTGCCAAAACTCAAGGCTCAATTGCCTGAGTCTTCAATAAGGGCAGCCCGGGCCCTAGATGCACTTCTCCAAGACTCTGCGTTTAGGGCATTTGTTCGCCCCAAGACCGGCATTTCCTACGATGGGGACTTACCCTCCAATTTAACTGGGGTTAGCATTTCAGCAATGAGGCTAAGGAGTGGAAGCTTAAGGACTAGAGGTGTCCCGGCATACAAAGAATTTGAGATTCCTGTGGGTGTTGTTGTGCAGCCATATTTGGAGAGGCTGGTTCTAGTCTACCAAAACTTGGGCAATTGGTCTTCAGTGTTCTACCCTTTACCCAATTACATGTATTTAGCTCCGGTTTTGGGCCTCCTTGCTTATGATGCATCAAACTTATCAGCCAAAAATTTACCCAAATTGGACATTGGGGCATCTGTTCAACCCATTTCAATCAAGTTTTCAGATGTGAAATTGGTGCCCGATGGGTCAGTTGCGAAGTGTGTTTTGTTCGACTTACATGGTTCGATTAATTTCAGCAATGTTGTATCCGGCAATATATGTTCAACCTTCCAAGAGGGGCATTTTTCCATTGTAGTCGAGTCCACTGCCCCTTCTCCCGCACCAGTGTCTCCGGCACCACCAGGGGCAGCTCCAAATGGGGGTCCAACAGCAAGTGGCGGAGGAAAGAAGAAAAATACAACGGTCTGGATAATTGTCGGGTCAGTGCTCGGTGGGTTAGCGTTGTTAGTTTTGTTGGCATTCCTGGCACTGTGGGTGCAGAGGTACAAGCATAGGAAGAAAATGCAACAGATGGAAAAGGCTGCAGATGCAGGGGAAGCACTACACATGACCTCGGTTGGGAGCACGAAAGCCCCTGCTGCGACAGTAACACGGACTCAACCGACCCTTGAGAGTGAATATGTGCCCTAGCTTCAGTTATAATATTGTGTACAAGCGGCTTCTCCCATTCATATTCATGTTCATTCATGCGTTACATAATCTTCTGATCACACCTATTTTTGTTGGTGTCTCCTTCCTTGCATTGTTGGTTATTTGATTAGCCTCTTAGCTTTAGTGTGGGTAATATAGGGTTATTGTGTAAATGATAATCTGTGACCATTCACAAACACTTTTTTGAGAGTTTCATGATTCATTGTGGTGTGCATGTAGGCTGTAGCCCAGAGTGATTCCATCTGTGATGAATTTTGCCGTCCCATTGACAAAGAATAAAAGTTTCTGGATTGTTCTCAGTGTTGGTATACGAATTTAGGAAGAATGTCATTTGATAAACTTTTGCCATTGTGGTTACGAAACGAAGAACGTATACAGTAAAGTCTAATTTGCTGGTGTGAACTAGTCTAATGGTAGGGATGGGGCTGCGGTATAGGCTTCAAGCTGTTCGCATCTAACTTTGATATCGATGCAATGGTTGGCACAAAGCTGACTGCACTACCCCAACTTTTTTTAATGAGCCAGTTGGGATTTGAGCCCCAGTTGGTTCAGTTTCTAAAAACTGTTTTCACATCTAGTTTTTATTTATTTATTTTTAGGACCTGGAATCTTGACGGCTGAGCCTGATATCTTAGGTAGGGACTTAGGAGGCTCTGTGCTTCAAAAGATCATAAGATTTTATCTGTTCCTTCTATTAAATAAAAAAAGAAGTTTGGGAGCAACAATACCCATCTATTGCCAAGGAGACGAGGGGGGGTGGCAGTCCAAACAAAAATCAATGCTCATTAAAACTTTGACAGGGGAAAAAAAAAAAAAGAAAACGCTGCAAGGGACGACGGATGATCAGCCTCAATAGTAATTAATTGGGTCGGGGTCTAATATAGAGGCAGCCGGCAGGCACTGTCGCGGTGATGGTGGTGGTGGTCCAGAGGAGAGGACCAGTACTATCAGTGCCTGCCCCCACGGGTTGCACTTTGACCCAGTTCTTTTGTTAGCCTTAATTAAAGCTCAACCTTCACATGCAACTCTCTCTCTCTCTCTCTCTTAAGTACTTGGTAGCTCTTCACATTACACAAGAGTCGGGGATCATCTATTCTGCCAATTCTAGCATTTTGGCTCCCTGGGTGCGGGGTTGGTTTGTGCCAGGGATTGCATTGATTGACGACGACGAAATCATTATGAAATTTATTTTCAAACCCATTTTACAAATGACGAGTTTCATACTCAGCTGATCTACGCCATTTGAGTCGTGTAGGTGACCAGAACATTTTTGAAGGAAGCTCACTTCTACCTTTTCTTATGCGTTCGGGGAGATACTTTTAAATGCAAATGTATACCAGACTCTCGATTGATTAGTTGTAATGTTGACGAGGTTGTATATCAATCAAATGTTCAGTTAGATGATTTTCCCGCTGACTGAATTGTTCGAATTAGTTGAAGGAAACAAGGCTTCTGGCCCGGCCGGTCTCGCTGGAGAGAAGATTTTTTATTGCGAGGGAAGCAGGAGCGCATCAGGTGGTAAGTATTTAAGATCACAGCCGACCACTACATAAGCCGCCATCAGTCCAAGAGAGAAGGAAGCTACTGGCAGGAGAAGAGAATGAAAATGGACCACAGATGGTGGTTGTGGTAGGTTCAAGAATCTTATGCGGTGCGCAAAGAGAGAACCCAGGGCAGGCAGGAACATATGATAGCCGGAATTGTTGCTCTGGAGCACTGGATCAATCAATGTGTGAATCCAAAACAAATACCGAAGGTCTAGTCTAGATAAAAAAAACCCAGGATTTGGTTGGGTTAACTTTTTGGTAGAAAAGACAATCACACAATCAATCCACTGCTTTGTTATATATATCACGCCACGGACGCTATCTTCTGAAGAAAAAAAATTTCAATATTTTTTGAAACATCACATCACTTATGGAGAATCCATTGCTTTGTAAAAGTCAAAATAAGAATATGATGCTTCAAAAAAATTAAAAAAATTATTGAAGTGCAAAAATTATTCAAGTGCATCTGAATGTTAAAAAAACGACCAAGTAATGAAGTAACCTTTTGTGTCATACATCGACAACTGAGTCAACAACGACAGAGAACTTCCGCAACATCAATGTCAAGTTGTCAACATCGGAAAGAATTTCCCTGGCTGCCAATGCATGAGATCATCGGCAAAACTTTCAGATTACTAGTCCCAGTAATTACAAGTTTAACAAAAGCCAAAAATGTCGGCAAACGGAATTAGTAGTCGCGCGCACCTCTAGTACAAGGTGCAATCAGCAGAAAGACTTAGGCAAAGAGTGGTAATGACAACAGAAACAAGTTAAGAAAGCGAATGTATTCATTTTGGATATTGACTTTCTGGGATGAAATTGTCTTATATATATATAACACGAAATTTGAGAATAAAGAAGCGAGCTCAAGATCGAGACAAGAGAATTGGTACTGGTTAACATAGCTGCTTGCTTACTCTAGGAACCAAGAAGAAAAAGTCAAATCAATCTCTCATGATTGGAGAGTCACTAGCAATTTCTCTATTAGCAGACCTCTTTTGTCAAAAAGTTTCAAAAAAATCAGGATCTCGTCAGCTCATTAGTTAAAAGTCAACATTATTCAATTCACACTGAAATATCCAACAATATTTGATTGACTCCCCAGCAAAGAAAACAAAGCAATCAATAACAGGGACCCGAAGTTCTTATAAAACCAAATCTCAGAAATGTTAACATCAATTAGTAAACTTGGTGAATTGACTTTTCCCCTTGCAAGGTTCAAAAGGTTATGCAAATTCACACAATAAATCAACATAAAAATGAAGATTAAAGGTGCCCCTAAGCATATCTTTGGCAAGCCTGGAACATCAGATGTTTATTCTTCAAGAGTCCATTGGCAAAGCTTCCTGCATCACTGCAGAACAACCGAGGAAGTTAACAAGATGATAAACACACCTAAAAACATATTTATAAGTGAGAAACAAAAAAGATTGTGCAGGTCCCTTCTAAAAACGTCATGCTTCAGAGGATCCTGAAAGACAAGCTTCTAAACAGAGGCATATGATCCTCACCATGTTGAAGCACCAGTGGACATGCAGTTTTGACAAAAATTACCAAAGTGATTCAAAGAAGTATATGGCCTAAGGTTCTCTCTCTTAGAAGCAAGACAATATACTGATCACTGATCAGAATCTAATCCTCAAGCCTATTGTTAGAAGTTATTATTTACCACATACATAACCAACTGAACATGAGTGAGAAAATTAATGAAGGTTGAGTTGGAGATCCAGAAAGCCTCCCTAGGTAAAGGCATATGATTTTTCTTTTTCTAAGATAAAACCCTGGGCAGAGGGAAGGAAACTTAAAAGCTGCAAACTGAATGATACCAACCATTGCACTGCCTTAATTCCAGCAATGTAACATACATCGATACAAAATTTTTTTATACGAATGGTGACCAATACTTGCATAACTGCGCAATATTTATTTTTTATAGGTACTTCATACTTGCATAGCTCTGCAATATGCCACAAAACTGCTTCGAATTGTAAGAAGCACTGTCTAGGCTCGTTGAAAAACAGAAGAGGATGAAGCTAAACACTAAACATCCTTATATATGTTCAAACTACTTACTGAAGTATTAAACATAAATACTCAATTGTTGAAAAAAGGTCGTAACACATAAAAGACCTGGTTAAGATAATGAGAAAGCCAATTTCTGAATAGCCTGTGTAGCAGAGAATCTGATTACTTCAATGTTCAAGGAAGAAAAAGGCTAGACTGGAAGAATTTAGAGGTGCCATATATATCAATCGTATAATATGTATAATGACTGCCATGACGCCTTGGTCTACATCAAAATGATCTGTAACTGCAGAAATAAGGAGTATTATAATTCAAGTTGACATAGGCTCAACAAAAGAATAGAAGCTCAAGACAACCAAATGCCAATCGAAGATTATGCTCAAAAGCATTATTAAAGCCCCCACATTGAATGATCTTTTGCTCTTCCATCCGTTCCTATCCAAAAGTATAAAGAAGAGCCTATTTGAGAACTTCACTCTCACCTTTTTGCATCTAGGAAACCCAAATTTGGGTTGACCCTGGTTACTAGAGGCCTAGTATCAGAATTTAGTTTGATGGTACCACACGGAAGTTCATTTTCAATCCTTCGTGCAGACAAGGGGCAATGCATATGGAATTACAGATTATTCATAGCATACAAACGATCAAAATATACACAGCAATATGATCTCTGACAGACTAGAAACTGCTAAGTGCCACTAGCTGAAAATTAATCATTAAAATTCTTTGCTGAACTCGGCAAGCCACTAGCTGATGTACTCAAGCCATTGACAGGTTTATAAAGAAGGCTTTATAGGCCATGTGCTTAGCAAACAGCTACTTTGTGCATTCATAAAAATGAAATCAGGACCTCTACTTCTTAAAGCGAGTTCCTCACCGTCTCATCTAACCTTCGGGTTCACCCCAGAAACTACAAGTTTTGAAATGGCTATGCCATACAGTAGGATTAAACGAAGCATGTTGGGCCTGTTGACACCTGTTTTCTTTTCTTTTCTTTTCCTTTTTTTTTTTTTTTTTCATTACCAGGTGGCATTGCCCAATTGCCGTTCCAACATCAAAGCTCAAACCTTACAATAAGACCGATTGTAGATAGGCCCGTATCAAACAAAACCCTAAATTGACCGGGAGAAATAGAAAGAGAGGGCTAGTTATTATTCACAAAATACCAATAACAAAAAACGAAAGAAAGCAAAGGCAGAGGACTGGGGGAAGAAGCATACCAGAAGGGGTGCTAATTTGGGGAAGCAGCGAAATTCTCCACGAGCTTCTTGTCCCGCCTCTCCATGGCGACGTCCCACATATCGTTGCCGATGTGCTTCGGCTGTGATTTCCCATGCCAACCACAAAATTAGATGAACAACCAACTGGTTCGAATGCAAAAACACACCCAAAAAAAATAAAAAAGAAAGTTCCGAAAAACAGTTTGGATCTGACCAAAGTCTGGAGGATTTGCAGGTATGCAATTTGAGATATTTATCTTTATATATATACCCGGCCGTGAGCAGCTTTGTGGATGTAATACTGAGCATTTCCCATCACACACAGCATCCCGGCTATGATCCCCAATGGAAGTGCTGCTTCGAACCACACCAACGCCATCTCTCTCTCACTCTCTATCTATCGATACCGACTAGTACTGGCCCTCAGTTCTTTCTTAGCGTCTATGTTGTACAATGTTTTCTGAGACTCGATTCGAACAACGCTTCTCTGGTTTAACTATGCCAGGCCTATTGGGCTAAACTTAAAATTTAAAGTCCACTCAAATTAAAAGTCAAGTAGTCAAGCCCAGCCATTTAACCTGTATACACAAATCGAATATAAATGATTTGTTAATTAAAGTAATTTCATTGTCTTTTTATTAATAAAAATTACGTATTAACATCTTGTAACTAATTTTTTAATAAAAATTTTTGTTCTCCAAAGACATAGTAAAGTAACATAAAATCTAAATTCGTGTTATATATCAATATACATAAGTATATTGTTCATTATTCTCCATATATTTTGGGACGGATTAGACTTTAAACAAAAAAAATTTCTTATCTGCCATTAACATAGTTGGACCTAAAACATTCCTAAGCCCTACAAAATTATGGGCAGGCTTGGTAGCCATTGGGCCTATGACCACTCTTAGTTGCAATTACTTTTATCTTTTAAAAGCAATATTGATGGATAGCAAACATCACTTGGTCCTGTATTTAATAAATAACCTAGACCACTTATTTTGATCACAATTACTTGCACAACAATAACCATAATTAGACTCAAAATCTAATTTTAAAAGAGACAGAGGTTTGATTCTTATGCATATATTGTTCAATCGATCCTTTAATGCCCCAAATTGGGGGTGTTTGATCAGTGTTTGCTTTGCCGCTAGTTATGATATAGATCAGAATTGGCCTTCGTGTTTACCATTCAATTTCATGCAGCAGTGTTCATGATCAATGCTTTTCATTCCACTTCGTTGTGGCAATTTGTGCTTTCGCAAAGAAACTAAAATACTCATTTGAGCCCTGCTGATGTTTTACGCCAAGGCATCCGTTTATGTGTTCTGATTCCAGTTTTTGTCTACAGTACCGTCCGCAGCAGAAAGAACAAATATTATATGCTGTTCATTAAGAATTGTTTTTTCCTTCCCCTTCTCTTCGGCAGGCACAATGAAGGATATTCAACTGTTTTTTTGTCGAACCCCTTGTTTTGGTAGAGTAGAGTAGAGTAGAGGGCCACAATGCACAACAATAGCCTCGGTTCTCTTATTACTAATAAGTGCATTTCTCTCTCCTCTATTATTTTTTCTTCTTCTGTTTGACATTTTTGTTTACATCCCGCATAGTTTTTGGTAGAGCAGAGTAGAGGGCCATAATGCACAACAATACCCTCGGTTCTCTTATTACTAAGTGCATTTCTCTCTCCTCTATTATTTTTTCTTCCTCTTCTTGACATCTTTGTTTACATCCCGCATAGTACAAACTAAAATGAAATGGTACATTTTATTTATTTATTTGTGGTTTGATTGAGACTATTTGAGGATAGACCATGCCGTAGTCCTCGGATGATGGTGAAAATAAAATATTTTCCATAAAATTCTGTTGGCATCCCATTCATTAAAAGAAATCTCCATCATTTCATTATTGTGCGCAGCTGCTAAAGATGTAATACGGTTGATTACTGTAATAGAGACACAAGAATTGAGGGGAAGATATATGTACAATGACATAATACACATAGTACCATTATGGGTAAATATTAGATATGATCATTTCGTATAAGCGTAAGCTTTAAAAATCATTATATTTTTTAACAAAGCATGCATGCATGTGGATGTGGGGGCATAAGGAAGTGGATGATGCATAAAGTTAAAGGTTGAACCCCATGCTGTTTTTTTTCCTATATAGTGGAGTGGTCAAATTAATACGCCTATCAACCCTACCAAAAATCGATTACGGGGCTTAAATGGTGAATGATCAAACTCATTTGAAATAAGTAATAACAGAATTTAAATTTAATCAGTCACACTAGAACTTAACCTCCTAATTGCAGCACTGGTAACTTACACTTTGGTCCGCGACGGCCACCGTATTTGTGTCCACAACCAGGTGAGCTCTGGTGAGGTGAGCTGTGTTTATCATGTAGAAGTAGTTGACTATAAGGATATATGTATGTATGTCATATGTGTAAAAAAATTGTACAAATTAAAAGGGTATAATAAATATACAAAGGCCGTATAGTCTTATTTGTAATTAAAGAAAAACCTTTTTTTTTGGCTACTTGACTGAACATTATCACAAGTTTGTGTAGAATTAGACCTAGGCGAATCATGTAAATTTCCTATGTAAATTTCTTATATACTTGGTGTATGAAATCAAGGCTTTACTTCTTAGTTGAAGTAGATTGTGTGGTATCATAGTTCACTTTCTAAGCAAATATAGAAAAAAAAAAAAAATCATAGTTCACATCTTGAGCATCAATAAAATTAATTTTAAAATGAAGACATCACAACGATTTATTGGTTGCAACGTAAAAAAAATTAAATCAACGCATAATAGATAAACCCTAAGAGCAAGTTGGAATAGAAAAATCTCTACCGAAAAACATTGAGGGATACCGATTAATGATCAATCAATAGATCGTACCAAAACCATGAAATGGCAAACCATATATGTAGGCATGCGGAGTTAAATACGTATATTTAAATTGTACCAATTGAAATGGAAGTGAAACCTTGCCGAGAAAGGGAGATGGCTTGCTAGGGTTTGGGTTTCCTTTGATTTTCAAACTCTTTTGTTTGGAAATCGCAGTGTGGAGTAGCACATTCCTATCATATCGCATTAAGTAAATATATATATATATATATGTGTATTGTACGTATCTTATTTGGGTTAAATAACTAGACAAATTTAATAGTTATTTAACTAATTGTTTTTGTGCATAACATTTTAAAAGTATTAAAACATTTAGAACACCACATAAGAGCGAGGCAAAATATAGAGATGAACACAATATATATATATATATATATATAATTTGAGTATAAAAAAATTCTCAATAGGAGTAATTATTCAAGGTGACCCTCACACCACAACATCTTCTTACGTAGAGTGATATTACATTCAAATTGTGACACTGGTAAAAAATTTTTATATAATGAAAATTTGAAAATAAAAAATTCATTATATAGCTAGGATAATATTTATAATATCTAAAAATATACTATTATAAATAGCAAAATATTGTTAAGTCTTTGAAGTCAAAACGCTCGATCTATTATTCTCAAATTTTTGAATTTTTAAAATGTTAATAATCACATATGTCATTATTTGTTTCAATTTAATTGGTCAGAGTTAGCAAACTAGAATTTTCAAATTCAAAAGTTTGTTTTATTTTATCTTTTTGTATTATGTTTTCATATGCACAATAAATTACTAAACAGTTTTGTAACAGAATCTTTATCTAGAAAACATCATTGGATTTAAATTCTTATGTCTGATTGATAAGGATAAAATTCTTAGTATTACAACCAACAGTCTCATATTAGCTCACATTTGGCAAAATAGAATTTTCAATTTAAAAATTTTGTTTTACTTTATCTGTTTTAAAATTGAGTTTATTAGTTTGTATCATGTGTAAATTAGAATTTTCAATTTTTAAATTTTGTTTTACTTTATCTCTTTTAAAGTTGAGTCTATCAGTTTGTACCATGTTTATATACATGGAGAAAAAATTTTGACTTTGACAATTTCGTGAGAGAATATAGTGAATTTCTATAAAAATGTATCTCCCAAATCTTTTATGATTCTAAACAAAGTGTGCAAGAACTTTGTCTACATCACTGAATATGCCCAACAATTAGTACTTCTTAATTACTTTTTATGAATTGTTTAAAGCTACTATTTTTGTTTAATTTTTATTGTTGTTTATATAATTTGTGGATTCACAAGAGAAGTTTTGTAAAGCTGGATGTTGAATTGACTGTGTGCTTTTCATCGATTAAAAGAGCAAATGACAAGAACGCAAAGGGAATTAAGCAAGTACATGTTTAAGGTTGAATCAAAGCTCACTTGACATTAACAATAACATCATGACTGTGATCAATGATTATCTCATTCCTTTGTGTTTTGGTAAGAAATTGATTGGCCAATTGAGCAACTCATCAACAAGATTGAGAAGCTATTTTCTCTGATGTTCAAAAAAATATATATTTTATATGCTCCTGTTGTATTGTATTTTGTTTAATTGATGATGGCACTCTCTGATGAGTTTCATCTTAATTACCAATTTTATTATGTGAATGAAATTTTTAGCTTTCGAGTAATTACATTATTTTTTAACTTAATTACCTAATCTTCGAAAAGCATGTAATTGAATCATTTCTTTTTATTTAACATTTGATGTTGTGGGCTTAATTTGGAGTTGATTTGAGATGTTGATCTCCTTAATAAATAATCATGTACTGATTTTTCAAAAATATATCACTCTCTAAATATAATACCACGTAAATAAACCATGACACCACACGTGTCGTGATGTATGGGACTTGGATAGTTTCCCCCTCAGTAGGACGTAGCTTTGCTAAACTGAATTCGGCAATTGTTCAATGGATAGGTAGGCAAACCACGTCGGACGGACGGGGTGTATTAGGTGAGGGTGAGGGGAAAGGTAAACGGCGCCGTGTGGGTGGGAAAGGTAAACGGCGCCGTGTGGGTGGGAAAAGGTGTTGGGCCACTCACTCTGTCTGTCTCCACTGTCCAGCTAAGACTGGGTTTGCGGCATCGAATAAAATACCATTGGCCGCAATGCTGGGGTCCAGTTGCTCCAGTGGCCACCAGACTTACTGCATGTGCGCCACGTGTCCCACTCCTCATAGACGCACCCACACCTACTCCCCCTTGTTTACCACTTAACTCTCTCTTCAGGACTCCACCTTCACTACTATTATACACATACATATGTGTATACATACATACATACATACATACATAATCATAATGTATGTACGTACACATAGAGTGCGTGTAGTCCACTTTTTGTTTTCATTCTCTTACTGGTCCCCTCGGTCACTGTGAAAACCCTTTCCTAAACCCATCTACCATTATTTTATCTCTCCTTAATCCCCTATTAATAGAAAAATTAAAATAAAATAAAACAGCAGATCGATGAGTGATACACCTGCGATGTTTTTAAATTCATTTTCATTTTCACATTTTTCTTCCCTGTGTGCAACCTCCGCTGCCAAAAAAATAATAATTTTATAAATTTACAAAGATAGATATATAATTTGAATTTAGGAAAAAAGGTAAAGGATTTTTGTCTTCCTTTCTGCAAATTTCACAGACCCTGGGTCTGAGCATCGAGAGTCGAGACCCTTCTTTTTTTTTATCTTATACAAACCCTTTTCTTTTTTCTTCTTCTTATGTTGTGTTTCTCTCTCTCTCTCTCTCTCTCTCTCTCTCTCTCTCTCTCTCTGTGTCTTTCCTGCAACTAAAGCCTTTACCATTCCATTAGCTTTGCTTTGGTTGGGGTCTTCGAAAAGCGATGTCAGGTCTCTATAATCCAAACTTCTCACCTGCAAGAGCTGTTTCTCCTCAGATTAGAAGTACCCCAGCAGATGTTGACAGGTACGTCCCCCACCTCCCCTCCTATGTTGCATGCTTCTTATTATCAGTTGGTTTGTGGTTCCGTTTTCCTTTCTTCACTCTGGATATGCTGTTCTGTTTCTTGAAATGGTTCTCTGGGTTTGATCGATGCGAGTTTCATTAATTTTATTGTTCTTTTCCGCACATCATCATGTGCTCGTGTAGTAATCAGTACTTGTCGGAGCTGTTGGCAGAGCATCAGAAGCTTGCACCTTTTATTCAGGTCCTTCCGATATGTAGCAGACTCTTGAATCAAGGTTTGTTTCCTACTTTGTATCGTTTCTGTGTGTTGGATCTGAGCCTTCTTGCTTCTTTTTATGGGTTTTAGCTGCATTACCTGGCACAAGGCTGTACTTGCTTGTGTGCCCAAAGTACAAGCCAGATCCCACCCGATAGGGTTTAGTAGTTTCATGAACCATGGTTGATTATTCTATCCTGTTCTTGGCCCATGATTCATTTATCCTTCTCTTCATTTCTCTCTCCTGTTTATTTTCCCTCATCCTCCCTTCAACCACTGTGCCTACAGTCTTGGTTTTCGATTTTTGATCATGGGCCATTTGGGCTGCCCATGGATTTGTATAATACATGACAACGCAAGGATTTCTGAACTCTTAATGACCACACAAATCCTCTTCCTGACTTAATCACAATGTGGAAATTTGATATTTCTTTGGGAAGTGAATGGAAGAGTTTGATAATCTCTTACATTGCGTCATTATAAACTCAAATGATTCGTTCGTTGTATTGCATATTTCATATGAGAAATTGTGCTTAAAATTGCTACATTGCAATACTGTAGACTTGAATGCTTTTGGCCATGGGGTTTCAGTGTCTCTATTATCTGGAGCACTTGTCGACCAGAAAGCTGGTTGAAAACTGGCAGCTCTTTACAGATCAAAATTTAGCTTGCGTAAATGGACGCGGTATTCACTGATCTGGTTACTTTGGGTTCAATTAGTATACTAGGATTGGTTTTCTTGTTAAAAGAAAAAAGAGAAAGAAAGAAAGTCTAGGACCTGTATGTGTAAGGATATCCAGCTAATGCTTTGGTGAGCTTGAACCATAAAAGGATGGATAAGACCTAAAATATCTGTTTCCTTTAGCCCCCTTTCTGACCAGTAACCATAAGTTTGAGAGTCTAAAAACCTTGAACGGATTAATCTTCCCTTAATTGGTGTCGAAAATTAATGCATGGCCTCTTACATTAGGTGACCAGGATTGTAGGTCATGCAGTACTTCTTATTCCTTTGTTATATTTAGTTGAAATGATCCCCCTCTATTATATTCTATTTCATCTTGATTGTTTCCTCATGTCTTCCTCTTTCTCTAACTACTATTCTATATGGCCCTTCAGATTCTCTCCACCATTCCGTGTTTATGACCGAACGTTGTTAGCTATATACTTCTATATTTAGTCACATTCTGGCAATTTGATTTTTATATTGACTGTGGAAGTTAGTATCTCATATTTCTATTTCTCTTCTATTTTTTTCAGAGATTTTACGGATATCGGGGATGATGCCCAACCAAGGCTTTGGTGAACTTGACAGATTGCGGCATAGAAGCCCCAGTCCCATGGCTTCTTCAAACCTTATGCCAAATGTTGCAGGGGCAGGATTAGGTGGCTGGAATGGCCTTCCTCACGAGGTAATTAGTCATTTCAGATTTACTGTAGCATCAATTTATGTCTGTAATATAAATATTTTTTTTCAACTCTAATTGTATATCTCTCTGTTGTCCATTTATTGATAATTGCCTTTTATTAATGTGCAATATGGGATGATACCTACCTAGAAATAGGCATTAGATGTAGTGAGGTGAAGAACCAATGTTGTCAATGGCAATTGGTTTGATGTTCCTTTTTATGAATCTACCTCAACATCACACCTATAGCTTCCTGTCTTCTTAACTTAGATTGAATTATTGAATGTAGATTAGTTTTTAGGGTAAGAATGCTGATTTTTTCTTTTGTTCTTGTTTGTTATTTTCGATTCATAGTTTTGTCCCCAAATCCTTCTTTCTTTGTTGTTATGTGTTTTCCCTACTCTTAAGTGGTAGGCAACTTGTGGAATAACCTCTGTTGCAAGCTTTCAGGCCAAAACACATTTACTGATTATCGAAAAATCGTGAACCACAATTGATTTTAGATAAAACCTTTTCTGAACTTCTATTACAGTTTCTATTAGATGGTGTAAGCTATGTTACCTGGACTCTTCTAAATGTGTAAAATACCCGTGTTAGACACTCGACACTGGGGTTAGAGTAGGGATATGTGTTCGATATAACTAGTTGGACATGCATTTAACAAGTATGTATAAGTAATTGAGTTTGCTATAGAACTAAGCATAGGATTTTCATTGTTTTGCATGAAGCGCTATATTTTAGTTTGTAAATACCTTTTTACCTTAAAAAAGTAAAACAAGTATTTAAGAAATATGAAATCTAGCTGTGTCCGAGTGTTCTTGGACATGAGAATTAGATTAATCCAACTCTTGGACACATACTCGCACCTGACACCCGTACTTAAGCTTAGGTAACATAGGGTGTAAGTATGTTAAACTGGTGTTGCTTACTCGAATTCGACTATAATCTTTAGCTAATAATCTCTGATCATGGTGTGTTGCCCTGTGTCTTTTTGGTTTCTTTCCTCAAACAGAATTAAAGAGTTTTCCAATGGCTTTTAAGCCATCAGGGGAAGATTAGTACTCAATTACAAGATTGACTTTACTGAAGATGTTACTTGATTTTTCTATGAGCCTCCTCCAACTACTGCTACCAGATATTGTCCTGATAGCTCACCTGCAATGGTGAAACACTTGATTTTAGTGAAGGTTGCTGCATATTTTTCCAGTTTCTTATAGAATAAATTTCCAAAAGCTTGTAGTGCTCATTAGGAATGGAAGAAAAGAAGGAAAAAAATATAGGCAAACTATGCCACATTAGCACGCCACAATCATATTCATGGGTTTGGTCCCATGTGTCAGCCTCAGTGGGGTGATACATGGACTAATAAATCTCAACGTGCTCCCCTTTAGGGTCGAGCTTTGCCAGCTGGGGTTAATGTAGTGCCTTAACCTTGAATTTAGGTAGGGGCTGTATAGGCGTCTCTATGATGAAAAATTATTCAGTGCTGTTGGAGTGCCACATCACCCTTGGTGTTTTTGAACCCACCTAGCAGGGGGGACCCATTGAATTTCTAAGATGTGAATCAAGGATGACATTGCGCTCTAAGAGCACTAAATAATTTCTCTTCTATGATGGCTTGCCTGGTACTTTGGACGTACCTCTCAGCTTAGCTCAAGGATCCTCCACTTGAGTGTACCACCCCATTGCTCAATAATGGCACACTTGGTACGCCAAGTGTACCATTATTGCGGTTTGTTCCTCTTTTCTCCGAGGGTTTTCCAAAGTTCAAGGTTGTCTTCGAGCATCTTCAAATTGTACTCAATGCTCACACCAACCTAGGTTGGGAGCAAAGCTTAAGGTCCCCATCAGGGTTAGTACCAGTCATGAGGCGTTTGAGCAACCCCATGACTCGCGCTTAGTAATCACCAAGGTCAAGGTGGTTCGTTCTATCCTTTTTTGAGGGACCTCACCTTACCCGTCTTAAAGAGAGGGAGATCTCCACTAAAAGACACTTACAAGAAGACAAAAAAACATGTGGCACTCTCTGTAACTGCCCATACTCTTGAGGAGAGCGCCCAACAGTGGCAGGGACGGGAGATATTTTCAGGAGGGGCAATTGTTACTAAAAACTTAGGATTTTTTTTTCATAATCAACAATAAGCCAATAGGGTACTTAACTCCTATATATACGTATAATGTATATAAGCTTAAATATATAATATATAATATATAATGAGATTTTTAATGCAAAATAACAATTTAAGTAGCGCATTTATAAATTTTTAGAGGGGCCAAATTGAGAAGCATTTCATGAAGTGTTAGTTAAAATGACATTCTTGAAAACTTGAGAGGGGGAAAATTGATTTTTTTTTTCAAATTTATAGGCAAAAATGCAATTCTTAAAAACTTGAGGTGCCCCCCTCTGGGCCTACATTGGCTCTACCTTGGCGCCCAACCACCTCTGAAACTTCTAAGCTGAATGACTTTTAGGAATTCGGTACCTGCAATCCTTACCTCCAGTCTTTCAGGCTAAGGAGAGTGAGGTACTTGTCCTATTGTCTCCATCCAAGCACTTGACACTACGCATGGGTGGGTTGAACTCCAAGGTCTGACCCTCCAATAATTAATAGGTATTTACCTCCATGCGAGACCATCCAACACCAACCCATACAACAGTGTTCTTCTACAAGCTCCAAAGCTCTGGTTCTTCACTGCTATTCTTGCTCTCGCAAAACCGCCTCTATTCTTTCACCTCTTCCGTCTCTTGTGGTCTTCAGTCATCTCAATGCACCTAATTTTGTAGAAGGCCCATAACTAGCCACTCACACCTCCATCCACACAAGCAAATCAATCTTGGTATATGTGAGCTTAAGGAATCCATTGACTATAAAGAAGTTGCATCAATCTTGTTCTCTTTGGCAGTGTTCATCACAGTTCTATGTTTCTTTTATAGTTGTTTTTTTTTTCTTTTTGAAAATGAAATGAGCTGGTGTATGGAAAACCATTTGATAGCCTCATGGGAAGTCTAAGCATTGGATTAGATTTGTTAAAATGTCTCATCATCCAACTTTTACGCTTACCCTATCAGATTGACAAATGACTTTTATGTTGGAGTTTTCATTAGCGTGTTATGTAATTTGATGTCTTTATACTTGCCTGCCCCTTCTAAAATCCATTGACAAAGTGAAAGGAGACAGTTTGCAAGATATATGCATGGTTGATCTTTCTTTCCAAAGACTTCTTGAGCAAGCCAATAGACTGGTAGGCGGGAGAGTAGCCTGTTGAACAATAGCTAACATTAACTAGTAACTTTTCTTTTTTTAGATGTCAAATAATGCTATAAGCACAACAGAGAATTGGGTTTCTTTACTTAAGTTATCCGATAGAGATATCTTATATTTCATTAATTATCAGATTTCTCCTATGAAGTTATTAATATCTGTGTAAAGTTGTAGTATGATTCAGGACAACAGTTGTTCTCTGACTACTTTATGCATGGCTGCCTGTTTACCTTTTCAGTATGGTCAGTACTGGGATGTGTAAAAATTTTGAAATCGAAGTTTGTGTCCAACATCCGTTCTTTTGTTAATATTTCTTCTACTTTTGTTCCTTTATGTTGTTGTTGTACTTGCTGCCAAAGAATTGATCACCATCTGTTCCTCCTGCATCTAAGGTTGTTGTCCTCTGTTTTGTTTGTTTCCTTCACTAAAAGAGACAAAAAGAATATTAAATTGTTGCACTAAGCCTCTTGATTGTGTTACAGAGATTAAGTGGACCCCATGGGATGACGATGGACTGGCAAAGGGCGCCAGCAAGTCCTAGTTCATACACAGTGAGGAGGATTTTGCGTTTAGAAATTCCAGTGGATACTTATCCAAATGTAAGCATCTAGTGTGTTACATAAGCTTAGAATCATTTTATGAAAACTGAAGGCTAACAATGTTGAAAGCATGGGAACTAAGCTATTGACTAATCTATGGATTACAGTTCAATTTTGTTGGGCGACTTCTGGGCCCTAGGGGCAATTCACTAAAACGTGTGGAAGCTACTACAGGATGCCGTGTATACATTAGAGGAAAAGGCTCAATAAAGGACCTAGACAAGGTAATACATATATTATGTTCTGTTTCTTTTGGTTGTCTTATTGTACTATTTCTTGTTGATGGCTCAGCTATAACCTACTGGAGAACGGAACATAATTTCCAGTGAATCCATTGAAAATTCTCTCCAGTTTATTTTTATTTTATATTTTTCGCAGTATGTGAGCGTAATTGTGTTTTTATGCTTCATAATCTCAAGGAAGAGAATCTACGAGGAAGACCAGGCTATGAGCACCTGAATGAGCCATTACATATCTTGATCGAGGCTGATTTACCTGCCAATATTGTTGATATTAAGCTAAGACAGGCACAGGAGCTTATTGAAGAACTGCTCAAACCCGTGGTATTTCTATCAAACCTAATTCTTCCTCTTGCATTCCATCAAACCCATGATATTTCTATCAAACCCAAATTTAGTGGGAAAGGAGGTAGCAATAGGATAATGATTGAGGCATCCATTTGGTAGACGATGTGGCTTTTATACCTGTGAGATGGTTACAATGCAGTATGTGTGGTTATGTTCGTGCAAAGTTGATCACTCTACTTGAAGAAAGGATTGTGGAAGTAATTTTGAAGGAGCTAGAATCTAGTTAAACTATAATGGTTTACCTTGTGGACCTTAATGTCATATTCAGGGTTTGTAGTTTTAAATATTTTGTTATTTGAGGTAGTAATTCTGAAAGGAAGTAGGTCCTGTCCTTTAGTTGGTTAAGTTAATAAGTGCCACTTTGGATGCTTAAGGATGAGAATTCAGTTTTTACTGCTATATTTTGAATGGAGCCACATTATCTTCCTACCTCTTTTCCCCTGAAAGAGATTTTTAAATATGGCCACAAAAGTCATTTGGTGGCTTTTGGAAGTCATTTGTTAGCAAGTGTTTCCAAAAATCCTTGGAAGGCTCACTCAAAGATGCCAGTTTGAGTCAATTGGTGAGCAGACCAGAATAATTGACAGATTAGTTACTATCAGCTCCTGATTTCAATAAAATCATTTGAGTTTAACCCATTTATTTCTCCAGATATGCATCTTAAGGAAGAATAGCTGTTATCCATAGCTATATGTACTGGTTTGGGTGTCTTATTTTTTGGTTTCCTCTTCTTTTTTTTCCCGTACATGTTTCTGCAGGATGAGTCACAGGATTATATAAAGAGGCAGCAGTTGCGTGAGCTAGCTATGCTAAATTCCAATTTCAGAGAAGAGAGTCCAGGGCCGAGTGGTAGTGTCTCGCCTTTCAATACCAGTGGAATGAAACGTGCAAAAACAGGACGTTAAGACCTCATTATGTATTGCTGTTCAAAATGGTCCTCTACTCTTTGCCTCATAGTCAGTCTGGATTATACCTCCCAATATGCCTCAATTCTGCATAGCTACCCAAAACACAAAAAAAAAAAAAAGGGCTAACAGTCTTTGGTGGTGAGTTTTTTTGGTTGGGTTTTCTTCTGTTTTTCTTTATATATTTATTTTGCCTTCATTTTTTGAACAAAGAAATTTATCAGAACAGGAGGAAAAAAACAGAAACAAAAATGGGAAAATTTTCTCTCTTTCTTTATAGTTGGGTATTGGATCTAGGTTTGGTGATGGCAGTTATTGTAAAACTTCGTCCATTGAATTTATTCTTCTGATGGTAGCCTTGGCTGTCTAGCTGTTGTGGGATATACATATATATATATATATAGATATGTATTGTTAGAAATGTAGCAAAATGGATTGAATTTTGCAGGTATATTTCAGTTGTACATGTATTCCATTCAACATTTGACGAAAAGAGACTAGTGATTTTGACTAAAGGTGGATGGAATCATTTAAATGAATATACATCCAAGGCACGTCCATCCAAAGCTTGTTTTGTTTTAGCGTTTTACCAACCAAAAAATTAGCCAATAAATGTGTTGGAACTCGAATCCATCCCCATCTATGGGATTGATACTTACAAAAGGAGACCCTCGAAAAAGCAAATTATGTTTACGCCCCTGTGATGTCTTGGTATTAAAAAAAATTTACACAAATAAAATTTAAGAAAATATTCAATTTAAAAAAGAAATATTCAAGACACGATATAAAAAAATGTAAAAAGAAAACTATAAATATCGTATGGGTACTATTTCATGTCCTTAATTAGTTAGATTGTCTATGTTAAAACACTCGCGCGTCACTCAGTCACTCACTGTCCACATATGTTACTTCGTGGCACTCGTGGGCGGCGTAGGTGGGCGGCCTAATGGTAGGTAGATGAATTGGAAAATGGTGTTAATAATAGTAATTAATAAATTATACGATAGCAGTGAGTCACCAAGCAGACAGACAAAGACTGCCAGCGAAGGAGCTGCCAATCGTCGTCCAATATAATTGTTATTATTAGATTAGATTCCCCCCCATAAGCCATAAAGAGACAGAGGCCATATGAGAGAGAGACAGAAGAAGAAGAAATGGAGTTGGAGTTGCTGCCTCAGCCTGTGTCTCTGCCTCTGCCTCAGTAAAAGTAATTTAGTAGTTGACTAGTTAGTTGGTTATCAGTCTCTCTATCTAGTTATTAGCTACAGTGGCCGGATTCTGAAGCATCTCTGATCTCATCTGGTCTGGTGGAATCTGGATGCCCCTTTCACTTGTAAATTGTAGTTATAGTCACTTTGCACTCTCTTTTGCGTCTTTTTGCCTCCTACAACTCTACAACTTTGTTCACTAGTTCAAGTTGCATGCATGCAACCCCTTTCCCTGCCCAGAAGAGAAGGAAAGATGATGCTCACTGCAGCTTGGCTGCGTCACTTTCCTGTCAAAAGTTACTACCATCACATTCTCGGAACTCGCAATCTTTCTACTCCCCAATCAATACTCCCACTAGTTTCCTTACCTCATTCTTCTTCTTCCTCCTCCTCCTCCTCCTCTTCATCTCCTCTCCTCCGCCCCCGCACTGAAACCTTCCTCCCCAACCTCCTCCTACAAAAATTCCATTTTTCCTGCTGCTCCTCTGGCAACGGCAGCAGCGACGGGCTTACACGGGGAAGCGGTGGCGGCGGAGGTGGCAGCGGTAGGTGGAACGCAGGTGAAAATTCTGATGATTCATCGTCCTCGTCATCGTGGGTTGGACCCATAGGGGCCTTTCTGAATGGATGGAGATCGAGAGTTGCTGCAGATCCCCAATTCCCTTTCAAGGTTGCAATGGAGGAATTGGTGGGTGTAAGCGCTTGCGTTCTTGGGGACATGGCTTCCCGACCTAATTTCGGACTCGATGAGCTTGACTTCGTCTTCTCCACTCTCGTTGTTGGCTGCATTCTCAATTTCGTTCTTATGTACCTCTTGGCACCCACCTCCATGTCTTCCGCCACCACCCGGACTCTCCCTTCCATTTTTGCCAATTGCCCCACCAGCCACATGTTCGAACCTGGACCTTACGGCCTTCGCAATCGATTTGGAACTTTCGCCTATAAAGGAGTTCTTTTTGCTGCGGTCGGATTTGCAGCCGGACTGGTTGGAACCGCAATCTCGAATGGACTCATACAGATGAGAAAGAAGATGGATCCGAATTTTGAGACGCCAAACAAGCCTCCGCCTACAATTTTGAATGCCGGCACCTGGGCAATTCACATGGGTGTGAGCAGTAACTTGAGATACCAAACTTTGAACGGGGTCGAGTTTTTGCTAGCCAATCTGCTTCCACCTTTAGTATTCAAGACCTCGGTGGTGGTTCTGAGATGCTTCAACAATGTTCTTGGAGGAATGTCGTTTGTAATATTGGCCAGATTGACGGGATCACAAAGCCTCAACGTCGATGAAGAGAAGCAGCTGGTTACCGAAGCTGCAGAGACGGAGGAGAAGTTGCTTAACCGGAGCGAGGAGGATTCTTCAAGCAATCAATCCAGTTGAAAGGAATTTCGTTCATCGTGCTTCAGATACAAATCTCTACTTCCCGTGTCCCTCTCTTAAAAGTCTTATCTATCTGTACACCTCATTTTGGTGGTTATTGAATCCTGTATGTCGGTTCTGGTTGTTTGCCATTAACAAGACCATTTTGTATTGAATTCGTGAATACTTCACCCCCTTCATGGTTATGGGCTTTATGAACATTCGATCCAGTGTTATATGGGGTTTTGAGGTAGGTTGTCTCAGGAACTGGCTGCTCGTAGCTAACAATAAGATTGGCGGAATTTGGAGTTGCACTGCTACGCTTTGCTATTATGCTATTCCAGACCCTCTCGAGTTACCATCAAACTTGCAAACATGTTGCACCTCAACTTGGATGAGGGTGCTGAGCTTCCAAAGAAGCTTACCTCTGATGCAAAGTTACATAGGTCAAGGTTTGTATTTTAATGTTCTAATTTTCAGTGGTTAAGGGTGGATGTATGCAAAGGGGCTAGAAAACCGACGCTGCTTAACTCGGCTTTTAAGTATAATTTTTTGCACAGAGAAGCTTGCATTGTAGCTGGATTGCTGAATACAAGCATGGAACAGAGCTCTGCTCCAGCAGCCATATGCCATTACTGTTTTCTATGCAAATCTTCGGATTAAAATGCACAACTTGGGTTGAGTGACCTCGATGAAAATGATAAAAAATGCATTTTTATTTTATGGTGTCACTGCCTTCCTGATGGTCAGCGATTTGTGTTTGTCAATTTTCACAACAAAAGTCGAGTCTATCACAATTGTCCTCCATTTTATACCGAAACAAATTCTATATCTCTGCTATACTACTAGCGATAATATACACTATCAAACATGAAATTCAAAACTACAGTTTCAATTACTATATGAATCCGAGGCTGTCTGCATATGATGAAGAGCAAATCAGGTGGGGGGTCCCTAGACAGACGAATGGTGGACAAAGACATTTGCACTGGGGGCTCGTAAACAAATCTGATGCGGAGACAAAATTATACCTTTTCCCTTTCCACGGTATGCTAAAATTTCCTTCTATCCTACTTACCCTCAAATCTCTTCTACAAGCTTTTGTTCGACTGTCCTCCATGGATGGGAACCAGATCTGGATGCAAAATGCAGGGGTGTTCCGAGTGAATTTAGATGGGGATTCCCATATAAGTCCTTCCGTCTCATTTGTGACAATGAGTTGAATTTAATGACTAGATCAAATGTGAGCTCCGATGTAATCATCTGACAGCCTCTGGCGCAGAGTTGCAGTAAGGTGTGTGCAAGCAAACCAACTTAGTGCATGTTAGGCACACAGTCGCAAAACCCATACCCATCACGAGGCCGAAGCAGCCCTTCTGTTTATCTAACCTCACTGATCTCCTAGCAATGCTGCCAAAACATGGGATTAGTCCCCCACATGCAAACACCATCAAGTGGTCCAAACCACTGTAGTCAATTCCAGCGAATATTGCTCCAATTGCAGAAAATGGCCCCACAAACCCAATCAGCGCAGCAGCTGCAAGGGATCCATACCAGCTGTCAGTTGCCCCAAAGATGCAGCTAGCTACAGCAGCACCCCGAGGAAGACCATGCAGAGAGACTGGAAGGACCATGTGCCGTCCAAGGCCATAGGCTTTAGGTGCAGCCACTCCTAATGCAAGCCCCTCTGCCAGAGCATGAAAAGCAATTGCTACACACGACAAGAATGATTGAAGAGTAAGGGCACTCATGTAGAAGCCTGTTACCGTAGATAAGGTATCAGAAGAAGTTCTTTTCCGACTTGCAAGCTTCAAAGTGCTTGTAGTTGAAAAATGGGCAAGTGCGGATCCCAATGCAAGCAGCAAGACAAGGGGGAAAAACCCAATCTTTGAAGACAGAAGTAGCTGAGGTGGCCGCCAAGCAGCAAGAACAAAGGCAATGCCAGAGGCTACACCAGTAAGAAGAGCATGCTGAAGATGAAAGGCAAGAGCAAATGCAACAAGAACAATGCCACCGAGAAATGGCCCAAGACCAAAAAGTAGCGACACAAAAAAGCCAGAGACATCCTCTGAACTGCAATATGAAGAAATTGAAGTCCGGTTAAATAGCTATAAGGGAAATGCAACTAGTGGTACCCGCCCCAAATTCATGAGGGGTGAAATACCCTAAGCATATCTAGATAAAGATATTGGTACTAATCCTTCTATTGCCAGTGGGATTATGCTATCTTCATGGAAAAGTTTAGCTGGCAATAAAGCTCCTAAAGCAGTCTCCAGTGTTTTCTCCAGGACTGACATAGATTCTCTCTCCATCATCAGAGAAAATGTAATGATGTATCAGAAGGTAAGTCATCCATGCCAATTGAATTGAGGGAAGAGACTGGGACTTTATAGAAAGAGTAAACACAAGAGGTTAAGGAAAGTAGTCCTCTGTCACACTTTGAAGGTGAATAAGTTCAATATTGAAAGAAACTTACTTGGAGCTGTGGCTGAAATTTTGGAAGACAGCACTAAGAGCTTCCATAAATGCAACTGAAAGTGTAGCAGCTGATGCAACCTGAGATGGAGAGGCTTCCTATGGCACAAGAAAGCAACAAGAAACTTGTATAACTGCAGACATAATAAAGTACAGAAGCTAACTTGTGACAAATTGCAAACCAAATCATGTAATGATATAAATTAGTGGCACAAACCTAAGGCTTCAGTAGATAGCACTTTCGCTTTTTTGTTTTTGTTTTTGTTTTTCCCCACAACTCAGGAAACAAGAAAATAATAACCACGCTTAAACTAAAATAAAACAAAATAAACAAGATCACTGCAGCTGGCTCCAAGACAGTAGACAAGATTGAAGTTCAAATAAACATCCCTTCTTGGAACTTATTATTAATGTGAACCAAGAACAATAAAATATAAAAAAGTTGAACAAGTTCATCATGCACATAACTCTGAAGTCAAAGTTCCTCACCATATTCTTCCCAATATCATACTCTTGGATTGAAGGAAATTGAAAGTTAAGGTTCTTTGCAAAAATTGACAAGCACACACCCACATATGTATTTGTAGCTATAATAACAAATAAGAAATAACCAGAAAAAAAAAAGAAAGGAAAACTCAGTGATAGCAGCATATTGTGTGGAAGAGCTAAATTAGGAGTTGAAAATTTAATAAGCTTCAATGAATGGACTTCAATTGGGACTGGCACCTTCAACCAACACTTCGCAAAAGCTTACAACCACAATTATGAGTAACATGAATGAGTTAAGGGAGCAAAAACTAATGGGCATTGCAATAATTCAGAAAATTTACAACTATGATTTGGATTACAGACACATAAGGAGTGAGATGAACAATCCAAATAATCTGGTATACGGATTCCGTCTGTTGCAAATCAACCTAATTGAATGAGTCTATGCGTGTAGCATAAGAGGATTCTCATGTGGTGACTGAATCGACTTGAATGTCCAAACCATCATCATATTTGAACCCTGTAGGCTGGAAGATCAAAATGGACTACCACATTGAGTGTCCAGCAATCCTTAATGGTATTTACAATTTAAAAACCATTGATGAATCATCTTACTGCAACGGAGATGAAAACATGAAATTGATCAACTAAAACTAACAAATCCCTGGATTCAATTACTTAGGGTTGGTCACATGAATTCTTTCTATCAATTGACTCCATTAAGGGCTGGTTCTTTAACAGATCACAACCAGTGAAGCCATGTATTTTCTCACCACCTTATCCTCATAGCAACGAAATTATCAATCAGAAGCACTGGCAATGCTAGTGAGGCCACGTTTGTGTGTCCACACAGGTCGGCATGGACAAGAAGGCAGACGTGTAAGACAAGTGGCTATATGTGTCCTATTTTTTAAGTATTTTTACCAGATGCCTCACATGCATGCCTGTTTTCTGTAAATTTCCAATACATAATGGGTCAAACTTAACTTCTAAAGCGGGGTCAAATAGTTATCAAAAAAAAAAAAAGAAAGAAAGAAAAAAGAAGCAGTTTAAGCTTAAAAGAAAAAATGACCCTTGTCTTCTTCATTCACAGGAGCCCTAAATCTGCTTTACAGTGAGGATAGAAGGAGAGAGAAAAAGGCAAATCTCCAACAAACAGCAAAGAAGAAGACGAAGATCCCTAGATCTGCTTTACAGTGAGGAGAGAGAAAGACAGAGATATGTGAAGCTCCGAAAAACAAAGAAACATAAAAAGGTGGTTTAACCTAGTACTTATCAAAAAAATTGAAGTAGCTAATCGATTACCTATCAAAAAAAGGGTAAGTGGTTAACCTATTACTGAAGTAAACTTTAGTGCTGAGCACAAATCTTCAAGATCAAAGATTCAAGAAGATAATAAGCATGTTACCTTGAATCCGTCGGGAAGGACCTCTGCAATGACCATCCAAATCATACACCCAGCTGCAAAACCCGTACAGAATGGCAGGAACTTGTTAAATGCATCTGCACATATAAATGAAGGAACCGCTACAATAGGCTGCAGCAACAAGGACGTGAACAGCCAATAAGTGGAGTTGATCAGTAAGTATATACACACAATATATATATATATATATGTATGTATGTATGTATATATCTTGATGAAGAGGCACCAAGGGGCGCCAGTCATGTACCCTATAAAGAATGCCAAAGCAGAAAAAACCTATTGCAGTATACATCAGAGCTTTACTCAAGACTCAACGAAATCCAAAAATTGGTTCAAGGTAGGATCAACCCTACCCGACCTTTTGCTACTCAATATTGATCCAAAAGTCGGTTCTTTTATGCCTTTTCTCATTAGAGAAGTGTGATAAATGGAACCGATATTATCTAAGTAGCAGGGCATGGACGCAATATGATAGACTCCCATACAAGATTTTAAAAGGATAGTGTAACTGATATTGAAAGGAAATCTCTACACATCATAAATACTTATACATATACATGTCCTAAAAGAAAATATACAACTTTGATTAGTTTTCAAAATTGCAATGTTAATAATTACATAATATGGAAGATGAAACTTGCAAATCTCTTATACATAATTATACCATGCATACTACTCTTCTATTGTATCTGTCTATGAATAGTTCTACATATTTATATGGCAATTCCTTAAAAAATAGAAATAGACAAAGCAAGGACAAACAATATATTCTATATGCATATATTATAGAAAACATATATGAATTAAGCTCAACAAACTATCATTTATGCATATTGCTGCTACTTTCTTATCATGAATTTTAGTTTTTCTTTACTGCCACATTCATTTCCTATACTAGAAGTGTCCATGCTTGACTTGCATTAATCATGTATATGATGCTAAGTACTTTTTATTAGAAACAAATTGAGACACATTTGGAACATGTCAATTTCTGAAATGTCAGACATTGCATTATTAAAAGGTTTTGCACTACATAGCTCCTTCATTTGAGAGTGTCTAACAAATGTTGACAGTGTCCGCAACTATAAAACTTGATTCTAGATTATAGATACTTCCAAAAAGCGTCGGACACATTTTGAGTGTTCAAAAAGCGTCAGCACTCTATAGGTGTCCGACCTAGGCACTTCTCCCAAAAGTGTCTATGCTATTGGAACAGCTACTGTTAAGTGCCTAACATACGTACGAGTATTGTAGGTGAGGTGACCGAAATTATGGCATATATTTGTAAAATATGAACATCTCCTGGAACTAATCAATATCTATCTAGGAGTGTCAGTGTTCGACACAAACATGGCTCTTCTTTAGACACATCAGTGCCAGTTAGGTAGTTAGGTTTACATCATGTAAACCATGCATCACCGGAATAAACCATTTAATGAAACATAAGTATATGAACACCTAACACAAAGTAACATAGAGGTTCCCACTGAAGATCTCAGAAAGGATGAATATATTGTTCCTAGTAAGTTTTGTGAATATTCTTTCGTTTTTCGTTAATCATCAAAAAAATGAAAAAAGGAAGTGATTCTTCTTTTGTCTTTGTTGATTTAGTTGGAGACCTTTCCCTAGTAGACATTGTATAGCTGGCTTTTGTATAAGCCTAGTGTAAACAGGTTGCACCCCTTTTGGTACCTTTTATAAAATTACTAATCACAAATGACAAAAATATATTACCTGGGGCAATGATGTAATTACACTCCATAACATTGCATTCTGCGGAGAAACCCCCCTTGATGCCAGCACCATACTCACAGCTAAGCCCTCTGGTATGTTATGCACAGCAATAGCCAAAGTTACCAAAAGGCCCTGAGATAAACCTTTTGAGCCAGCAAAGGACACTCCAACACCAGAACCCTCCCCAAAGGAATGAAGAGTCATTATCCCAACAACAAGAATGACTTTAGCAGCATCTGCTCCTTTTATGTCTAACATGCTTAGTTCACCATATTGTTCCAAAAACTGAACATCAAAAACAATAATGGAAGTCAAATAGTCAATAATACTGACCAAAAAGCACGCGAATCAGCATGACACATCAGATTAAGTGTGCAACGAGTGGGAGAGAAATGGACTCGTGTTTCATGTTTTCAGCAAGGCACATTGCTTGCTTTAAACATATCCTATAAGCTTCCACCAGGGTCAGGGTTTTATTGCTTCATGTAAACTCACCGAAGTCTTGGTATAAACAGCAAGAACAAGCATCTGAGTTATTGAAACCCTAATTCATTTTATTGCTATATTGTCTTAATGTGCAATTAAAATTCAATAGTTACAGGGAAGTATGTAATCAAATTTCCAAACAGTGTAACAGACTACTGCACAAACTCCACAATGAAGCCACCTAGGAACCTGATCGAAGAAAATAAGCTATGTCAAGGAAATGGGAGACGAATTCTGACATTTTGTGATATTTGACATAAGAGATATGATGAAGAGGTGCCTCAGACATGGAACGCTGGAATATTTTAGCTTTCGTGGAAATCTTTTGCTTATTCACACTTTGTTCAGACTTTCCAAACTAATGATATATTATTCTGAAGAGAACATACTTTTTCTGTAAGTATCGAGTCAGTGTCCACTATAATGAATCTGTGAGTGTGTGTGTGTGTGTGTGTGTGTGTGTGTGTGTGTGTGTGTGTGTGTGGCAGAAAGGAGTGACCTATTATTGCCTTCTATGTTACCTGGACTATTCTAAATATGTGAAATACCCGTGTCGGACACTCGACACTCGACACTAGTTGGACATGCATCTAACAAGGATGTATAACTAATTGAGTTTACTATAAAACTAAGCATAGGACTTTCATTTTATGTATGAAATGCTATATTTTAGCTTGTAAATGCCATTTTACCTTTAAAAAACTAAAGAAGTATTTAAAAAATATGAAATCTAGTCGTGTCCCAATGTCCTTGGACATGAGAATTAAATGAATCCAACACTTGAACACGTACCCGCACCCAACACCCGTACCCAAGTCCAGGTAACATAAATTGCCTTAACTCAAGCAATATTCTTTGAGTGACAGACACATCGCATGAGTTTTCTCTTTTGAAAAAAGAAGTCCTTGTTTATAGCCATTCTTCTTTAATCCAAGAGTAATAATTGGACATTCCTTAAGTAAAGACAGAAACTTGGGAATCTTCCATATACTTTCAAAGAGCATAATGAATAAACAACACTGTACGAATCACTGGAGAACTGCAGAAATTCATTTTCTTGTTTTGACATGTGTCCAGTAAACCTTCTTTTTGAAAGGTCTAACATGAGAAAACAATTCAGGATTTTCAAAATTGAGTGCCAACATCACAAACTTTCCTCACATAAACAAATTAAGTAACATAATGAAGCATGTAAACAAAGCATGCATCTGGAAACTGTTGAAATTATGGATGTGAAAAGTATACCACCAATGACAATGATAGGAATAACAGCAGTAACAGTACCAACAATTAGTAATGTGAGAAAGTCTTACTAATGGATCAGCAACAGCGATGACAATAACGTTAGACATAAAACTTGGTAATATTACAGAAAGGCAAAACATGAAAGTGATAATTCCCACTTTTCAAAAGATGAGAGATCCAAAGTCATCACCTTCTTACAAAGCCAAATGAAAATCCCCCCTGTCAAAATTCCGATCACAACCCAATTGCCACTACCATGCTCTTGTCCTTCCTGTATGAGGTCAAAGCTTGCTGCCAACATCACCCCGGCAGCCATCCCATTGCATATTCCAGCCCACTGGGGATCAAGTTCCACAAAGAAGAATGGTACTGCACCTAAACCGGTAGCAGCAGCCATTGCTAGCGTGAACAATGCAACTGTGGACACCGAGACTCTGCCACTTCCAACCTTCCTTTCACCCAGTCCATTCGCAGTACTATCAGATCTGAGGACATCATCTGTTCCTGTGCCATCTATGACACTGCCCCCTGTATTCCTAGATGGAGCAGCTCTTAACTTTGTTAAAGTAGCTGTTTCTGACTCTGCTTTGGCATAAACATTCAAATTCACAAAAAATATAAAAAGTAACAGGACTTGTTTGAATCTCAAGTCCATTCTTTTTTCATATGCACATCAAGAAAACATCCAATATGTTGTCACGGGATCAACCATAATAGAAGTTGCTCCATATCCTCAACTTGATCTTGTAGCCACACCCACTTTAACTTGATTGCCAGACACACAGACCTTGATCAACTAAAATTTTCAGATCAACAGCGTTTCTGTGGATTTACGCTGATTGAAATCAACACAGCTAAATCCCAGTAAAAGTAGCCGCAAGAAAATTAACTAGCAACCTGTAGTTGAAAGTGAGGTTTGATCCATGTCTGAAGCATGGAAAAGAAGAATAACTATAAGCAAAAGATCTCACAAGATGTACATTGCTTCACTTCCAAAAAGATAACATAATTCAACAACACACTGACTCCCCTTTTCCTGAATTCACATGATTAATCGACAATAAATATCATCTCTGAAATCCCAATTCACATTCAACTAAAACTACACAAATAAAGAACTAACCATAATGAGAAGAGGGGGCCATATATCCTGTCAAAACCCTAATTCCATTGACCACGAATCAATGTCAAACCATATAAGCCACCACGCAGCTCTAGAGGAATTCAGCAACTATACAGCAAATAAAAAATCCATAATTAAGAAAACAAATTTAATAAACAAAAAAAAAATCCAGGAACACAAAATTTTTAATTTTTAATTTTATTTTCTAAGTCACAAAAAGCATAGAAATGCAGACAAAGAGTTATAATCATAAATTCCGATCAGAAAATCTCAACTTACCAATAGAAGAAACAAGCGATTGAGTCTTCGACACACGCCTCCACGTCTACCAAATCAACGCGTAGATTCGAAGGAATAAACCCTGAGAGACCTGAGAGATTTTTTTTTGTTGGTTTTTTCTTAACAGAGACAGGAGAAATTGCAAAATAATAGTAGTAGTAAAATTGAAGAGAACATAAATAAAGAAATAGAAAGATAGAAGAAAAAAAAACCACCCAAACAATCTTATCCGCACGTTGTTTTCAGCAGAAAGTAGGGGAAAAAAACCAGAAAACGAAAGAAGGTGCATTCAATAAAACCGCTATTGACGAATGCAAAACTGCTTGACCTTTACCTGAATGAATACACAGCCACCCTACGGCGCTGCTGAACTGAATTCAGTGGAATGCAATGCGTTAATCATCCTCACCTAACTTTTGATGACAAAAAGAGAACCTCCCTCTTCTTTCTTTATGATTCTGTGTAAGTCTAGTCTAGAGAGAGAGAGAGAGAGAACGGGGGAGGGACCATCATGGGAGACATTTTGAGAAATAAAGAACTGGCTGACGAACCCAAATAACCATTATTCGTTATTTTGTTTTCTGTTTGTTGAGAAAATATTCAATGTAACGGTGATGCCACGTCATTATTGCTAACGTGATATTAGAAGCTAATGAAATTCATTTATATATGTATCATGTGATGAGATGTCATGTTGATTAGTGAGGTAGTGTGAATAAAATATTCTAACTAACTCCTTAATTTTAAGTAATGAGAATAAAAATTATATTTTAATGTATTTTTATTAACTTGTGATAGTACATCAACATGATGACATGGCATCACCGTTACACTAAATATTTTCTCCTGTTTGTTTGTTTGTATATTTTTTTCTTTTTGCAAAGTCATTTTGTTTCTTTAAATTTTTTGTAAGCATTATGGACTAACCATGCTTAGTTACAAAGTTAAGTCTATTGTGTATCTGTGCCCTATAGTGTAACTATTATAGGCTACAGGGTGGGGTAAACAAATTTTCTTAAATTTTTTAAATTCTTGAGAAGGTATGGACATGAAGAAATTTAAAAATTTTGGTCTATCTAATTTGCCCCAGTTTTTGAAGAGGATATGTGTTTTTTTTTTTTTTTCACTACTACTGTAATAAATTAATGTGTAAGACTTTTTTTTTTTTTTTTTGTAAATTGCACTAATTTGAATAGCATTACATAATTTTTAACAAATTCAGACATGAATTGAAGTTCTCCTTTTATATATTATAAAAGCTAAATAATTTTTTTACATTCATCTGTTTGCTTTTTAGTATATTGGAAGAGAAGAGAAAAATTATGATGAAATACAAGTTAAATTCTAAGAAAAGTCTATTTTTACTTTCCTTTCATTTCTCCCCCTTTCCTTTTCAATAATTTTTCTTTCTCTTTTCTTCGGATTTCAAACAATAGACAATAATTTTCTTATCATTTTCTTTGTAAAATCAAACAAAAGAAATAAATTATTTTGCTTACAATTTCTCTCTCTGCCTTCCTTCCTCTTTCCCTGCCACAAGCTTCAAACAGGCTTTTACTCACAAATATCGAAAAGACCTTAGGAACATGTGATGAGACTCGAACAAATATTGTTTTGACAGCCTGCACTTAGTGGTAATGCTGATTACAGGAAACATATACGTAGATATGTATAATGTCAAATGATGCCATCCAGCCAGCCAATTCATGCACCAAAGAAAATAATAAGAAGAAAAATTGAATGGTGCCAGTCAAATATCTAACTTGTAAGATCCAATCCGTACGCTCAGCTATATTTTAAAAAAAATTAATGCTCTGTCAAATAACACACATTAATCCCCATGATAAAAACTTACACCATCGTTCACTGTCATAGGAAGTGGACTGGGTGGCAAAGGCATGTATGGCAAGGATACAGCCTCTACATTTATTTACAAACTAATCCATTGCAAGTAATATTGAACGTACATCAAAATTTTGTTATCATTCCCACAAAATACAGAGTTTGGGAAGGCCTTCCCTTTATTTTCCAAGTACATAAAACTTTCTGCAGGCATGTCAGCGAGGTGTGATGGTGGGAATAGCACCACTGATAAGATCACTTCCTGACCCGTTCCACGATACATATGGATCCCTGCTTGGAAAGGCCAACAAAGACGATGAAGTTGATTCGCCAAAGTATTTGGATGAAGGTGAGTCGCCAAAGTATTTGGATGAAGCTGATTCTGACGAGTCCATTCCAGTTTCTGGCATCATTCTGAGTATGTTTTCCAGCTCCCTGACCACATCCAACATTGAAGGTCGTACTTCTGGCATGTCCTGGCAACACCTGAGTGCCAAAGCTACAAACCTCTCCACGCATTCAGAGGAGTAAGAACCCATTCTGCTGTCGATAATAGAGAACATTGTGCCTGACTGATGAGCCAAATTCACCTGAAGTCAAAGATGTCAAGTGCTAATACTTGATACTCATCCTTTCCCCCACTGTTCGAGGGAAGGGGGAAAAGAAAGCCATTGATACTTCATTATGTCAAGATGCCAAAAGCAAGTAACATATTCAAGAAACAAAGTTACAGCCGAGGCTCATTTACATGAAGTAAATGCTCTAATCTCTCTAGCAGCCTAAATTTTTTCATTTTGAACAATCATAAAAATTCTGAAAAATGATACTTTCATAAAGGATTGACCAGATTTATAACTCGTTTACACCCTACTATGCTTGACGCCAGTAAGCAGACACATGAGAGAACTGAGACCTCAAAGATAACAATTAGCCAGAGAAAGTACCTCACGGACAATATTTTTGCCATGTGATATTGGTCGCATTCCTGTCAAGATCTCCAAAAATACAACACCAAGGCTATAAACATCACTTTTGTCTGTCAATTTATGGGTCAAGAGATATTCAGGATCAAGGTAACCCTGCAAGTACATCACGCAATAAGAGAGTTTCTCATGAATAGATAGAAAAAAAGGAGCCACGTTAGAAAGACCGCTCACTCGAAGAAAACTCTTTTAGGCAGTGAAGGGTCATTTGATGGATAAAGTAAAGGATTTCAAGGAGACTGCTGATGTCAAATTCAATCACCAATGAAACCATGTTGCTGGTTTGATACACAGTGCTCCACCAAGGAATGTGCTACAGCTCTATAAATGAGTGGACCCTCCAGATAATTCAACCTTTCCAATACATTTTGAATTTATCCTCCACAGAGGTTATGAACTGTTAAGTATTATTCACTTCAATTCAATTCAACAAAAGGCTTCAATCTCAACTATAGTTTTGTACTTTTGTTGATGCATCATTCTCATATTTTTCACCCTTCTTGGAATTTAGGGCAATATAGACAATAAAAGGGAAAACTACTCGGGGAATGGCAGTCAGTCAGCATAATAGGAAAAAAGGAAGAAATGAAAATTTGATTGAGTTGGAAAGTAAGGTAAGACAACATTCTCCCACAACAACATTGGCTAATCCTCCCAAATGCATCATGGCAAGAACATTAATTTTCACGGCATCAGAAACACAGTTGTGGATATTCAACTAAGCACTTAAGAAATTAAAAACAGGTAATATGAAGCCGTACAAATCCATGCGTAAGTATCGTTATACGTCAACAAAAATATTGCTTACATGTATCTAACAATTATTTCTTACATGGTTCCTGATTTTATATAACTTGATAGTGCTAGCAGACTCAGACTTACCGGTGTTCCCTTCACAATTGTGGATACATGATTAGGCATATTCCCTTCATCATCCAGAACTGGTGCAAGCCGTGAAAGTCCAAAATCAGAGACTTTAGCAGTAAGTTTGGAGTCCAGCAATACATTGCTGGCCTTGATATCTCGGTGGAATATAGGTGGATAAGCTTCAGTATGGAGGTAAAGGATGCCCTTGGCTGAATCCAATGCAATTTGTAATCTCATGCCAAAGTTCAGAGTTTCCTTAGATTTAGCTGTCAAATTACAGAAGCCGTCTATTAGAGCTTAGGAAGAACTCTTCAACAAAGATGTAGCACCATGAAATTTAACTCACCAAAATGTTTATGCAATTCGGATGAAAATTGCAAGTGGATGATGAAGTTTGGAAAGATGGACGACATATCAGAGCAAGATAACTTCTCAGTAAAGAAAACTGGAATTATCTAATGGCACCAACAGGCAAAGAATATAAAATTTTTAATCTTATGGTATTTTTAACACACTGATTTGATATTGGGTTGTCCATAGTTGTGACTTGTAAGCCCTTGTTAATATTCAGTTTAATTTCTAAATTTATTAGCCACTGGAATATCAAGAAATTGATGAGAAGATTAGAATAGATGCATAACAAGGGGTCAAATGGTTGGTGTGGGATCCAAGCTGCGGGGTTCTCCTGAAGAATAATAGGTTGACGCAAGTCAGAACGGAAAAAGACATCAATACTCTTTTCCATATATACATCAAATAGCATTTAGATCCTAGTAAGAAAATCATACGCTTTCATTCCAATGTCACTCTAAAAAGAAAATCAAATCCTTTTTAGTGTGAGCTGTGAACAAAGAAAAAAATAAGAAGAAGAATAAAGAGAAAAGCAAAATATATATCCAAGTACAAAAATTTTACCATGGAACAGAATCGAGAAATGCTAAATCTTAAAAAACTTCCTTACCAGAAAGCCAGTCTTGCAAGGTACCATTAGGCATGAACTCATAAACCAGCATCTGTACATGCACCAAACATGTAATCAAATGAATAAGTTTCTACAATGGAATTGATCCTCGTACATCTAAACATTGAGCTACCTCACGCCTGTCCGTTTATTGTACAACAGAAGCATTTACACCTTCAGTATTCAAGCATGCATAAGAAACTATTAAGTTCTGCATAACTCAAATGTACCAAGCATACAGGGAAAGGATATCACATACACAAACAAAATTAAACTGCCTAAATAACTCTAACTCTAGGATGTCTCAGGTAAAACTGGAAAAAAATAATTTTTTTCCTGGAACCACTCCATTTTTATGGCATATACGTCAAGTTGTAAGCAAGTTTGACTATTCCAATGTTCCATTTGAGAAGGGTGACTATCTTTTCTCTTCATAAATTTTTTACCAACCACTAAGGCAATCATAGGTGTCAGTTGTCAATGACTTAGGTGTGACAAGCATGAAGAGTTTGAAACTAGATTGAAAATCAAGGGAGCCATTAGATACATTGACTTAAATGCACTAGTGAAATGTGTCTTTCTTTCATTTTCAGTTATTTAAAAGACTCAAAACCATGTCAGCAAGACTTCAATAGCTATCTTGTTTGCTGATGGAATGATTTTAGCAGAATGAACTACTTAACCAGAGCATGAATGAATTGAAATATATGAATAAGAAAGATGTTTTAGAATTCATAGATTTTTTTAAAGATAGCAGGACTAAGAAACAGAACAAATAATGTGTTTCAGTTAGATCAGGATTAATAAATGGAGCAGCAAAAATGATGCTCAGGCATGAATTAAAGTGACCATCACTAATCAAACATCTATACACACAGCAATTCTAACAGTGATTCTTAGCACGGAATAATACCAAAAAAAGTGAAAAAAAGAAAAAGAAAAGAAAAAGGAAGAAGTTCATTTAGTGCACTGCCCAACCTAGCATACCTGTTCGCCTTCTTCATCACAGTATCCGACCAATGAAACTAGATTTCGATGATGTAACCGCGACAACATTTCTATCTCTGTCAAGAATTCCTTTTGGCCCTGCAACGATCCTTCTTTTGCACGCTTTATCGCCACAACTGTGTTGTCAAAAGTTCCCCTGTAAACATTCCCATAACCTCCTTGGCCAACTTGAGTTGAGCTATTGAAATCTCCAGTTGCCAATGCCATTTCTTTAAAGGTGAAGCTTTTAACACCATCAATTTTTATAGACAGCTTTGAGGCTGCAAAGATAAAAATGGAATTTATGTAACTCTTTAGACATGACGTAATTGTTTAAGAGAACTAAATTTCAGCACTCATATAAAATAACTCACACAAACGCCTTCTTGACACTGTATGCTGGTTTCTAGCATGTGTTCTAGCAACCAAATATGTGATTATCGCAGAGATTGTCACAGCACAGGCAACAGCTGCTAAAACAATAGCTATCAAAAAGCCCTTCCTTATACTTTTTCCTTGAGTCTCAAAATTCACTACAACAATAAAATTTCATGTGAGGGTACAATTCCAAGGAAAATAAACATAAAGACGAAGAGAAGTTCACCCAGTATTGCTTTAATTTAGGAGTTCCCCATAGGGTGGTAAAGTTCATTCGTCAAAGATACGAAATTTCCATGGCAACAAAAGAATTAACATGTGTCCAATTTCAATTCTTGAAAGCTACAAAATCCATCCAATTTAGTCAAGTAATTGCCTTGTGAAACGAAGAGCATATCATTTCCATTGGGCCAATATAGTTTCTTAGATGCTATATCTTGGTCCCTGAGCACTCAAGTCTCCAACTAGGCATGCCTACTCTGCAGTAATGCTGACTCATATTGTGTAACTGAAGAATTAATTTTTCACTTGAGCAAATGATTTAGGTCCACTGGTTTGTGGATTCTGCCAAACATTCTTCAACAGTACACTCAAACTTCAGCATAACTGTAAGTTTCACATGCAGCCATTTTTCTTTTTACTTTTCCAAATGAACTTAATTTCATTTTTCCACATAAGGTCCACAATTGGACGCAATTCAAGCACTCCAAAATTTAGGATGAATTAGTCTCCCTAATTCATAATTTTCCAATTATCATTTGGCTATAAACTTATCCTATCATACCAAGGTAGAAATCCAGTACAGTGAAACTGGGCAAGGATCAAAATTTATTTCAGCATGTCATTTTGGTCAGCTTCAAAATGGAAATTTTTTTAGTATATTTTCCGATTCATAACGGAAATAGCCACAAAAATATGGAAAATGCACAGTAACATCTGAAAACATAAACCATGATCGATCTATCTGTATATATAAGACAAATAATTGATTAATTGAACATCTTCAAGGCCTATACATCCATTCTAAGTTAAGAATGGGAAATTAAACATACGGCCAACCAAAGATCAATAAAGTAATTGAATACATCATTGTTATAGGAAAAAAATGTATATGACTCTAAAGGAGAATAAGACCCCAAACAAACAAAGTCCAGATATTTTCTCATATTAGGAAAGCTTTAAAGTTTTTTTTTTCTTTTTATGGGGTGTGTGGGTGGGGGGGGTCTCCATTTTCATGTAAACGCAAAAATGTCTAGATTGCAGAAACAGCATGTACGAAGAAGAAGAAGAAAAATTATAACAATTTTTACGTAAAAGCAAAAATGTCTAGATTTCAGAAACAACAAATAAGAAGAATAATTTTATAACAAGTTAACAACATAGAATCCTAGCTCTGATCCTCCAATAGACCTTCTCTTTCTCCTCTCCTATATTTCTCTCCTGTTCTCTTTTTAACCTTCTTATATTCTCAATGAAATCTGAAATGATTCCTTTGTTCTCAATTTTTTTTTTTTAGAACACAAAGGTAACTTTTTCAAGAATTCGTGATGGGTCTCGAAATAACTCACTGTTTCAGTTTGTTTCAACATGTTTTAGTGCATTTTGGTGGAAATACAGGAATTCGGATTTTCCACTTGCATTTCACTGGAAACAGAAACATCGCAGCTCGTTCAGCAAAAATGATGATAAATTTTCTTCTTTGAAACTAGGAACCATCAATATTGCCCAGAAGCTTGTTCCCCGTGACATCACTAAACACATAAAGATAGACCATAGCTTCACTAAAGAAAAGTGTCGAGCTAATGTTTTGAGGCTAAAGTCCATTTAGGAGTATGTTCGGAGATTACATCTCTATCTCTATCTCTATCTCATCTGTGTGGGTGTACAGGTGGTACAGCCGACATTCAAATTTCTCTCGTGTTGCAGGCCGCCTTCACCCTTTCCCAATCTTTTTCTTCACTCCTCATCTTCCTCTTTGTCCTTCTGACCTTTGGTCTATACTATCACACCATTGCAAAATTACCAGCCTAATGAGTAACCAATATTGTTTTGTAGAGTGTGAAATTGCTATGGTTTGCACACCGAGTTAATGCCAGCTTTAACTAATATATTTAGATGACTCACTAACCCCCTAGATGTAATGCCATCTAAACATCACTAGATGTGGATTTTGGAAAGACTTTTCCTTTGGCCTTTGGAAGCAACAATCACTTAGATTTTGCTCTCAAAAGCAAGACGTCCCAAAATGCTAATCAAATGTAAATGAAACATTCACTAGAACTTGGTACCTTCCCCTTGTGACTAATGTAACTGTCTATACATATATACTTAAGCACACCTCAGGAAAGCCAGAAGTGCAATTAATTGGAGCCGGTGCCATAATGCTTTTCCAACAGTTAGCTGCATATAGATTCTAGGCCAAAGTTTCACTAAGTCATACTGAATACTGCAAAGATCATAGAAAGGTATGGTTTTTAGAATCAGTGGTTCTTGAAACTTCAATTCAACCAATAAAGAGATGTCGGCTTGAGTGCTTACCATATGAATATGGTCCCAGAAGAGTGAAGTTGAGAAGCTCATAAGGTCCAAACAAGTCATTAGGAGGAAATTCCCATGATGTGTATATGGCTCTGATTCGCAGAACCTCACTTTCATTGAAAATAGTTGAGTGACCATTACTAACCATAGGGAACAGCTTCAAATACATCCTTAGGCGCCCATTTTCCCAGGCAAAGGATTCGATATATAGTTGATAAAGGTCCAAATTAAGAGAACTTGTCAAGTAGACCTCAAACTGATGAATGTATGGGGGGAAATAAGAGAAACTAGGACTCTTCAGCCGATACCCAATTCTAAGAGGTGATGCACAAAAGCATGGCATTGGAGATGCTGGAATATATTCAAAGTAATTATCTGTGGGACATGCGTAAATGGGACAAACAGTAGAATTTGTTGATTTTTTGGGAATATCATCCCCTCCAGTGTCAGGTCCACAGAATTGGTCTATATTTCGTATGTTTGCAGTGCTGCAGATAGGATTGCCTTGTAGCCTGAAGAACAGCTGCTAAAATGATAAGCACAGAGAAGGCACAATAAAACATATTAATAAGTACTACAATGTCTACATCTGCTTATTGGTTACTATCAGAACCACAAATAAAATGAAAAATAAAAAGCGCATTAAGTGAGAAAAATTAAACCAACATCTGATATAAAGTGCTGAAGATTCATAACCACAGTAGATTTATGGTTAAACAATGGTATCTACAACAGACAAGTTATGAGAAGTGTGCTGCATTACGGGTTTCCTTGTTCGCACACCTGAATGTGAAATAAAATTTTAGATATCATGTCCCATATATTTTTCAGATTCAACAACAATTTAGTTGCTCTATTAAAAGAAAGATGCACAAAATATTAAATGTCCTAACATCAACAAACAAATAATTTCCTTATTTATTTTATTGCAATACATATATGGTTAGATCAGAGCATCATGAGTGTGCTATTGTCTCCTTTTCATAGCTTGAAATTCCACTTGCAATATGCATGCTTCGGTTCTTCGCTAATTCTCCTATTATTTCCTCAAAATTCATAAATCAATCAACATGTCTTTACATGGAACTCCTGACATCCATGTGGACATCAGAAATCAGAACTTAATGGTAAGCTTCTTTACATGGACTCTTGATGCTCATCACATGTTAGTTAGATAACTTAGCTCTATATTTGCCCCATATCTTATAAAACGAGGATATGCTAAACCAATTAAACGTACAATCAAATTGAACAGTTACATTTATGCATCAATTCTTCAGAACACTTCCTCTACATTTGGGTGAATGATAGAGAAGAAAAGGGTTTTTTTTTTTTTTTTTTGTTGGGGGGGGGGGGGGGTTGTTAAGTAAAGAAAAGGGAACATTATCAACTTATTACTTTTCTTCTGTTTGATTTATCCAGGAGAAAGCGCAAACAAGGCAAATGGAAAGAAAACATTTTAAACACTTTTCTCTCTTTCCCATAATGTTTTCTTCTAAATGGGGACAGACTTGGGAATGGAGGTTATGATTACTGTCAGGATGCATTACCTCAGCAGAAGTGTGAGTATGTCATAAAATGTCAAATATTTTCCTCTAATTTTCTCTCCCTGCTCTCTGCCAAAACAAACAAAGCAAATAATTGAAAATGTTCTTCCCTCTTATTTTATTGTCTTTAACTTCCTGCATCTTCTCTTTTTACTGGTGAACCAATTGGTGTTTTCATATTCTGATTCGATCCTTCTGCACATTTCTTTCATTCCTCTCCACTGGGCACAAAAGTCCCCATTAAACAACAGCAATGTCGAAATCATATCATGTACATCTAACGGATCATATCAAGCGTGGTTCAGTACTTCAGTTACTGTGAATTGATGTAAACTAATGGCATGTAATGATTCAATACCAACGGAGTCCCAGCAATTCTTATCTTGCACTTATCAAGAATAAAATTTTATTGGCAGCTTCATTAGATTAAAGCCAATCAGCCCTTCTCTGTTATAAAAGTACACAATGAAACATTAAAGGACAAAACCTCAAATGACTTTGAAAAAGAAAATGGGACACAATCAGAAGAGGGAGCATAAGACAACTTGATTATCTTTCTGTGGTGATAAGTATAACAGCTATAAAAGTACATAACGAAAAATTAAAGGAAAAACCTCAAATAACTTTGAAAAAGAAAATGATTCTTTCACACAGAAAACTGGCCACAAGTCTAGGGCTCATGCAAGCGGCTATCATCCTCCCAAAGTTATAGAGCCCCAGGTGCACATTCTATATCCTATAAAGGACAATGCATTTCATTCATATTTGAATTTCATTGGCAGAACACACTAGGTTTAACTAAATCTAAATCATTTTATTGCAGAGACTCTGCAATATTATTGTACAGGATATTATAGAAAATAAAAAGGAACCATACCTAAGGGTAACATTTTGCGGAGGATTGAGATCTCCTGAAATGTTTGAAAGTAAATTATTCTGAAGATCACTGCATTTGCAAAGTACATAAAGGTGAAAATCAGCAAGAAACAGGTTTCACATAAAGCCAGAGTAAGGAAGGAAGTTCACTCTGAAATTAATGCTATTTTATTAATTAAAAAAAAAAGTAACACTAATTTTTTGCTTCAAGCTCTTACAGTACGAGTGTATCATTTGCATTGAAGAACATGTTCTGCCAAATGCCAGCAGGGACAGAACCAATCAAAAAATTATTTTCAAGTGACCTGAAATAAACAATCACTCACACATGTCATCAAGAATGCATGGAAAGAGCATTCCAAAATATAGTCCACTAGATCCCTCTACTTTTAAAGTGGAAAATTCCACAAAAAAAAAAAAGCTAAAAAAGAAATTATAATCAATGTTGATGAAGTTTAAAGCTCTCATATTTCCTCATTACTCTTAAGGGATTATACCATAATGGTTACCATTTATATAGCTTTTGTAATAGGAAACAAAATACCAAAGAAGTCTGAAGATCCTCACAGTTTCTGCAGGGAAGGGTGAACTGAGAAACTTTCTGGAATAGATCCATTAAGTTGGTTATTTGACAGGTCGCTGCAAAAGACATGTTGGTAATAATGAATATCCTATCATTAAAAAATCTGCATCACATCTTGCTTAAGTTGACAATTGATATGAACCTTGAAATTTTATATGCAGCTTTGATAATTCACTTGCAATAAGAGGAAGCACCAAAAAAATATTAAAGCTTAGAAATGTGGATAAATGTATGAAACAACTGGCCTGTCTACACTGGCCATTTACATACATGGTTGTCATACTTTTAGAAAGCTCATTTGCTGGTATGGATCCAGAGAGCTGATTGTGACTGAGATCTCTGTGATAGTAGCCAAGTTAGTAGTACAGCAATTATCAGCCACAAACCTTAAAGGAAATAAATATACCAAACAGACGAAATAAGTTGCTATTAGAACAACAGAGTAAAGTTGAACAACACCCCAACTTACAAATAGCTAAGATTTGGTATCCTGCTGAGATCAGGTACAGCCCCCTGCAAGCTGCAATTTCTGAGACTTCTGCCAAGTTAGAGCAACAGAAATAGCATAAGCACACCCTTTTAGAATATAACAAAGGATTGAATGTACATCTTTTCAATTTTTATAATTATACTTCAGGGCAGACATCACAGTAAAACCATTAAGGCATCCTGAAAACAGAAACTTCTATTCTATGTTCTTGTACAGGTCTAAGCATTTTATACTAGAGTTTCTACTTATGTTTCAGTAGTGTTTACTAAATGATTAATATTTTTGCAAACCCCAAACATACCTCCATAGCATATAACCGTGAACCTATGGAAGACGGAGAATTCAGAAAGATTAACCAGGAAACACACATATAACAGCTGCATAGGAACAGTGAATCTAAAGCCATTTGATTCTTATCCCCCCAAACAAGAAAAAAAAATCCAAGGCCATTTGATATTGAGATTCCAAAGCCACGTAGCAACAATCATTCTTAGTTCTTATGCAATTATCTAAGAACTGAAATAGCGTCTCATCTATATAACATGTAGAATCAAAGCCTAACCATGCCACGTGGCATTTTGTAGCTCTTTCTACTTCCTCTCACCTCATCAAATGGGGCTCCTATACCATCTCTCTCTCTCTCTCTCTCTCTCTCTCTCTCTCTTAACCACTTAGTGTTACTGATCATTAGACAAAAGATATAAAAGCAGAATGTTTATACAGAAATCTCCGTAGCAGGGGCATTTTTGGAATTGCAAACCAAAGCCATGGGTCTTTTGCTATGAAATGGTCTGCAATGAAACACATCAGTGTGTAGGAACTTTCTATATAATAATTATGTTTGTATAGCATTACTCTATTTATTAACTACTCTATTTTTCATCTTTAGTAGCCAAATAGTCGTCAAGAACACTAATGTAAAAACAACAGAAAAAAGATCTGAGAAAATAACTATGCAATGTAATTTAAATGCATCCAAAGTCTATTAAAGACGATCAAAATTTCACATGCTATATGGATGCCTTACTTTACACAATACATATAAGCATGGATCAAGCGGCCAACAAAGGTCAGTGGATTTGATGTCATGGTATACAATTATTAGGCCAAGCAGTAACAATAAGTTCGAGGCCAGAGGAATATCAAGATAAATTTTGAGTTTGAGAATTCATACTAACCCTACTGGGTTCAGGTGTATGTCTTTCATTCCTATCCTTAATTTCCGAAGTGGCCAAAGCCCAAAGCAATATCAAGAACAAAGAAAGCAAGAACAAGAGTGAAGACAGTTAGTTTAGAAGTATCACAGATTTGAGAGCACCTAGATCCTATCTTTATGCATTTATAGGCACATAGGTCGACATAACAACTTACATTCTTATTAGCTTGCTTATACATCTAATTGAACTGCGTAAAGATCATAGCTAAGAAGCATTGCTCATGGTTAGCCAGCAGACAACCACCCCACACAGCTAGGTTGAAATCCTTAAACCAACATTGTGAACAGTTCATTTTGATATGACATTAACCTACCCATGCCACCCAGTTAAACTTGTCCTTACACTTCTATCAGTCAGTTGCTATGTGGTCTGTGTTGATCTTTTAGAGCATCTACAAATCTGCACATGATGTTCAAGCTGCTCATTGGCTGCATATTTGCTCTGAGATCACAAATGCGCAATTCGAGAATATGACGTATCCTTCTGCAGATAAGTTAGGCACTCTGGCAATTTATAAAGACTAATGACCCTAAGAAGATGCTATTGAGTCTGGTATTGACTTTATCCAACAGCATAAAATACACCGGAAACGTATTGAAAAGACAGCATCCATTCTGCATAACCTAAAACCAGTTTCTTAATCATGCAATGATCTAGCTCCTTAGATATGCTAATTGTAGAAATGGACTTAAGATAACAGGGATGGAAGCAAGGCTATCTCTTTACTGCATAAAATGTGAAACAGCTAATTAGACAGTCAATCTACAAATACCACTTACAATTTCACTAGCTTCAACAGGTCTCCATAAGCAGCAGGAATTTCAGCCTCATTGAAATTGTTGTTATCAAGTTGACTGCAAGAGGGAAACAGAAACATTAACAGGAATCAGTTGTAAGATTATGGCTTGGGATATTTCTCCTTTTGGACAAGGGAAAAATCCACATGCACCCACTTGAAAGTGCTGCTTAGATGATAACAGCTGCCTAAGGATGTGAAAAAGCCTTGATTGGATCTGATCCCACAAGCTCCCATACCGGAATATGGGAATAGGCCACATCACTATCACAACTGAATAGGCCAAACACAGGTTATAACTTATAAGCTTCGTACAAAGAACAATTTTTAAGTCACCACTTGCCCCAAAAGCTTAAGCTATTAGGAAAGGGGTCCAACAACGCATATCAAGCTCTTCAACACCCTCCCTCACGTGCAACCCCATTTTGCAGATAGGGATACAAACATTCAAAGATAGAGAGAAACAAAATGCAATCAAGGAATAATTGCAGATGGAGAGGCTTGAACTCGAGAACTCCCCCAACCTGAGCTCTGATACCATGTTATGTCACTACTTGTCCCAAAGCTTCCAACATTAGGAAAGACTCCCAACATTATATATCAAGCTCTCCAACAGCAACTGATATGTAGCCGCTCAAAACATTCAGGCAGCCGTTAGGCGAGGTGAGAAGTCTCAAGTGTAAATTCAAAGCAGGCAATAAGCCTAAAAAACTCCAACCCAAACATATACATGTTTGGCAAAAATATCCAATAAAAAATTGACATCAAGAATGCACAGTGATAACCGACAACTCAAGCAGGAAACATCAACGCAGGAAGATTGAATAGAGAAGGACCTAATGATACTTAGGGTAGGTACGTACAGTATACGCAACTCCGAAATGTTTGAAAACTCCAGTGGAAGATATCCAGTTAAGTTGTTATTGTCCAAGAGCCTGGAAACATTGTGCCAATAAGACAAACCCACAACAAGAAGTGAATAAACTTCTATATGAAACAATTACCATTAATATAGTACAATTTGGTGTGTTTGTGTGTGTGTGTGTGTGTGTGTGTGAGAGAGAGAGAGAGAGAGAGGAATCTGCTATATAACTTACAAGTGAAGGAGATGACTTAAGTTGGAAAGCTGAGAAGGAATTTGACCACTGAGAGAGTTATTGTTCAAGTGGCTGCAAAACTCACACACATGCAGATAAATAACATAGTACAAAATAAAATCCATGTCAAACTTGTGTAAAAATTAGCTTGAAAAGCCACTCACAGATGTCTAACTCTGTTCAAATTTGAAAATGATTCTGGTATTGATCCTGATATCTGGTTCTGGTCTATTTGGAGTCTATTCAAATTAGAAAGATACCCAAGCTCGTTTGGTAAAGAGCCTGATAGCTTGTTTCCATTCAAGAGGCTGTATAAAAATCATAGAACATATGGTTAAATTAACATAGAGTAGTATATTACAGTTGAAGAATACTTGTTCGTAAATATTTTGTAAGAACAACTGTACCTAAAACCAAATAATAATTGAGTTAATTTTGAGTCATGAATTTTTGTGACACCAGTTTGATCTAATTCTGTCAGAACTAATCCTAATATTGTGTAATATTTTTTGTCAAATCTCTAAAATTCCTTAAAGCTGTAGCAATCAAGTTAGATATGATACCTTCGCTGTATCTTGTTATCATTAACCATATTGCCTTCGAGACAATTGGCGCAAACATGAATCAGTTATAGTGCAAATTTAAAAAGCATGGTCAGTGGAGTTTCAGGATTTAAAATAAACATCTACAAACCAGAGGTTGTTATATATTTCATCCCAGCAAAAGCAGCTGCACCAGCAGCAGCAGCGGCAGAAGAAGATCACATTGAGAAAAAAGAGTTTTTAAAACTCAAATTGCGTGCATTGAACTTACAGGAGTTTTAAGGATGCAATATTTCCAATCTCCTTCGGTATACTGCCACTTAAGTCATTCCACATGAAATCTCTTCCAAAAGAAAACAAAAGATAAATGAATTAGCATCAATGCAAAGATTGCATGGCTAGTGATAACTTTGTACACTAAACCTTAATGTTATGACTCACAATATTCGAAGTTGAGAGAGTCGGCCAAGCTCAGTAGCTAAATTTCCAGACAGGTTCATATTCAGTAGCTGGCTGCAGCACAAATAGAAGAGATAATGAGGGGCACTTTCTAAAATTTGAGGCATTCTTACCTATATCCAGGAATGAAAAAATCAGTTGTTGTATTAGAGGTAACAAAAGTAATAAGACACTACATCAGCAACGTAAAGCGAAGTGTAAAATCCATACCATTATTTTTTACACTCCTAGAACAACCAAATCTAGGTAGTGTTAATGACTACTATTAAAGAAAAGAGTAAATTGGTAGAATATGAGTAGTTAAAGAAAAAGAACCTACAGCTCTTGGACATGCAAGTGACCGTCAGTCCTGACCATATCAAAGCATAAAACTCCTGTCCAGTTGGATGTACATGGATCCCCTTGATTCCAATTTTTAAGATGCTTCAGGGGATCAACTAATCTGCTCTTGATAGCCATTAATGCGGAAACTGCAAACGGGCACAATACATCAGCTAATTCTCATCAGAGACTCATCTAACCAAAGAAGGTGCATGCTGCTAGAATAATACAAAAACTTCCACATTCCTGCTCAAGTCATCCGTCAGATGAGCCATGAGGAAAGTCCAACCACCTCTATGACAAGCATGAAAATGGTAAAGTGGATGGTATCATACCATTCCTTATTACATGTAGAAAAAAGCGGGCACACACTACAAACAGAAAACCCCTCAAAAACAGTTCTGTTTTATAGCCTATTATCCCTAACATCACACACAAACATGACAAGAAAACATGCATAAGCAACATGTAACTTCCAATAATAAGTATTTATTAAAAGATAAAATATGGAATGATTCTTAGTTCTTTTATAGCACAACAAACTATAAATGATAAATCAGATGGACCAAACTTTTTGCATTCATGAAAATCAACTAAGGTGGCTGAAAAAGTCGAGGGCTGCAATCTACGTCAGGGTATGCTTGGAAAATAAATGATTTCACCTGGTTCAAGTCATGGGAAGCAATAGGAAGTAAGAATTGAGAGGATGTAATCTAGAAAGGCCTTCTGTGATGGCAAAATCCATAAAGGAAAGAAAGAAGAAGAAAGCAAAAAAATATTTGTAGGCATGCAATTGTATTCATTAACTAACAAGTGAAATTAATATTCTATTCTCCACTACTTCCATAACCAGGCATAGGCTGCATGCATTTTATAAGGCCAACTACCCTATCCACAACCAACTTTTTATGTTACGTCATTAGTCAATATGTGTGTCTATTCCTAGAAATGCAACCCGTCACCACGTCAATCATTGCCAATTTGGTTTTCTTGTAGTCTTAACAGTTTCAACCACTGTTGGAGTCCTTTTGTAAATTTTCTCTCAACTAGTCCGAGTTGGTGTTACATCCTCGTTTCCAACTCACCAGAAATACTATGGGTATTCTGTCCATCCTTGTCCTGCCATTCGGGATGCATATCTACACATGCTCGTTCCAGCTACGCCCATTCTTTCCACACATGCTTTTTCTTGAGCATGTGACGGCCTTTACACCGTAAAGCATGACAGCTTGTAGCTGTCACATAGAAATTTCCTTTCAATTTGATGCATTTAGCTAAATTACAACATTTTGAAGCACATCTCCCGTCCACTACTGTCCTCTAGCACCATGAACAACACCCTCTTCAATCTCTCCTCCTTTCTAAGAACAATCTCTTGCACATCATTTTGACTTCTTCATTTGGACCTCTAGATTCACCAGAATTAGAGTATCTAATTTGTATCATTCGTCCTAGTATTCTTAATTTTCAATCCTATCAATTCTACAGCTCTAAATCAAAGGACATGAATGATGGAAACAGTTGTCTAAGTCCGGACTCGAGAGTTGTGAAAGTTTGGAATACCATGACTAAACACATGATCCATTCTTAACATCTAAAAGAATCAATAGTTTGACACAGTCACAAAGCTCAAATTTTTTTTCGGTCCATGTGAAAGATTAAGCATTCAACCTTTCCCACCATGATGGATGCCTTAACCACCGTAGTAGGACAGCTTTGGCCTACAAATATTTCTAAATAATGCACTGCTCTGCTTTATATTCAACATAATCAGATATGGCACACATGACATTCCGCTTGACTGTCAAAGGAAAATATTGAAAGCATCTGTGACTCAAGAAATGTGAATACTCAGAACATTGGACCATGTTGGGGTCATCAAATGAAATTAGTAAATAATGAAAGTGATGTGTAATGATTCCATTGTGGTGCATAAAAACTGAAACTCGACTACAGTTAAAATGACAGAAAGTTTAAAGAATAATACAGTCAGAAGTCAGAATTCAAGACAGCCCACCTTCGGAGGGATCGGTAATTTGTGCAACTGCAACGATCATGAAGCAACAAAATGATACCGCAGAAACACATCCGCCAACTCTCAATCTCAACATCCTGATGCCCTAAAAAGTAAATTATTGGGTGTGGTCAATAATCATCCTAAATGATTTAAGTATTTCGAATTCAGTTACTTCAAAATAGTCAAAATGTTAAGAAGAAAGTAGTTTCACGCATAAGAGGGTGTGTGGAGAAGACAAAATTTCTATGAATAGGTTAACATCAGGTAAATTACTAATACATATCTACGAGTACCTATAATCATCATCTAATCATCTATATCTATATACGCATTTTACAAGGCAACAGAATAAAATTTTACCCTGCAGATGATGCTTCCTTCGATTACGAGAAACGCCCAAGTGAAAAAGAACAATTGTATTTTACAATAGCATAGTTTCCGAGTCCGCGTAAGCTCAAGAAGTAAGCAGAGCTATATTAATACTAGTATTTTCGCCCTTTGATTTACTCAGCAACAAAAAAAAGAGGATGAGATAAAACCCACATAATTCTTGCCTACTAGTAGTTGCGTGTCAAACAGAATAATCTTCCCAATACTCCAGCTTCATAGGAGAAATAACCCATATGGAAATTGGTACCGATATACGGAAAAAGAAAGAGAGAGAGAGAGAGAGAGAGAGAGAGATAGAAGGAAAAAGTCATCACCTCAGAAGAGTCAAATATCCAACAAACTATACGCAATCGCAGCTCTCGAGTACAAAGGAGGGCTCTGTGGATAGGCAGCATGAAATGGCTATCGGAAAGAATAGAAGCCAGGGGAAGTCAAAGTTGGGTGCCGGTGGGAGAGGAACTCCTTTTAGTGAACAGATCCGAAAGTTGTCTGATACAACATCAGAGTCAGCGGAATCATGGACTCCTCCTCTACCACAACCACAAAATGATTTATCAGATGTTGTAGTCGCGGTTGGTTCACAAAGATATATGATATATTCACTGACATAGACAGAGATATATGTGCATGTATGTGAGTGAGGGCTATTGTTATTGGTTTGGTATTATTTGCTTTGTTTGACATATTACGGGTGGTGGTCTTTGTCTGGGGTTGAAAATGGGGTTGTCAAATGCTGAAGAAAACGATTTTGATTACAACGGTAGCGGACTTTCTGTACCAGCTCCGGACATTTTTTTCTTTGGGCTTGTTGACTAACAAGCCCCCACGTGAATTGACTAAACATATTACAGCCCTGCCTTTCCACACTGATCACTTATGTGCCCTTTACTGTTAAGTGTCCGTTAGTCAGGCGCGACTAAATGCTTTACATTTTAGACGGACAACCATCGGGTGTGTGGCTGACCAACAAGTGCAATTGTGTTTGTTAGGGTGACCAACAGGTGTGTGGTTGATCAACAGGTGTGCGGCTGTGTTTATCAATCATTTTACGGTTATATTTTTTGGCTTTAGGGACTAGAATTCTTTGTTGGATTGTTTTTAATTTTTTAGAATAAAATTAGAGTGTTTTCCAAAATAATGTGATTTTTAAAATTTATTCTCAAAATATAAAATTTTAAAAGGTAATTTTCATAATAAGGTGAAACACAATCTTGAATTATGTTTTCTCTAATATTGCGTTTTTAGAGATTACGTTTTCTAAAATAATTTCACAGAGTTTGCGTTGTCAAAAAAAATGTAATTTTAAACTTAAATTTTTTTTAAAAAGCAGTTTCGTTCTTTAGAGAGAGAGAGAAAGAAAGAGAGAAGAGAGAGAGAGTGAGAAAAAGAGAATGAGAGAGAGAAAGCCTCTTTCTCTAAAACTCTCCCCTCTCTCTCTTCTCTCTTCTCTCATTTTTCATTTTATAAAAATTATATATAAAATTATAATACTTTTAAATTTTTTATTATTTTTATTTTAAAAATTTTAAAAATAAAATGAAGAATGTGATTGAATCTATCTTTAATTTCACACTTTATATTTCTAATCTCATTTTGATTGGCAAAAAAAATTTATTTCTTGAGTTTCCAAAATAATTTTCACACATAAAAAAAAATGTATTAAAATTATAAAGGTCCGTTTAGTAATGCTGTCAGATTTTTTTTTTTGCTGTGTATTTTTAATGATTTAGTGATCGACTTTTGCAGGTTAGCGTTGTGCAAACAGTACCATACCAATGTTTTGAAAATAGAAAATACAACTATTTTAGTGTTTTTCATTTTCTTTTTTCAAATTTTGAAAACAACTAAAAACAGAAAACAAACACTGTTTTTTGTTTTTTCTTTAAAAAGAACAAAAAATAAAAACAAAAAATGTTTACCAAACAGACCCTAACACTTTTCATATATGTTTTATGAATGTGAGAAAATTATCTTAGAAACTCAAAAAATAAATCTTTTTAGCCAAACAAAACGAGATAAAAAAACATCGGTGTGGAATTAAAGACAAATCCAATCACGTTCTTTATTTTATTTTTTAAAATTTTTAAAATAAAAATAATGAGAATTTTAAAAGTATTATAATTTTATCTACAATTTTTATAAAATGAAGAATGAGAGGAGAGGGAAGAAATTGCAATTCTCTCTCTCCTTTTCTCGCTATCACTCTCTTTCTCTTCTCTCTCTCTAAATAACGCAATTTGAAATTGCGTTTTAAAAGAAAGCGTAGTTTCAATTTTTGCATTTTCTCTAACAACACTTTTCATAAAAAAACGTAATTTAAAATTGTGTTTTACCTTATTATGGGAATTATCTTTTCAAATTTTATATTTTAGAAATAAATTTCAAAAATCATATTATTTTAAAAAAAAACTCTAAAAATATATTAAGATTCAACCAAAATATCATCAATCACAGAGATGATAGATGGATTGTGGAACTTCCTTCATCCATACTTGCTCCCCATAAACATCCACACTGTAAGTTTTGCTAAAACATGAGCTACATTATCCCCTTCTCTATTAACATGAGAATACTTGCTAAAAAATAAATTGCAACCATCTTCTCGCTTCTTCAATCAAATGACCCACATATGAGAACAATCTACCTGAGCCAGACAGCGCCGTGCTGACCGCCAGTGCATCGCCCTATAGCTGAATTGATCTCGGATCAAGATCATTTACAAACATTAGAGTTTTCAATGCTGCCATAGCTTCTGCCATTTTAGCATCAAAAATTATAAAACTCCGCTCTGATTTGAATGCTATCACTTCCCCCGCAAGTCTCTTACCACAATCCTAACACCTCCACCCTGATTAAGTCCAGATGTTTGCTCCATCAAAATTCACCTAATAGCAACTCTCTTCAGGGGGTGACCACGTCACCCTCTGCCTGGCTCTTCTGTTACATTGTTAGCTTCTTGCTAACATGCATGCATGTATGTATGCAGAGGTTAAACATATTCTATTTAACTAGACAAATAATGCTAAACATATATTAGTATTCCTAATTTTATTAATACAACATAATTATATAAGTCAGCATGTGTGTACGCTGTTGTTATAAAATTAAAAGAATATAAAGTAGACAAAATAATTAAACACAATATATAATAAAATTAGTTCTTCTAAAACTATGAACTAATAATTAGATAATTCTTCTATAACTATGAGGGATAGATCTTCTTGATCACACAAAAGAGATAGACCTTCTTGATCACTCAAAATTTTATTTTTATCATAAAAAAAACATAAAATACAACTTAAACTTAAAAAATTTACTTACACTCTTTCTTTTATTCTCTCTTATTCTCTCTCTTTTTCTCTTTTTCTTTTTGTTCTATTTTTTTTCCGCTCTTTCTCTCTTTCTCCAGTTCTCTATATATAGACAAAGAAAAAACACAGTAATGGAAAAAAAATATCAGTACTTATGTTATGAGTTGAAAAAGTCATCCGTGAATAGTATTTTCACTATTTTCATAACACTCCCCCTGAATGAATTTTACACAAAAATATGCCTCATTAAAACCTTGTTAGAAAAAATTCAGTGGGAAAAAAATTTTAGCGAAGAAAAAAAAGTGCAATATTCTTGTACAGCATAGTAAGGTATAAGTGCGTTAAAACTGTCTTGTTAAAACTTTACCAAGAAAAATTCTATGAGAAAAAAAGTGTTGGCAAAGAAAAAAGAGTATAGTATGCGATTTTCCCTCATTCATATATTTGGTATGAAGTTGATAGCTTCACTTGTTCAGAATGAATGATTTTTGGGACAACGCATGCCAATGTTGTGTATCAATTTTTCAAATGTTACAGTTGGGAGTGCTTTAGTAAATAAGTCTGTCAAGTTATCACTTGAACATATTTATTGGACATTAATATCACCATTTTTCTAGAGTTCAATTGCATAAAAGAATTTTGATGATATATATTTAGTTCCATCGCCTTTGATGTAACATCCCTTAATTTGTGCAATACATGTTTTATTATTTTCATACAATATTGTTGACTTATCTTTGATCGAGAATAATTCACAACTTTGTTGAATCATAAATGTCAACCAAATACACTTTTAACTTACTTCATGAATTGTCATGATCTCATAATAATTTAAAAAATTTACAATTAGTGTCTGCTTCACAGATCACCAAGATATAACAGTGTTATCATAGGTAAATACATAGCTGGTTTATATAGATTAGAGAGGTAACCAGCATCTGCATAACCAACTAACTCTGATTCTGGTCCCTCTGAATGGAATAAACCCATAGATGTTGTTCCTCGGAGGTAACAAAATATGTGTTTCACCCCTTTTCAATGCCTCTAAGTTTGTGTCGAACTATATCTTGCTAGTAAATTGATAGAAAATGCAATATCGGGTCTTATGCAATTTGTAAGATACACAAAGCCCCAATAGCACTGAGATATGATATTTCAGGACCACGAATTTCTTCACCATCTTTTTGAGGATGAAAAGGATCTTTTTGTACATTTAGTGATCAGACAATCATGGAATAATTCAATGGATAAGCTTTATCCATATAAAATTAATTCAGAACCCTTTCTATATATGTAGACTGATGGATGAGAATTTCATTTGATAAGTGCTCAATTTATAATCCAAGACAGAATTTTTTTTTCTAAAATCTTTCATTTCAAACTACTTCTTTAAATAACTAGGAGTTGTTGTAATCTGTTCAGAAGTTCTAACAAAATTCAAATTATTGGCATAAACTACAATAATAGCAAATTCAAATTCTGATTTATTAATAAAAACGTATGGACAAATTATATTATTCACATATCCATTTTTCAATAAATATTTACTGAGACGATTGTACCACATGCGTCCAAATTGTTTTAGCCCATATAAAGATTTTTTAAGCTTGATAGAATATAAGCGTCGAAGTTTTGAAATATTTACTTCAAGCATTTTATATCTTTCAGAAATTTTCATATATATATATATATATATATCATTATCTAATTCACCATATAAGTAGGCTATCACTACATCCATCAGACGCATATCCAATCCTTCTGAAACTGAAAAAATAATTAATAATCTGAATGTAATTGCATCCATTATAGAAGAGTATGTCTCGTCATAATCAATACAAGATCTCTACGAGAAACCTTATGCTACTAGTTACGATTTATATCTCACGATTTCATTTTTCTCATTTTGTTTTTGCGCGAATACCCACTTATATCCAACCGGTTTTACATCTTCTGGTGTTTATACTATGAGTCAAAATACTTTGTATTGTGCTAATGAGTTTAATTCTGTCTCAATAGCTTATTTACATTTTGGCCAATCATTTTTACGTCAGCATTCATCAACTGTCTGTGGTTCAATCTCTTCATTATTTTTTGTAATTTCGAGAGCCACTTGAAATGAAAATATATTGTCGACAATAATTTTATTTCTATTCCATTTTTCTCCTGTATTCACATAGCTTATTAAGGTCTTATTATTTTCAGGTACCATTTCTTCTGCAGGGGTTATTTCTTCAGGATGTTTCTCTTTTGGGAATTCTTTTACAAGAGTTTCTTCCTTTAGAGATTTAGATATTATGATTTATTCAGGAATACTGACTTGTTCATGTATTTGTGCCTTCCTCTTTATAGGAACTGTGTATTTTGCATCGACAGGTCTCATACACTTCATGCGTGCTTTAGATTCATTTGTTGCTATATTAACAAATTATCATACAGGGACATCAATACTTGTAGGGTATTAGCAATTGGTATGTATAGTTTTGTTATCTTATTTGTGTCAGTAAACACATCAGATAATAGATTTGCAATCGTCTATAAGTAAATGATCTTGTGAATTTCTGATTCATATTGATTTGTTCGAAAATCAAAATAAGATATTGTGGAAGCATTCTAAGTGATCTCATGTTACTTTTCTAGTTGCGTCTTATCTTTCCCTAATGGTAGAAAAAGTTTCTCATCAAAACGACAATTTGTAAAATATGTTGTGAATACATCCCCTATTAAAGGTTCAAGATATCTAATAATAGATGGAGAATCAAAACCGATATAAATTCCAAGTCGACAATGGGGACCCATCTTAATACGTTATGGTGGCGCAATTAGTACATATACAGCACAACCAAAAATCTTTAGTTGTGAAATATTTGGTTGTTGATGAAAAAAAACAAGCTATAATGGTAAATATTTTTGGTAAGCAGTAGATCAGATACGGACCAATGATGCAACATGTAATATGACATGTCTCCAAGCAAAGATAAATAATTTTGTTTTCGTAAATAAAGGTCGAGCTATCAGCTGGAGGCGTTTGATAAAAGATTCAGCTAAACCATTTTGTATATGTGTGTGTATATGCAATAGGATGTTTAACATTAATCCCTATAGATATACAATAATCATCAAAAACTTGATATATAAACTCACCAGTATTATCCAATTTTATTGACTTAATCAGGTAATCTAAAAATTGTGCTCGTAATATGATGACTTAAGTAAGAAGTCTAGCAAATGCAACGTTACGAGTAGAAAGTAAACAAACATTTGACCATCAAGTGGATGCATCTATTAAAATCATAAAATAATGAAATGGTTCACATGGTGGGTGTATCGGCCTACATATATCCCTTTGAATTATTTGTAAAAAGGTTAGAGATTCAGCTACTACTTTTGAAGGAGATGGTCTTATAATTAATTTTCCATTTGAAAAAACAGGACATATATAATCACTTAACAAAAAAATCTTTTGGTTTTTTATCGGATGCCCATGAGAGTTCTCAAGTATTCAACGTATTATCGTTGATCTCGGATGACCAAGACGATCATACCAAAATATAAAATTCTTTTGATTAAAACACTTTTGGTGCATTACTTAAGGTGATCCCATAATTTTTATAGTCGTATAATATAATCCAGAAAAGAAAGTAGCAAGTTTTTCTAATATATGCTTCTAGCATGAAACAGTAGAAGTAATGTAAAGATATTCTTTATTATCTTCATTAGTTGTCTCTATATGATACTAATTACTGCGTATATCTTTAAAATTGATCAAATTTCTTATAGCTCTAGTTGAATATATAGTATCATTAATATAGAGTTTTGTTCCTTTTGGTAATAATATTGACTCTTCCGGAACCTTTAATTAATTTTGTAGTGCCAAATATTGTCTTACCATTATTTTCAGCTAATATTAAGTTTATAAAATATTTTTTCTCTCGAAGAATTATATGAGTTATTGCACTGTCTATTAAACATATATTTCTATCATTCATCTTGAAAGTAATTAATATATTTGTACGTTCCATGCTTCTATACACAAAATATAAAAATTGCTTACAAAAATGAAACATACTAGAAAAACATTACTTCATTAAAAAGAAACATACTAGAAAACATGACACGAGAAAGAAAACAAATTATAAGGAATAAGAAAATAAAACTAGTAGGTGCAGATATTTTCTTCACCAATTAAATGATCTATTTTTCTATTATGATCTGCAAAGAAATCTAAAACATCAAGGTGAGTGACATTTACTGAGCCATCAAAGTTTGTAAAATTTATTTTTTCCTTTTTTCCTTTATCTTTTATTTCAAATTGGTTCCACTGCTGGTGGTATGGTGTGGTATTCTTAATTCGAGAACTTAAAGAATTATAACTATTACCTTGACGGTAACCCACACGATGACAAAAATTATTTCTACTACGACCACGTCTATAAAATGAGACTACATTTACTTCAGAAAATTGTGTAGAGCCGATCAGGCGGGACTGGTAGTTTTTCATTAGCAGCTCATTATTTTGTTCAGCCAAAAGAATACATGATATCAATTATGAATATTTCTTAAAATCTCGCTCTTGATATTGTTGTTGCAGAAGCACATTCAAGACATAAAATATAAAGTATGCTTTTTTTAACATATCTTCATCAGTAATATTTTGCCCACATAATTTTAATTGTGAACTGATTTTAAATAATACAGAATTGTACTCACTAACAGCTTTAAAATCTTGCAACCTCAGGTGCATCCAATCATAACTCTCTTTTAAACTTTTTTATAGTGTTAGTGAATCTTTTACCTTAAGGTATTCAATTTTCAATTCTTCGTGAATATGACGACAAATAAAAATTATTGCTTTTGCACGATTTTGCTAGGATTATTCATTTTCTTCTTTTATAATATTTTTAAGAGCCTTTAAACACAAATGGATCTAAGCATCAACTACCTAAGATAAATAGTTTTTATCCGAAATGTCGAGAACGGTTAATTCTAATTTTGCGAGATTTAGCATTTTCAAAATGCTACACTCACAAGATAACAAAGTTTAGTATCTAAATTACGATAATAAAAAGTATAATTATATATAATTACTATTCATCAATAGTAAAATCAATGTTCATGAAGTGGTAAGAGTACTATTGATGCATAATATTTATTACTATGCAATTAATATATACAATATCACTATTTTTGTCTGCATTGAAACTTTCAATTCAGATATAAAAATATTGTCAAGGTACATGTATATGAAAAGCTATTGAAATAAAGATTTCAAATTTATAAATATCATAAGCCAAAATTTAAGATTTGGGAGAAATAAACTGACAAAATTTTGAAATAAACGACTATTTATCACTATTCAACTTGAAATATAAATTATGTGATAAATTGTACAGTGAACAAAAAATAATTCAAAATAAAGATAAATTAATTGAAATATTAATTACACATAAAATGAAATACCTTCACATATCTAATGAAGTACCTTCCTGATATAACGAATAACACAGTTATATTTTTCACAAGCACTTAGAATTTCGTACTGATAACGTGTTATAAAACTAAAGAAATATAAAACAGGTAAAATAACCAAACACAATATATAATAAAATCGTTATTCTAGAACTGTCAACTAATAGTTAGATAGTTCTTCTGAAATTATTAGGAATAAATTTTTTTGATTACCTAAAACTTTATTTTTATTATAGAACAAAATATAAAATATAACTTAAACTTAAAGATTTTACCTCTTTTCTCTCCTCTCTCTTTTTTTTTTTTTTTGTTTTCTTTCTTTCTCCAACTCTATATATATAAAAATATATATATATAATAATGACAGAAAAATCTCAGTATTTATATTATGCCTTAAAAAAATCATAAGAACGGTCACTTTTTAAGCATTATTGAACCAATGAATTAATAGGTAGCCTGGCAGTACTAGGCTAGCACTGGAATAAAAATAACGAGAGGATTTCTATCAGCTTTTGAGCACTAAGTCAAATTTATACTACGTTGGTTTCCACCACCACCACACGTTCACACATCATAGAAAAGTTAAAAGCCTCGGCGTCGAAGTGGACACCAATGTAAGGAGACCTGCTTTTTCCTTCTACCTGACACAGCTCCTCTCCGGTTCCACTCAAATTTTTATTATAATTACTATTATACCCTTTTACACACCCTCTCCTCTTCCTCCTTTTCTCGCTCTTAGTTTTTTTTGTTAATTTTGTATTTTTTGGTTTAGTTTTGTTTCTTTTTTCTTTCATTGGTTTTTTTTCAGTTTTAATCAATTTTTTTATTTTTTTTATCAATTTTATTTTTCTTTTTGGATAAATTTTTTTTATTATATGTTTATAATCTTTTGTTTATTTTTTAGTTATAGATTTTGAAAGTCATTATTTGTAAGAGGTCCTGATATTTGTGAAGGGTTAAAAGGAGGTAATTTAAAAAGAGAGGAGATTTTGACATATGTCCAAGGGTTGTCAAGGGTTAAGGGGGATAATTTAAAGAGAGGGGAAAGTTCTGACCTGTGTAAAAAATTAAATAAAATAAAAAAAAAAAAAAAAAGAAAATTGATAGAAAAAACAATAAACAAAATTGATTAAAAAAAAAAAAGAAACAAAATTGATAAAAAAAAAAAAGAAACAAAATTGAAAAAAAGAGATACGCGAAAATATATAAAAAGGTGGGGTGTTGGGTTGGGAGGGTAATTTAAAGGAGGGGGAGTTTTTGACATGTGTTAAAAATTAAATAAAACAAAAAAAATTAAATAAAATTTGATAAAAAACAATAAACAAAACTGATTAAAAAAAAATAAACAAAACTAATAAAAAAAGAAATAAAACTAAAAAAAATTTTAAAAAAAAACTAAAAAAAAAAATACACGAAAATATATAAAAAGGTGGGATGTCGGGTTGAGAGGGTAATTTAAAGGAAAGGAGAGGTTCTAACATGTGTTAAAATTAAATAAAACAAAAAAAATTTTTAATGAAAAAAACAATAAACAAAACTGATTTAAAAAAAAATAAACAAAACTAATAAAAAAAAAAGAAACAAAACTAAATAAAAGTTAAATAAAACTGAAAAAAAAAAAGAAAAGAAATGCAAATGAAGAGATTCGGGTGAATTGTAATTTTAAGAAAGAAAAAGGGGTATAAAAGTAATTGAATAGGAGACAAATGTGGCAAGCGGGGGGCCGGTGTCAGGGGTGGGAGAAGCAATTTACCAATGTAAGGTACCATGACTAAGAAAGAAAGAATAGATTTTATTTATTTATTTATTTATTTTGAAAACATTGGCAGGCCGAAAGGGTGAAGCTTGCCGACCACATACCTTCAAGATAATAAGAAACATTTTCTTAATTTAGGCTGGGAAAAATTATCACATTCGCACAACTGAAAATGCAAATGGGGGCAATTTTACGCCATTTTATAGAGAAATATTTGCTGCTGCCCATCAGCAAGGCACCGATATTTGTGCGGAGGACCAATGCCACCAATTATATAACAAGGTTACTTGTTTGGAATCCATGGCGGCACGTAGGAGTTCCTTCTATAACAGACTAAGGAGGAGGAGGAGGAGGAGGAGGAGGAGGAAGAGCCTGGCATTCCAGAATTGGACGGTATCAGATTCTGGCAGTATTGAAGGTCGGACCTCTCTGTCCTGACCCTGAGAACACTCTTGAGAGCCAAAATGCCATGAATATATCTTAATTACCCCTCAAAAGCATACAAACACATTTATATATGCACCAAATTCATTGACCACGCTGCATTTGTCTGAGAGAATACAAGAATATTTAAAGAGCAAGTTGGATCAGCAGCAAATGCTTTTCAAGTAGTGTAAGCGGATCGATGATGACAGCTACAGTCACCATGTGAATAAATCTCATATCCAACAAAGATGTGCACATTTCATATATTACAGAACGCCAAACCTGCTAGAGAAAGAAAAGGTCCTATGTACTAGTCATCTCCCGTTATAATCACAACAGTATTAATTTCAAAGCTTTGATATTACATACAAGTTACAAACTTCATGCTCAATTTTGAAATATACACTACAGAACCCCACCACCCAGACCCCACATTCCTTTAGTCTTGCAACATCAATCAATGCAATCTTATCGTTAACAAATCTTTGCTTACATTGGAGTGCTAACTAATACCTTGGGTACCAAAACATGCCTTTAATGCCCTCTGGGTCAGGTTCAAAACCTAGGTTCCGATAAAATTCCACCACTGCAAGTTTAATGTAACAGAACAAAGTCAAAATCAAAACTACAAGAATCAAAATCTGTTACTAATAACTATGCATTGAGAAGACCAGATTTGACATGCGCCATTTCTTATCTTATTTATCAATGAAAGAAGCTGATAGAAGTTTAAAATATTAGATGAATAAAAGAAAAAAAAAGATCACAATATTAGAGGCAGTATATGAATTCATAATCTCCTCGTGAATAGTATAATTCACTGTTCTAGATTATACAGATACGTCCCTTACTTTAATCTTAATCATATCAAGATCACAATACTTTCTGGCTATACCTTGACTATCTGCAAAGAGTGTGATATTGCCAATGTCCCTCTGCAAAAGAGCCCGTATGAGCTTTTCAATAAGAGCCTTTCCAAGCCCCTGGCCCTGCATGGAATAGAGTCTTAAACAATGATTTGGTAGCTTAAATTCAAAGGAACATAAATGTTCGGATATGACATGCAAAAAGTATTTTAGGTACAAACAAGTGGATTCAATCTTAACTGCTCTAATCTTCTCTCTAGTCCATCTGATGAACACCTATGGCATCTAAAACCATGCTTAGATCAACAGAATTTACACAAAGCTATGTTTGGGACCTAGGAGCCAAGCAATCTAGACTTGATCAGAATTGCACAACAGTTGCCATTCAGTAACTAGATGGCCCCTGTCAGCCACAACCCAGACCATTCTTTTTATCACTCTGACGTAATATATCCATCAGACAGCCAAATGCCATAGAAACATCTTCTTCTACATGATTAGCAGCCCATTCAAATATGATTTTGACATTGACTCATACAGAATTGCATTTCAAATAAACTTAAAAATCGTCTGTATCCGAGTAATATACGTGGAATTCCCTTGGGAAAAAGTAAACACATAAAGATCTCTATCTTGTCCACCAGGAACAACTAGAATGCACTAGTCTGAGATACTATTCAAAGTATTCGAGCTAATGTTCAGGGTCATTTAAAAGCAGGCATTAGGAGTGTAGAATGCTAATTTTTACCAACAAAGAGAAGGCCATCTCAAAGGCAGAATGCAATCATCAATGCTTTAGCCACTGCCAAGTCAAAGAATCCATATCCTCTTTGGAGGCCAAAATCTGAGGATTTTTTTAAGCTGCGTGTCAATGAAGGTATTATTGTTGCCCAACAAAAAGTGTTCTCAGTAGTTTTAGGTCCCTCAGATGAAAGGGTGTGCACTGCTTTAAATCCTCTATTTTTTTTTTTTGGAGTCATTTTTGTTGAAACTTCAGTTATTAAGTTAATCAAAGTCTTCTATGACTAGAAGTAAGAAGTATTTTAAGTTTCCAAAGGAGACACTCCACTGGAACTGTAACACACTCCTGTAACACTTAAGTTCACACTATTTAAACAATGCTACTGGAGTGGTACAAGCGCTAGGTAGGATTCTTTCGTACTTGAGAGATTCTCACCAATCCAATCAAAATGCCTTCTATACCAACTATTTCAAAACAAATGCTTCAATTGTCTTTATAATTGAAGTTCACAAAATAAGTGCAAATCTCTTTGAACCCTGCCGGTTTTGTCCTCGCACAAATAAAAGGAATACCTGATAGTTGGGATCCACCAAGACATCCCAAATTGTTGCATTGAATGCGTGATCTGATGTAGCACGAGCCATGCCTATAAGCTTCTTTTGGTCATTTTCCTCTGCCAAGTAACTTTTCCAAGTACACTAAGATGTTCATCATTTATATTGAAAAGGAGAAAGTAAATCTCAGCTGAAAATAATTTTAGACCCATAAACAACCATAAGTGATAGTCTTAATGAACCAATTTCCATGAATCAATTTCCACGAAATAGAAAAATCCCACTGCATAAGTCTTTTTCATTAAGTACCTGCTCCAGGTGATTTCCTTATGGAATGTAATGTGGCTACCATGTAGCTATTTTTCAAAGCTGCAGCTAGTTTTGACAGTGGTCTCCGAGGCCAGCCCACCTATTGACCCATGATGAAGTAACTATTGAACTTTCTCAAATGTAAATAAAGTAGTGCAAGTGACAAAACTAGTAAATCAGGGCATATCATCGCTGAAATTCATCAAAATGTGTGTCTGTGCGTGAGAGAGAGAGAGAGAGAGAGAGAGAGAGAGTTGAATGGACCTTTGAAGAGTATAAATTAATTAATGGTTTCGAAGTCCAACTACAAGATTCTTTAACAGTTCAACCAAGACAACTCCATAAAAAAAGGACACAGCAATTTATTTCCAACAAGCCTCTCAAAGGGTTACGATAATCTGGCACCTGATTAGAGAAAAAAGGCAGCCAGACACCCATTCGTATAGGAAAGCCAGCGACAGATTAGTGCCACAGCATGCATGCACAAAATTGATGCACAAAATCTGATGGAATGCTCATGTATATACCACATTGGACTTTCTTAATAGGCATTCAATTTTCTAAGTTCTGCATGCCCACATAAAGGTTCTGGAAAAACAAATTACCTTATCACACAGGGTTTGGAGATCATATACATCAACATCTCCACCTGAAGAAAAAATTATCTGCTCGATCGAACCATCTGGGTGTGTCTTCTCAACTAAAACAAACTCTTGAGGCAATGGTTCCTCCTCTTCTTCGAGAGTGGAGGGAGGTTCAACAACTTGCATGGTATTGTTTTTCAAAAACCTGCAACACAAACCAAGATAAGCCCCTTTTAGCCAATCCATGAGATAAATCAGCTTGATAGGAGTACACCTTGCATTACGATGTATAGTTCAGCAAAATGGTAACTAAATGATCAATAGATATGGATGTAGTGAAAAATTACAACTATTCTCATACATATCTGGATGGAGCAGTTTGTTGCATTTCATTATACTACAATAAAAATGAAACAAACAAACAAATGAAAAAGCTAATAAATTAATGTAGGACGGAGGCACAGAAGATTGCATGATGGAGGTCCATCACTAATGAGTAGCAATTGCACATCTACAGAATGGTGAGTAATGAACCCCACACTATTTAAGTATAGACTTGATTAGTATTTGAATTAAATGGAAAGTAAAGCAAAATAGGGGTTTCTATCTTAACTGTTCATGTGAGAAGCAGGCAAAACCCTTCTTGGCTATGAAATCTGAGCTTTTTGTTTTTTTTCCACATCACATGAATTGATCAAAGTTTCCACTTGGGATACTTGTGTCAGACACCTGGGGTTAAACAGTAGAGCCCATAAAACACAGGTTGAACTATGGATTATAGATTTGTTTCTATGACGATCAGGATTGAAAAGAATATACTCATCATCAGGATGTTCCCAACTATACCATAGCAAACTTTTGGACACTTTTCAAGCTGAGTCCTGACATCCTAAGCTTTTGGGGTTCAAGGATTGACACCTAAATACACCCCACCACCAATTCCACCAATGTAGGTATTCGAGTCTATGCATCATAGAGATCGACAAATTATCCATAAAATGGACTCTGATAACCATGGTTGTATACAATCCATGTGTACAGGTCCATAAAAAGGAAATCCTACCAGCTCAATAGCAAAGAGATTATGTGTAAGGATGCCCATAGCTTCAGCTTACAGTTTCCCACTTGAAGTGATCCTTCATCCTTGCAAACAAGCTTTGTAGGATTAAAGTCTCCCAATTGAAGTGACTCTTCATCCTTGTAAATGAACTTTATGTCAATTTAATTTGGGTCAAAGATGCTAGTAATTGACTGACATGATAAAGGACTTCCAAAAGTGACTATCATTCCAAAAGTGGCACGATAGCTCATACCGCAAACTATTTGTCAACCATGCACATATTATCCGCAGCAGACTTCACATGGAGGGCAAATGAATACATTTATATATATCCTGGTTGTTTAGGGCACAAGAAGCATATGATTGAAATGGGACAGAATATATCAGAGAGGTGGTATGGAGCGTGGACTGTAAGATGTTTCCCAGTCTTTATGAGGGAACACGTGGGGAAGGGCTTCAGGAGTGTTTTCCAGTAATCTTTCTAGTGAGCTCTAAACAGCAAGATCAATAATGAAAAATCAAACTCAATGACAGTATTTTTAAAATAAAGAATAACTTGAAGAGGTTTTGAGTACGTTAGAAGTTAGAACATCAAAATTACTAACTACAATTACGTATGACTACAAACCAGTAGTTTGAGGCATGAAAGTAACTGGCTATACAGATGACACAGCAATGGCCGCAAAGTGATAGGATAGCCAAACAAATTCAGAGCATTAACATCCCGTTTTAACTTTCACATTACTTTTTTAGTGGCAGTCACAAGCTATAGATACATGTAAGACCCAAACTAGGTAATAAAATGTGTGAAACCAAGAGAAAGCATCATAACTGAATTGCCAAAACAAAATAACTTGAAAGTGACCATGCTCCCATAAAATGATAATCAGAATTGGCAGGTAAACAAAATCATAAGATAGTACAGCATAGGAAATATTCCAATTCAGATGGTCAACAAATCGATATCACAGCTTCTGAAAAGAAGGTCTTATGTATGTGTGTATACATTAGTCAAGAACTATTACCCAGATCTGATGGATTCCCAAAATCCAGCCTTCACTTGAGTAACCTTAAGCTTTCTGCTTCCTATAAAGAAGATGATAAAAGCAACAATGAGAATAAAAATAAGAAATTTTGCAATTGTACAGGTAATAAATTAGTAATCTTCCATCTCTCAGTCCAACAAGCTCCTAATGAAACTCATACACGACATGGATGATTAGATCAAGTAAAGAAGTGTAGAAATAGGTGAATTAATAGTCACATAAAGCAAGTGCAAGCCCTTTCATGAGCATGTGCCCACTTAAACTGGTGTGTGTGTTGGGGGGGGGGCGCAATTTTATATTGAAACGATATGAAAAAATTTCCATAAATGTTTAAGCTAATGACAAACAATGTGTCGTGAAGTTGTGAAGCCATACTCCCCATACCATATATATAACCCTATAACCACCTATAACAAAACCATTGGCCACGGGATTTATGTTGAATGTTGAGCTAAACGTCAGCTAACTAAAACTTATGGTGCTGGCTCAAGGACACAGGATGGATATTACATCTAGGCGTCAGAAGTGTTTAACATCCAGACATTGAGGGTCCAGGATCGCACGTTCTCAGAGGCAGATATAATTACTCCGCCCTCTAATAGCCTGCATTGAAAAGGTGAATTCATGGAATTACTGTGGTGGCATTTCCTCTACAGAGAATTAATGAAGCAATAGTTGGGAAGGAGAAAGAATTGCTTGTTGCCTTATCTAATGAATCAATTCATTTTCTCAATTATTACCATGCAATTACATCTTTGAACGAATGCATAATAAGCCCAAATGTAATATTAAGATGCTTGCATAACTTCTATTTCAGCATAGAGGCCACAGAAATAATATATTTTTTTAATTTAATATCCCACAATTATAGCTTAATATGACAAACAATGGAGTAATTCACTTAACAGCAAATATAGATGAGAGTACAGACCTCTTCTAAACCCAGAGTTTAGATTGCAAGGAAATTGTAACTGGTTTGATACTTGACAGGGGCAAACGAGGGAAACAAGAGTGCGGCTGCAACATAAGCAAGTGCAAGAAAGTTAGGTATTCCTGCACAAATGACGAAACCTAATGCAATCAAACACGATATTTATTTGAAGTCACAGAAAGCACACTGAATAGTTGCCCACCAATGCCAAAAGTCGAAAACGCAGACCACCCAATGCATTCAAATGATTTTCAAAAACCCATTATCTTACAACAACGAATTTGAAAACGGAGAAAAGTAATGGTCTAGTGAAAGCATGCGACGACTGATACAGAGAGTTGGCTTCTTAGCGAGCAGTCTGTTAATTTTTTTTTTTCCACATCTGAACTGAAGAAACTACTTTTCTAGAGAGAGAGGAAATGGAGAAGGAATAGTGTATACTCCCCGGAGGCACTTACGGCGGCGACGAAGGTGAGACTGCGCTGTAGATTTGCATTTTGCTTGTGGAGCTATGTCTGTCTCTGAAAATCTGATTAGTGATTTGTGATTAGTGATTCCACTGCTGTATTCTAAAGTCTGAAGGAACTTGCCCTCCTGGGGACGCCTAGGATATTCCGAAAATACAAACGGTCTGGATGATCCGAGGAGAGGAACACTCTCCCGGATCGGGGCATTCTGTTTTTGGGGTCGGACTAGGCAGCTTACTCTTTTTTATTTTATTTTATTTCTTTTATTATTTTATGATGTATCATCATTGTCATCGTTATAGATTAGATGACATTTACCATGGTGGCTAGCTCATTTACTCATGGATCTTATACTATATATAAGAGCTTGGATGAACAATCAAGAGCAGAAAAAAATAAAAAAAAATAATAAAAAAAATAAACAAAAAAAAAATAGAAAGGAAGAAGCATGTTGTATTGTTTTGGTTCTATATTATTAATAAAAATATTAGGTGATCCAGAAGATCTAATCCTAATAGTTTCAAAAGAACTAATATGATAAATATTTGACAGTTCCTGAAAAACTATTCTCTATACTTTGTCTTCAATTCTTTTATCTGTTTTATAGTCTTTTAGTTTTATAACACGTTATCAGCACGATACTCTACGTACTCTGTGTTATTCCTTATATCAGAAAGGTACTTTTTTTTATGAATAATTTATTTTCATTTTAGATTCTTTATTGTTCACCCAATTTGTAAAAATAGTATAAACAATAGTTAAACTATTGCGATGAATAGTGTTTATTTCGATCCTAAATCTTGTATTTTTTACCTATAATATTTATAGATCTGAAATTCATATTTCAATAACTTTCCATAAATATTTGACTTGACTATTTTTGATATCTGCATTGAAAATTATAATGCGAAAAAAAATAGTGATATATATATTGATCGATATCAATCACACTACATTATTCATCATATAACTATTATTTATGAACAATGATGAATAGTGATTACATAGTAATTATTTAATAGACAATATTTAATATAAAGTACGTTGCATTTTATCGGTGGTTTTTTATCATAATACATGCCTAATAATAATATATTCGGTATATTATTACAATTATAATTTATTATGTGTATTACTTTAATAATGCAATCAAGCATTCTTCTGGAATACTTATTAACGCATGCACGTCATTTATTTAATTAGTGTTTTTTTTATTATTTTATATGGTCTGAATATATGTGTAATTTTAATAATCTTATCTTGATTTACTATTATTGTTTTGTTATTATAGCACTTTGAAAATGTCAAATATTACAAAATTAAAATTCGCTAACCTTGACATTTTTAGAGATAATTATTTATTATGGATCCTTTATGCTGAGATCCATCTTGCTGTGAAGGTACTTGAACACACAATAATTAAGAAAAATGATGCATTACAGTAGGATCGCGCTAAAACCATAATTTTTCTTCGTCATCATAGTTTTCATGAAGAATTAAAATTTAAATACCTCATGATAAACGATCCATTGATATTATGAAACAATTTAAATGAGACATACGAGCATCAGAAGATCATAATCTTCCCAAGAGCCCGATATGATTTGATTCACTTGATATTACAAGATTTTAAACGGTTAGTGAGTACAACTCTGTATTGTTTAATATTAGCTCACGATTAAAGTTTTGTAAAGAAATTATTATTGATGAAGACATGTTAAAAAAAATATTTTCCACCTTCCATGCCTCGAATGTGCTCCTACAGCAGCAATATTGATAATGTAGCTTTAAAAATTATTCTGAATTGATATCATGTATTCTTGTGACTGAACAAAATAATAAGTTGTTACTGAAAAATCATTCGTCCTGACTTATAGAAAGGAAGAAGTAGAGAAAAAATAGAAAGGAAGAAGGAAGAAGCAGTATAGGTAATTCCTCAAAACTTATGATGTATTTTTTTAGTTTTATATTATCAATAAAAATATTGGGTGATCCAGAAGATTTAGCCCTAATAGTTCAAGAATAACTAATATGATAAATATTTAACTATTTCTAAAAAATTATTCTCTATATATACTTTGTCTTGAATTCTTTTATTTACTTTATAATTTTTTAGTTTTATAACATTTTTCTCATTTTTTCTATTATTTTGGGTGTGGAAATATTGAAAGCTCAAAAACACTGATTGGTAAAGGCCCCTCCTTCAAATAGTTTACAAAACAAATAAAAGAAAGCTTATCTCAAATATATCTTGTACTATTTTTCTAAATGTCATATTGTTTAGAATAATATATTCACAAATTGTACTAAACTACCCTAGAAAGAAAATCATTTGACATTTGTGTTAATGTTACATTTCATTTCAAAATGTACACTTTTGAATCAAAGAGTTCTTAGTTTTTTTGATCATATCGCTATGCCAACAAAGTAGCAATTAGAACAATTAGAATATTCATAAATAAGGGTTGACTAAGCCCTTCGAGCTTATCCGTTGGACTCTCATCTTAGCCCACATATTACCTTATTCTCTAGTCGCTAATGAAAGTCACTTCATTATAGTATAAATACTTTAGATAATTACACTTTATCTCTTGTGATTTAATTAAAAAAAACATAATTCCCCTACATAGTAAGAACTAAGTCACTAAAGTGCAAAATTAACAAAAAATGTTTGTATTGACAGAGAGTATTTTTACCAACATGTAAATATGAAAAGATATTTTTAGCCTCAATTTCTTTTTTTTTTTTTGTTTCCTTATCCCCTTAGTCCAACCTTTTTCTCTCTAACACACTCTCATCTAACATCTGATGTGGAATGCAAGCCTAAACAGTCATGGGCCAAAGCCCGAATGTGAACTATCCAATTTTACATGTGATCGATCCTTCTGGAATGAGTTTGTCGTATTTGACATAAATTCTTAATCCCACCCCCACTTTAGTAAGCCGATTACTGACATATTTGACACCAGCTAGCTAGGTTAGTTCGAGAGGGGATCGATGGCAATTATATATTTTCACAAACAATCTGAGCTTCAATGCCTCTTTCAACAATTTCCTGTGGGAAAGGAAACGAACTCTCTCTCTCCCTTCTCTTAGCATTATGATCAGTGTCTCCCAGATCAGCCGACAAATTAAGCAGCTCTCTCATGTACTGATGGTCTCGCGGTGGATTTTGTAGGCATTACAAATAATGGAGGAGGATAGGACTGATATTAGAGAGACAGAGAACATTACTTCTTTTGGAAAGTAGTGGTTTTTATCAGTCAACAAAGATCTAGCCAACACTAAAAAAACTCCCCCACCACCCATGACCCACCCACCATCACACACCATGCCATTGAAAGATTCTCTCTCTCTCTCTCTCTCTCAATTATTTACATACACCACCCAGGCATATCCAATGACGAACAAAAGAAAAAGCTGATGGCCCACATGAGGTTGGGTCACCAATTCCCAAATCCTAATAATTGTGTTCTTTCTGGAGTTCCGTGCCAACTGACTTCATGAGTCCTCCATCAGTCCACGCCTCCTTTCACCTGCTTTGCTTCCTGCCTTCTCTCCTCCCACCCCTCTTCCCCAAATACCACCCGTCTTTCGTGGTATTAACCAGATTGCCCCACGCTTACCGTTGGAGCTAGGGTGTTCATTGCATCGGGTGGGTTCGACTGCATGCTAACAGACTATGGTTACATAAATATATATATGGACTGGAAAGAGGAATCAACATATTTTCTCATGCATAATTATAGAGATGGTCTCTCTCTCTCTCTCTCTCTCTCTCTCTCTCTATATATATATATATATATGATATATATGTTTTGGACGCACTTGGTAGTACAAATTTTTTAGGTTCTCAGCATAATATATAACACGCTTTCAGCTTTCAACCCAAAAACAGGGCTCACATGGGTAGAGAAAGAACTTTACATTTCTCATTTCGAATTAAAACAATTTAAAATTGATCATTTAAAGCTCATAAATTTCAACTTTAGAGTATTCATGGTTTCTGTTTGTTCATGAAAGAAAAAAGAAATAAAAGAGAACTCAAAGGTAAAGCTTCGAAGTAATGACAAGGAGACTTAAAAAAGGAAAAGAAACAAAGCCATGGTAACGCACGCCATTGCTGGTCTGTCTGTAACGTCTATAGAAAATTCGAAATTTCGAACTCACACTTTTACAGGGATCGCGTGGCTTCTATTCGTGAACTGGCTCAGAAAAATGTTTAAATATTGTTTTTGGGTCAGAATCCAACGACCGAGGAATGAAAAGCAAAAACAAAGCTGCGCAGGAACAGGGGAGACAAATCAAAAAGGTTAGTTTTGTTGTAAATCAATGTGCTCCACGAGGCTATTAGCGTAAATTCATAAACAAAATATTCATAGCCCCCCGTTTCCCAGTTTCAGATGCTGTTTGAAGGTGAAGTTGAAAACTGATAAGCAAAATGGTGTCCGAGAACTCTCTCTCCTCTCTCAACCGCTCTCCCACTCCCACTCCCACTCCTAAGTTCTGCAACTCCTTCGCTAACCGGTAACCCTCTCTCTCTCTCTCTCTATATATATATATACACCCACACATACATTATGTAAATATCTACATTGGTTGGTCTTTTTTGCCTTGATTATGTGTTTACACGAGTGTAAGCCGAGAGTTTAGTTGTCATCATTTTGTATTGTCTTAATGATTTTTTTAGGAATTTTTTTCCTATGTTTTGATGTCATTATAATTAACTGATGAACCCATCATTTATAGAAATTTTTAAAGGAACAATTTTAATTTTCTTTTCAAATAAAATACCTAATTTGTATCAATTGTCCGTTTTTGGAGTTCTAAGGCTGTTATTGTTCTAACACTTCTGATTTGTCATATGATTAGTGTTGCTTATTTTTCTTTCCTTTTGGTCCCCTCTCCTATTTTGTCTTTGTTAATTGTTAAAAGTGCCATTTTCAAGTCATCTCACCGTTTCAACCATAAATTAGTTTTAACTTCATGGTAGAAGATAAATATTTGTTAATGAACTTTAAACTTATGTTAAATGGTTGAAATTGACACTGTTTGAGATATAGTTATGTTCGATCTCGTCAATTTCTGTATACTGCATAAGAACGTTTTCTAAGATATGTAGTTAAAATGTTGAATTATGTGTTATAACCTCTTTAAATGTTGAATAATTCAATATTCAGAGTTCTGTGATGATTAATGTGATCTTCTTTTCCTTGTGTACAGCATATTTTCAGATGTTGCTGGGGATGTTACAGTGGTTGTTGATGGAGAGTCTTTTCTACTCCACAAGGTAATTTCTTACTTTGGGATGAATTTGTTCTGTGTGCAACTGGTGCCTGCTGCAGAACATCACCCATAAGCTCTAGCAGAGTGTTGTGTGTTGCTTTTGAATTTAGTTTCAGTTAATGCTCTTCCTCTGCAGTACTCCCCTGCTATTGTCACATCCATGTGTATGTGGAAATTTTAGCTGAATATTACATGCTTGCTTCAAAGTACAGAAATAAAGATCTAGTTGTCATTTAATGTGCTGATATACTTTCAAAGTGTAAGAGTAAACTGCATCGATGTGGATTGTAGTAAAGAACACATATGTTATGTACGTATGAGAATTTAATTGGAAAATATAATTACAGCTGATCTGGAAGTTCAAAGTTCCCATTGTCTTTCATATTTTGTGACAGTCTAAACGTGAAATGTATACTTTGATAACAGTCTTAAACTCTAGGTCTCCTTTGGGCCTGTCATTTTAATTTTTCCCTTCTTGTGTCCATGGTTTGAAAGTGGTCCCTTTCCTCCATTTGCTATATCAGTTTCATTTCTAACGCATCTGGCTTTTTCAAAGACTAATCAAATTGTGCTATTTGGCTCTTGTTTACCAAAGTTTCCCCTTGTAGCTAGAAGTGGGAAGATTCGGAAAATGGTGGCAGATGCTAAGGACTCGCATATTTCAAAGTTGGAACTCCTTAACTTACCAGGTGGTGCTCGGATGTTTGAGCTAGCTGCAAAATTCTGTTATGGTATGAACTTTGAGATCACTGCTTCAAATGTAGCACATTTGCGCTGTGCTGCTGAATTCCTGGAAATGACCGAAGACTATCGTGAAGAAAATCTCATAGCACGAACGGAAACCTATCTGAATGAGGTGGTAGTTCAAAGTCTCGAAAAGTCAGTGGAAGTTCTCTGTGCTTGTGCGACACTACTTCCTATTGCAGAGGAGTTGGGAATTTTAGAAAGATGTGTGAATGCCATTGCCGTGAATGCCATTAAGGAGCAGTTAATGTCAGGCTTATCTCGTTTAGATTGTGACAGTGGACCTGTAGAATTTAAGGGTGGATGTCTTGAGTGGTGGGTTGAAGATCTCTCAGGACTAAGAATTGATTTTTATCATAGAGTTGTCTCAACAATGGGAAGAACTGGTGTGCGATCAGATAGCATTATTGGGTCTTTGATGCACTATGCTCAAGTACATTTAAAGGGTATCGGAAAGCAGCAAATTTGGAACCCAGCGAGAACAAATCCAGGTCTGATGGAAAATGGCCAGAGGGCTATTGTGGAAACTCTTGTGAGTCTTCTGCCAACAGATAAGAGTTCATCTATTCCACTGAGTTTTCTGTTTGGGATGTTGAGGATGGCAATCATGGTGGATGCTACTCTTGCTTGCAGGCTTGAGCTTGAAAGGAGGATTTCTTTCAGGTTGGAAATGGTTTCACTTGATGATCTACTTATACCGTCCATCCAGGTCGGTGACTCTTTGTTTGATGTTGACACTGTACATCGGATATTGGTGCATTTCCTGCAGCGGATTGAAGAAGAAGAAAATGATGATTGTGGATATGAATCAGAAGGCCTTGGTTCTCCCAGCCATGGTTCCGTATTGAAAGTTGGACGGCTTGTTGATGCATATTTAGCAGAAATTGCTCCTGATCCATATCTGAGCCTACAAAAATTCATTGCTATGATTGAGGTACTGCCTGATTATGCTCGTGTGATTGATGATGGGCTATACAGAGCTGCTGATATATATTTGAAGGTGAATTTAAGTTTTTTTAATGCAAAATTTATATTGCTAGAAGACCATCTCATCCATTCATTAACATAAACAATATATTTTCCTGTTGACATCAACTCCACACAGTGTCCTTCTACCCGATTTTCACCCGTTTGGTTTGTGTTACTGTTTTGTTTCAGTTCAAAAATTTTGGAAAGAAAAAAAAAAAAATTAGTGCATGCTTTTGTTTATTTTTTTGATCTCAAAACGAGGCTCCAAAATGAAACACAAAAAATTTGTTTTCACTTGCTACCAGAACAAGTGAAAACGTGTAGATAAACAGTAAACTAAACAGACATCTGTTCCCACTTTGAATTCTTTAGGGGGGAAAAAAACATGTATCCTGTTTTCTAGAAACAAAAAAAAAAAAAAAAGGGAAGAAAGAAACATGTAACACCAACATCAGACATTGGTTGAAATAGTAAAATTGTGTTTTCTTTTTTTTTTTTTGTTGGCAATTTTAATTCTTTGAGGGGATTCTAGTATCTGTTTGAGTTTGTGCATGTGGGTGAGAGAGAGATCACCAATTTGAGGAGGTAGTTCTAAGTCTTCTCTGAAGGCAATAATTCTTCTTATGATCTGACTTGGCCTTTGTATCCTGTTTTCTCGGATTAGGCCCACCCAATGCTAACAGAGAGTGAATGTAGGAAGCTCTGTAAGTACATAGACTGCCAAAAGCTCTCTCAAGAAGCCAGCAATCATGCTGCACAGAATGACAGGCTCCCAGTTCAGATGGCAGTGCGAGTTCTCTATTTTGAGCAGCTCCGACTGAAGAATTCCCTGTCTGGAAGTTCTGGAGATGGATTCCTCTCGCAAAAAATCAACAGTAATGTCCCTAGCGCGGCCATGTCTCCTCGAGATAATTATGCCTCTTTGAGGAGGGAGAACCGGGAACTGAAGCTTGAGATTTCAAGAATGCGAGTGAGGCTCAGTGAACTGGAAAAGGAACAGGTGTTCATGAAACAAGGGATGATGGAGAAGTCAGGGAATGGGAAGACGTTTTTAACTTCACTCTCTAGGGGGATTGGAAGAATTGGAATATTTAATGGTCCAGGGGGTGGAAAGCAACATAAATCTGGGAGGAAATCCAGGGTATCAGAAGGCAAAACCGGCAGGAGTAGGAGATATTCTGTTTCTTAGCTTAAGTTTGAGCTATGGTGTTCATCTATTTGTGGAAACATTACGTTTATGGTGTAAACGCGCGAATGTTTCAGAAAGTTTTGTAGGTGTTATGATGTGAGTTTATAGTCTCAATCTCATTATAGGGTGCTAGTTTACATCCAACAGTACATGATCTCAGCCCACAGCCTTCAAATGAGAGGAGTTCGATCTCCAACGACAACCTTCACATGAGTTCATCCCATTATAGCAAGTGAATTTTGAGCCAAATTCACCATGTGTCAGCAGCAGAGCACAAACTTATTCATTGGTTCAATTTCAGTGGCAATCTTCTTCTTCTTCTTCTTCTATGTAATCTTTGTCTTGTATTCATTTGTTTATTTTCTTTAGCTCACAAAACAATTTGTAGGTTGCTAGAAATTATATGAATCTGAGCTGTGTCAGAGTGAGGTCAGCAGACTATCTTGGAATACTCTACTTGCACACATTTTAGATGTAATAGTCATGACTCATGGTCCGTCTGGTCCAAACAGACATGAAAGCTTGTCAAATATGAAATAAGTAAGGAGGTGGTTTATCAGAACTGTAACATCTGATTGTGCTTGTTGATAATCATCTCATAATGTTTCCTGGTTTTCCAAATTTTTTTAGGGCAATTTTACATGAAGAGAGTTTAAGATTTATAGTTGCCAATAATTGCCATGCAAAGCATACATACGCATATACACACACAAAAACCATGTACACCAGAAGCCACAGAATATTTGAAGAATGTGAATACTCCAGATGGAGGCTAGACACTATTATTTATTCATTTAAGGATTGGCAGATCCAAATTGTTACAACCAAGATCAATTTATATAAAGCTCTTAACTTATGTAAGAGTCATGAATGTAACAAAACAATTATTATCACTTCCTAACTTCATGGATAATAATCTAATCTAACAGGCAAATGGACAGGGTCCAAGATGCTCAAAACCATCCCCAGTTAGAGAAAACCAAAATTGATTATGCACTGGCTTAACCAAGGAGGCGCTTGCGGATCTGCAGAGATATGAAAATACTAAAGTAAGCATTTTTAGGAGTAAGATATTAACATTTAATAATGAAAAAAAAGAAAAACAATATAAAGCCTTTCACTTTCTTCATCATAACTATCTTTGGCTGTCTTTTATTGGGATTCAAAGATACAAGCAGCAAATCTGGCAGAGAAATCCCTCTAGATGTCCTCACAAAACATAATTCTAATTGAAAATTGTGAAGCAAAAAGGGACTTCTTGATGATTAACTGCTGTAAATCACCGAGTCAATCAGTCCATACCAACCAAGACTTCAATTTTTATAGCCATAAATAAAGTTGCGCTTCCTCAATAACCTATAAGAAATGCAAGTTTCACTAAGATCTACAACTTATCTGGTGAAAACCCTTCATCCAAGCTCTCTTCCTTTCCCACTAATTTCTAATTATGTCTCCATAAGATTCAAATCTTTATTCTTAGAAGATATTGATTTGTGCATGATTTGTGGGAGAAGCCCACAGAAGAATAACCTTGGTTCCAAAGGGCAGCGGTCTATATATCCAAGCTATTGGTTTCCTTAGTCACTTTCCTCCATGTTTGATCATAACTCCTGCAAATGTTTTACCTTTTATCGATTTTTTTTTTTTGTGGTTTTTTTTTTTTTTGAGGGGTGGGGAACAACTTATATTTTACTGTAATCATTTAGATCTGATTTAAGTATGTCAAGAAGACATCAAATTATATTTCAATGATGACGATACATACCTCAGGCAGTTTCTGCCGGAAGACAACATCCAGTCGAGCATCCAGAGTGTTCTCACAGACAATCTTCCCATCTTGTGAAGCCAAAACTACACCTCCGGAGCTTTTGTACAATTACAAAGAAACGGCAATTAGAAAACCACTAAAATTATGAGCATAGTGCATGAAAACCAGCAAGGACATTGCATACTTAAAGATAAGGCGAAACAGAAGAATTGAAAGCAAATGTACAAGGGAACCACTGAGAGTATCTCTGTATGCTCTTATCCTGAACCATCTCATCTTTCATTAGGCATTGGCAAAGAATGTTTGTTATTTTCCGATGCATATGTATCAAGCATGCACTTTGTGCATCGGTAATATGGTGTTGAAGTGGAACAATTCCTATTTCCTTATTGCCTTTGAAGACAATGGCGCATCTCTAGTATCATGGACTCCGCACAGAAAAATGGCTGCATCATCTCCAATAATAGGAAAGAAATCAAACAGATATATTGCATAAGATCCTAAGATGTTATCCTGTATACGGAGCAACATATTATCATTTCAATGCCATGATAATGGGATGACTTTATCCTGGAAGTACAACCCAATGCACGCCACAGTGCAATAGATCCAGGGACTGAATTTGAAGATTAAAGGAAGATAGAGGCAGAAGCAATTACCAAGAGGGGTCGTGGGATTCTGCACTCTTTGGAGGTGGTGGGAGATACACATGATTGTCAACACTAACTTTAGGGGCTTGTACTTCTGCTTTTGTAGCGTACTCACGTTTTGCATCCTCCAAAACAGACTCAACAAGCCCAACATCAATCTCCCGGCATCGCAACAACACTGATGGCTCCTTCAACCGTAGCAAACTCTACACTTTGCAAGAAGCATATTTTAAATGGCTAAATCTGAGAATCACAGGCTCGCTAATAGAAATTCGAGGTGAAGGATTTATTAGGATGCGCAACGGATAAATAAGCACTCAAATACAGTATAAAAATTGATGGAATTAGTAAATATCATGAGTAGATCATATTTCCCTCAGAAGCACGCAAATTAACTAGGACTGACAAATTGAATTAGGGATGTGGAGGAAAAGGTATCAACTTAAGCAAGTTGAACCCATTAATGCTTTCCCAACGGAACATGTGATAATTACTCCAGCAAACCAAATACTGACATGGCTAGGACAACTATATCATCCATGGATAGTGGAAATTTGCGCCAGCACATCACGACCTCTAGGCTAAGAATCAAAGTATAGATTAGCCCTGAACTCAGTTAAGGGCTTCAAAAAGAGCAAACATATAAGAAGCTGACTGGATCTTCTTTTTTGAATCAAAATGTGGAAGGTGAACACCAACTAGATATAACTGCGTGCAAGAAACAAAATATATTTCAGACTTTATTCTTTTCACTTTCATTTCAGAAAGAAAACTAAATAGATTAGCAGGAGAACCTGCACAATCAAGCCTTTGAGAAGCTTTTTATAAGCATTCTTGTTATTAGCAACACGCAAAAGCTCCTTGCTGGCAGAATCTTTCATGGCATTCACCACATCATCTTGTGCTTGAAGAACTTTGATACGGGATGCATTTAGCTGCATCGAGTACTCACTGCGTAGAAGCTTTGTTAGCCACCAAAATTTCAAACCAATAAATTTCAAGAGAAAAATTTAATAAACAAAGTGTCATCATGTCATATCCTGCAGACCAATAACATTAGTCTGTCCTACATGAGATGTGATATATGCTACTTCGTATATAAAATCAAGACAAATTCGGCTATTATTATTGTATAAAAGTGTATCTATGGGCCCTTCAGATAGACGTTAAGTTGAGCATATGTTGGATATGTCGACCCCAACTTCAAGCTGTCTCAACTAGAATATGGTTAACTGCATCTCAAGTCCTCCATTCGGATTAAGGATTGCATCAAAGATTCTGCTAATACCCAATCATATTTGTGTCAACCACCTCCATTTCAAGTCCAGAGAGGTAAAAATGATGCAATGAATCGGTGAGATTATGCATCTTTACATACAAAGGACTACATATTACAAAACAAAACCAGTAGAAATATGTTAACACATACCCAAGTCCAATTCAGCTTTCACAACGGAAACCCCAAACCAGTCCACAAAGACAGATGCATAGTTAAGTAATTAACAAATTCCATTGCCATTCCTTCATTACAAATAATAGGAGCATAAAACACATGCTCCAAAAAAACCATGGATGGAGTTGGATGAGGAACAAGATGCAGTTGTAGACTGGTAGAGTACATATAGAACTCACATTTTCTTACGAACTTCAACCTGCTTTGCTTTGCGGTCATACTCTTGCCTGATCTTTTTCTTTTCAGCTTCAACTAGTTGCAATTTTTCAATGTTGAATTCCTATAAACAGAAAGCAAAGGAGATGATCAATTAGTAAATTGAAATTATTTAGACTAATTCAGAAAACAAAAATTTGTACACAATGAACCTATCAACTGTTCCTCGTACTTGTTAGACAGTTTATTGAAAACGGTCTAACAAGAACTTCAGAATAACCATTAAACAGAGATAAAGCAAGTTAAAGGGAAACATAATCTTGAAATCTTATGTACTCATGTTCACATTCCATGACGATACCCAAGTATACTCCCCCTCACCACCCTAATTACGTAACATGAAACATCACCACAATAACCACAATTACGACAGTTAAATTTCAAACAAGTGAGAATCCAATCAACTCATCTAAATGAAATGAAGTTAAAAGGAGTAGCTTTAAAGTCCTAATAAAACAAATGTTCCAAATTATAAAAACAAGAGAAAAAAGAAGAGGTTCTAATAAAACAAAATAGATTCACTCAATTTCTGTAGGACGATGAACTGCAGCCATTAGTATACTGCTGTAACGAAGCATAGCTGACAAACCCTAAACCAAAGTTTCGACCAAACACCATTACTTGCTTCTTCTTGTTCCACTGTCTTTACTATTGTTAAATTGTGATTCAAACTAGCACGTCTAATAACAAATGAATAACTCTTGAAATCCAATCAAATAGATAGGCATGTTTATACGAAACTAGAAATATATTGGTTCATGATTGGTGATTAATACCACACCTTCGATTCGCGAGAATTATGTAACAACAGACGCTCAATTCAGCTCTAATTGTGCATTTGGAGGCAACAATAATTATGACTTCTGAAGGAAGATATATATGTGGAAACAATAGATAATAAGAAGAGAAAATGGAAAACCTCCTCGGCAGAGACGGAGATCTCGTTAGCTTTCTCTTCGGCCTCCTGCCGAATGAATCTGACCATCTGCTGTATCTGCTTTGATACATCGGCGTCGTTCATCTTTTCCTCTACAAATTTCTTCTACGTTTCTTCTCAGGCGATAACACTATTATAATGTTATGAAGATTGGAACCAACCAGCGAGAGGATTGGCGATGTTCAGTGACTGCGTGTTGCAGGATTTTGTTTCTGGATTAGCAGAGCACAACTCTTTCCCTCCTCCTCCCCCTGTTCGTTTGGGAGAGTACGAGTCTTGCGACTGCGAAGTTTCCGGTTCTGAACGGAATGGGATCCATCCAAATTCCTAGCGAATCTTTGGTTATCCCAACTGTCGCTTGCATGTGTGGTCCTGCCGCTTGCTGTCTGCCACGTCGCGTTGCGGCCCCTGGCCTCCGTACTAAAAATAGTTCAGTGGTCAAGTGAAATTTTAATTCTATTCAATATATTAGTTGAGGAGTTAACACTTAATAATTAATATAAAAATAAAAAAATAAAAAATATATTTAAAAATAAATTATTTTACAAATATATATATATAAATAAATTTTAATATAAAATTATATAATTTTAATAAGACATATGATAAGATTATATTTAGTTTATTGATTATGGAATGAAAATCTTTATGTCAAATTATGGATGGAGAGAATTCAAATCAATATTGAGTATTCGATGATAATATTTATGAAATGGAGATACGTAATAGGTGAATACATCAGTCACCTGAGTTTAAAGAGTAGTGGGGAGATTTTTATGAAAATTTTTCTTAAAAATCTCTTTCTACTACTCCACTAACTTAGTTGCTAATGTATTTACCTATTATGTGTCACCATGTTAACAAAATTACTACCGAATATTTAGTACTACCTGACCATTAGACTTTTTTCTCATTACATGACATCATGTCATAATGGTAATTAATACAAATACAACTAGAGAATTCTTCTGAAGCATTGTGTATATTTATTATAAGAATGTTGTGATTGCCGAAGGGCTTTTTTTTATTATTTTATTATGCAATTAGGAGTATCTAGATCAACTTATGCTCAATTTCATTATTCTCTACTCGGTCTAGTTAAAGAAAGGTCTTAAATGCTAGAACTAAGGAATTCATGAGAGATAAATATCTTGTAGCCTGGCCCTAAAGAGTTGTCAAGTTTCAAAGTAAGGGTGTCTAAGTTTATAACTCATCTCTATCTCCATTGGGTTACTCCTCATAGTTAGAATGAGACCTTTTTCATTTTGAAACAAAATGGCTATGGCTCTTAATTACAAGATTATTACAATCACATTATTCTGGTGAAAATTTTTATATAATTTTTTCAAAAACATAACATTTTCTTAAGAAATATGCATGAGTACTCATCGACTTGTGAAGCCCGCCTAAGCCATTCGATTTTGGGGGGAAAATCTGGTAAGTTTCTTTTTTTGAACAAAGCAAAACAAAGCAAAGGACTAAGCATTAAGAAACATCGAAAGTTAAAATGCAGATTAGTTCGGAAGGTAGCACATACAAAGAAAGATAAGAGTTTAGATGCCCATATCTCAAATTAGTAGCCATCCAGTATACTGTCGTATTAGCATAGCGCCAACATCATGCAAAGGACCATTTCTCACCATCTGCCAAAGCCCAAATATCTTCTACCAGCGCCTTGATTTCTTAGGATCATAAACCGTTCCTTTGAGATAAAACTTGAATTAGATGCAAAGAGTCACTTTCTACGAGCTATACTAGCAGCCCATACTTTAGCTGCCAAGGCTGATGAAACTTTCATTTGGCCAAAATTGGTGTCATGAATCATGCGTAAGTTATCTCGAACCATGACAACAAAGGTTGCTACATGATTATGTGAGATAAAAAGTTGCATCTAGGAAGTAAATAATACTATTTTGGCTATAATGTTTTTCTTTTATATATTCAGTAGGTCTCATAATATAATGCTTAAATCTTAGTAGAGTAGTTGGTACTATTACTAAAATTTGTTATATTTTTTTAGACTCGAGATCTTTATATATTTAGTAGGTCTTATAATATAATGCTTAAATCTTAGTAGAGTAGTTGGTACTACTACTAAAATTTGTTCTATTTTTGAGACTTGAGATAATGGTGTGGTTTCATTAGGTTGGATTGGCCAATTTTATGAACCCGATCATAATTGTGGGTTAGATTTGATTTTCAGAGGAGTGTTGGAAGCAAGGCTCAACCCGCAAACTAAAGATGTGTAAAAACCAATTATATATGCATAAATATCAAATTATTAATTTATATATTTAAATTTATATTTTTATAAATAAAAATGAATTACAAGTACACCCTATTTATTATCATAGAATGCAGGCCCGACTCGGAATTGGCTTGACCAACGCATGTCCATACTATCATTAGGAATGACAGTGGATTGGGCAGAGGTGGAGATCTGATTGAATCCGTTTCATATGGGGGATTCAAAATGAAATGAGAGTGGGAATGAAGGTGTTAAATTAAACCTGTGCAGGTATGGAGACAGAGATGGACTTAGGTTCTCTCCCGCCCCACCCTGCCATATCCTTTAGGCATTAGTATAATTAGTAATTACTTAGGGCTCAATTATAAATATTAAAACTAAAAAAAAGAGGTTGTAACTATAAATTCTAAAACAAAAAATAGGAGCTCAATTGTAAATAATAAAATCTTAAAATCTAAAATTTGCTAACCATGTTTTTTTACTCTTTTATTTATTTTTGTATTTGTTTTTGGGGTTTTTTTTTTTAGTGATATTGGGCTTGAAGGTGAGAGCGGGTGCGAAGGTGGAGGTGGACGGAGATTTGTATCCACAGGGCAAGGATGAACCTCCAATAAAATTTTCGTACGAGTATGAAAGTGAGGATGTAGGTGAATTTTTTAGGTAGATGCGGGAATGGAGGTGCCAATCTCAATCCCGCTCCGGTCCACTGTCATCTCTACCTATCATCTTGGATTAAGGGCTATAGGTCGGGGAGAGGGAGTATCTTAAGTCATGTATTCAAATATAAAGTCAGATATATTACTAATTAATGATTTACATCCACATGAAGGATTGGTAATTACTCCATTTTTACTTTGTAATATCCAAAAAGTAAGAAATTGCCTAGATTACACCCTAAAAAATTGATGGATCTAATCTTCAACTTTTTCAAAAATTCTGAAAGCCAAATTCAAACCACTTGTACTCTCTACATGATGTATAAAACTGGAGATTACCATAGATCACCCGAAATCATTAGGATGAATTTTACTGCAGTTTGAAGTGGATAGTCATTATACTATCACTTGATTTTAATGTTTGAAGAATGTGTGAAGAATCAAATGGTTAAAATTCTTTAGATCAAGCTGAAAATTTTAAAAGTAATACATCATATGAAATTCTTAAGTCTTGAGTTTTAAAAAAAAATAAAAATTAAACAAAAAATCAAGCGACAGAGCATTTACTGTACACTTCTAACCGTAGTAAGACTCACCCCGAAATCTTACATATTTCTTCAATTCTTCCAAAAACACACATCCAATATCCGCAATCTCCTTGACAAAGTCAAAACATGCTTTAAAAGCTATATATATATTAGGGATTCCACCCATGATATGAGACATTTTTACAATTGGCTAGTTCATGTTGTATGATAATAGAAAAATGTCTCAGTCATCAATTTTTTTTATCGAATTATCGTTACGGATAGACACAAGTGAGTAAATCTCACATATATCGAATAATGTGAATCTATTATCACCTTGTGTCTATCCTTGATGATAATTCAGTAAAAAAAGTTGATAACTCTAACATTACTCTAATTAATATGGAGTTGAAACAAATTCCATTTTATTGTTTGATCCCTGGCATGAACGCATTCAGTTCATGATCAAGGAACAAAGTACATGGGATTGGGAAGTTTGAAAGTCCGATTGCCGGTACAATCGCCTTGAAGATCACTCCACTGGTCTCCAACGTTTCCCCATATCCTGTAACCTTCCACTAATTCCAACTGCTTTCGAACTTCAGACTTGTATATCACCGCGCTTAGTCCCCTATATGCTGGAGTCCTGCCATATGATCGATTCATGGGGCCGGATCAAAACTAGTATTGTAATTTGTATTTTAGTTGGTACTGAGATAACATTCAAGAATCCATTATTAATTGTGCTTATATTTTAGTGGCTGCACCATGCATGGATGCATATATATATACATATATATGTACGTATATATCTTCACCTCAAAATCAGTCGTTCATAACCAATGAATCCCTGGCTGTGCAAATTATCGAGAGTAGCCTGGCCAAGCGTCGCTTCGTCTCTGCCCGTAACAAGGAACACCTTAAATCCGCTTCCAACCAACTTGTTGAACAACCTTAGAACTCCAGGTATCGCTGGGCTCCCTCCTCTCAGCGCCCACGTCTTAAACCCGTCTGGATCATATGGATCACACCTACATACATATATATATATATATATATATAACATAGATTTTCTCGTAATTTTTGCATGCTAATTGTGAGTAATTAATAAAAATTTTGGTGAATGGACTAATGATCAGGAGGGGTTTAGGAATTAATTAGTTAGATTACATATATAATTATGCATGTACCCAAATCGCTTTCCTCGGTAGTAAAGCAGATTGGAGACGCAGGTGTCATCAACGTCCAGGATCCAAGCATCCAAGCCATCGTCGGAGAGATCTATAGCATCAACGTAACTAGAGATATACTCCGTGATGAAATTGAGGTCACGGTCGTATTGGCCACCAGTCATGTAACTCTGGACGTTTTGCAAGCACTGAGTCGGTACTGTCCGCCATGCAAGTATGTTATTTGCCTCCACCGCCAGCCTCCAGCTCAAGCAGTAGCTGCTGCTGCTGCTGCTTCCACCGTAATTTCGTGAGTCGATTGGCCTTGCACAGACTGACTTCGACATCATGGCTAAGACAAAAATTATTACTACCTCCCATGTTCGCTGCATCATTGCTGAAATGATCATATACACGCTTTCCCTTCAAAAAGAAATTAAAGCTATATATACAAAAAACATCAGTACAATTATATAATACAAACCAATACATATATATATATATATATATATATATATATGTACATAAACATGAATGTCATTGGCAAGGAATAACGTACACTGGACGGGAGGGAGTACTTGGCGTTGTTGAACATATGTTAATTTGTAGGTCTCCCCCTGAAATCTTCAAAACCTAAAGTGCCAATTTATAAGTAGAAAAAGGTCGATCATGATTCCATGATGTAGCTTAGGCGAAACTTTTCATTGCACAAGTGGTCACAGTCGTCGTGCGCCACGTGTCTTGATAGCTCGACTAGGTAGGAATATATTGTTGGTTTTCTATGTCTGCCAGTAGGATCTTTGGTTGGAGGATCAATTAGTTTATATATATGTACAGAGAATTTGCACATTGCACCCACGATATTAAGCACTTTTTCTAAGTAGTCAACTTGGAAATGCTGATGGCATATGCAAGCATGAGGGAAAAAAAACCAGGTAAAAGGTTTTACAAGATATGACCAAATATAGTCGTTGTCATTGGAAATTGTCTAAACTCTAGTGGAGGGGCACAGCCAATCAGCTTCTGCTTTTAGGCGAACACTTTCGGAATGTGGGTATCCTTTTCAAATCTTCTTCTATTTTGAAACTACTATTTTGTTGCCTACGGTTTTGGTGGAAGTCCATATTCTACTAGGTCTACTATTTACTTAATTAGAAAAAAGTATAACCTTCAAAGAGGTTCATTAGCCTTTCACATGTTTGTGGCCTCCGAAAGGACGAGAAGATCACATTACGAAGATGAATGTGTAGGCATACTATATATATTGAACTACGTACAGGGATATACATATATGTATATTCCTTGCTCATAGTATAACTTAAGTATCCAACATGTGTCACATACATGGTACGGATTATGGTTCATCCCTCCTACGTATGTCATGAGCACTGGTTATTGGATAATTTTTTGGATTAGTAATAATCCATGGGATATGTTCAAATGATTTACAGAATTGACTTGAAGATGACTAAATCATCTCCTACCTTTTTACGTATTCATACATATTATACATATATCATCTACTTGGGCCTTTGATATTAATCATGTTATTCAGTGGAGGTATTAATAAGGTAAGAGAGGAAAAGCAAAATTACTCTGTAAAGTATCCTTCTATGGATAATCTAATACTATAAAGTATTCATTGAACAAGAAGCTGTCATACTCCGAAAAATTACAAGAAGCTATACAGAGGTAAATGAAGAAGCTAAGTACCATCACCATCATTACACGCATGTTGACTGGTTATTCTAGCGCCTTGCCAATATGCTGGAGATCCATTGGCAGACCACAGAATCTAGCACTGGGGAGGCATATATATTGAGCCAAGTTAAACCATAATCCGTGATGCTAGCTCATTAGTTGCTTGTTTGACCTTCCAGGACACTTCTGTAGATAGGAAATATTCCAACAGGGGATCAATGTACAATATTTAAAGTTGAATATTGCCTTTCATCTGACATCACACTGCAGCAACATCAACGTACTAAAAATTGTCATAATCAAGAGAGAAAATTACAAAACGAGAAGAAAAAAAAGGTTACTAGAAGCCTCAAAACTGAGCTAAAGAAATATTTTCTGAAGTGCCATTGGCGTCAGATAGCAAAATCGGTGTTGGTGTGGTGGGTGGTTGAGTTAGAGACAGAGAGGAGAGGACGGCCAGCCCCCCCAAAACTAAAGCCGCAGGAAGTCCAAAAGTGGGAATACAGTCAGAGGCCAATAAACTGCTTTCCCAAAAATGATGGAACCATCGCTAGAGCACCGCCCATACCGAGTTGCATGTTTTGGCAATTCTCTTTCTAAAAGGAAAATGGACAGTCTTCCTTCAAATTGATCTCATCCAGAAAGTGCTGGACTAAACATGATTAATATGCATATAATTATACTAACATACAGACAGATCAACCCAAGTTGATCGCCAAGAATCTCTTCAAAAGGAAAAGCTAGTGGTGTAATTGCCATCGGCCCATCACAATTTAGATTGGCCATACCGTTACCATTTGACCTCTTCTGATGACCATTGCACATTCACTAACTAGCCTGCTACAACTTACTAGCTACTACTGAAGAGGTTCTCAATGAGTAGCCTACATTGACAACCTTCGTTTATTTTCAAAAAAAAAAAAAAAAAACATAACACATGAAAAAATGTGTACGGGCTCTCTATTCTCATTTCAAAGACGAAATTGGCAAGAATCAGCATCTTGTGGAAGCCATGGTGTTTACTCCCTTTGGGCACAATTTTCTTATGGTGCCACACATAAGTCGATGGTAATCATGGTATTGAGACTACTCCATTAGAGTATAAAAGAGATCTTTGTCTACTATGGTGCCTTCTACGTTGGATCTATGGTGCCTTCTACCTTGGACATTCACTGATCAACTGATCACTACAGCGTTTGAAATATTTGGTTTTTTTTTCCCCATCGTTTTTTCAGGCCAAAATGTTTTCCTACAAGCTCATATCACATCCTATAAAATTTGACATTACATACAGCATTAATTCTTTAAGTTACTCAATTAGTGCAAAAATGCTAAACCAATTAGATGGCAGCTGAATACTTGAGGGTTCATTTTTTTGCAGGATAAGAAAATGGGGAATAAGTAATATTTTGGGATTAGAAAAGGGATGAAGGGTGATAAGTAATTCTAACGATCTGAATTTTTTAGGAAATTAATAAAATAAATAAAATAAGATAACCTCAAAGAATTCTTATATCAGATTTTCACCAAAATTTACATTGTATCTCCAACTATAATTTAACTCTTGAATTATGACTAAAAAATTAATAATAATTATTCACAGGTACTTAGTCATCAAACCAATGTGCTCTAATTACAACACTCGATCTCATTCCGTCTCATCTTGAAAAATAAAATTAAACTAGGAAGTATACAATATGCAAGAAGCACAAATGTTTAGTTTAGAATAACCAAATGAAGCTTGACAATTAATTGAATCAATTCCGCAAATCGAATAAGAAAAACGATATTTAAAAACTGACCAAAATTTTGATAAACCATTGATATTAATAATTTCAATAGTGATAATACTATTATAATAGGTGTATTTGTAAAGGTACTAATCAGTTACTCGGCATATCATCGAGCAAGAAAATATCATTTATGGCCTATCGATAAGGCTCACACTAGATTCATATCACGTCCAGAAGCTCACCTTATAACTCCGGCCCACCAGATAGGTTTGACAGCAAGACTCTTATGTTCTCTACAAGGCTGGAATACACAACACAATAATATTTCATGTATTCGTATATCAATATATTTTATAACTTCACACCACGCCCGAAAGCTCTTCCTTATACATTGGTATACCACACATGCCTGATAACAAGACTCTTGTCTTCTCCATAAGGTTAGAACATACAGCACAATTCAATATTCAATTATCATAGCTTGAAATAATATTTGTAAACAAACAACCAAATTAATTACATTTTAGTTCAAAAATCTCTACAATTTCAAAAATAATACTTTTACAGAATTTAAAAACAAACACAATATTTAAGGATATATCGAATAAAATTCAACAAATCCAAAAACTATAAAATTATAAAATTTAACAAATAATAATACACAAAATGAATGCAGTTTAGAATCGACAAGAATGTATTTTGTAAAGTGATCGGGACAAGACCATAGTGTAAACCGTTCATACTCTTCGTAAGATCCCCCAGACAATTCTAAATTATTCCACATAAAAAAACTAAAGTGTACAGTTTTTTTACAATTTATTATATATTCTCCTCCCCGAAACTCTCTGTCGGCCTTCCCTCTCTCTGTCGGCCTTCCTTCTCTCTCTTCCTTTTCTTTTCTTTTCGTCTTTTTTATTCCTTTTCTCCCACTCACCCGAAGACCCCCTTCTCTCTCTCTCGGTTTTCCCTTCACCGAGCTCTCTCTCTCTCTCTCTCTCTCTCTCTCTCTCTCTCTCTCACACACACACACACACACACCGCCATTGTCCGGATAGTGTTCTACCCTAATCACTTTATTCATATAATTAAGGATAAAATATCCTTTACACTTTTAATTTTACACTAAATTTTATTTTAGTACTTATATTTTTTATTGCAATACCATTTTTTTTGTAACAGCCTGTTTGAAAGTTAAGAAAATGAAGGGAAGGAAAGTAAAAGGGGAAGAAAAAAAATGAAGAAAAAAAGAGAGAAAATTTAAAATCAATCTCTCTTCCTCTCTCTTCTTTTCTTTTACTTTTCTTTTATTTTTTTTTCAAAATTAAACAGGAAAAGAATACTAAACAGTATTTTCTCTTCCTTTTCTTTTCTGTCCTCAACTTTCAAGCAGGCTATAAGTTTTTTTTTTTTGTGTAATTGACAATTAAAACCCTTGTGCATCTCACGTGATCTTTTTTTAAATCAAAAATATATTTTCACATTAACTAATGTTACTTTACCCTAATTATTTTCTAAATAATTATTTATTTCTTAAATAATTAGGTTAAAGTAACATTAGTTAATGTGAAAATATATTTTTGCCTTTAAAAGTACAGAAATTTAATTATCATAATTAAAAATACATGTACTGAAGTAAAATTTAATATAAAGTGCAAGAATATAAAATGTATTTCACCCTATAACTAAACACTACTTGTCAATCTTGCGTGAAGATAAATCATACACAAATGACACCTCACATCGAAATATAGACATTTGCAATAGCTTGTCCCGATATTTTCTTAAAATAATGAATCTACCCAATTTATTAAAATTTCTTACATTCTATTCCAATATTATTTTTATTTTAGTCCCATAATTTTAAATGAAACTTATACTAATGCATAGACTAGATTGTGAGTCACACAATATTTTTCAATCTCAAAGCCTCACTTTTGACTTTTAATTAATCCCTATAAAAACTTAATCTAATATTTTTATTACTCATAAAATTATTACAAATTTTGCATGAACAATTATAAAGTCATTAAAATATCATGGAGTGTTACAGTAATACCGTCATATAATGAGAGATTACTTATACTATGTTTGATTAGAATGAGATAAAGAGAGGAATAATTAATATTATATTGTTATATTATTATTTTATTTATTATAAAATTAAATTAATATAATATCATATCGTAATGTACTTATATAATATTATATTAACCTATTATAATTATAATAATAATATAAAAATAGTAAGAATAAAAATTCAATTTTATGCCAAAAGATAATATTATATATCTCCTATTTTGAGACTCCAGAGATGTAATTTAGGGGTTCGTTTGGTAACGCTGTCAATTTTTGCTTTTTGCTATGTGTTTTTGCTGTGTGTTTTTTGTGGTTTGGTGATGGACGTTTATAGGTTATCGTTGTGCCAAAAATACTAGACTAATGTTTTAATAAGAAAAAATACACTCATTTTAGTATTTTTAGTTTCCTTTCTTCAAATTTCGTAAAAAACTAAAAATAAAAAATTTAAACAAACGCTGTTTTTTATTTTTTTAAAAAAAAAACAAAAAATAAAAACATTAAACGTTACCAAACGAGGCCTAAAACTTTTTTTGAATTGCCAAACGCGAGTTTTGTGCAGCCCACTAAATTTCATCTGCTATCCTCACTCTTTTATCTCTTAAACAAATAAACCGGGCCGAGATGTAATTAAATACACTAGAGGAGGACATGTCATATATATATATATATGGATAAAAGTACATAAACGTTGTCAGAATCAGAAGTCAACAAACTTGGATTGGACGACACGAATATGAGTGGGAATTTGGACGGAGTTTTATTCAAAAACAAATCTTTAAATGGCAGCACATGAGAGATACCAATGATAATGATAATAGTATAGTATAGGATATATATATTTTTATATATCTAGCCGTCTAACCAATGAGATAATGTCTGTTGTCCATTACCGTCCACCACCCACCCCCGCCTGCCCTCCTCCACTTGATGATATGGATTATGGAGAGTGCATGATTGGGGTTGTTTATCTGCTGGAAAATTTTGAGTACCGTTCCTCTCTAGCTCAGATTTTTGCCCAAACTACGGAACTAGCTAGCTCCCTGACAAACATCCCACTCAATCAATCGCATGACTCATTTTGCTTAACTAACTTGACTCTAAATTCTGCTGACGAGAAGCACCTTTTTTTTTTTTTTTTTTTGAAATTTGATGATTAGAAATTAGCCTATTTAGTCTTTGTTCCTCCTAGCAGTCCTCTTTTGCTGAAAGATGTATGTACGTAATGTACTCAAAAAGTTAAACTGGCAGATCACAAGTGCAACGAATGGTAAAGAGAAAAATAATCCTCCAATTTTGTAATGAGTAAACTATATATTAAGGTGTTAGTAGTCCACATTCTATGTACATTCATCCTCCTTGGTATATTTTGCAACTCACTTGGCCAAATATTTCCTATGTTATCCCACATTAATTTTTCGTGTAATGCTATATAAACAAAAAAATTATATATAATTTATTATTAAAATAATGTGGTTAAATAAGAGCTATTTATTTTACAACTAAACACCCATCAAGATGGTTCTTAATTACAATAATACCACTACCACATTATTATGGTGGGTTTTTTGTATAATTTTTTTTAGAATAATAGCATTTTTTTAATTTTTCTCCACAGACATTTTCCAAGCGTGGGACCTAAGATTTGAAGCGTCAGAATACTTTAAAGCAGGGATCATCAATAATAAACCCTGAAAGGCTTGATGGGCTCAATTCTAATACAGAAGGGCAACACAAGGTTAAGGCAAACGTATATAGTTTATTTGACCTCAACAAATCTTAGGTTCCAATGTGCTAGGCCCAATTTCAAACTCGCCCCAATCTACATACAAAAAAATTTTAAGTGGGCCCAATTTACATTTAACACCACAGTAATAGAATATCATCTCTTACTTACAGTCCACTGGCTCGACAAAATCGCACCCCTATTTCTTCTACCCAAGAAAGGTGAAACCTTGACAACTCTTTCGTGCGAACAAAGTCACAGCTCACAAGGACGAGGGAGAGGACTGAAAGGCTAACAGAGAGATTGAGACAGAACGGTAAGCAACAATGGCAGCGTCGGCAATGGTATTGGATCCAAAACCGTCACCTTCTTTCCCATCGTCGAAATATGACCCACACTGCGCCGACCAGTCACCGGTGGCCTCCGACGACGACCTCTACGGCCGCCTTAAATTCCTCCAACTCCAACTCCAGTTCATTGACATTCAGGAGGAGTATGTGAAGGATAAGCTCAAGAACCTGAAGCGCGAGCTCCTCCGAGCTCAGGAGGAGGTCAAGAGGATCCAATCAGTGCCCATCGTCACTGGCCAGTTTATGGAGATGGTTGAACAGAACAACGGCATCGTTGGATTCACCACTGGTTCCAATTACTACGTTTGCATTCTCAGCACCATCAATCGCGAGCTCTTGAAGCGGGCCGCCTCTGTGGCGTTGCACCGCCACTCCAATGCACTCGTTGACGTGTTACCTCCGGAGGCTGACTCGAGTATCTCCTTGTTGAGTCAGTCGGAGAAGCCTGATGTTACCTATAATGTAAGTTTGTTTCTTTTATATATAACATTAAAGCAATTGTCATCTGAAAACTTTTAATTGGAGATTAATTGTGGTCAGAACTTGTCTTGTAGAATTGGATTTAGCATGTTTATATGGATGTATGTGATCAATTTCATTTAGCGCCCTTGGTTGAGCAAATGTGTGGGGATAGGGCTTTGTTGTTGGGTTGAATATGAATCTTTTTTTTTTTTTTTTTACTATTACTGTTGTGTATGGTGGAATTTGAAAGTGTTTATATGTAGGCTTTCGAGTTCTTGGGTGTAATGTGTGTTCAATGTTGGTGTATCTTAATATTTTAAGCAAGTTGAATGAATTCTCAAAATCTTTAATTTTTGTCAGACTCGACATACTTTCATTGTGGTAGACCCTATTGTAGAGGGATTAGTTATATCGTAAGCTTCCAAGAGATTGTATTTAGAGTTGGTTATTACTAAATTCTGGTCAACTGTCCAGAAGGTTATTATTCCTATGATGGGGAAAAACTTGGTAATTGGAAATCTTTCTCATCTTCCTTTTGTTCTTCGATGTTAAGTTGGGGTTTATATGTCTATGTGGTCAAGCCCCTTTGTCTTAGTTATGGCTTTGTTCTAAGTCCATTAATGAAGTGGTTATTGTGACAATACTCTCATTAGAAGTTCATGTTGCTCTTTTGTATATCAATTGCTTACAGATGATGCTTCTAGGATGAGGTCGCGTTAAGCTAGACCTATTATAATTTAGTACAGTAGTCTGTTGTTTAGCATTATTTTCCACTCCATATTACAAGTCACTTATTGCTTATCTATTATTTTCCATTCCATATGCCCCTCTTGGACTCTTTCACTTTGTTTTGAGGTTTTACTAACCAATCAAGGTGAAAAAAGGCGTGAGTGTAATTTTTTGTGCAGACAGTACCAATAGCCACATTGATAGTGTTATATGGTTCAAGTTGAATATTCACAAAACCAAAAGAGGACCAAGATGCATGTGGATTGTATTAGTGAGGAAAGACTTGCTGCCAATAAGTTACCACAAAATAGTCCATTATTAGTTTGTGGAGGCTGTTGTGCAACTGAAATTTATCAATGTTTGTGTACTATTATATTGTAGGAGATTATTCAAGTAGACCAGCTGATAATTTATAGACCTAAGGGACTACAAAGCACTTTACTTCTGTTAGATGCTTGACGGGTATGACTTAATGTGTTGGATGCTGGCAATTTGTTTTTTTTTTAAATGCTTGATCTCGTTTTACGTTGCAATGTTTGGCTTCTCATCCCGACTCTTGCCGCCTTCTGTGTGTGTGTGTGTGTGTGTGTGTGTGTGAGAGGATATTGGAGGATGTGACATTCAAAAGCAGGAAATTTGTGAACCTGTTGAATTACCTTTGACACATCATGACCTATACAAGCAGATTGGTATAGATCCTCCATGGGGTGTGTTGCTTTATGGTCCACCCGGTACAGGTAAAACCATGCTTGCCAAGGCTGTTGCTAATCACATGACAGCATCCTTCATAAGAGTGGTTGGTTCAGAGATTGTTCAGAAGTATTTGGGGGAGGTATGCATTGTGAATTACCTTCTTGCTTATTATTCCCTAGTTTGAAAACTGTGTAGTCAACCTAATCTTTTGGAATTCTCGTCTTCTTTCTCTTATTTCCTCAATGATCATTACTGTCATTAAGATGTGTCTGCATACTTTCCTTTTTCAAATGATAACTGATTGTTTGGATATTAACTTAGTACTGATAATTTAGTACTGATGGTGGCTGATATTCCGGGTCCTAGAATGGTCCGTGATGTTTTTTGTCTTGCCAAAGAGAATGCCCCTGCAATTATTTTTATTGATGAGGTAGACGCTATTGCAACTGCTAGATTTGACGCCCAAACTGGAGCTGATAGAGAAGTTCAACGAATCCTTATGGAACTCCTAAATCAGGTACTATGGTTGAAATATGGATCTGAGTGAGAGTACAAGATAAGACTTTTTGAATAGAAGGATCTAAGAATTACTTATCAGGGGAAAAGTAAAAGAGAGAAAATTTAGAAAGAAGGATAGAAGAATATTCCAACCCTGTATTTATGAAACCATGGTTGGTAGGTTTAGAGACTATTTAATATGAGTTTGTATCATTAACTAATTTCATGTCAATTAAGTTTTGGAGGTTTGAATGCTTGACAGATGGATGGGTTTGATCAAACAGTAAATGTGAAGGTCGTTGTAATGGCAACTAACCGTGAACATCGTTGTGAGCCTTATGATGTATCATACATATATGACATGATTATGGATAACAATATAGATCATGTGAACGAAAAGCATCCTTTAACCATGTTCCTCTTGTTTCCAAATAGGATGTGTTGCTACCAGTTCTCTTTCCTTGTTTTGCTGCATCCTAATACTGCAAAATTGGTGACTGTATTAAAATTATCCCTCATTCCTGTACGTACTTTGATTTGCCTTCTTTGAGTTACTTATTATCATGCAATTGTATGTGAGGACAAATGAATGTTATTGCTACTAATTGTTGTGGGCTTTGTCCTCATCATTTTTGCGATAACAAGGCCCCATTTTTAGCTAATTTCTTTCTTAAATTGTGAGCTTCAAGTATGTGAATTATTTAACCTGGATGGGATGGAATTCGGAAGATGTTATTCACATTTTGTTCCTCTTTGTTGCTTATGATTTTTTTTTTTTAAAATTTTTCAGTTTTGTTCGTGCTAGAACTGTTGCTGTTATGTATCAATTCCTTTTATCGGCTATATTAATTTAAGCTGTTATGCATTTTAGTTTGCGATATGTTAACTGACAAGAACGCCTGCAGATAGCAGCTATATGTCAAGAAGCAGGAATGCATGCAGTCCGCAAGAACCGGTATGTTATACTTCCAAAGGACTTTGAGAAGGGTTACCGGACCAATGTTAAGAAGCCAGATACGGATTTCGAGTTCTACAAGTAAAGTGACATGGGACGTGTAATTTTAGTAATGGATTCTCATTCTAATGAGATTGAGAATGTATGTTCCCATGGTTTTCATGTTGATATTGATTCGGTTGTTATTTACTTAGTACTTTGTATCACTAACGCTCCGTTTAGAACTCAGATTTTTTGTGAAAAAAGAAAAAAGTAAAGAAAAATAAAACAAAATAAAAGAGTAATTTTGTTATATTTTTCATTACGTTTTTTTTTTATTTACTTTTTCAACCGAAAATGCTAATTTCAAACGAAGCGTAAGTAAAAATTGACAATTAGATTGATACTTTAAATGTTACCTTTTTAAAGCAGGTCATGTAATGGATCAGCAGTCTTGTGTTACGGTTGTAGTAACAAATTTGACCAACTGAAGGAAATAATCGTTTCTAGGCTGCCATATTTCCATGGATTAAGGTGTTTTTAGGTAATATTTCTTCTAAGGGGATTAGTCCCACCTGAAGGTGGGGTTCAGGTGGGTATAGCCCTGTTATAAAAAAAAAAATGCCATGGTTGTGCCTGTTGTCATATATAGCAGGACAATAATGAAATCAATCCTCATAGCGCGGTTATGAGAATACTCATTCCAAAAAATTGCGTACAAGCCTCTTTTTGTCCTTTTGTCTCATGAATCGAGTGTATTTGCAAGAGCTATGTTTTTTAAGATATATCTTTTATGTTCAATCCCTTCAGTAGCTTCTTTTTTTTTTTCCCGGTATACCCAAGTGGGGTGGATATCTGACGGCATGCTTGATGCTTTGCACCAAGAACGTTATTGTAGCTTGTGAGTTCTGAATTCTGAGATATTTTTAACTCATCTTTAAATCTTTAAATTTAAAGGTGGATTAAAAATTTATTTCTCCAATTCACTTTTATTTCTTTAAAAATTTAAAAGTAATGAAGGTGATCTTCAATTAGAGCCTTCAAATTTGAAGGTCTTCAAAATCTTTTGAAGGCCATTTCATTTTATTATTTATATGGATTCAAAATACTAATTATGTGATACTCTGGTACTAATCATTACTCTAAGTCTAAATAATGCATTATTTCTTATTTAAATAATAATTTAATAAATATTTAATTGAAATTTTCAATTAATTCATTAATGTTTTTTTACTTTATTAAATAGTTATTTGATTTGAAATTTTTGTATATGTGGAATAAATAAGTTATTTATATTTTAATTGATTTTATTTATCTTGAAATTATTATTTAAATTAATAATTTTTTATTTATAATAAAATTATTTTAATATGGAATCAATAAAAAAAAATTTATTTTACTGCTCCACCTTTTCATTTTGAATATATTTATTTGCATATTTAAGAATTAATCAATCTATCTCTACTAGATTTCAATGACAATTAAAGTTTCAACATCTATTGAAAATAGAAAATAATTTCAACTTGAATAATAAAAAATCAATTACATTGAAAATGATATTTCTGGATTATTCACTAATACTTGGAGATGATATTGTACTTTAATTTTTGTTAAATATATTTCATTAGTTTTTATTGATTTTTTTTAATTTTTAATGTAATTTAATTTGCAATTTCATGGGTAGACCATTTAGTTTAAAAAATATATAAATAATTCAATTTTAATTAAAAATGTGGTAATAATTATAATTTAGATTAAAATATAGTAATAATTACATTTTAAATAAAATGGGAGCACAATATGTGATTTTTGATTTTTTTTTTTACATGAAGAATAGTGATTTGAAAAATGAATAGTGAAATAAAGGTTGAGAGGATTGGACTAACAATGAAAAAAAGTGAGACTCATGAATTTTAAATTTGAAGAAGTGCCAAAATGAAGATGGATTTGAAGGTTTTGTGTCAGCTCACGAACTTATGTCCAAATTAGGATACTTGTGTCAGTTTTGACAGATTAGAGAAGTTATTGTATTTTGGTATTTTCAGCTCTAGGTTAACATTGGGAGTGTGATTGAGATTAGCATATGGTAGTTTTAATGCATAATTTCAGTGCTATAACTTATTTGGAATATATCCATTATATTTATGATTATTGGAGTATACTTTGAGTTGTCTAACCTAATACGGTTGTGGTGTTAGGAGCTAATGGAGAGCAAGATCCTTCAACGTCAACCCAGAAGTGATCTTTGACGTAGTGTGTGTACGGCGACAGGTGGGATCATAGGATAATCTTAATCATATAGAAGTGAATATATATTGCTTGTGTTATTATCTATATTGGTGTTAATTGTGAGATTGTGGGATTTTGAGATAATTTTATTCATGTTAAATGCATTGTGTATTTTCTATATGTATAATGGTGGTAAATGCATATGACGTGTTGAAGGTGTTTATATATGAGGTGAAATTGATATTATATGAGAAGTTTTGTGGAGACATTGATGATTTTATATATATAGTTGCATTGCATACCATTCATATTGTATGCTTTGCATTGCACTAGAAAGAGTTAACCACAGTTGGTTAACCAAGGCTTAGTCATGGTGGACTAGCCTAGGGGTGCCACGGTGGGCATTCCTTGATAACGCGCCATCGATGTATTGGGCCAACGTTATCTAAAATTGCGCGTACACGTGGGTGATACATGCATTGCATTGAGACATCCATGATATAAATATATTCATCATTTCTACCTGTGTGCATTTGGGTGCTTAATATCATTCTTTATGAGTTTAATTATCTATCGTGAGCACGTTGACAATTAGCTCACACCCACACAGACTGTTTTGACAGGTAACTTGGTGATGCGTGTAAAGTTATGGGATCAATTATTCTGATGTACGTTATATTTATGTATAGTTGGTTTATAGTTTCTTAAGGCAATGGTATTTCTTCCGTTGTATTCTATTTGTGGGGTGTGAATTAAGGTGTCATTCGCAGGTATAGTGACCTGTGCGATCACGCCCTTCCTAATACGACATAATTAATGTCTAATTAGGATGAGGGTGTGACAGTTTGGTATCAGAGCCAGTTGTCAGCCAAAGTATATAACCGATGCTAGAGTGTGGAGCTTTTGTCTAGGATTGTAGTGAACCTTAAGGTGTTGTTGATGTCTGTTAGTGTGAGTTTTGGATCTTGTATACTTATTTTGGTTTGGTAACAGAAAGAATGGCACATTAAGAATCAGGAGGCGAGTCATCAGCTTCAGTGCGAGGTGCAGAGGAAATAGGGCAGGAACCACATGTCACCGATGCCATAGACAGACTTGCAAATTTGATGGCTCAGTATATAGAAGCACAGATGGCAAGATCGGCGCCAAGGAATACAACCTTATATGAGCAATTCATGAAGCTAAGTCAGCCAGAATTTATGGGAGCAACTGATCCATTTGTAGCTGAGGAGTGGTTAAGAAAGCTGGAAACTATATTTAAAGTGATGGGCATTCCTGATGAACAGAAGCTATCATTATCCACTTTCATACTAAGAGGTGAGGCACAGAACTGGTGGGAAGCCACGAGACGAATGGAAAATGCTCAACCTGGAGGAGTACTAATCACGTGGCAACGCTTTGTGGAACTATTTAATGAGCAGTACTTTCCCCTCATTTACCATTATCAGAAAGAACAAGAATTTATTCTTCTAAAGCAAGGCAAAATGTCAGTGGTAGACTATGAAGAGCAGTTCACGGCCTTGTCTCGATTTGCACTGACTTGGTGCTTACTGAAAGTGCTAAGTGTAGAAGGTTTCAACAGGGACTGGAGTTATCAATCTGATATCGGGTTTCTGCATTTGAACTCAGTAGATATGGGGACTTAGTGAACAAAGCCAAGATTGTGGAATTGAATGTGAAAGAGATGATTGGGAGACGGGAATAATTTAAGAAGGGGAGATTTGATTCAGGATTTGGTACTTCACGACAGAGACCTTCAGAATCTGCTCCAACTGTGAACCAAGGACGGGTACAATACAATCCTGGATTGAGCGATTCACGATTCAATAATGCGAGGAGTACAAGAAGTTCAAGGGGTCGAGGAGCATCGAGACCACTGGGTAGGTCTACCAGTTCGAGGCCCTTGGGAAGTAACACCGGGGGCATTATTTGTTATCGATGCGGGGCTGAGGGGCATATTGTCCGAGATTGTCCGGTGCCATGGACCGACAGATGCTATCAGTGTGGACAGCCGGGTCACATAGCAAGAAACTGTCCTCAGAATCTTACTGCAGCATCATTAGTGGGTAATGTGGCGAGTGGAAGCAGGGGAACAATGGGGGTTGCTCAAAAGGGGCCAGCTACGACACCAGAACCACGCACACAAGCACGGGTCTATGCTATGACGATGAGAGATGCACAGGCTACTCCAAACGTGGTGACAGGTATGTTACCCATAGCTGAAAAAGAAGCATATGTGTTATTAGATCCGAGTTCCACACATTCCTTTGTTTCTCTTGCATTTAGTATGCATTTGGATAGGCCATGTAGTTCGATGTCGCAACCTTTACTTGTGTCTACACCGCTGGGAGATGTGATCGTAGTAGACAGGGTATATAAAGATTGTGTGGCGAAGATTGGAGATAATGAGATGACAGTTGACTTATTCCGTTAGCTATTCATGACTTTGATTTAATATTGGGGATGGATTGGTTATCTTTTTATCATGCTTCCATTGATTGTTTTAAAAAAGAAGTTATTTTTAGAATGCCGAATAAAGCAGAATTTAAATTCCAAGGGGAAAGAGATGTAGTCTCAACTTGTTTAATATCAGCTTTAGAAGCCAGGAGGTTGTTGCAGACTTATGCTTGACACCTTACTCCACCATTTACCCACTTTAACTTTTTACAAGTCTTAAATACAACATAGGCATCTCACAGAGTATCCAGACAAAATTTTACATTTTTTTGAACATGCCTAAGTATTTAGTTGGTATTTTCTAAAACAGGGCAGTGCTGCAGAAACTTGAATTCAGCAGCAAATGCTCTATCTTTGATAAATTCGTAGCATAGGTAAAAGACATCGAAATAACCTGAAATTTGATACAGATTATCTTCAACTGTTCTACTAGATACAGTAAAAATTTCATAAGTTTTGAGCTACTCTAACTTGGTCGAATGCCTTGTCAAACCAGAGGTTACAGATCTGGGCAGATTTGGGCATCAGACTTCTACAGTGGCAACTTAACTTTGAAAATCCACCGTAATTCGAATATAAAACATTTTTGACTGAAACCAAAGCCCAAAGATATGATGCGTGTAAAGTTATGAGGTCAATTATTCTGATGTACGTTTTAGAAATACAACATAGGCATCTCACAGAGTGTCCAGACAAAATTTTACATTTTTTTGAACATGCCTAAGTATTTAGTTGGTATTTTCTAAAACAGGGCAGTGCTGCAGAAACTTGAATGCAGTAGCAGATGCTCTATCTTTGATAAATTCGTAGTATAGGTAAAAGACATCGAAATAACCTGAAATTTGGTACAGATTATCTTCAACCGTTCTACTAGATATAGTAAAAATTTTATAATTTTTGGGCTACTCTAACTTGGTCGAATGCCCTGTCAAACCAGAGGTTACAGATCTGGGCAGATCTGGGCATCAGACTTCTACAGTGGCAGCTTAACTTTGAAAATCCACCGTAATTCGAATATAAAACATTTTTTACTGAAACCAAAGCCCAAATTTTTCTAAGATCTCAAAGTTCAAGTGTGTAAAATTTCAGCCATAGATCAGATTGTTAAAGAGGTCAAACAACCTCCGAAAGTGGCTGTTTCTGTAAATTTTTGCAGCAGAAATCTTCTAACTTTAGACAGAAGTTTCTCTCTCAATTCTTAACCAAATCAGATGAATTTTGTATCTAAATCAAGTAATTTTTCAAGATCTATCCACTTATAGCTTGATCTACAGCAAGATACGAATTTTCATACCTGAAATCAACCTATTCTTGCGATGGCAGCAGCTCCCTCTCTGTGTTTTTCTCTTTGCAACTTTCTCTCTCTATATCTCTCTCCTTCTCTCTCTATCTCAATCTCATCTTCCGTCTCTTTCTCTCTTCCTTTCTATCATTCTCACTTTCCTTTTCTTTTCTTTTTTTTTTTTCTTTGATGATCTGTGTACACCTCGAAAGATTCCCCATACAAATAATGTCTCCATAGTTTCAATGCAAACACCACTGCTGCCAACTCCAAGTCATGTATAGGGTAGTTCTTTTCATGTGTCTTCAGCTGTCGTGATGCATAAGCTATAACTCTTCCCCTTTGCATCAAAACACAACCTAATCTTGATGTGAAGTATCACTATAAATAACAAAATCACCCTTACCTGATGGAATGGTCAATACTGGTGCTGTAATCAACTTGGTTTTTAATTCTTGAAAACTATGCTCACAATCATCTGTCCAGTCAAACTTTACCTCTTTGCGCGTCAATCGAGTCAAAGGAGCCGCGATAACTGAAAATCCCTGTATGAACCTCCGATAATAGCCTGCTAAGCCCAAGAAACTTCTCACTTCTAAAACATTCTTCGGTTGTCCCCAGCTAATCACAACTTCAATCTTTTTCGGATCCACATTAATTTCCTCCGCAGATATCACATGACCCAAGAAAACAACTTTGTCCAACTAGAATTCACATTTGCTAAACTTGGCATATAATTGTTTTTCCCTTAACGTTTGCAATACAAGTCTTAGATGCTTCTCATGTTCTTCTTGACTATGGGAGTAAACCAAGATATCATTAATAAAAATAATCACAAATGAATCAAGGAAATGTCGAAACACTTTGTTCATCAAATCCATGAAGATAGCAGGTGCATTCGTTACCCCAAAAGGCATCACCAAAAACTCATAATGGCCATATCGCGTACGGAATGTAGTCTTTGGTATGTCACTGTCTTTTACTTTCAATTGATAGTATCCAGATCTCAAATCAATCTTTGAAAACACTACAGCTCCTTGCAATTGATCAAACAAATCATCAATCTAATGCAAAGGATATCTGTTCTTTATAGTAACCCGATTCAATTGCCGGTAATCAATACACAATCTCATGGTGCCATCCTTTTTCTTCACAAATAAAACTGGTGCCCCCCATGGTGAAACACTCGGTTAAATAAAACCCTTCTCCAGCAAGTCTTGCAACTGCACTTTCAACTCCCGCAATTCAACTGGTGCCATTCTATACGGTGAGATTGAAATTGGTGTTGTTCCTGATAACAAGTCAATAGAAAACTCCACCTCTTTGTCTGGGACCACCCCTGGAAGCTCATCTGGAAAATATATCTCGGATTCAATTTACCTTTCCTTCCAAACCTCAGAATGCCTTTCCATGGAGAAACTTTAAGAAACACATGGTCTCCCACCTTGAATTCAAGTTCACGCCGTCAGTTATCCGCATAACTTTTCTGTCTGCTCTGTGCCATCTTCAAATGTTCCTGAACTGTCTTGATTTTCTAGGTTATGTCTTGGATTATTTTTGGGCCAATGCACACAGGTAGAAATGATGAATATATCTATATCATGGATGTCTCAATGCAATGCATGTATCACCCACATGTGGGCGCAATTTTAGATAACGTTGGCCCAATATATCGATGGCGCGTTATCAAGGAATGCCTATCGTGGCACCCCTAGGCTAGTCCACCGTGACTAAGCCTTGGTTAACCCACCGTGATTAACTTTCTCCAGTGCAATGTAAGGCATACAATATGAATGGTATGCAATGCCACCATATAACGTAAAGTAAAATACAAAGTACTCAAGTCCTGAGACATGACATCCGGACACCAACATAAATGCCACCACGGCGGGGATCAACACTGCAGTGAACCAAACCGTCATCACCAAGTTACCTGTCAAAACAGTCTGTGTGGGTGTGAGCTAATTGTCAACGTGCTCATAATAGTTAATCAATCTCTCTCTATCTCTATCTCATCTTCCTTCTCTTTCTCTCTTCCTTTCTATCACTCTCACTTTCCTTTTCTTTTCTTTTTTGTTTTTTTTTTTGGCTATTGCATATCCCACTTGAGTCCCACACATGAAAGCATTCTATGCATGGAAGACTTATGCTTGACACCTTACTCCACCATTTACCCATTTTAACTTTTTACATGTCTTAGTCCTAACATTACTAGATATTTCTAATTTCATCACGCATTGTAAGTTCATATATACCACTCATAGATGTAGTATATGTCCACTATACTTGCCAACATATCACATGTAAGCCTAAGGCACCAAGCACCCATATAATTTTACATCCTACCTAACCATGCAAAACTATAATTAATTACTGATGAATTTAAAAGTTAGGGTCTCACATTTTGAATTGGAGATGCTTTAAAGTTCATATATTTTATCTTACAAGCTTTTCGATGGCAACTTGGTACTACTTAACTTGCTCTTGACAGTGGCCTCTCACCAAATTGGTGGTGGACTCACCTTACCGAGCAGTGGCTATGGCTCAAACCAGACATTTTGTAGTGGAGGGAAATTCCTATGGTCATGCCCAGGGAGGTCGCTACCATTGGTTGCCCCTTTCCCTTTTTTCAATCAGCAAAAAAATAAAAAAATAAAATGTCTTAAAGTACATCAATCGACTGTCAATATTATGCTCTTCTACAATAATTCAATACATGAAATGTGTGTTGTCCATTGGAATATTGCTACTCGAGAAAAGATAAAAGGTTTATTAGTTTGCATCCCATTGACAGAATAGATGATCATGACATACTGCATGATGTTGATCATGTATTCATTTGTTTAAATCCATTAAGGATTGAATGAGTTATTGGCTTTCAAAGTGGCCAACAAGACCATAGAAAACTAAAAATTGAAAGGGCTTGTCCCACATCAAAATCTTAAGTGAAAGTTGATGTGCATATAAAGCCATGACTTGAAGATGGGTTTTGGCCCCAATGGGTACCCTAATTTTGTGGAAGGGGTAAGATCTGCCTAATCCATGGGTTGGCTCCTAAACTTTCTATTAATAATAATATCGCATCTTCTATTTACTTGTTTGAGTCTTTAAATGTATGACATGGTAGATTAGGACATGTTAACCTTAATACTATGCATAGATTAGTAAATTTAGAGTTATTGCCTAAAATTGATTTCAATGTCAATCATAAATGTCTAACTTGCATTGGGGCAAAGTTGACAAGAATTCCGTTTAAATCAATTGAAAGGAGTACTGAATCACTAGAACTAATTCATAGTAACGTTTATGACTTGAAATTTGTTCAAACTCGAGGCGATAAAAAGTACTTTATAACTTTCATTGATGATTGTACTCGCTATTGCCATGTTTATGTACTGAGAAGTAAAGACGAAGCAATAGACATATTTATATAATACAAAAATGAAGTTGAGAACCAACTTAACAAAAAGATTAAGGTGTTAAAAAACGATAGAGGTGGTGAGTATGAAGCACCATTTACACAGTTATGTGCTGAACATGGTACCATACATCAAACCACTGCGCCTTATTCACCGCAACAAAATAGAGTTACTGAGCGGAAGAATCGTATTCCGAAAGAAATGATGAATGCTATGTTAACATGTTCTGGGGCACCCCAGAATTTGTGGGGGGAAGCTTTGCTATCCGCCAATTATATTCTCAACAAGATACCCTATAAGAAACTTAGCAAAACCCCTTATGAGTTATGGAAAGGTCGGGAGCCCTCTTACAAATACTTGAACATGTGGGGTTGTTTGGCTAAGGTAGCGGTTCCTTTGCCTAAGAAGATAAAGTTAGGACCTAAAACAATTGATTGTATATTCATAAGCTATGTTGAACATAGTAGTGCATATCGGTTCTTGGTTCAAAAGTTTGAAATATCAGACGTACATGTGAATACAATAATGAAATCCAGGAATGTATTCTTCTTTGAGGAGGAGTTTCCTTATAAGTCTATTCCTGAATCAAGTTTGCTTAAACAAACTCATGATACTATCGTAAATCAAGACTATGGGTCGATGGATAAAGGAAACGAGGTTAAGCCTAGATGAAGTAAAAGGGTAAAGGTTGCAAAATCTTTCGGTCTTGACTTTTTAACACTTCTGTTAGAGAATGAACCATAGAGTTATAAGGAAACTATGTCCTCTCCGGAAGCCCCTTTGTGGAAAGAGGCTATCTATAGTGAAGTTGAATCAATTATGCAAAATCATACATGAGGACTAGTAGATCTTTCACTTGGTAACAAACCCCTTGGATACAAGTGGATATTCAAGAGGAAGATGAAAGCGGATGGTTCAATTGACAAATACAAGGCCAGACTTGTAGTTAAAGGCTACAAGTAGATCAAAGGAGTGGATTATTTTGATAGATATTCTTCTGTAACCAGAATAATGTCCATATGTATCTTGATAGCCTTTGCGGCTTTACATAATCTTGAGATTCATCAAATGGATGTTAAGACGACATTCTTAAATGGTGATTTGAATGAGGAAATTTACATGGAACAACTAGAAGTGTTCATTGTTCTTGGCAAAGAAAATAAGGTATGCAAACTTGTTAAGTTCTTGTATGGACTAAAATAAGCTCCTAAATAATGGCATGAGAAATTTGATAATGCTATGCTGTCAAATGGCTTCAAGATAAATAAATGTGATAAGTATGTCTATGTGAAAAACACTTTTAATGATTATGTCATTGTGTGTTTTTTCGTAGATGATATAATTATCATTGGTAGCAATAATGAAGTCATTAAAGCTACTAAGAAGATGTTGAACAGTAAGTTTAACATGAAGGATCTAGGTGTTCAAATGTAATACTTAGTATTAAGATTACCAAAACATCTGATGGATATACGTTATTACAGACTCATTACGTCGAGAAAATACTCGAAAAATTTAGTAAGTCTAATAACAACACAACGAGAACACCCATAGATAAAAATCTACATCTATACAATAACAACAAAGAAAGCATATCTAAACTAGAATACTCATGGATAATTGGCAGTTTAATGTATCTCATAAATTGCACATATCCGGATATTGCTTATACGGTAAACAGACTGAGTAGATATACGAGTAAGCTAGGGTCAAACCACTAAAACGCCATAGTTAGGGTTCTCAAGTATCTGAGATTTTCCTTGAATTATGAGATACACTATACAAGATATCCAATTGTTGTAGAAGGCTACACAGATGTAAACTGGATATCTGACGCTAGAGATTCCAAATCCACAAGTGGATATGTCTTTACTCTTGAAGGCACAACAATTTCATGGAGATCCTCAAAACAAACTTAGATAGCCAGATCTACCATGGAATATAAGTTTATCGCTTTAGATAAAGCAGGAGAAGAAGCATAGTGGCTTCGTAACTTTCTAGAGGATATTCTCGTGTGGCCAAAACATGTCTCTACTATTTGTATCCATTGCGATAGTCAATATGCAATAACAAGAGTACATAATCACATGTATAATGGAAAGTCACGACATATCTATCGTCGATATAACACTATGAGACAATTGTTTTCAAATGGAATTATATCCATCGATTATATCACGTCTAAGGAAAACATTGCGAATCTACTCACAAAAGGCTTGACAAAAGATCAAGTAGAGAATTCATCGAAGGGGATGGGCCTTAAGCCTATGACTTAAAAAGTCACCATAATGGCAACCCAACCTAGCTGATTGAAGATCCCAAGATCTAGGTTCAACGGGACAATCAAATTGTGTGTAACTTAGGACAAATCACTGAGGCACTCCTTCCGCTATCCATTCCCATGATGACATAGTGATAACCTGCAATAATTGAACAGGATAAGCTTAGCTCTTAGTAATTCTTATATCTTAAGAATCCCAAGTGGAGTGTAGCAGGATATTCTTAATAAGAAATCACCTATATGAGTATAAAGAGGTTGCTTTTATGAGAAAATCTAAGGCTAATTTCTTTAGAGTACTCATGAATCTACCAGACATTATTTATGGCCAAAATGAATATAACTGAATGGATCACTAGATGATTGGAAATGAACCGTCTGAGTACTATTGTCTTGGTTTATATAAATGGCTAAATAGTTCAAGATATCATATTCACTGATTAACCAAATAAATCCGATAGTATTTCATTAGAGAAGGTTCAAAGCCAAAAACCATCTCTCCCAATGCGGCAACTTTCTTCTTGTGCTCTCTCTTTGTTGAGTCTGCATGCTCATTTGCATTTTCTTTATTAGCCATTCTCATTTATGTGGGGGATTGTTAGAAAAACAGTGGTGTTTTGCACTACTTTGAGCCAATTAAAATGTGGGACTCACACCTCTGTTTAAGTGGGTCCATGGTGTGTTGGATTTATCTTCGTTAGGAGATTAATCTCATGTATTTACTTGCTCAAATCCGTTAAAGATTGAATGAGTTATTGGCTTCTAAAGTGGCCAACATGATCATGAGAAACTAGAAGTTGAAAGGGTTTATCTTACATTGGAATCTTAAGTGAAAAATGAAGTGCATATAAAGCCATGACTTGAAGGCGAGTTTGGGCCCCAAAGGGCACCCCAATTTTGTGGAAGGGGAAGGACCTACCTAACCCATGGGTTGACCCACAAAACATATACAAGCGCGTGTTGCCGCAGCCCACCCAGCCTCGGGCTGGGCTCAGGCTTGGGCGTGGGCGTGGGCGTGGGCGTGGGCGTGGGCTCAGTTCGGCCTTTATCTTTTTGGGTTAGGGCTAGATTCAAATTAATCAAAATTAAATTTTGATCGTTAGAATTCTGTTGACTCCGAACGGATGTGTCCATTGGCTGATGTTGTTCCGGCAAAGTGACATGCCTTTTTGATTCCTGCAAAGAGATGTGTCCCTCTGATAAGGGGATGTTTGGCTACTGGTGTCTATTCAAACCAGTGTCATGAATAAGCACTTGGGCTCTGTAGATAGGACTGAATCTTGCATTCATTTTTCATTCTGAAATTACATAACATTGAATTTTATGCTTTGCATTCTTTTTCCTCCTCCCATTTTTCGAGAGAGTTTAGTATTGTCTGGTTGTTTTGCCGAGCAGATTCTATTAAAGTGCTACTTAGAATCTCTTGAAATCGTTTTATCTTAGGAGGCAAATACCTATCTTCTCGTGAGCACCGACTGTAAGGGGCAAATATGTCTTTAAGGAGATAGTGTCATACACTCGACTAGATCTAATTTTCAGTTCTATGATCTTCTGTTCATCTTCTAGATTTCTAATTTAAGTACGACAACCGAGTAAGTTGTTCAAGTTTTGTATTGATATTTTCAAAATTGCTTCCACTGACCTTCTAGTTAATTTCTAGTTTGCTTTTAGTTGACTGATAATTTTTTATAATTGCTTTAATTGTGTAGAACACTTCCCACACACACAGTTTAATAGAGAAGTTTTATTTCCAACAGATCTAGCCAGTCACTTTCCTGTTAATTATACTAATCCAACAACAAAACAAAACTCTCTAACTCTCTCTCTCTCTCTCTCTCTCTCTCTGTGCATACAAGAAGGCATGTGAAATTAAAGATGGACTCCGTCACCCGATTTTGTTGGTATTTCTTTTTCTTTACTTGGGACACATCACGGTACACTACAAGCTTCTATACAAACATGACTTTGCCTTTTCCAAAGGCTCTAAGCTTTGCTTCAAAGGCATTCTGATGGTTCTCATTTGACAACTGGATTCCCCATCCTCTTTATCCACAATACCCATTTCTTTTTTCCTGTTTTGGTTTTTTACTTTCAGGTAATAGATAGGGAGGAGTAGCTTGAGATTCTTCCCATGTTTTGGTCAGATTATGGACACAAAAAAATGGCAATTACTCGGAAATAAGGGTTGTCCATGTTGCTATTAAGGATCAATGATTTTGGTGTGGACAGTAAAGTTTCAACCACAACCTTATTTACCATTAATTCACAACTCTTTTCATCACCACCAACTTTGCCTTTTTCATTCATAAGCCACACAATGACACACGTCTGATGCCTTTAATTTACAATGCAAAACTCACTTTCCAAAGAGAAAGTGTAGTTAGTTATATCCTCCAAATCACACACCATGATAAATTTGATGATGATCCATGTACTTCAAAAGACTACCAATTAATTAATGTTCTATTAAATGCAACAACTGATGAACTTAATTCACTGTCTGTGGGGAATATCCTATCGGAGGATTAGTCAAGCCTTACACTACCCTATTATATCCAATATGATCGATCAAAAGGAAGCTGCTGTGTTGAATCCATTGCCCTTCCTTTATGGAAAAAGGTTATTCCCTGCAACCTCAAATAACTATATTTACAGCTCATATGCATGATTTGTGATTTTCTTCACTGTCGAGCTTTGTCCTGTTTTGTTGTCTTTTGTGTAGTCTCACGAATGCCATATATTCGTATTTTGATAGCTTCTTTCGACTTAATTGATGGGCAGATCTATTGATATGTCTTGATCAATGAGTTGGTTGAAATGTACGTACCAGAAGGGAGATAAAAGGCCCATCAATGGACTATTCAGTCAGAGGAATCTTAACTAGTGAAACGCAAGGTACTCACAGTCGCAACTGCGAGTCACTCTTCACTTCGGTGTGGGTAGCTTTACTCTCTTAACTAATAAGGTTCAAGAGGATGGTGTAATTTATAGATGGAAGGGAGGCCTTCTACATGTCTTGGTGACCCTTTGCTTGTTTAAAAAATAACCAACTTAATTAGCTCAGGGGACACAGGTGGAGGTGGTCCGTCCATGTATATCCATATATATATATATATGATGGAATTAAATGAAAGAAAGAAAAAGGACACTGTATGAGCCCTTTTATTGTCACATTCTTTCTATATGTGAATGTTTTCTCTTGACGAAACATAACAAGTGGTTATCCTGTTTGAGCTTTTGTATGATAGCCCATACATTTGGCACACATCCTTCTCATATATGTATATATATATAGTCCAGTAAATATCCCACAATCATAAATTTGATCATGGAATGGTCAAGAGATTGCATTTAATTGAGGGGGCCATTTTTTGGTGCCGTGTGTCCCTTCTTCAGGATGGGGATAGAACAAGATAGATAAACATGCTTGGTCCCACTCACTCACTTGAACATGCATGAATCAATCCAAACACTTCAACTGTTAACAATACAGAATTACATCATGAACTGATCTCTATGAAGAAATTGCATACATCAACTCTCCATGCAGTTACAGTATTTATATGGGTTTTGTGGGATTTATTACCTGATTTCATCGTCTAATGATCTCCTACCATTGGAGCTTACACTTTGACTTATTTCGATTAGCACAGGCGCATCAGGCATGTCGTCAAGGTATGAAATCTAGCTAGCTACGTCAATGCATGGAGGGGTGGGGTGAGAAACCTGATTCAACGCCCAATCCGACTGATTGTAGAATCATACCTTTGTTTCCCTGTTTTTGGAGCAGTTCAGTGGGTGACTCTTGCATTTGAGAAAGCGTGCTTATCTCAAACACGCATGTGGTAGCTGAACCAGGAAAGTAAAATGTTGGTTTACTTAAAAAACAGTCTTTTAAGGAGTGGTTAAGATTGGACAGCTTCTTTTCCATAGATGACAATAGATTATGGGCAGGTACAGATATATATTTGTATATAGGGTAATATTCTTGAAATTTCTAGTGATAAAGATTAGAAAACTGAAGAGTGGTTGCTGCGTCACTCAATTACTCTATAAAGAACTAAACAAATTACAAAACAAAGGTTTTTTTCTTTTTTTTCTTTTTCTCTCCATTTTTTCAACTTTCACCACCATCTGCGTCATTTGATTTACCTACTCATAACAAGTCAAACCTTGTTAGTTAGGTTAAGCTCAAATCATGCCAGAACAAATTCCCAACTTTTATTGCAGAGTAATTCACCGTTTGATGTGCCATGATGCATGCTGATTTTTCGACTGCAATGGAAGTGTTAGATCTCTATTTTTGTGGCTTTATCAATCAAATTAAAATGCTGCGAGAAGATGGTTTTTTTTTATATTTTAAATTCACCTTTTTGTCTTTTATTCAGTGGTTATGAGCTACATTACAAATTACCATCTTTGTGCCCAATAATCGTCCTGATCTATTAGATGAAGGAAGGATTTAATTTCAAAACCCTACGCATCACCACCGTCAATTAAACTGCTTTTGGAAAATGGTTTACAATTTCATGCCCAATAAGTTCTCTTTCTCAACTTTAATGGACAAGCCAGGATACAAAGTTACCAAACATTGATTTTGTGTTAATGCTGATGATGATTATCATAAACAAAAATACAGAGAAACCGCAAAGATTACCCGTAATGCTTAGGGAGGGTAGAGTATTAATAAAGTGAGAATAAGGTTTTAAGGATCCAAGATTTTTGAAGTAGTAATCACATGGGGCCCAGTTTATCAGAGAGTGACACATCTGTACCATTTCATTGTTTATCGAAGTTCTGAGTAGTAGTCTCTCTCCTGTACCATGCCATTTGTAAATAAATAAATATAAAGTCTCTGGTACCATGCCACCGCCAGCGCCAACCTTGTGGCGTAGAAACTAGAGAGACCTCTCTCTTCTTCTTCTTCTTCATGTAAATTATGGAAGGGAAGAAGACAACAAGAAAAGAGAAGCCATCACATTGTCAGTTTTCATTACTCCCATCTCATTGTATACTCAAGAACCACAACCACCGTACAGATCTGCAATCTATCTCTCTCTCTCTCTCTCTCTCTCTCTCTCTCTCTCTCATAGTCTGATGATGTACAACTCACAATCAGCTCCGTGAGTGCCTTTGCATCTACTGCACTCTCTCTCTCTCTAATTCCCTCTCATACTCTTGACATATTCTGGATTCGTATATGGTTTTGGTCATGGATTCGTAGAGATGAATCGGAGTTTAAGAGAATCTCTGGTCGGAGGGAGGAATACTCCAGCGGGAACGCAGCACCGACGTGGTCTGAGTCTCACCGGAGTGTCCAAGGATAAGGACGAGAACTTGGATCTTTTCACTAGGAACCGCCGAAGTCCATCTGTCGCTTCGTCCGACGAATCGGACGGTACGAGTCTTCATCATCCCTTTTTGCTCTCTGACTCTTTCCATTTCCTTCTCATTTTTTTTTTTTTTGGAATTGGAAATAGTTTATTGTATACTTACCTATGAAATAAGATAAAATGGGGATACAATAGATCTTTTCTGTCTCTCTCTAATGGATTTCAGTTTCAGTGAAACTGGGGAGACTTTCAGTTGGATCAGCAAAATTGGCTAGGAGTCAAATGGATGATCTATTGTCATCTACCGATGGAGTAAAGCATGACTATGATTGGTAACATCCCCAACATGTTCCTTGATTCAATTAAATTATAATGGTATACTACTAGTAGCCAACTTCAGTTTTCTAACTTTTTGAATACCTCATTGCCGTCACCAATCACATAGATCATGTTGAGTTAAACCAATGGAAATTAGGAAATCACTGTTACTCTTGTTGTTCCATCTCTCTTAGGTGAAACTGTGCTGGCACAATAAATAGTTTGCTCAATTACTTTTGCCTCATCTGATTAATTGAAGGGCCATCAGAGCCTACACTTCTTACGGAACGATCATGGACCATGTCTACTACCATGTTTCACCGTTTTATTTTCCTGCTTTGGACATCTCTGCTATCTTGAGCTTATTTTTAACATTTAAATCTTCTTCGTATTTTGTCTGCTTGTCTGAAAGCAAAACTGATTCTATTGATATTGTAGGCTAGTGAACCTTGCTCAGTATGCTCTTTTCATTTTTAACTTCAATTGGCTGCTGTCATCTTTCTATGGGATACAAAGTTTATGGTATTAGGATAAGCCTGTGTGTTAAACCATTCTGGCCATCTTGATTGCCATATCTATTGCTGCATCCAGAGTCCTCTATTGTCACTTTGAAACTAATAGTATATCACAATGATTTCTCCTAAATGGGCAGAATTTGCTAAGAGAACACACAAATGTGTATGTATTTAATTGACTGTCTTGTAGTTCCAGAAGTTGGCACTGGCTGTAGGAATGGCAAAATGTATTAGAAGGCTAGAAGCACTAATGATAACTGTATTTCCAGTGCGCTATCTGTTTCAAGTTTGTCTTTTAATGCAGAAACCCCTTATATAGTTGAAGCATTTTTTTCCCCCCGATTGACATGATGGATCTTTTCACTAATGAAATCAATGAAGGTTAGATAGAATTGCAAAACTGAGAGCCATCAATCATTCCCTCTATTTTTCTCTATTGTTTACCATACTTTTTATTTATCTTAATGTTTGGTGGCTTACCTTTTATTCTCAAAAGAATGAAGTTTGACCATATTAGCAATTTTAAATGCATTGTCCCGAGTTTCACATACCAGCTGTTGAGAAGGAGTAGACAATGTTATAACATAATCTAGGGATGAAATAAAACACAACATTCTAAGCATGAAATGCCATAGTTGAACCCCCTGGAAAGTTGAGGATGGTCATGGGATGTTGTTTCTTCCCAAAAATGACATCCTTCGGGTGGAGGGTTGAGAGTTGGAAAGAAAACATCACATGGGGGTGGAATGGAGAGGTTTTTGCCTTGTTAGGGTCTTAATAGAGCATATGCACAGAATTTCAGGACCTAGTAGTGGTGACAGAATTTCATGGCCTAGAGCCTGGAATAGGTTCAAGGTGTTCAGATGTAGGTCTTGAGTCAGTGACAAAGTCTAGAGGCGATGCCCGTGTTGTCAAATTCCATGTTGCACTCGATTAGTAGATTGGTATAATATGGGACAAGTGGCAAACATGTAAAGAAATTATGTGGAATGCCAGTAACAACTTCAACAGAATATGGGACCGAAAAATTAATTTAGCACATAATTCAGCATGAACTTGTTTCTGATTGATGGCTAGATGTCATTATTTTGGATCGTTGGAAACTTGACATTTCTATACAACATTTCTTGTGCTATGATAGTTACTTGGGTGAAACTTGACTGAAATATCAAGCCACTATTCATTATTGGTGCTTTCCGATTTATTGGTATACCATTTCATGTTTATAGGCTGCTCACTCCTCCTGGAACTCCTCTTTTTCCTTCATCGGATGGAAGGGAGTCTCAACTACCCTCAGCAGCTCCAAAAAGTAGTTCTTTGGTTAGATCAGTTTCTACAACTAAGGCTTCAAGGGTATGAATATATGTTTTCTTTTCTTATATGAGAGTTTCGTTCAAAAGTTCAAATCATCACTAGTGCATTTGCCTCCTCTTTTATCTGCATGTGATGCATATAGAATAACGCATCTCCAGACAGAGAAAGAACTTTCCTCTTCTGTTTGGAAACCGAGAAATCTGCCTGATACTGAACTTGCTGATCCCAAAGCCAACCTATTTTAGTAGCTTATCAAATCTATAGCACTGATTTGGTTGTCTGGGAATTGGAAATGGCACAATGATAGTATTAAATGGTTATGTTGTTCTAATCTGGTCTATTACAGTTGTCCATGCCTTATCCTGAAAGAGTGAATTCTGAGTCCTGTCTGTTAAAGGCTGAGACTGAGGTTTCCTTGTGGGAATCTAATTTTAAGGAACTTGTTGAAAATTGGTGTTTTGGCATATCCTTTTTTTGGGGTCAAATTCTTATATGATGTTTTCCGGAAGCTTCAACCTAGTCTGAGAGATTATACTAGTCTTGACTATGAATTTAAACTGAATTCCAAACTAACTTTGATTATTTACTCTGGTGTATCTGTGACATTCAAAGACAAATAGGGGTCAAGAGTAAGTAGAAACTAGAAAATCATGAAAGTGACTATAATTGTCCGGTGGAGACATTCTTTTTGTCAAATGGGTTGAAATCAACACAATGGATCATAGTTTGGCCGGGAGTCTCATCAACCAAGTTACCAGTCCAAAATACCTGACTGTTTCGATGTCAGGCTGGCTTAGGTTTCTTCTCTATATTTGCACTAGTTTGGCTGCAAGCCAACCTCCTATTTCAGTCTTTTTTTATGATCTAATGTCAGTATAAATCTTTATTCAATAATGATTTGTTCTGGTAAATGGCATTTCCTAAATAAGTTGGGGAGGTGAAAATCATAAATGACCAATCTTTCAATTTCAGCTTTCAGTGTCCCAATCAGAGAGCAATCATCCCTTGAGATCAATCAGAAGCAGTTCAGTGACACGCCCTTCAATCTCTAGTAGTCAATATAGTACCTACTCAAATAAATCTACCTCAATCCTCAATACAAGTTCAGCGTCAGTCTCATCGTACACAAGACCGTCCACCCCCACTACCCGCTCATTTACTGCAAGACCTTCCACTCCATCTGCCCGTCCAGTGACTTCCCGATCCTCAACTCCTTCTAAAGCTCGTCCAGCACCCAATAGCTCTTCCATTGAGAGACCTAGAGCATCCCCAAATTCAAGACCTTCGACTCCAAGTTCTAGGCCCCATATTCCTGCAAACTTGAATACCCCATCCACTCGGTCAGTTTCTCGTCCATCAACACCTACTCGTCGGAATTCTGCACCTTCTTCATCTCCAACAGCAGCACCTCTGTCTCCAGCAGTAGGACCTTCAAAATCAGTTGGGTGTGTTCTATCTAATGGGCGCAATGCAGCAACAACTTCCCGACCTAGCTCCCCTAGTCCACGAGTTCGGCAACCATCACAACCAATGATTCTTCCTGATTTCTCACTTGAGACACCACCAAACCTGCGAACAACATTGCCAGACCGACCACTTTCTGCTGGTAGATCCAGGCCGGGTGTGGCTGTTACCATGAAGGGGAATATAGAGACCCCAACTCCTGCAAATTTTCCAAGAAGACAACCATCACCTGTTGTCTCTAGAGGAAGACTCACAGAACCCCCCAGAAGGGGCTGTTTACATGCCAATGGGCAAGTTGTTGATACAATGGAGTCTCGTAAGGCATCACATGTCTCAGAGCTATCAGCGCGGAAACCTATAAAGACTTCAGCAACATCCACAGAGAGCTCGGGATTTGGGAGGACTATCTCAAAAAAATCACTGGACATGGCTATCAGACATATGGTATGCATACTCTTCCTTCCTGCCAAATACCCATTTTTTAGGTTTCGTATCAAAATGCCTAGGTCAGGAAGTCTGCCTTTTCAATGTGGACTCTCATTTTCTTTCCACAGTGACTCACAGAAACATTCACACACAATCGCACCATTATCTTTTTGTTTAAACACGTCATTAACCATCATTAACCATCATATATTGTAATGATTGGAGCATCTTGTTGCTATTTTGATGCAAGATAAAATGCAATTATCACCATCACAATCCTTCTCAACTTGGGAAGTTTCAGTGGCAGTCACTTGTTTTCCATCGGTAGTTTTACCAGCTCTATCATGTTAGACAGATATTAATCAAGACGATTGATGTTCATCTCCACTGATTACCGTCTTTACGTTATCACCTTAATCACAATCAATCTCCTTCTATTATTGTTCTTAGCTTTGCCATAATAATTACCATAAGATTATTATCGATACTTGTAATGAAGTGGGGAATTTTTTTACAAAGAACCACGTTGATTTCCTGTTAGTTAGGCATGTAAAGATGTCTGCTTAAGCCCATGTAATTAAATAAATAAATAACTTGTTTGTGCTCACCACACAATATATAAGAGCGGTCCTCTCGAAAGAATTGCCATGTCCTATGTGTCATTGTATTAAATAGAGCCTTGTTCATGTGTAGATGGATTTTCATGTTGTCAGGTCTTTCCATGGTGTTTCGAAGTAATTTGGATTGAGACTGCAAGTGTGATGTTTAATAGTTTTTTAAGATCTCATTTGACTGACTTCTAAATTATGAAATACATTTACATTTTTCATATTATAGGAGAATAAGCTTTATCATGTTGGACCAATCTTAAATATGTTAATGTTCTACTCTTTAGGACATTAGAAACGGTACCGGTGGCATTCGTCCACTTTCAGGCACCACCCGCTTCCCTCAGAGCATTCGGTCTGCCAATCCAAAAAGCCAAACAGGTCGTACTTTAAGCGCTCCAGCTTCTGTCAATGGAAACCTGCCTATCAACAATAATGGTGTCATGTCAGGAAACGGAGACTATCTCAATAGGTCTCCTGAGAATGGGACGAAGAAAGAGAATTGTCGACTTTCAGCAAAACTCACTGAAGTGGACATCTATGAGAGCTCTCGGTATGATGCAATTCTGCTTAAGGAAGACTTGAAGAACACAAACTGGCTGCATAGTGTTGATGATAAGTCTGATCAAGGACCCATCTTTGATAATGGATTTGAACCTCTGCCCGAACCTTTTGACCCCTTATAGCCCCTGATGGGTGTTTGTTCTTCATGTTATTCATTTTTTTCAATGTTTGATTTTTTAAATTACTCGCTCGGTTTTAAAGAATGTAATATTTTAATTCTGCTTCTTTTAGATTATATAAGAGGGCGCCCATCAATGTATTGTTGCCCTCTCTACGTTGTTTCATCAGCCATAAGAGTGAAGAGCAGCCTGTGTTTTTTGTATGGAGCAAAAGATTTTCCTTTCTACATTTTTAGTTGCAAAGTAGAATTCGCCCTTCCAATTGAAAGAATGACAGTCCAGAGTACAATTAGTACGCTGCAGAGTCGTTCTTTTTTTATAGTGCGTGTGAATGAGTGCAGAAGCTGAGCCCGGCCCATCTACTGTCACATACAGAACAGTATCGTGGGCCTGTAGCAGCCAGGCCGTCAAACCACATAACATTAGCTGAGAGACCACCAAACCAGATAACATTGGCTGATCAGAAACATGAAACCTTAATTCGCTGGAGGCGTACAAGCTGACGGTACAAGGACCGATTATATATAAAACTACTAAGTTTTAAATAAGAAAATTTCTGACGTCCCAGCCAATAGGTGACAAGGAAAATAAGTCGGCCAGCTTAAATTTTGGGGACAATTGGAATTCTCCCTTTCTTGTTATCCTAATTATTATATATTAATATCAAGCTACATACGAATACAATAGTCTATCAGCTGGCAAGAAAGCAATGCCTATGAGCATGGAAAAAGTCAAAACAGGGGAACTATATATATATATATCATTCGTAACATACTTGAGAGTTGAGTCAACTAATGTTAGTTGGGTAGTTAAGCAAGGTTATATCCACCAAATATGTTATATTACCCGTACGCTTCAACCTCTCCAATTATCTGATGTACTTATACATACATGTACAATTACACACACACACACACATGCCTGCATATGTTTTTTATATACTAGCTAATTATAGGAAATGGTAGATTCATGGAAAAGCTTCATGTATTAGCAAGGTTGGTTATGACTAGCAAATATATATATATGGCTTGAGAGATTACGCATCATGAAGGACAAATAGGTGAAAATGAAGTGCTTTAGTTGAGCAGCTATATATGCAATTAAGTTAAAATGCATTGAAGTACTCAATCTAGCTAGTGATATTCAGTTTAGGTTAGACTATTGGTGTTGGTTTTGACAACTCCATAATAATTTTTTATCTAAAAGAAGAGAGAGGTTCATCCAACTATTGAAATTAAAACAACTACATTATCTGTCAAACGTAGTATTAGCTAGGAGGGCCAACTAACTTTCTACGCAGACCATAATTTACTTTATATACTGGCTTCTGCCTTTGGTTCAGGATGTACTTAATACATACTCTTTAGATTTCGCTTTCATATACTAAGAATGAAGTTCACCTATCTACAACTTCAACAAGGAAGAGTGAAAAAGGTGTCATTAACTTGCAAACCAACCACAGCTGACCTCATGACCATTTCATGGATAAATTAATGGATACTAAAAGTCCGAACTATATATATATATATGTTTTGCAAACTTCATGCTTATGCCTTTTCAAGGTGTCATAGAACACTTATAAATATAAGTGTCCCATTCTCACTGTTTGACCAAAAAAAAAAAAATTATAATTGTAATAGTAAGAATAATAAGAAATAAAAAAATAAAGTAAAACAGTTGTGTTAGGGAAATGCAGGGAATGAAAATTGCAAAGGGTATAAGACTGCGTAGCTCATGAATAAATCCAGGTTTCAAGTTTGTAAGCATGTGGCACATGAAAATTGCAATCGAGCACTTCTTCTTTGATCACGTCTATGCCCCTGAGTCTTCCAGTTCCAGACCCAGTTGTGATCTATATGTATTTATATATGTGTATATATATATTGGATTAGTGGCCAACTGGGGACCAAACCCACCCGATGACCCCATTAAATATAACTTCAATATGCACTTACATTCATGTTGTTCCCTTTTCCAAGATTCTCCCCCTCATTATATATGTATATTTTCACACATATAGAGATGCAGACTTTGAATCCCATAATAGTGGGCAGGCCAAAAGAATTCTTTTGCCCTTGTGTCTTAATTAATTTCTTTCTTCCATGCATATATGCGCGCGGCACGCACACAAATAAGTTTAAGATGGTTTTTTGCCTTGTTACCTTAGTTAACAAGTCTAAGATGGTATTGAACTTTGAATTGAAAAAAACACATTGTAACTTTGGATTGAGAGATGTTTCTGGACTGATTGAGAGACTAATATGTCCATTTGAACTGTAGTTTTTTGTTTTTTAATACATATCAGTCCAGAAACAATTCAAACAATATCGGAAAATGTCTAATTGTTTGAAAATCATCTAATAGTTATTAATGTCTGGCAGTTAATAATATTTTGCAGCAGGCCCTGTAAGCTGTTATGTTTCTTAAACTTGGGAAACAAAAACAGAAGCAAGCACTTTAACAAAACCCTAACCACCATACTTATAAGCCGACGATCACAAATTTCATTGGCAAGGCATAATAAGCATATTGTATTATGGGCTCAAACAACAAATATCATTTTTTTTTGTAGACATTTAAGAGTCAATCGAACTTGAAACCTAAACAGAAACAGAGTAATCCAGTGCAGTTGAACTATGTGGATGTTATATCTTATTTTTTTACGCGTTTGAGTGAGCTCCTAAATACTCACATTCAGTTAAGAAATATTGCAGAACTTGCAAACTATGACTTTTTCAGACACTGTGTAGTTTTTATGACTATCTTTAAAATGTTTTTGTGGTCTCATGTAAGGAGTTTTTTTAAATATTTTAATCAGACGGCAATTTAGTTAATGTTTGAAATCAAAAAGAATCTCTCAAACTAATAAGATGCCCCACGCCCCCATGCATTAAAGGGGTAATGTGGTGAAAGTACTCACTTGAAATTGTCATAAAATTTGAGCTCAGAACTAATAAAGTTGTCTTGAATCTGGTCGCTTATATAGAGGTGTCCAAGTTGTCTTGAATCTGGTCGCTTATATAGAGGTGTCCATTACAAGTAATGTTAGAGTCACTAATTTTGTTAATCAAAACAGATGAAGGGTTAGGTTTACCAGTTTTGTTACTTGTGTTCATCGTAATGAAAATATGATGAAAACTGGTGAAATTGCAGCATTTTGCTTCTTACAATAGTTAAAAATATGTGTCCCGAGCAGCGGCAAAACGGTAGATGAGCCAGCAAAAACAAATGGGATCATCCGGAGTAGAGAGATACGAAACCTATATAATAATAATAATATCATAGATGAGCCAGCAAAAACAAATGGCTAATCCGGAGCAGAGAGATGCCAAAACTATAAAATAATAATTCCTTAATCAGTTTCAATCATTAAATAAATTTCTGCATCCCTTCTTTTTTTTTTTATTCACACCCAAAATATATGGACCAGTTCGGAGTCCGGACTCTACTAATTTGTTTTAAAATGTTGTTCGGCGGAGCTCTAACAATTTCAGAGAGAGAGAGAGAGTGATGGCCAAAGCGTAAAGGAAGAAGAGAATATTATATATACATATATATATATATATATATAACACGCTGTAACATCATCGAGATCTGTGTCCGTTTTCCTCCGTTTGCTTGACGAAGAAGCTGAGGAATTTTTGTTAAATTTCCACATCGGAGTCTTTTTAACATTTGAATGCTCCAAAGCTTTTACCATCTCATGAATAGGGAAATTCTTTGTGTGTCGTATAAGAGAAGATAATGCCGTTGGAGGTTAGACAGGAAAATAGTTGCCTCTCTTTCAGCTTTTTAAGCTTCACAGAGTGCCAGTTTTCTCTGAGCAAATCCTTCCTCATATTCCCAAAAATTCAAGGTCTGATCTCTCTTTCTCTCTCTATATACCAACATAAACATATGCAAAGGTTTACATGTATGCATGTATGTGAATATGTTTGTTTGTATATGCCCTTTTATGTTAGTAATTTGCAAAGCTCATTGTCATTGAGGTTCGTTTTCAATTTCACTAGTAAGGAGAGATCTCCACGCAGCTCACCAGGCCTCCAATAGCTTACTATCCTACGAATGTCATTAGTTGTCTCGCTAAAAATTTTGACTTTTAGTCTTCTCTCTCTCTCTCTCTCTCTCTCTCTCTGTGTGCAATGTCTCTTGTTCTGTTTCAGACTTCGATCTAAAGGTGGACGATCAGAGCCTCAGTTGAAGTAAATGCCGGTAAATTTATTGGAAACCTCACTTTCTGGACTCATTTGAGCTTGACATCAACTTTGTAGTGAATGAACAGCTTTCCTCCTCAGACACTTGATTTAGATTCAAATGTTTGAAAAGGAAAGTGTTAAAACTTCACTTCACCAGTGGAATTCACGTTCTTGTTGAGAGAATTTGAGCTAAAAGTTACTGTAATGCCCAGTCCTTGTGTTTAAAGTACTCAAGAAACTCCTCCTTTGATAATTCTCTGCTCAGCCTATAGTTTTTTCTTTTCTAATATGATCTTGTTTTTTGATACTATTGATTTTATTTTTAAGGCTTACTTTTTAGGGCTGATATTTTATTGGGATAGAGTTGTGTGAGCCAAGGCGACCAAAGCAAAACATCTGTGTTTAGGTGTAAAAATCTTGTTATATAAGTTTATAACAAGGCCAATTGTTACTTTATCCATTATGCAATGTCTTTCGTATTAAAAAATGGATGACTGTTTCTTTTCCTATGTTTCTCAGATCTCTGGGTTTTTTTTTTTTTTTTTCCATGGGTGATCGATATGTGTGATTTGTACGATCCTAAATCTTCTGTCAATTTCATAGAAGATCTTAATATCTTAAAGGAGCAATAAGGAGCGCCCAAAGGGCGCACCCTTTTGCAAAGAAGATTAAACCTTTTCTTTTCCTTTTGATGCCTTAAATTATGAACATTTCAACATTCTGGTCTGAAAAAACAATTTTGTTCCTTCTTCCCGGTCAAGGAAACAAAGAGTTTTAACTAATTATGGAGTTTTCTATTTTTATCCTCAACTGAACTCTAGATACTAATAAGATTACTTCTTTCCCAAGATCAGTTCACCATGTGCCAAATGTTATGTAGAAAGGCCAGGACTAGATTGATACTATATCACTTTTTTTATATTTGGCAATTGGTTGGTACTACATTGTGACAATGCCCAATTAAAATTTTAATTTACTTTTAAGTTTGGATTGAGTGACGAAAAGTTCAGTTTCCATTGAAACAGAGCTCTCTGCAGTCATGATTTCAAGTATACTGTTCCCATTTAAGGAGAAAAAGAAGAGCTTCCACTCTTTAGAAATTATTCTTTTCATCTAGTGCTTCCTAGTTGCTTCATGATTTCTTGAGAAGATAAAAGTATGGTGGCATCAATCTACTTCCTAAGGCATGCTTTCTGCAAAATAAGGAAGATTTCTTTTCTCTCTGTTGTAATATGTATTGACTGCTGCCTTTTGTTTGCTGTATGCTCAGCTACTATTGTTCCATGGTGGTAGGAAGAAGGAGGGAAATGATCAGTAATGTACCAGGAGAACTAGAAGAATTGGTGAGATTAGACTCATCATAATCATCCCCTCCACAAAGCCAAAGCCAACAACTCTCCATGAGGCTATTCTCTTCTTTTGCAGCATTGCCTTTGCTCTTATTCCTTTTACTTGTCTCCCAAACTATTGCTAACCTCAATGTAGACAAGCAAGCCCTCCTTAATTTTGCTGCTGTTGTCCCCCATGGCCGAAAACTCAACTGGAAATCTAGTTCACCAATCTGCACCTCATGGGTCGGTGTTTCTTGCAGCCCAAATGGCACTCGAGTAATTGCTCTCCGGCTCCCTGGTGTTGGATTCTATGGTCCAATTCCAGCCAACACCATTGGGAAGCTGGATGCACTCACCATCCTCAGCCTTCGATCCAACCACCTCAATGGGGGTCTTCCATCTGATATTCTTTCCCTTCCTTCCCTCCAATATGTATACCTCCAACAGAATAGCTTTTCAGGCGATATTCCTTCATCTCTCCCCCCACAACTCAACTTTCTTGACCTCTCCTTCAATTCCTTCACGGGCAACATTCCAAACTCAATTCAGAATCTAAAATATCTCACAGGATTGAATCTCCAGAACAATTCCCTCACCGGACCCATCCCCAATCTCAATCTCCCAAGGCTTAAGCATTTTAATTTAAGCAACAACCACCTGAATGGCTCAATTCCATTTTCCCTCCAAAACTTTCCTGCTTCCTCTTTTGAAGGGAACTCTATGTTATGTGGGTCACCACTGAACAATTGCCCTATGAGCCCCTCACCCTCTCCTTCCCCAACTTACTTGCCACCGTCTCCTTCCCCAACTTATTTGCCACCTTCTGTTTCCCCAACCCAAATGCCACCTTTTCTTTCCCCAACTAACTTGCCATCCTCACCAATAGTCCCTCAAAAACAAAGAGCCAAGAAGAAACTCACTACAGGAGTTATTATTGCTATTGCAATTGGCGGTTCTGCAGTGCTGTTTCTTCCTGCTCTGATGATTGTGCTATGCTGTCTGAAGAAAAAAGATGGTGGAAGTGGTGGTGTGCGGAAAGGGAAGGCCTACAGAGGTGAAAGGAGTGAGAAGCCTAAGGAGGATTTCAGCAGTGGGGTGCAAGTGGCTGAGAAGAACAAGTTGGTTTTCTTTGGAGCCTATTCTTATAATTTTGATCTTGACGATTTATTGAGAGCCTCTGCTGAAGTCATGGGAAAGGGGAATTATGGGACAACTTATAAGGCCATTCTGGAAGACGGAACAACAGTAATTGTAAAGAGGCTGAAGGAAGTGGTGGTTAGTAAAAGAGAGTTTGAACAACAGATGGAGATAGTGGGGAGGGTAAGTCAGCACCCAAATCTTGTGCCTCTTCGTGCTTATTTCTATTCCAAGGATGAGAAACTCCTGGTTTATGACCACATGCTGGTTGGCAGCTTGTCCACACAATTGCATGGTATATCATACTTCTTGCATTTTCTGTTTTTCTAATTTCTAAGTTGCATATTTTCTATCTGCAGTACATATAAAAAGAGAAAAAAAAGAAAAAAGAAAAAAGAAATCTCTTTACTCATCACACAGCATGAATCAACCATTTTACACCAATGCCCTTGTAAAATCATATATGGGCATTTGCGGGACTCCAGGTAGATAACAACCAATGAAAGATCTGCTTGAAACAGGCGTAGAATTGAAAATTTAGATATACTCTATAAATCATATTACTCCTCTCATCACATTTTTTGTGTTGTTTAATGACTACAGGAAACAGGGAGACTGGAAGAGTGCTTGACTGGGAATCCAGAGTAAAGATTTGCCTTGGAGCCGCCAAGGGTGTTGCCCATATCCATTCTGCTGGTGGTGGGAAATTCACACACGGAAACATCAAGTCCTCCAACGTCCTCCTCACCCAAGACATCCACGGGTGCATTTCTGATTTTGGCCTAACCCATCTCATGGGCTTCCCTACTGTCCCACCTAGAAGTGTAGGCTATCGAGCCCCTGAGGTGATTGAAACCAGGAAATCTACCCAAAAATCTGATGTTTACAGCTTTGGTGTTCTCCTCCTGGAGGTACTGACAGGCAAAGCGCCACTGCAGTCACCAGGCCATGATGATGCGATTGATCTCCCAAGATGGGTTCAGTCTGTAGTTAAAGAGGAATGGACAGCAGAGGTGTTTGATGTTGAGCTGATGAAGTATCAGAATATAGAAGAAGAGATGGTGCAATTGCTTCAGATTGCAATGGCCTGCGTGGAGAAAGTGCCAGACAAGAGGCCTAAGATGGACGAAGTTGTTAGGATGATTGAGGAAATCCGACCATCTGACTCTGAGAAGTAAAAACAGGCCATCATCAGGGAATATATAACAACTTATGAATCCCAACCACTCAGACACCTTGACGGCTGCTACGCTTAATTACACTGCTGCTCCATATTCTTAGGTTTGCATTTTAAGAGTTCCTTTAGCTCCTTTTCAACAGTGAAATTGTGTTCAAACCATCATGCCAGTTCTAACGGTTAAATGTATCCAAAATGTTGATTGTTTACGATGTCTTATCAATGTTAATAGTTAGCAATCCAACGATTCAACGATCACATATATCAACCATCTATCATTTCACAGAACTAGCAACATATATCACATCTTAGGCTACGACCAAACCTAGAAAATCCAAGGATAGTCCGGACTTGTTAATTGTCTATGTTTTTCCATTGAACAACTACATCAAAGCAAAAGACGAAACATGGTTAATTTGTAAAATTTTAGCAGTGTATCCTCCTCCCCAAGAATGGTTATAATGTGCTTGTAGCAAACAATGTATATGACCCCATTTGGGTCCATCTCTGATCTATACGGTACATGGAATTTCACCCTTGCTACAATGACAATGAATGGATTATCCTGAATTAATTGTGGAACATTGTGTTTTTTTATGATAGGGTGTTGGCTAATTTGTATACACCTTGACTAATTTCAAACTTATAATTTTTCCATCATACACAAATCAATAATTAATAGGCCAAAAACTTTAGAGTTGATTCTAAAAAATTGATAACACTCAAGAAGTTTCAAACTTGAAATATTGTAGGAAGAACTTCTTTGTCATTCAACTCTTGTTCATCAAATCAACACAGTTGACGTATCTAGAAACAGAAGACATTAACCGGAAAGGAGCCGACAATAACCGGCACGGAACCCCAATTAGTGGAGCTTCAAGCCAAAGTGTCACGGGTCGCTTCCTTGCGCCCCATGACGTCCCACGCAAGTGCCTTCGCACTTGCCCTAAGGTCCCAAGGTGTGCCAAGAATGGTGGAGGACGGATGCCCAACAACGTGCCAAGAGGCTCCAACAAAAGGCCAAGGGGTGCTCAACCAATGCACAAGGCAATATGCTTCAAAGACGGGCCAAATGGTGCTTATTTGATGGCCAAAACAATGCCCAAGCATTGCCCAAACAATGCCCAAACATTGTCCAAAACAGCCCTAAAACAGCCCCATTTATGCCCCATGAGATGCCCCAAGACAGCCCCAAAAATGCCCCACATGGCAGCCAAGGCAGCCACCAAGTGCCCAACGTGGCAGCCATGGCAGCCAGCCAAGGCAGCAAGGCAGCAGCCAGCTGTGGCAGCAACAAGGCAGCAAGGCAGCAGCCAGCTGTGGCAGCAACAAGGCAGCAGTGCAGGCAGCAGCGGGCAGCAGTGGCGCTCTTGCGTTTGTGGGACGATCCGGCCATATTTTGCCGCACAACCTAGGGTCCAAACCCTTGTATATATGTAGGAGTTTAAGTCCTAGCAAGCCTTTTGATGTAATTCCCTCCGTGGCGATGATGAAGGGCCAATGCCAAATTTACACATAGTACACCTTTTTGGTGCATCTTTGGCATGGCATTTCTCCTAGCTCCGGAGGGCAAATCAAGCTAGGTTTTTTTATGTATATAGCGTTTATGATGTATTTTCCCATTCCTAGAGTTTAGAATTTTTGGACAAGTGTGGAATTAATGAGAGTCCGTTATGACTCCTCGGGCACACACTATGTTTCCACTTGTCAGTTTGTAAATGGCTAAAAATGCTACTATAAGGGGGGGTATGTATGTCAACAACCTCCCCCACCACTTTTCTTGTAATCAACCAAGCACTTGTTTTTCATCTTCTAAGCATTGTAAATACTTTCTTAGCAATGAAAATGTACTCTTTTGTTAATTTCTTGTGTATTTCTTTCCATCAATTTCCAATGTAAATGCTTGTATTGTGCCATCAAATTGCTTTGTTTGTAATCAACCGGTGGAGACTTGAGATTGGCGGGCTTGTCAAGGGAGCTTGGCGGGCGCCACACGGGGGCATTGTGACATTCAACTTGCTCACAAGTGCCGCCCCGTGACACAAAGGCAAGACACATTAGGAATTGAGATGCGCCGAAAACATTCAATATGTATAAAAAGAAAGTGATAAATTTAGTTAATATCAATCCATAACTATTAGAATCCATTGCACAAACTGAACTGAATATTCGGAAAAGAAAAAAAAATCTTATTATAATTTTAGGTGAGATTTTTACCAAAGCTTAGTTGAACTCTCAAATCGAATCGACAAGCACAAACAATCTGCAAAAAAAGAAGACAATGAGAATAATTTAACTCTCTTTGGGTTGAAGTCACTCCGATGATTAAGTTAACAAGCTTAATCATATTAAATCGAATAAAATATAGAGAGTTAGAACTCAAATGAACGTACCTATTAATAAAATATAGTCAGTCTTCCCATTTTTAAGGCGAGAAAAGACGCAATTAGAAAAGTAACGAGAGATCAGTTGGAATATTTTAAGGATGTCTCATATTGAGCCTAGAACAAGTCAATGTGAATAAAAAATTCATTTAATCATTCATTTATAGACAATTCCAAATTAATTGCTTGATGCGTTCACCGACACAAAGGATGTGACAAAATCACATATATCAGCTGCTAATACTTCACTACATATTAATGTCTCTGTAAGACAATCTATTAGTACAGCAGCAAATAAATTTAAAACATGTTTGAAGCGTGGGAGGCCTGTTTGTGCCAAAAACACTGTTCCCAAAAAAAAAAAAAGACACACGAAAAAAATGTTGGCCCAAAAAGAAACCTAAGAAGGGGGTGAATTGGGTTTTTCAGAAATTAATATCAATTAAGATTAATTAAAATTAATCTAATCAATAGAACAGTGATCAAGATATACATACTGCAATCCAATCAAAAGAGAAATGAAAACAAAGCAATAGAAAGCACACTAAGAATTAGCGAGGTTCAACCACAATTCGTGGTCTACGTCATCACCCCAGGATCCCCTTGAAGTCTTCCTCCATTATGCAATCTCCAATTACAAAATGGATGTTGATTTACCGAGTGCTCAGCTCATTTTTACACAAGAACTTCTTCCCAAGTTCTTCCAGCTGCCAAGTGGTTTTGTCCAAGATCCACTCAAACTTACAATAGTTTTTCTTCACAAGAGAGCTCTCAAACTCTCACTTATAGGTGTATGAAGTTGTACAAATGAAATACAAACTCTCTATATAGAGTAGATAGGAAAAATAAAATCTCACTTCATGCCAAAACAAATACAAAAGAAATGTTCAAATTTTCTCAGTTTGATCAGTCAGTGGCACATGTTTTTCTTGTATCTCTTGTATATAAATGTAATTGAAAACTTGTATATAAACCTCTGTATTGATTTCATCCGTTGGAGGTTATTGGGGCTCATTTAATGCAATTCCAGTCCGTTATAACGTTAGAAAAACTAGTCGTCATCTTTCAGGTGTCGACACTTGGTTTCATGTGTCAACACATCTTATCTATATTTTTCAGATGTTGTCCACTGTCTCCATTTGTCAACATATCAACTCCATGTGTCGACACTTGATCATTCTGTCTTCAAATATTTAGCCTCTGTTTTCATGTGTCGACTCTTCATTTTCATGTGTCGAGACATTGCCCAGAAATCTTCATTTATTCTTTCAATGATCAAGTTCAGTTTTAACAATACTATAAGATCTTCAAGGAGTTTTCTCTTTGCGGTATGATGATCAATCAAAGTCTTCAATTAACCAAAGTTGTTCTTTAGTCAATTTGGATTGAATCTATCATTTGATAATCATCTTTTCTTGGTTTCCAAACTGTCAGGACTTCATTCCATCAATGCCAAGCTCTTCTTTTTCATTGCCGAGCTTTCTCTTTCATTTAGACTTTCATGTGTTGACTTAAAGTTAACCCTTGTTGACTTAAGGTTAATTCCCATGTTGATTTTGATGATAACTAAACCTTGTGTTATTTTACTAATGAATCTACTTAGTGTGCAGATTAACAAAGTTCATAATTTAGACTTAAAGTTCAATATTAAGTCTAATGCATGTCAAAGAGAATGCACAACGAATTCAAAAATCAAGCAATGAATTCTAAGAGTTATACAATGAACCAAACAGAGGATTGTCGCCTATCTCTACTTCAAGCAAATGTCTTACATTCGAAGAGATTGAAGGTGTTTAAATGAAGTTTTCATCAAAGTATGCATAGACTCAATAAGGATTAATTTGCACTCAAGAAAGGAGAAGATCTCATCAGAATATGAAAAGATCAGTTGAAGAGATTGAAAATGCTCAAGAGATGAATTCATCTGGTATGCTAAGACCAATTCAAGACAATGTGATTAAAGTTGCTGAGAAGATGGCTCACAATGAATATCTAATCCCTACCTGAAATCCAAGTGAAGAATTCTTCTACAATATACAGGATCAATGAAGACTAGATGTATGAAGAGACTTCATCATGTCTACAATGGTCTCAGTAAAGTGTTTTTAATGAAGAATGAAGAATTGCTAGCAAAGAGAGGAAATCAGAAATCAAGTATTGTGAAACTCTACGCAATTGAAGAAGCTTGGCATTGAAAGAGGATGTTCTACAATGATAGAAGGAGCTGAGCAAATGAAGAAGAAAAGATGAACATTGATCTAATGAAGCCTTGATAGTTTGAGAGTCGAGTGAAGATCAATATTCAGTGATTGATTCAATCCAAATTGAATAGAAGTTAACTCTGATGAGTTAAAGAGATTTGATTGATCATCATACCCCAAAGACATACTCCTTGAAGATCTTATACCAGTGTTTTGATATACTTGATCAATAGAAATCTGAAAGCAGATTTCTGGGCAATGAGGGGACTCATGGAAATGAAGTGTCGCCTCTTGGTCACAGAAGCAAAAAGGCCTGAAAATAAATTGGACAATGAGGAGACTCATGGAAATGAAGTGTCGCCTCTTGAACACAGAAGCAAAAAGTATGGAAACCATATAGACAAAGAGTGGACTCATTGAAATAAAGAGTCGCCGCATGGAGACAGACGCCAAGGCTTGAAGATGACATGAACAATGAGCGGACACATGAAGACGAAGAGTTGCCTCTTGGCAGCAGAAGTAAAAGGCTTGAAGATAATATGATCAATGAGCGGACACATGATAATGAAGTGTTGCCTCATGACAGCAGAAGCGGAAGATGTAAAGACAGAATGAACGAGGAGTCGTCTCATCGATATGAAGAGTGGACTCATAAAGTCAGTGAACAACATCTGGTAAATGCAGAAACAAAAAGTGTCGACTCCACAAATCTAAATACGACTCCCTCTGATATAACGATTATTTTTCTTAACGTTATAACGGACTGGACGTGCATTTATGATACCCAACCACCTCTAACGGATGGAATCAATACAAGGGTATATATACAACCTTCCAGCTGCATTTATAGAAGAGATTGAAGACAAAAACAAGATCAACTGACTGAATCATTGATATACTCTGAATATTCCTCCTATCTTCATTAGTGAGCTTTGAATGTAAAATTTACTCTTGCTAGAGAGTATTAGTCACTTGTATAGTTTCATACACTTGTAATTGAGAGTTTGAGAGTTCTTTTGTGAAAGCAAAACTCTTGTAAGTTTGAGTGGAGCTTGGACAAAACCACTTGGGGATTGAAGAGCTCGGTGAGAAGTTCCTATATAGTGAGCTGAGCACTTTGTCAATCAGCAGCCCATTTGTAATAGGTGATTACATAGTGGAAGAAGACTTCAAGGAGGTCTTAGGGTGAGGACGTAGACCACGGTTTGTGGTTGAACCTCGGTAAATTTGTGTGCCCTTTCTATTGCTCTGTTTTCTTCACTTCTCCTATTTACATTGCATTGCATATAGATTGACTTTTGTTACATTGCTTGGATTAATTTTAATTAATCTTATTTGCTTTTAATCTTTGAAAAACCCAATTCACCCCCCTCTTGGGGTGCTTATTGGACCAACATCATGATGCCTTGTTGCCGATCTCTACCTTTTTGCTGCATATCCTTCTTTCCTCTTTAAAATCATCTCAATGAATCTTTTATAAGCTTGATGAAGTCTACTATTAAACATCTTGATTTCTCTTAATGCATATTATCTTCATTTAATCTTTACATCTTAAATGAAATCTTCACTTAGATTCTTGGTAGAGATTATATAATCACGATGAATTCTCTTCTCAAACATCTTCAATCTCTTCAATTGATCTTTGCACACTTGATGAAATTTTATTTTGAACACCTTTAATCTCTTCGAATACTAGTCAACTTCATTGAGTCTATGCACAAATGATGAAATCTTTATTTGAACACCTTCAATCTCTTCGAATGCAAATCATTTGTTTAAAGTTGGAACATGTGTCATTTCTCAGTTTGGTACATTGCATGACTCTTAGAGTGCATGACTTAATCTTAGCTTGTTGTGCATCCACTTTGACATGTATTAGACTTAAAGTCAAACTTCTAAATCTAAATAATAAACTTTATTAATTTGTACACTAAGCAAATGCATTAGTAAAATAACACAAAGTTTAGTTATCATCAAAATCAACATGGAGATCAACCTTGAGTCAACAAAAAATACATAAGCAAGTTGGTACTCCTGAAGAGAATATAATGTCTAAACTTCCTAAATAAGAGAATCTTGAAAAAGAATTCTTAGAAGAGAAACCTCCTAAAGAGATATCTCTTGTAAGTGATATGGTACCTAAAAATAATGAGATATCAATATGTTATATGAATACAAGAGAAAACTAGAATACAAATAAGATAGTTGTCGACATCATATTTTCATTTAAAGTAGCTCTTGGTATTACCAAAAGTAATGAAGAGACCGAACCACAGACAGTCGACGAATGTCGACGCAGAATTGATTGGTCAAAATGAAAAGAAGTTATTGAGGCAAAATTAAACTCATTAGCACAATGTAAAAGTATTTGGACATGTAGTCCACACACCTGAAGATGTAAAACCAGTTGAATATAAATGGGTATTTGTAAGAAAGTGAAATGAGAAAAAATAAAATAATACGATATAAAGCCCTACTTGTAGCACAAGGTTTCTCACAGAGACCTGGTATTAACTATCATGAGACTTATTCTCCTGTAATTGATGCAATTACATTCAGATTCTTGATTAGTTTATCAGTTTCATAAGGAACAGATATGCTTCTAATGAATGTAGTGATCGTCTACTTATATGCAAAATTGGATAATGATATATACATGAGAGTCCCTGAAGGATTTAAGATGCCTGAAGCAAATATCTCAAAACTACGAAGTCTATGGTCCATCAAGCTTCAAAGATCTTTATACGGGTTAAAATAATTCTGTCGCATGTGGTACAATCGTTTAAGTGAATATCTCTCGAAAAAAAGAATATGTACACAATACAGTTTGCCCATGCGTTTTTATTAAAAAATCAGAATCCGTATTTGTTGTCATTACAGTATATGCTGACGATTTGAATCTTATCGGAACTCATCAAGAGATTACTAAAGTTGTTAATTATTTGAAAGAGTAGTTTGAAATGAAAGTCTTGGGAGAACAAAATATTGTCTTGGATTACAGATTGAACACTTGTCAAATAAAATTCTTGTCCATCAATCAACATATACTGAAAAGGTTTTAAAGCAGTTTTACATAGACAAAACTCATCTATTAAGTTCTTCAATGGTTGTTCGTTCACTAGATGTACAAAAATATCATTTTCGTTCTCGAGAAGATGGTGAAGAACTTTTTGGTCCTAAAGTACCATATTTTAGTATAATTGGTGCTTTTATATATTTTGAAAATTGTATAAGACCTAATATAGCATTCCCTGTTAATTTATTGGCAAGATATAGTTCTGCACCATCACAAAGATATTGGAAAGGAATTAAGCATATATTGCGTTACCTATGAGGGACAACTGATATGAGCTTATTCTATTCAAAGTAGTCACAACTTGAATTAATTGCCTATGTAGACGCTGGTTACCTTTGTGATCCACATAAAGTTCGGTCTTAAATTGGGTATGTGTTTACTTATGCTAATACTGCGATATCCTAGCGATATGTGAAGTAAATATTGACTGCAACTTCTTCAAATCATTCCGAGATAATTGCAATTCATAAAGCAAGCCGAGAATGCATATGGCTGAGATCCATGATTCAACATATTCAAAAAAGTTGTGGATTATCTACGATAAGAAATACCTGGACAATATTACACGAAGATAATGTCGCATGTATTGCATTTATTAAGGGAGGCTACCTCAAAGGTGACAGAACGAAGCATATTTCTCTAAAATTCTTTCATACATATGAACTCTAGAAGAATAGTGATATTGATGTTCAACAAATATGTTCAAGTGATAATTTAGCAGGCTTATTTACTAAAGCACTACTAACTACAATATTTGATAAACTTGTGCATGATATTGGTATGCGCCGTCTCATAAATCTTTCATGAAGCAAACAAATTCTTATTGTTCATGGGAAGTTAAGCATTGTACACTTTTCCTTCACTAAGATTTTTTTCTACTAGGTTTTTCTAGCAAGGTTTTAATGAGGCAGTTTTAACATACCCTAATATGTATTGCAGTCATCCAAAGAGGAGTCTTATCACTTTATGGATGACCTCATCCATCATATCAAGTTCTAAGAGCATTTAAGTCAATTTGTCCAGTGTAACTCGACCGACTTGATCAAGTCTTGTGGATGAAGAATTCGACTTGCTACCTTAACTTCGGATCATAATTATCAGAAGCGGACCATATTGAATGGTTCAACTGGTTGAATTAGGAACTGAACTTTTAACCAGTACGGTTTAATTAATTCATCGAAACTGCATGTGAACCGGATGAATGGGCCAAATTTTTTAAAAAATCGGCTGGTTTAACTGAAAAAACCAATGACTAACTTTGACTTTTCAAATAGTTTACAAAATTTAAGTTTATGTTCAGATGAAGATTTGAACTTATGACTAACATAAAAAGTTTGACCACTTTATCACCAAACCATTACTTAGTTGGTGATTAATTTTATCATATTTAATATATATAAGTTATATAATAAGTAATATATATATAACACTATAATACCATTTGAACCAATTGAACTAATGAATCGGGAATTGGTGCTTTGACCGGTTTAATGTCTAGTTCGGTTCTGATAACTATATTTCGGATCGGTATAAATAGGAGCTTGAGTAAAGTTTGAGGTACAACTAAAAATAGAGAGAAAATAAAAAGAAAAAAACAGGGAAAAAATAAATGAAAGCAAAGTGTAGATAAATCATCAAAGATCATATTATATTTTATTTAGTTCTGCATTATCAATAAAGTTTTAGAAGGTCCAGAAGATCAACACTTAATTGTTTTAAAAAAATTAATATGATAAATATTTGTTAGTTCTTAAAAAACTATTCAGTATACTTTATTTTAAATTATTTTTCATGCTTTATATTCTTTTAAGTTTTATAACACCCAAAAACATCAGAGGACGTACAAGAAATAAAGGAATATGTGAAGGGTATAAATGGCAAAATGGCTTCTTGGGCATCTCTATTAACAGCTCTTGGGGGACGGAGGAATCGTCCTCTCCCAAATCGCGAGCGTTCAAAATCAGGGCGATAGCGGAAAAGCTCGTGTTGGGGTGGGAGGGAGAGTCTTCTCCTTAACCCTCAGACTCAGAGGACTCTCTTTCTCTGTTTGTGTAGAAAGGAGAGAGTGTGGGGTGTGGATCTGCTTCAAATCCTCTCATCTTTGCCGCTATTTCCGTCCAATTGCGATTTCTAGAAGCCCTTTGCATTTCTCACTTGGAAAAACTTCGATCTCTGGTATTCATTTCATATCGAACAAGTCCTCCTCTTTTTTTTTCTTTTTTCTTTTTCTTTTTAGGGTCCTACAATTAAACGTTTACTAGATCAAGGTTTGATTCCAATGCTTCATTGGGGCATTTCTGATGGTTTGTTGGGGCATCTCTGATGTTTTGTTGGGGATTCACTAAGTAGGTTGATTGTTTACATGTCTGCATGTATGTGTTTGTGTATGTATTTGTGGTTTCAATTTGTTGTATTAATCATGTTTACTATGGGTGTTTTTAGTTCTACAGGTCCACGGTTTTCAGAGAGTGTTGTTGTATATTGGTTGAAAGGAGCATGGCCTCAAAGCGTATCCTGAAGGAACTGAAGGATTTGCAGAAGGATCCTCCTACTTCTTGCAGTGCTGGTATGATATCTAGCCAGATTTCTCTGTCTAGTTGGATGGTTTGGTGCATGTTGTCTCTGCCTACGGTATTCGCAGACAAGTAAATCTTGAAAAATTATGGTGGCGAAGACCATTTGTTTTACCACTCAAGTGAAAAAGTTAGTGATAATTGATTCATTACATTCTACACTATATTTAGAAATGATTAATAGCAGTAGTTACAGTACGATTTATGTTACTGAAATCAGACCCATAACGGCGGGCAGTTCTATTCATTCAACTACAATGCACATTTTTTCTTTTTCGCTGTTATTGAAAACACAAATATGACTTCTTGTTTGTTTTGTCACGTAACAATGCACCCGAATCTTGTTGCTTATAATGCCTTATAGCGCACCCATATGTTGGGATGCCCGCAGTGTAGTCACTTAATTTCCATGAATCATTAGTAAATAACAGACTACTACTCAAACTACAAGTAGTTAAATTGATTTAATTCTTTCTGTTTATTCTGTTTCTATTCTCTTGAAAATTCAAGTTGCATTGCTGAAGTGGTGCATGGATTGGTGTTTTTTTGGTTTAAAGATAGTCATGTTGCTCTTGAAATAGTATCCATTTTGTTGGTTGCTTAAAATAATTGTTGTCTAGACACTCTTTAGTCTTCAGTCTTCACTTCTTCAAGGCACCATCCGTGAGGATTTGTGTCAATTTCTGACCTTAGCAGAACCTATTACAAGCCTGAATTAAGGAGCATGGTTGTGGAAGAAAAAAGCCAATATAAACATTTGCCCTCATCTTTGGACATGATTTCTGGTGACACATCTTTTTCCCATTTGGTTCTCTTTTTGTTGGTGATGGGAAGCTGTGGTTGTTGTTTGTCCATGTTGCAACACTTCTAACTTCTGACAGCATCCACTTTTCTATTGAACTGTTGCCCACTGAGTTTTATGCTCCTGCTAAACATGGGAATCACATTACATGCTCTCCTTGATAAAATAATGTTTTTTATAAGTCCTTGATAGATTAATCATGATACATATTTGCTCCCTCTGCCCTTCATCAGTGGATTAAGTATATTCCTTTCTACTTCAAGTATGTGATGATGGTTACATGGCCATTCCTCATGTCAAATATATTATGCTTTAATTTTCAGATGCTTGTTTTGTTTGTAACAGGCCCCGTGGCTGAAGACATGTTTCATTGGCAAGCTACTATAATGGGACCTCCTGACAGCCCATATGCTGGAGGTGTATTTTTAGTTACTATTCACTTCCCTCCTGATTATCCTTTCAAGCCCCCAAAGGTATATTTTTTGGCATATTTATGTTCTTGTTATAGGTGCTAGTTTTGTTTGCCAACCTTAATGTGTGTTTCGATGCTTGACTTTTCGAAGTATTTATTAATAACTAATGAGTCATCTAGTTCTACAGTTGTTTTCTGATTGTTGTCCAGAATTTGTGAAAATCATTTTTATCTTGGGACTAGGAAAGCAACGGTTCTTTGCTTCCCACTTATTCTTACTGGCATCAAATCTATGGAAGTTTAACAATGCCAGAACTATTAGTTTTGAAGAACCAGGCCACAAAAAGGCGAAACAGCATTATGATCTGTATCTGATCTTTTTTATTTTTTAAGGTGATGAAAAGACACATTGATTGCCATCTCATGGTTTTTTGCATCGGATAATAACTTTATAGGTTTAACAATATTTGTCTTGGACTAGTGAAAGATATTACGTTCTTTTTTTTTTCAAAAAACTAAACTTAAGGCACAGGTTGACTGCACATATAACATTTCTCTTGGTAAATGCTCTTCTTTTGAATATTCAAATGCCTTCTCTACCTTCTCATATCTAAATGATTTTCTGCCTTGTTTCTATCTAAGGGGGCAGGTCAGACACATAACTAAAGGAAAAAAAATTCATTTTCCTGTTTCCATCCTCCTCAATTATTTTTTACTTTTTCTCCACACATCTCTATGCTTCTGCAAATGGATACTACATTTGGAAGTGTCGGACATTCTTCCCTTCTCCCTTCCCAATATTTCTTTTGCCCTTGTCTCTGTGACCAGGTTCCTCTGGACCTCAAACTAGAGGAAGGTATATGTTAGAGATAGGACTGCATGAGTTTTCTTGGTTGGATGTTCGGATAGCAAACTTGGTTTCCTGGATATCAATTTTGGGCCATTGGAGGGACAATAAAGTGATGTGAGGAAAATTTTCCATTGATGAAGATGGTATCAATTTTATGTTATGTACTAGAATAGGAACAAAATCTTGTGTGGACCGGTTTTATACCTTTCTACACCATGACCTTGTTTTTTTGGGAAGAAATTCTTCATATTATTCTTCAAAATTATCTTGTGACTGCATTAACACATTGAATAACTGTTTCTTCAAACTGGTCAATTGGGTACTTCTGCGGTTCCATGTTTGTGCAATGAACACAGGAAATTTCAGGATTTGGTTCTCTGTTGATCCTTTTAAATATAAAAAATCCACAAATTCTGAAGTGCTAAATTACTCTGAAATCATGCTTGGCATGGATTTTTTTGGCATGCATATTCTACATTTATGTGCTATTATATAATGGAGATTACCAGTTTGTCGTTCCCCTTTTTTTTTCGTCTTTCCCAAAATCCTTTTATTTTTTGCAAATAATTTGACATTTGTAATTTTGCAAGGGATATAATAGGCATTGGGAATTCTTTTAATGTTTAAATTCATGTGCCGTAATCTCATGTAAGAAGGCATGGAAGATTGATCCTCTGTGCATCTTGTGGTGCATCTAGAAGGAGTGTAATTGGAGAATGTTCAAGGAAAGTTTTTTACCTGTTCATAGACTCAATGCCTCTTTATTGCATACTTCTTTTTGATTGGCGATAAATTTTTTGTGAATGTTCTTTGATTTTATTGGATTTCATTGGAGATTTTAATTTTGGTATGGGGTTTTAGATGTATACATCCAGTGTACAGTGGAGGCACCCCCTCTGGTGCTATTTTGTGATTAATATTATTTCATTTACTTATAAAAGAAAATCTCGCGCAAATACTAAGTAGGAAACTATTTTAAGTGACAAGATAGGAAAAGATAGTTAATTGTGAATAGGTGAGAGAGAGAGAGGAAAGTAATAGAGAAGTAGAGGGACCATTACATGCCATTGGATAAGGACAAAAAGTGTCCTAAAGACAAAAGAAAAATAAAAGACACGATAAAGTAGTGCAAAGTTCACACTCACTGTGCGAGACTTCCTTCTCATACATGTTTGTATGCTTTGACACATGCTGCACCATTCTGTGAGTTATTTTTCTTCTTCCACTAACGGTATTGGCATGCCCATTTTTTGTGAATAAAGAATGACAAAGACATAAATGTCTTGTTGAAGTGCTAGAGTATTGCATATGGTGTGTCAATTGTAGAAAATGAAGCAAAAGGTCTATTGAACTTGCAAAATATGATGTTTTGAAGTGTTGTTTCAATATCTATATGTTTGAGAAGGCTAACGATATGTATCTTCTAGGTTGCATTTAAGACTAAGGTCTTCCACCCCAACATCAATAGCAACGGAAGCATCTGTCTTGATATCCTTAAAGAGCAGTGGAGTCCTGCTCTTACCATCTCTAAGGTTTGAATTTTGCTTCCCCCAATTTACTGATCTTTGAGAGTACATTTTAACCCACTGTTTCCATATCAGAATCTGTGTAATTCTTATGCTGGTTTGCTTGTTACCTGTCTTAGCACCGCTAAATATCTGCATTACTTGTAATTGGCCCATATTGTGCTGGAAAATGTTCACATATTCGAAAGATAAAAGGAATAAATTATTTGAATTTATAGTTACTTATGTCAAAAAATAGAAGCATAAATTATTTAAATTTACGCTCCTCAAATCAAAGATTTGGGTAGAGTTAGATTTGAAAGGTGCTTTCCAAGTGTGTTGTTCATCATATGGATCCACTATCTGTGTGTGTGAGAGATATTCTAAAAGAAGTAGATGGATATTTGTCAATGTTTTTTAACTGGTATGATGCTATTACACTTATTAGACTCAATTACCAAACACGTTGCACAGACCACTAGTCTATGTTATATATTTTGAACCATATACTTATCTACCTCTAATTTTTGTTAAAGATGTTGTGTAAGTGAGGTATGAGGGTCCATTTGTAACACTGTCCATATGCTAGAGCATTGAGGGGGACTATATCCAGAGAATGACCACAGAGTATTGCGTTTTTTGTACTAAAGAATGAAGATGATGTTCGTTGATAGATATCAAAGTTTATAGGTTGGGAGTCTTGGGACTTGTTTTGGTATGGATTCAATTTGCATCATGTTTTGCACATTTTTAACCAATGGATGTAATATATTAATTGGTTGAAAACTATGGTTTGGCTTTTTCCAGCCTATCTAAACCCAAGTCAGTTTCAAATGTGGGTTTAGTTATTTATGGAACATCAATATTGTTTTTGGCCCAAACCTATTAGAAATTCATATGAGGGGGCTTTTAATGCATATTAAACTTGTTTAGGTTTAACTGTATTTAGGCTAGTTATTTGAACTATGACCTACTAACTTGATGGATTGCCACTGCTTGAAAGACTTTTTGTTCTGTGAGAGTACTAATGAGACCTGATTCAAGGAAAAAGTAGGACTTTGAAAGCCCAAAAATTGGAGGACTTGATATGCGGATGTCCTGGTGTGTGAGACACTGAGAGCTGAGGTGGTCTTGTGTGTTTTGAGAGAGAGAGAGAGAGAGAGAGAGAGAGAGAGAGAGAGAGAGAGAGAGAGAGAGTGTGGCAGCAATGGAGGTCTGGAGATGAGGTGCCAGATCCTTTGGGCTAAGGGAAGGAGATTACTTGTTTGTAGACAAAGGATGAGGCTCTTTATATGTGGGACGTGCTCAACCAATTATGGCCAAACAGGTGGCTGCCTTTGACAAGCGTGATGTACCATTAGTGGAATTATCTCAACTAGTACTGGAGTTAGAAGGCTGATAGGCTGCAAATGATAAGGGTTCTCCTTAGGTATGGAGGCATGGAGCATGCCATTTGCTCTTGGATATTGGCTATATTTGGAGATCTCTCTCTCTCTCTCTCTCTCTCTCTCTCTCTCTCTCTCTGTGGCCGGTCAAGGTAAAGTCCCTCGAGGGAGAGTGGGGTGTGCACCATGTTTATGGGCATCTTGATTGAGGCCAAGGCACCACATTGTTAGCTCATGACTCAGGAGATGACCATAGAGGGGAGCAAGCAAAAGGTATGGGAGTGTCTAAGCAATCCACGAGTCACCTCATGAGGCTGACAAGTTGGGACCGGGTGTAATTTGATGATGTCATGCAATGTCTTGGGATTTCGAGTTTTTAGCTCCTCAGTGACATTTTTATTAATAGATGCTATTAATGAAGTTTGCAGCTGATACGAAGACCTCCTGCATCTAGTTTTGAACTTGTTGCATGCAATCTGATATTTCTCGGTAGTGTGTGGCTCCATCTCATAATTTGTTCTGTGTTACTAAAATTCTGGCCCTTTGCATTGTTGAATTACTGATCATATAGGTCTGTGAATCAGGTCCTGCTCTCTATCTGCTCGTTGCTGACTGACCCAAATCCTGATGATCCACTTGTGCCAGAGATCGCTCACATGTACAAGACTGACAGATCCAAGTATGAGACCACTGCCCGCAGCTGGACACAGAAGTATGCCATGGGATGACAGTCAAATATTGCTGTCATATAGACTGGATTTCTTGAAACATGTATAAACCTTTGCGTTTTCTGTTACTTGCAGTGGGGAAAAAAACCAGTTCTGTTGGATGGATCATTTGCTCTTTGCTCTAAGATATATTAGTGTTGTTTTCGTACCATGTAGCATATAATGTTTCTTTGTCTGAAGCTCGCATCTTATGAATGGGGTAGAATTAGGATTACTAGTGCCTGGAAGTTCTTGATCTATAACACAAATATAGTAATGAACAGCATTTATGCTTTGGAACGAACCGTGTTTATTTCTGGACTGCTCTAAAGATAAATGTTTAGGCTGTTCCCTGTTCCCATTGTTAAAGTTGTTCTGACCCTACGTGTGTGTTGGGTGGGGCAATGCTCTGAAGTGCTCTTGTTTTAGGAGATTGCTAAAGTTCAATTTTGTGGTTGTAAGCAGAGTCCGCTTTCATAATTTGGATACTTTTGTGCTTTGCTAATGTTTATGTATTGTGGAGTGGGCACTAGGTTGTGAAGAGCAATCAAAGAAAATTTTCTTATTTTTTTCTTTGTTTTTTGAGTCAGCCTTTTAAATTCACCCCTATCTAGTATATTCTTCAAATCTAAGTATCAACCTCAAGTAAAATACGAGGTAAAAGCATACCATTGGAAGGACCCAGAGAATTTTATCCCAAAAACACGTCACATGGGACTCCAAACATGATACGAGTTTGAATATGATTCCACTATCCCCGCAGCCCCAATAAATGCAACCTGCCTAACCCTATTTTTATTTTTTAATTTTTTTTGAGCATCTCTACCCACAGCCGCGGCTGTGGATTGGATTTTCCTATTTTTTTTTTTTTTTAATTTTCTTGGACAACTCCTGACCAACATGCTTTCAGAATCATACTGCTGATTGGCCTCCTCTTGCTGATAGATAACCTCTTTTTCTCTCTACCATTTAACAACTTTTTTGGGGGAAAGAACCAAAACGCCCTTCCAACTAGAAGCAAGAAATAAAAACCGAGATTGGGTATTACCGGTATTACGTTAAACCAGATGGGTATTACCGAAATTTGACTTCGAAAATGATATTTTCGTACAAGAAAAAAAATGTTAGTTTTATTCGGGGAAGCATCTTTTTTCTGGGGAACAATATTTTTATTATGATGGTTGTGTATGTCGACATATACTTTTCAGGTGTTTCTTTCGAAATAACTCAGCATCTTCTTACGTTGTCGTTCCGGAACTAAAAGGTTACCCTCCTTTTAGGGCTTCGATTCGAATCTCCAACCTGTAATGCCGGAATGACTTTCTAATCCGATTCCCAGAATTTCAATTCGAGGTTAATTTTCCCCAATCCACTATTCTTTGCATTCTATTGATTCATTATAATGTCCTTTTTTAATTCCAAGGTTTTTCAACCTGAATTTTTCTTTTCGTGCCTGTTGAAGAAATTCATAAATTGAGATTTAGTTTCGTTTCAGCTCAGATACGGATTAATTGGCGTGGTGTATCTTTCGCACTTCATTCTTTTTGAATATGGAAAAACAAAGTTCATAATTTTGGCCAAAATTTAATGGTTTTCTTTGGTCTTATATCTTATCTGTAGTGTTTGTTTTGTTTTTATTCGTAAGGAAGATGTTTTATTGTAGTTAATTTCGTTGTAAAACTATATTTCTGCTCATACTTGCTGTAGAAAGTTTTTAAGAGAGGAGAAAGATACACTCCATGCATGCGTATGAATTCAAAAACATATATTTGTTGTCAGCAAAGTTATATAGATACATATCCTGTGGTTTGGACCAATTTAGTGAACTCATTTATTTCCTTGGACTTGGGGGCTCATGGTGCTGCTTATTTTGTTTTCAATTAATCTCGCCGATTCAGTTGTGATTGTTTATAATTGTATTGCTAATTGATTTTCAGGGTACTGCAGCTTGGGTTCAGCATAATTAGCTTTTTCTGAAAATAAAGATGGGACTTTGCTTTGCCAAGGTAATCTTTTTAAAAACAATATCTATGTAAGTAATGAATAAACACGAATGACAAAGTAAAATCATCTAAAATCATCTCAAACAAACCACATGCAATTTAAGAAAAACAAAGCAGTGGTTCTTCATCTGTATAAGTATATCCTTCCAGTTTCCTGTAGTTCCTTTGGTAGTCTGGTGGTGGTTGTTTTGTTGCTTTTCCCAATGTTATAGCTATAGCCTATAGGTACTTATATATGGTGTTGTTCATTTTTCCCATTAAATTCTGTGTTTACTTGTTTTTCTTTTACTAAATTACTGAAAACATCAAAACCAAAACAAATTCATTTGTTAGAATGGTTCAACTAGTTGACCCAACCGCTAACCATTGAACCAGCTCTTACACTGCTTTGATGCCTAGTGTGGTTTTGATAGCTATGACTCAGTCAATTTCAGAATGAAATGATAAAGATTATGGTCTCTGTTGATTATTCATCAAGAATCTTTCTTAATTTTAATTAAGGAAATACCCAACTTCCTAGCCTTAAGAGTTATTTCGATATTTCACATAGAAGCCATTTACAGCACCTCAGCTTCTCAATCATCTAAAACGCTGGATGTTCTTCATAGCCTTGAAGTTTACCTTGATATTTCACATAGAAGCCATTTGCAGAACCTCAGCTTCTCAATCATCTAAAACGCTAGATGTTCTTCATAGCCTTAAAGTTTACCTTGATATTTCACATAGAAGCCATTTGCAGAACCTCAGCTTCTCAATCATCTAAAACGCTAGATGTTTCCCATTTCTTTTATATGTAGTTGCTCCTTCACTGATATCTGTAATCTGTTTTGAAAGTACTCTTTTATTTTGGTTCTTTTGCCTGTTGATCATCCTTCACCAGCAGTCAGTCTTATTATTTGTAGGTGTAGAATACTCTTCTTTTTCTTTTCTTTTCTTTTTTATAGGCAAGTGTAGAATACTCAATTATTTTGTGATTACCTAATTTTTTGGTGTATCCGAGTGTTATCTTCTTAAATAAATTGTTGCTCACAACTTCATCTCTCTTTAAATAAGTTATGACTGAACTCCATGTAGAGCTGATATAGAGATCAAGTTTAAGTTTCTAAACCAAATGCTGACATGGAAGTTATTATTTGGATCATAATTGTAGCATCGGAATGATGATGATGACTCTGAACATAATGTCGAGTTTGCTGGTGGAAATGTGCACCTCATTGTGACCAAAGAAAGTTGGGATGAAAAGCTGTCAGAAGCAAAGAGGGATGGCAAGATTGTAAGTATATAATCATGGTCATAGAGTGCCCCACTATGGTTCCTTAGTCCTGTATTATGATACTGAACTTGTTTATTTGCTTTTGACAAAAATTTTACATTCTCTGCATAGCATAATTATTATATTGCACACACTAGAAGTTCTTCAATAAACCTTTCCAACATTGAATTGATTTGATGATTTTACTTTGGAATTGACAATTTAGATGATGACATGTTATCAAGCTGCATTTGTTATTTATTCATTTCACAGAGGTTATTAGGCTAGTTGATGAATTTCATGGCCAATTCCAATCTAATGCCATTTTTTTCTTAAAGAAAAAAAAAAATGCAACGTGCTCCCTTCTCTGACATACGAGTATTAGGGGCATGGCAGCTACTAGCATATGTACTTTTCTTTGGAATTTTTTTATTCCTGGTTAGAGATTGATTTGTTTGTGGATTGGTCTTTCATAGTTTTCCCCCTTATAACTGGAGCTGATTCTTCAACAGGTAGTTGCAAACTTCAGTGCATCATGGTGTGGTCCTTGTAGAGTGATTGCACCATTCTACTGCGAGCTGTCTGAGAAATACCCTTCTCTAATGTTCCTAACTGTCGATGTTGATGAACTGACTGTAAGTAACGCCATCATATTACAAACCTGAAAAGACAAACAACACTGGCGTTAATTTAAAGACCTTACCTCTCATTATGTGCCTGACTTGAGCACAATTAATTTAAGAAAGTTGACATTCAAAAAAACAAATGGTGTGGACTGATTGTCTGATTCATGCTTTTGTTGATGTATTGGGATGATTTTGTAGCATTGGCTTCATTTGTTGGAAACAAAACTCTGTTGTTCTCTGGTGCAGGAATTCAGTACATCATGGGATATCAAAGCCACTCCAACCTTCTTCTTCCTTAGAGATGGGCAGCAACTTGACAAACTAGTAGGAGCCAACAAACCAGAGCTACAGAAGAAGATAACTGCAATAGTAGATTCAGAGGGGCCATTTCAGAAATAGTTGTTTGGTGGTTCCCGTCTCATTCATGAGTGGCCAGGGAACTGTCGTTTTTCTTCTTCTTGGGATTCTGGTGGGGTGTCTATGTTCTTTGCCTTAGCTTGTAAATTACTACCCGAGTGATGTGTGTTTTTTGAGGATTGCTGGAGATAAAACCTGGGTATTGTTGGCGAGATTTTTTGTTTGTGTGCAGTTAATTCACTAGCTTTCTTTTCTGTCTCTTTGGGTTCTTCTTTCGTATTGTCCTCCTTTCAAAAGTGAATGCGTATTCTCAATTGGAACTCTCTTTTTCAGTGACCCTTTTTGTTTTTGTTTTTAAGGAAAGGATGTTAACCAGTAGAAATCTCTTCCCAGAAGTGCATCTTCCATGGAACACATAAATATAATGGAAGTTGATAAGAAGTACCAAGGCTAATGTGAATGAATTTTAGGCTCTTTGGTTGGTCTATGGCAGTAGCAAAATATTGATCCTATGCCGATTGCCAAGCGTGGGAGCCCGAGTGGGTTAGTCGTTTTTAGACTTCATCTTTGGAAACCGAAGGCTCTGTTTGGTTGCAATGATAATGTTGGATAGTGGAAGTACTAGAAAGTATAGTAACCTTCCATTACGCCTTGATTAGGTACATCTTAAATTTGATCCAAATGATATCTGATAAATCATTTATTCTAGGTCTTTAGCTCGATATCCGTTCATGCTCGAGATTGAGAAGCTTCAGGGACATAATTTCCATTAACCTAAGTGCAAATTTGCAAGTAACTCAGAAACTTAAAGATATATTATTCTCCAAAACTTCCTAATATTTTGAACCATGCATTTGCTTATATCCTAATTTCACTTGCTTACATTTTAGACTTTCTGTGGAATATATAACACCTGTTTTACTGACTAGAATCCATTTTAGACATAACAAACAATCCACACCAAATCATAAGTCCTCACCCTTCGTGACCACCAGACCACCACACGGTCCCACTGAACAACCCGTACTTCATAGTTCATAATATTATCTTATTATCTAATGAAAACCTTAAAATCTAATGAAAACTTTAAAATAAGATCAGTCATTATTCATCAAATGCATAAAGTTTACATAATTTATGTGTTCGGCGATTCTGCATTAGTCTTAAACTTTTAATTGAAAAGTTGAATCATTGATATGTGTAACGGTAACTATTATATATGCTCGAAACTGTTGTGCATTTTGATTATTGCTATTTTTTTTTTTGGTGAGTCATCGATCAGTCGCCCAATAATGATAAAGAAAAAAGAAAGAAGAAAGCATTCCAACACCTGTCCCCTCGGAGTTTGGCGGGCTTGCTAGCACACATGCGTCTGCCTATTCTCTGCAAGGTTGGCGTGTGTGACTCACTACACTTAGATTGCACTGCCAGTCTCGGTGTTTTAAAGTATCCATCTCTGTCTGGAACCTCTAATTACGAGTTTTAGGTGAATGCGGACTGATGGAGGATACTCATTTTATACACTTGCAAATATCATATATCTAATGTATATGTATAGTTTATCCATTTTCTTCTCAAGACCTGAGCTTTCTGTGTAATTGTAGCTAACAAACAGATAGATACCCACCTTTGAATGTCAGTTTTTAATTAACGCACTTTTTTTTCAATTTTTGTAAAGAAAAAAAAATTGCCCTGAAGCCAACCAATCTCCATAGTATTTTTAATCTCTTTTTTTTTTTGGGCACAAAAATTTTTTTATTCTTCTTAACGTTCATGAATAGCGCCTCCTTGTGACTGTCAATTTCAAAAACTGTACACCAAATATTTAATAGATGTAGACATACATATATATACATACATACATTTATGAACAATTGCTTGTGGGGAGAAGTTAGCTGTAACAGGCTGGAGAAGACGACACGCGGTATTAACACCACATGATTCTTTTTTACTGCTAATGGCCTTACTGTTGTTTCTTCGGTGGCTTGTTATTCAAGTTACTATCCGTGTCTCTATCTGTATTGCTTTCTATAGGGAGGGTGACTGCGTCTCATATCAGCGGGATATGGTAGGCTCCCACCAGATGTGGGCTTTGGACTTTGGGGCACGGCTTGAGTCGGTTAGGCGTCATTTTCACCTTTACAGCTCAACTCAAATCGATTTCGCAAAAGAAAACACAAACTTTAGGATAGCCATTCAACAACGTATGCACAATCATCAAACAATTTGGTTGGATGGAACATTATCGATGTCTGATGCATTTCGTTTTCGCTCGGGGACATCACAGTTGATTGATTATCACAATGGTTTTCATTAAAACATATTAATAGCCCAAAATGACAAATAATAGATAGACGAATAAGAAAAAACAAAGAACACAGAGAGAAATTTACTTTTGTGGTTAACCAATTCATTAGAAAGCACATTTCCAGGAATCAGCGGCCAGAAGCGAATGCTATGTGACTATGTCACTTTTGATCTTAACGTCCTTCTGGGTTCACAATCTGCGAGAACACAGCACTTGGGGTCAATCCATCAGTATCTTCACTAGCTAGACTCCGGCCACCTATGCTCATTGACATCCCAGTACTGCTCCTTGAATCTGTCACATTACTATCAAAACCAGGGGATGCATTGGGATCCTTCTTTCCTTTACAGGCTACATCAAATGAACCTTCTTCAATGTCCATTCCACCAATGCCCTTGCCGGTCTCCTCTGCACTCTCCTGCAGTTGCAGAGCAAACTCAAGGTTCCACAGCACATCACCCATTGACGGTCTGTCAATCCCCTGATCTGCCACGCACTTCATTGCTGCCTCAGCAAACTTCTTGAAGCACTCTGGTGCAATCTTCCCCTTCAGATATGGGTCGATAATCTGATCAAGAATACCCTTCTTCTGACAATGTAAAGCCCACTCTGCCAAGCTCACTTGCTCCTTTGGAAGCGTTGGGTTCAAAGCTGGCCGAGCACACAAGATCTCAAAGAGTACTACTCCAAATGAGTAAACATCAGATTTTTCTGTCAGCTGCTGCCTCATGAAGTACTCTGGATCCAAATACCCAAAACTACCCTTGACAACTGTGCTGACATGAGTGTGATCCAATGTAGGACCTGTTTTTGACAAGCCAAAATCAGAAACCTTTGCCACCCACTTCTGATCTAATAGGATGTTCGTTGTCTTAACATCACGGTGGATAATAGTGTGCTTGGCACCAGTGTGGAGATAGTGTAAACCACGAGCAGCTCCAATGCATATCTCAAGCCTCTGCATCCATGGCAATGGAGGCTTATTGGTCTTGTATAAGTGCTCCCGAAGGGTTCCACGAGCCATGTAATCGTAGACAAGGATCATTTCGCAGTTCTCTTCACAATAACCAATCAATGAAACAAGGTGACGGTGCCGAAGCTTCGAGAGCATTTCTATCTCAGTTTGGAATTCATGCACACCTTGCTCAGAGAGTGGGTTCCCACGCTTAATTGCAACCTTAGTTGTTCCACCATCAATTTCTCCCTCGTAAACTTTGCCAAAACCTCCCACCCCAAGGAGTAGTGCCTCATCGAAATTGTTGCTGGCAGCCTTGATCTCAGCAAATGAGAAGTGGCGGCAAAGTTTTGAAGGGAGGGAGGAGGCATAGCTGCCTGTGGTGTCAGTCTTTGCCGAGCCTGCAGAGCGTGAATGCCCATACAAAGAAATAGGAAGCCACCCAGATGGCCCATCACTTGGACTTGAGTAATTGCCCTGCCTACGACGATGAGAAACAGCACAAACAAATAAACCAACCAAAAGGATTGCAGCAATTCCGCCACCAACACTTCCACCAATGATTGCTTTTTGATTAGTTGATTGACTTGAACTGGACGGCCGATTAGCAGAAGATGGGGCTATTCTGTCTTCTTTTGGACCTGGGACTGGATTAGGACTGGCAAGATTTCCAGAAGTATCATTTACTTTGAATATCTCCACTCCATTCAAGAAAGCATCATAGTATTGGGACCTCGAGGCAGTGTTTGGATGCAGCGCAATCCAAAGATCCTGCTGCGGATCCCCAGTGGGAACCAGGACCACGTAATCCTTATACAATCGAACTACATTCTGGCGCGTCCAAGCAATCACATCTGCCCCACTCTCAGCAGTTTGATTATTAAGGAATATATCAAACACTATTTGATTAACTTTAGTTATATTTTGTTCAACCTCACAGAAATGCAGCCTAACCAGGTAAGCGAACCCTGAGTTAACCTTTAAAATCCAAGTTAGATTAAAATTCTGGTTGAGGTACGGGTTTGGACCCATTGATCTAGCAGTGGAATAGACATCAGCTGGTGCGACGTAAGTGGGCACGCCTGAAGGATACTGAATTGTCACGTTTGGATCAGTGGCTTCTGTAACCCCATATGCTGCCCCAAAGATGTATGGTGTATCATCAGACCAGGACCTAAACAACCCTGTATCACCCGAGGGCGAAATGTCCCTTCCTCCCACATTCAGCCGATAAACATTTTCAAGAGCAGTACTGTTGTCCATAATAAACGCTGAAGTTTGCCCAACGATCATGGTAGTTCCATCAGCAGTATTATAGATGTCAGGCATCGAAACTACCTCAATCCCATTCACAAAGGCATATGAATTGGGGGTGTTGGAAGAAGGTTTGAAGGTTATGTTCAAAGTTTCGGTGGGTACATGGACAGAATACTCTTTCACCATAAAAGCATAGTTCAGAGCTTGAGCCGTTTGGGCCGCACTGAAGTTCTTGAGAAGGGTATAAGGCCCAGCAGTGACCGAGAAGATGGCATTTAAGGCATCTAGCCCTGAGTAAGAAGCAGGATAAAAGTAGAGACGGACAAATTTACGGCCAGAAGCAACAGGAAAACTATAGGTAAACTCAGATTGGAAAATCCTAGAAGTCATGTAAGGGACTTGAGGAACAGAAGGATCTTGGGTAGCAGCAGTAGATGTAGATGAATTCCCACCAACGGATGCAAACTTTGACCCGATATCAGAAGTCCATTTTCGACCATCAGTATCAGTGGTATCTGGAGACGCCCCACAGTCTAGAAGAATTTTATCGGTTGGAACATAATTTGCAGCTGAGATTAAATGCAGCAAAGAGGCCAAGAAGAAAAATTCGAAGATTGACAAGCAAAGGCTTTTATCAATGTTCCTCATTGAAGATACGCCCGGAAGTCTCCCCCAAAAAACTGAAATTAGTTGCGACCGGAAAATCAGTTCAAATACTTTAAAATGCAAACCGTATGTATATTATATGTGCGTGTTTGCGTGTATATATATGCGTGTGGAACTGGAATTTGATCTTAGATCCCAAAATCCAATAAAAAAAAACAGAAGCAACATGTGAGTACAAACATCGGTGTTCAAGCTGAACCGTGGCGATAAAGAACAGAAAAACAGAGTAAATTTAGCATTTCAAGCAAAATGAAATCAGCTTAAAAATCTCAGACTTAGATAACAAAATAGTTAAATTAATGAGAACTACGCATGCATAAGAAAAATCAGAGTTCTTCCAGAACGAACAAGCTCGATGATAGTAAAAGACTATGGAACTAATAAAAATTAGCGAGAGAGAGACTCGAGCAAAGTAAATGTAGCAGACAAGATACCTTGAATACTATGAAGAGATCCAAATGAAGAAACTCCGATTCAAGCCATTTGTTTAGATAACCATAGCTCCAAATGCTAGCTCTGAATCAGTTGAAAATTTCGAGAGAGAGAGAGAGAGACCAAGGAGTCGGATCGGAGAGATTTCTGAGAGAGAATAGGGTTTGAAATTGGGGCGAGAGTGGAAGAAGAGGACGAGAGAACTCGAAATTAGTAACACTAGTGTGCAATAAATGAATGCATGGAAGTAGTAGCATACGTGTAGCAGTTTAGAAGTTGGCCGCTGTTAAGCTCTCTCTATATATTTCTTCTTTCAGTTGTAACTCGTGTGAGGATAATTTTTATTTATTTATTATTTGTTGTTACAGGCTGTTAACTTCGACCGACTACTCGGTGGAATTGCTCCTTCAAATTTGTACAAAGTTGCAATTCACACTAAATGATGATGGATAATACATTGACATAAAAAAAATTCAACTTAGAAATTTTATACTTAACACATGAATAAAATCGACCATTTAACCGACTCTTGCGAGTAACCCATGTAAGACTATTACTAAAGTTTTTGATAAGCTGATGGTGTACTTTTTTATATATATACAAAATCATTATTAAAAAAGTAAAATTTATGAACACATATAACAAATGAATTTTAACGGATTCAGATTCCTTTAATTTCATGGTTGGAATGCAATGAAGATCTCTATCTTGTTAATTAAAAAGTTGACATGTCATCTAAAATAAAAATTTAAGGGTTCAACTTGTTCAAAAATAAAAGATTTTGTAATTATATATTAAAAAATAAATTTTAATATAAAGCTACATAATTTTTTTAAAATATTTAATAAAATTTTATCTAGTGTATTAATTGATGAAATAAAAAAATTCATTCTAAGAATCTAAATTCAAGTTTAACTTTTGATTGTAAGAATTCCTATTAACTGTGTATTATTAGTTGTGAAACCAGAACCAAAAATTAAAAACAGAAGTGAATGACAGGTAGATCATAAATCATTCGTTTATCAATCAAAAAACGCGTTGGAGTGGGGGAAAGAGAGGGGGGTACCGTATTTCTACCTTAAGCGTTCCTTTTTCTCTTTCCTTGGTCCGTCTCTCTCACAGAGTTTCGCTCTACTTTTCCTCTTTCGGGGTGGGTTCAGTTGTATTGGGGTTGGACTCCTCCTCCTCCGCGTCGGTTCGGTGAGTGGGCCCACGTCAACGTTTGGGTTGGAACCCATTAATATTTGGTGGATCGGAGCTGGCATTTGATGGTGGATGACGTTAGAAAGTCGGGACTTGGCCCATTCAGCCTGACAGCTGCAAGTAACCGCATCAGTCAGAGTCAGCAGCGCTTAAAGCCTGTTCGAAACTTGGGAGGGGAAAGGAAAGGGAAGGAAAGAGGAGGAGAGAATAAAAAAAAAGGGAGAAAAAATAAAAAAAATTTTAAATTAAGTTATTTTTTTCTCTCTTTTTTTTTCTTCTAACTTTTTTTACAAAATCAAAATAAGGAATAGTACTTTCTCTTTCTTTCCTATACTTTTTTCAAATTTTAAACAGGTTATTAAAGTCCGTCTAATCACCGCCCGATCACCCGCAAGCAACAGAAAATATTATATAAAATGGTAATATCATGTCATTTTGCTGATATGGTACAACAAGTCAATAATACATAGTCATATAATTATATAAATTTTAATCATTAGAGTTTGAATTTAAAATTTCAATTTTTTCATCTAAAATAAAATGATTAGAATTTCAAATGCTATATATTATTAATTTGTTATACAACATTAATATAATAATGTAGTGTACCGTTATACCTAATATTTTCACTGCAAGGAGTAGTTGGAAATTAAAGTAGTCAAACACAATCAACAATTAAGCTTCCACCAAGCAGAGCACGTATCCCATCGGTAGTAGAAGTAGAAGGGCATTGCAGAGATGCAAGCTGCCTCAAACGCCCCGCTTTTCATGGCAATACAAAAAAGTACTAACTAGCCAGACAACTAAAGTTTTTTTTTTTTGTTTTTTATAACTTGTGCACTCAATCACAGTCATACAACGTATATATGTGCATGCAAGACTTCTCTTTACATTCCATTAGATCGATCGATGTTTAAAATGTTAATGTGAATCCAGTAAAGGAAGAAGCACATTTATCTTTTTAGCATTGAGTTACTCCATTTGAAGTTACAAAACTTCCTTCTTGTTTTTTTCCCCCTCTAAAAGACACAAGTTTTTTGACACAAAAACAATTAAAAGTATAATAGAAATCGATTCCCGTATCAAATGGTTGCACTCAAAGGAGATACCAGTTTGTTTTGGTCAGTTGTAAAACTTTGACTGCTGCTTCAGGTGGTAAAGATTATGCTTTTATCTACTTTTCTTTCTTTTTTACCTGCACTCTAGTATACCAATTTTCCTCCGCTCTGGGGCCTCTGCTCCACTTAAAAAGCAACAAATAGGTTACTCAATAGAGAGAGAGAGAGTGAGAGAAGGATTGCGAAATGCCTTCTTTCTCTCGCAACATCTGTTAACATGTTGATTATAATAAAGCGTTTCCCATTAGATCCAAGATCACTTTTCATGTGAACTTCCATATTGATTAGAGATTCTCTCTGTGTGGAAAAATATATTAGTAGAGAATGTAATTCTGTTTGCAAGTGGTTTTTGAGGATGTGAAGGTGGAAGCTATAGACATATACATTCATAAAGGTAATAGCAATGCACATTTATTCAATGGTGGTTCTCTTTATGAATCGTTTCTGTCAAATTCCAGTGCTGTGACATGTAGCCAAGGACCTCTATAAGCTTGGAATAGACAAATGGATAATATTCTTCTTCTTGTTCATAATTACGTACCCAGAAGTGGTTAGGGCCTTGCTTTGATGTTTTCCAGTCAATAGAGTGACTGAGACAGGCTGACCGACCAAATGCCGAGAGTAGACCGCTGCCCCGTGAAATTTGGGAAAAAAATAAAAATTTAACCTGATCCGTTCTATATTTTAGTTCAGATGAAGAAGAATAGTGTCTGCCTATTAGTCTATTTGCTTATGAAGTTGATATTGATTTTACTAGTTGCAATTGCATCGGTTGAGAGAGTTTTTTCTGTAATAAAAATTATCAAGACTCCATTACGCAATCGCATAAGAGATGAGTGGATAAATGATTGCTTAGTGTGAACATATTCAAAACCGTAGACATTGAAGCTATTTTTCAAATGTTTCAAAATATGAAACAATAAAAAGGATTGCTGTAATTTGTTATTTAATTTTATTTGAACGTTGTTTTGTGTAAGAAACATTTAATATTAATATATAGAGTCTTGAATATTGTCATATTCGTTACATTATCTTAGAATTAATCATCTAACTTATGAAAAATTTTCGTCCTACTTGAAAAAAATTCTAATAATGAGTTATTAAGACATCATAGAAGTTAAATTTGTCTATTGCTTTACTAGGAGGGCTTCCAACAATTCAGTGTGGATCATGATTTAAGCACCGTTAAACGGGTGGTTTGCAACTGGACACCTACCTTAATTACCTGAAAAACAAGGTAAGAAAGGGAAGAAGAAAAGGAAAGAAAACTTCATTCCAACTACTTTATTCAGTTGTGTATCTTTATTTGAAACAGCACACTGCAGAGATAAGAAAGAAAATTTTTCTTTGCTTCGAAGGTAGAGCCACGATACCCTCATTAACACTTCTCTTTTGGATCACAATATTGTTGCCAACATAGCAGAAAATTTTGATCTCCATATATATTCTGTTCTACAAAATTTTGAAATGTGGCTGTTGACTCAAAAGGCATGGATACCCATGGCCAAAACTTTGGATTTAAAAAATATTTTTGGGTTGCTGTTCTTGTGATATTTACCACAAATTTGAGCTACACTGTCTTTGGGTTCAATGGAGATGAAAATCTGGAACTACTGGTGGAGAGATCAGACAATCATTTAGCACATTCTAACATAAACCATGGGTACTCGTGAGAAAGTTCATTTTATTAGAATTAAAATATTTTCTTGGTACATATTCATATATACATACTTAATTGTTTGCATTGGTCTGATGTATTTATTCATGTGTGTAGGATTTATGAATTTGATGAAATGGAAGATGATGCATGGACCATGGTGCAGAAAAAGGGGAACCAATTCGCGCTTAATGACCAACCTTTTTATGTGAATGGATTCAACACTTACTGGTTGATGGAATTTGCTGTGGATCAATCTACAAGAGGAAAGGTCAGTGAAGTCTTTCAGCAGGCTTCTGCTGTTGGTCTGACAGTTTGTCGTACTTGGGCTTTCAATGACGGCCAATGGCGAGCTCTTCAAAAATCACCATCTGTCTATGATGAACAAGTTTTCAAGGTGGTTTCCCCGTTTCTCAATTTCCATGCCAATGACATGCATATACACTCACACAAGCATTTGTGCTCTATTTCATGTATCTAAATTTCTTTTCATCAATGAATTACAGGCCTTGGATTTTGTAGTCAGTGAAGCAAGGAAGTACAAGATAAGGCTCATATTGTCATTAACTAACAACTGGGATGCATATGGTGGCAAAGCACAATATGTGAAATGGGGTAAAGCTGCTGGCTTGAATTTGACTTCAGATGATGACTTCTTCAGTCATCCAACTCTCAGAAGCTACTACAAAGCCCATGTTAAGGCATGTTCCTTCCTGCTTTTATAACCATCTTTCAATTGTTGACAAAATAACTAGCCTTGGTATCTGGAAATAGCTAGATCTTTGTAATCGGAGTGTTTTCAGTGTAAAGACTAATTCTGGTTCTCTCTCTCCCTCTCTCCAAAAAAAAAATGTATTTTGACTGTGTAGACAGTGCTTAATAGAGTGAATACACTCAGCAACATTACTTACAAGGATGATCCGACAATTTTCGCCTGGGAACTAATGAATGAGCCACGGTGTGTCTCAGATCCTCCCGGGGATAAACTGCAGGTTTGTTTCCTTCACCAGCTAGGATTTTTCATAAATTTCCAGTACATAGTAAAACAAGCGCAAGGATTGGTTAAATGGTACTAAACTACACTATGTACACAGAAAATCACATTTAACATACAATGATAATTACATTTCTTGTGCTGTTTTTAGGAAATATATTCTCTTAAGAGCAATTATTTTGCGGCTAAATTAGATGTCATTGTTTTGAAGGCATGGATAGAAGAAATGGCAGTCTATGTGAAGAGCATTGATCCAAGGCACTTGGTGGAGATTGGATTGGAAGGATTTTATGGTCCCTCAACTCCAAACAGGGTTCAATTCAACCCAAATATATATGCTCAAGAAGTTGGAACTGACTTTATCAGGAATCATCAGGTTGTCGGTGTTGACTTTGCTTCAGTTCATATTTATCCAGACTCCTGGTAAGTATTCTTCATTGCAAATTCCTCAATTTGGAAGAACATCCACACTTGATGCTCTTGATTCATTTATTTAATGTTATCCCACCTTGTGCATCAGCAAATGCATATTTGTATACACATGTTATATGTCTGTTTTTTTTTTTTTTCCCTTCTAAATGTGTGTGTCAGCTTCTGATTAGCATATGAAATGTGTCGCAAAGGATTTCACAATCGATTTCCGATGCTCATATCCCATTTGTCAAGTCATGGATGGAAGCCCACATTGAGGATGCCGAGAACTTCCTTGGCATGCCGGTTGTGTTTGCTGAGTTTGGTGTATCTGCAGAAGACCCTGGCTACAATAAATCATTCCGGAACGCCCTTATCAGTACAGTCTACAAGACCCTCTTGGACTCCACCAAGAAAGGAGGGGGTGGGGGAGGAAGCCTTCTTTGGCAGCTGTTTCCTGAAGGGACAAATTACATGGATGATGGCTATGCAATTGTTCCTTCAAAGTCTCCTTCAACATCAAACATTATAGCTCTTCAGTCCAAAAGGCTTAAGACCTTCAATTCCTTGTGTTCTTGGAAATGCCGTTGGCGCTGCAATAGGAAGCATCCTTTGGAGACGTTCCTCTACCATGATGATCTTTAAGAAGATATCCACACAACATATATGTCGATATGTTTTTTTGAAAACAAAGCTATTGAGAAATGAAAGAATGAAAGTTATAGATGTTTAAGTAGAGATTTATTTATTTATTTATTTTGATGTAGGTAATGCTATTTGATGCATGGTTTATCAGTGATCACACAATCATAATTGGTGTTAACCATGACATTTTAATTTGCTAGCCTATGCAATTGAAGTGTACATTGCAGAGGGTTCTGAGTAGTGGTACTGCTCGAAAAGATTTCTTCAGAAATAAAAAATGAAAAGAATTAAGGAGGGGAAAAGATTTGTGACTCACATTACCAAGCAACTCATTACTTGGTTAAGCTAAGCTTTGAGAGAACCGAGGCTGCTTGGTCACCACCTAACAAGAAATATGGATGCCTCAAAGCAGCTGCAGCTGATAAGCGCCCCCTTCGCAGGAAGCCTCTCTCTGAGATAAGCTTTGTGGCCAAATCCCACCCTCTGCCCGAATCAAGGTCAAGAATACTTAAGTCAGGCCTCAACCGAGTTTTCTCCCTCCATTTGTTCAAGTTGTATCCAACTGTCTTTACTTCTAAATTGAAATTCTTTAAGCCTGCAGTGGACCTTAACGTAGGTACTGCCATTTGCAAGAGTACAATCCCAGCAGAATACATATCAAATAGATCAGGGCTGTTTAGCTGCAAGAACAATGAAAAAACGCAGTTCATATACTGTGTTTTGGAAAAGCAACTCAAAAGATAGATTTATTTTAGCATAAATCATGTCTGTTTTAGCATTCATGTACTAGAAAGTAGTAAGAGTTGAGCAGTTCAGCTCCAAAACGAAAAAATGGTGGAGTAGTGTGTGTGATACCTGCCATAGAATTGGAGAAAGCAAGGCAGCAATTGGCTCAGGAGGTGGCTTAGGCGTTTCCTCCGGGAGTACATACAGTTCAGGGGGGCAATAGTCAGGGTCAAGCAGGCCACGGTTGGGTACAAAGTTCTTGCCAATCCGAAGGTCTGTAGCTGCCCCAAAATCTATGAGCTTAATCTGTCCCTTCTTTGTCACCACTAAGTTGGCCGGCTTTATGTCTCGGTGAACAATCCCTGTGTCATGGATTTTCTTGAGGGAAGTAACAATCTGACGCATAATTTGCTTGATAATTAACGCATTTCGTTCAATAGAGTCCAGGCCTTGCAAAACACGACCAAACATGAGCGACTCTAAGTTTAAAGGGAAGTTGCGATCTTTCATATAATCAGCAAGGTCTCGATCTCCCTGTCACAACGAATTTCCCCGTATTAATGAGGGAGGCAGAAGGTGGATACTTGGATGAATTTCTGCTGTATGTCAGGTGGGGTATGCATTTCATAGAAACAAGTCAAATTTAATGAGTACATTACAAGTAGAATGATTATCTTCCGTAAAAAGTGTATAATTTTTAATTGAGCATATCCTTCATAATTCCTGGTCATCCAAATCATGAATGAACTAGTAATGTACTTGTTCTGATTGATTTTAAGAACTTATGTGGGGAGTCTAGAGGAAAGCCTTATGGGAGATTAGAAGGGCTGAGTAATGCCAATTTTCAGTACTTATTTAAGCTGGCTGATATCTGGTAACTACGCCGGTGGGGTAAATTGTGACAACTGTACCAAGGATGTGAATTTGCATGTGACAGAGTCATATCACAAGGTCCTGAAAAGAAGGGTCTAAAAGAAAGAAAAAAAATTCACAGAACACACATAAGCTTGCAAAAATAGATTGTCTACCTCAAATTTCCAGACAAGCCATTTACCACCCTTCGTAAATTGTGAATTTGTTTTGTCAGCAATGAAACTTCCAAGGAACTCAGCACATGTTTCAGGAGCAGCTCTCGAAAGCCTATAATTGAACCACTCCTCAAAGTCAGCACATTCTTCAGCACCTTGAACTCCGATCTTCACCTGTTAACTTTCATACATAAGCAATATAAATAATTCATTCAAACATCAGGAGAAGAAGGGGAAAAGGGAAGGAAGGGTTCCGTTGAAAGAAAATTAACAATGGCAAACAAATAATGACAATAATAATAACACAAAGTGAAACCAAATCGGGTTCCAATTTCTTTATGTTCTGTTTTCCTAATAAAAGACCCTCTCTTGCAGTGAAATTGAAATATAACTTCAAGAATAATAGAAAATTAGAGCAAATGGGGGCAAAACCTGAATGTAAAACGACTTGTATGTATAAATTGCTTGCAAAGACTATAAATTCAATAGTTCTCTAGCAGGCTATGAGCATACATGTCAGTGAAACATATTCCAAAAAAAAAACCTCCAACTCCTTCATAGACGCGCACCTAAATTGAACAAAATATAAGCAAAATAAATGTTGTGTATACCATAGAGTAGTGGCTGGCCATATAGCAGTGGTATCCAACTAACGGACTCTTCGACATCGTCAAGAAAGCAACACAGAAGGAGCCAAAGGGAATGGAAAAAACTAAGTGCATTTGAGGAATGAACCACAGAAACCATCTAAATCGTTTAGTGGGTTTGCGTAATTTTCAAAAGCAGGAGATAGAATGTTGACAAACTAGGGAGTTCTCCCACATTATCAAATGGAAATGATCTAGTTAAGAAGGAATTCAACCAGTCTACAAAGTCTAAATGGAATCAAGTGAAGAAGATAAAGAAGGCGATATTGAAAGTACATTCTTAAGTTATGACCAAATGAGAAAGGGAGCTATGATCAATCACATTCTTAAAAGTAGGTCCAAAATGAGAACAATAAGGAGTTACCATCAATCGAACAGTTTACCTTTTTGAGAATAACCTTCTGCTTGAACTGCCCATCCATCACTGTGGCCTTTCGTCTACCTTTCTTCTGTACTCTCTCTTCCACACTCGTATTCTTTGGCACAATGGCACCATTATAAACAACACCGAAGGAACCTTCTCCTAATCTATCCCCAACCAGAAAATCAGTACACTTTAAGCTCCTCCTCCCTGTCAAATTGTCCAAGCCCAATTGCAGAGGAGCAAGAAGATAGGCATCGATAGCACCAATTAGAACACCTGGCCTAGCAGTCAAATAAATCCAAGTAATCCCAGCAAAAACCAGAATCCCCCACTTCTCCATCTCTGGTAATTCTTCAGTAGCTCTCTGAAACTGAGCATACCCAGATCGAAAAACAGGGGATACAGTTAATGATTGGTCCAGTTGAAGAGCGGTCTTCAACAAATTTTCTGATACGGTATCGAGAAATGCATTGCACCTTACTGGGCTTCTCTTAAAACGGGCACTGATTGACCAGAGCTGATTCTGGGGTATGAATCTTGTAGGAGAGAAGCAAGTGATTGTATGATTCTGTTGGAGAGTAGTGGCAGTTGATGAGGATAGCACAGAAGCCATGAATACTCATCAAGAAGAAGCTTATGGCGCGAGCGAGGTGGTTTGCCCGAAGTTTTGAGTGTCAGCAAAGGTTGGTTTTTTACCACGTTTCAATCTTTGGATTATCCATTGAGCTTGGGCATGTGTGGAGAGTGAGAAAACAGCAAGTCAGCAAGCAACAGAGGCTCTTATTGCATGCTTTATGAAGAACGAAAATGACATTGCTACCCTTAGAGATGAGGGGATAATTGCCAGCCAACCTCCCAAAGGACCAAAATCCCAACTCCCAGGAAGGATAAAAATAAGAAGGGGCCTTTATTATTGAGGACTTAAAAGTCAAAGTAATTATATTATTATTTTCCGAACATATCCTCCAACCTAATTCACAACCTCCCAAAGTCAGCAGAAGAACCTGTATTCTGCATTGATTGCAGAAACTCTTTCTTGTCCAGTCACTAGAAAAATAACTACTTGGGATAGTTTTAAGATTGGACTCAACTAATGTTCTACTGTTAACGCAGGAATTTAATATTGGTACAGAAGTGGCAGAACAATGTTGCATCACATCAGATCATAAGGTCACACAACAGCTCCAGCAAATTCCAAATGTTCATCTAACAAACAAAGATTAAGCTTCTTCTTTTTTTTTTTCTTCTCATCTTGCTTGAATTATGGGTGCATGGCAAGTATCGACCTGGCATTCAGGCATCCTAGATGAACCACTGAACTATAAGAAAGAAAAAAACAACTGACTTCAATTGCTTCCCATAGAATCTCAGGGATATGCAAAGGCAAACCTTGTAATCAAGTTACATATTGAAATGTTGTGAAAAGAAAGAATTTTGGTACTATGATAATATTAGACCCGAGAATGGCTGGTTGCCAAACACACTGCTTACCTTCTAGGTAACACTAATAATTGAAGTGAAATATTACCAAGCACGGGGATTCTAAATAAACCATCACAGCTAAAAGGTACTAAAGGATTGAAAAGCAATGCCTTCTAGAAAGCCTAGCTTGTACAAGCCATACTAGCTCACTGGACTATTTCTGTGCAGAAAGGAGGCTGCAGGCCTCACATAAGTAAAGCCCTGGAAGAGGTTGCCATTGGCATTTGGACTGGACACTGGCGAATCCTGAAGTGGCATGTCGGTCCAGCACTTATCAAAGTTGGCAATGCAGAGTTTTCCGGCAACATCAGGACGAAAACTTGGCTGGATTTCCCTGGCTTCCAATTTCTTCCAGTTAATCAGCTTGAACCATTTATGCTGTTTTACTTCATGACTCCCCTTGGGTCCACTGCCTAGGCGCTTGCTTGGGTCTTTTTGTAGAAGCTAAAAGACAAGAAACAATTCATCTCAAAACAAGGATTACTGCATGCAAAAACATTTAAACTAAAAAGAAACTTTGCCAGAAGATCTCTAAGATTGATCCCTTCAACTCAGGTGGCCAGGTCTTCTTAAAATCTGCATTGTGGATACTCCACTCAAGTAAGTTCAATTGCATATGAAAACAAATGTTTATGAAGGTGCTAGCACGCTTAGCTGATAAACTCTCTTAGTAGTGATACAGGACCTAGGATCAAATCCCACATCCATCTAGGTCAGGGGATTGTGGGCAGGGGAGGACTATTCCCACACTATTGGACCGAAAAGAAAGCAATTGTTCATGCAATAATCAAATTATGGAAAGAAACTCTAGGTTGATGATATGTAGATGTACCCCTTTCAATAGAGAATGTGCATCACTTGACAAAAATGAAGGCAGCTTGATTTTATCCTTCATTATCTTCTGTTGAATTTTGTCACGATTCCCACCAATAAATGGAGGCTGCACCAGCAGAAAGCAAAACAATAAACAGTCAGATAATGCAAAGGGGGTAATGCAAATGGATTTTCCTAAATGAAGTAAGCTTGGGATTAATGGTGCCTACCCTCTTTTACTGTCTAGGTGATTTTAAGGTTCGTTCACTTCCATGCAAGAAAAAGGAGAAAGAAAAATAGAAGTATAAACTACTACACAATGAATTTCGAAATGTAACAATAAAATATACAATGGCCTGTCGAGCAAGAGGCTGGCAACAACAGAACGAAAACTCACTGAAACTGATTATGCCACTAGCTGTTAGTTTGAGACTTTTAGTGTATGTCTTGCCATCTTCAGTGAAACAGGTGCACGGTTCAAACAAAGACGTTTGTCTTATCTTGATGGGTTAAAGATAAAACCAGTATAACTGAGACAAACAAAGGCTTGTGTGTTATGATCTTTGTAAAGGTTTAGAAAAATATAATTAAAAATAAAATTTTCTTTTTATCGGCATTCATTTTTTCTCAATCCCTACTTGCTATAGTTTTCCAAAGAATTGGCAATTGGTCTAAATTTTATCCAAGTGTAAATCAGCCAGGCCACAAGTGATGGCTTCAAGGTTCAGATTCCCACAACCAAAAATTTTCACAAAAGCCATACACTTCAGCGTAAATTCCTTCCTGTTTCAACACTTTGAAAGCAAGGAAGAAAGGAGCTTTTCACTCGTGAAAGAAGTCACCACTCGGGCAAGAGCAAGGCCAGCTCCCTGGTAAGATGAAGAGTCTTCCCCAGAAGGAGAGATGCCAAACAAAACTTAGTGTGTATGACCCACATATCATTGATGAAAAATTAATATAAGAATCTAACCTTCCCAGTGAGCATCTCAAACAATAAGATTCCAACACTCCACCAGTCAGCAGCCTTATTATGGCCCTTCCCAAGAACAATTTCAGGTGACATGTATTCTACAGTCCCACACATAGAGTTTGATCTTGTATTCTCATCAAATTGCTTTGCCAGGCCGAAGTCAGTCAACATGGCCTAAGACAAGAATAAGTCAAATCAGAATAAAATTACAACTTTGCATAGCCTCACAGAGAGAGAGAGAGAGAGAGTACGTGGCCATCTGCATCCAGTAGGATATTTTCAGGTTTAAGATCCCTATGCATTATGCCATTAGCATGAAGGTGGGACACTGCTGAAACAATCTCTGCTGCATATGTACGTGCCAGATCCTCTCTGAAAAATGTCGTGAGAATTAATCAGCTTTACATCTACAGAATTTCAAGAAAATATCCAAAGCAGAATAACAAAAGATACCTAAAAAGTCCGTGGTGGTAGAGCTGAAAAAATAGGTGTCCTCCATTCACAAAATCCAGCACAAGATAAAGTCTATATCTGGTCTGCAGGTCAGGTAGAACCCATAATTAATGTTCACATATCAACAAAAGAACTGGCATATCCAAATAAAATTTATATATCTCCCGCTCCTGAGAACCTATTGGCAAATGTATGTGAAGGATTCTTCTCCATAGTAAAAAAACAAACGAATTAGAAATGTCAAGGATTTTGTTGTTGTTTAGGTAAAAATTACCTGGAATGAGTATCTTAGCTGGACAATGAAGGGATGTTCTATCTGGGTCAAAATATCCCTCTCCGCTTTCATGTATTCAGCATGATTCTTCTCCATTATCTTATCCTTCCGCATGACCTTCATTGCATATATTTCTGATGTACCCCTTTTTCTCACCTGAAATACTTTTCCAAATGCACCCTGACCAACAAGCTTCATAACCTCAAAATCTTCAAGGCCTACACCCTGGACCTTAATGGAATTATCCTCAGCACATTCAAGAGATTCCTCAACAATAGAATCAACAACCAAAAGTTCCTGAACTTCTTTGACTGTCTCATGACTGACACTTTCTTCAAGTTCCATTGAATCCTCTGTCTCATGTATGGTGAGCTTGCTCAGTGTCAATGACTGACTGACACATGTAGAGGGACCAACCAAAGAATGTGATCGGTTGTAAATAACCACTGGGTTGTCATAGATAAGCTCAGTCACATCTGCTGTAGGCAAGGAATTTTCAGGGTTCCCATTACTAACTTCAATTGAGGACTGAACAGGTAAAGGACCAAATACATCAGAGAAGTCTAACTCAACATCATCTGAGGGAACAACATCAGGAATGCTCACTGGACAAAATAGCTGGCTTTGGAAAGATTTGCAAATGTGAGTTTTGGTAAGATCAGGTAACCGAGAGGAAACCATGCTGCCTAGTATGGACTGAGGGATGCAGATAGTGAAATATTGATGCGAGATGCTGATGGCCTAAGATCAATCACTGCTACGGATGAAGCTCTTCGAAGGACTCCAAGTTCCGTGCTGCTAAAGGAGACAATGTCTTAATCAAAAAGAAGTTCACGTATGCAGTTGGAGTCTTGAAGAACTTTGGCAGTAGGCAGACCAAAATCCAGAAAAATAAGTCGTTCTTGTTTCCCGATTTACAGGAAACGACAGATGCTACAGTGGTTCTTGAATTCATTAAGAGCTGGTTATCAATCTGTTATTCAAAGCCAGAATACAAGGATGAAAAGTTAGGACGTTGCAGAAAAAGTACATCACTAATAATTGTATTAGTTCATAACAAGTTATTTTGAATTCACAAACTGAACAACCAAGATTGTGTTACAGGGGGAAACAATACAGCAATAAGCTTCTCAACTGCAGCAATATTTATGAGGAGTAAAAAATGCAACATCTTAAGTCTAGATATAAGCCAATTTACATCCATTCTAGTTTACAATATACACACATGAGGGGGACATGTATAAAACATCCTGATAAAAAACTACAGATATAGTGGGAAAGCGGCAGTCATTACTTCCACATGCCCATATGATGAACCATCAGAGAAGTCAGAAGTCAGATATTAAAATGACACCCATTCAGGAGATGCAACGTGAAAAATGCTTGTCAGGCCCTTACTAGTAAAGACTAGACACAGTGATAGTGTATAATTCCCAAACATTTAGGCCACATTTATTTACCTGATAGGGTTACATATTCATGAACTAAAAGTCCATGGCTATGGAATCCTGGACACTAGTACTAGTCCCTTTTAATTGCTTTCCAGCATTTGCTTTGTCCTGGATTAATGTTTAGGATATCATATGATACCAGTTTCATGTTTGGATGACCAAAGTACATGGTTGGATAAGTTAACGAAATTACAAAGATATCCCTTTCTCATTGACAGTATCAACGCTTGTTCTTATTATCCAATCCAATCTCAAAAAATCAGTGAAATATTTGAAGAATGAAGTCATCCAAGTTTTCAAATTTTTATGTTTGCAATTATTTTGTAACGAACAATCATATCAAACAAGTTCAGAAGGAGAAAAAAGATCCAGCATTGCCACAAAGAAAAAGCAAAGGAAAAAATAACAATCTTAAGTATTTTTACCCTGCAACAAACCAAGGACAAAACGATATATTTGGGGAAATCAACACAGGAAACAAATAGATCATTATATCTCAACAAACTTGTAGCCTAAACCCAAACAAAAACAGTATAAATCCCAACAAAACTTGTATTTGCTTGTCAAACAAACCCTAGATCTTCCCATTTTAATATTAACCCCATCTTTCTACAAAACAAACCCCATGTTCCCGCCATTATGATATGAATCTGTACCCTAAGTTCAAAACAAAAACGAAAAAGTAGATATTTAAATGTTGAGGTGGGAAGAAGAAGACAAAGTTAACGAGTTGGAAAATATGATGATTCGATAAGATGATGGTGGGAGTGACTCCTCACAATGAAAGGAGTCAATTGGCCAGTGAGATGGATGTAAACTCCTTAATGTGAGCAACGATGGCGGTGACATACTGAAGTGAATGATGAGAGGTGACCAGAGAAGTGAGCGTGTGTGTGTTTGTGTGTGTGTGTGTGTGTGTGAGAGAGAGAGAGAGAGAGTACCGAATTTTGTAGTGGGTACTTTTCTCTTTTTAAGTCCTTATCCCACTTACAATACTAAACCCACCCCTTATGGTAAAAAATAGTACCCTATGAATCCTGCTTAGCAGTACCCTATGAATCCTGCTTAGCCATTCCGGTGAATCAAAAGCCACAACTTTGACTACGTCACAAGCTAATAAGTCTTTTTAATTATCTAAACAATATTAATTTCAGTCTCTCTCGTCTTCTAGTATTACCCTCAATTTTTTAAATTCAAACACAGAGTTCAAACATGTCCCATTATATTTTTATTTTTTGGAAAACTAGACATGTCTCAGACACACATAGGACACACATCTCCATTGTGCGGACACACAGGAGACGCATCCAATATCTTGGCACAAGTTTGAAGAATACAACATGGCTCGTGATTAAAATGAAAAAAGACGTACGGAATTATATAAATTTGTCCCTCCTTTGTGCTTTTCAATAGGAAACCATAAACCTTAACAACTCCCAATTCAATTTGTGAATGCCTAAGTCATTTAAAAGTAAGACACTGGGGATTTCTATTTTCAATCATTTTAACATATAACAACAAATATAACTATTGTGTAATATTTTCATATAATAAACAAAAATTTATTTTTTACATAAAAAAGAATAATATATATATATATCATCTTGCGGGCATATAATAAAGAAATATTTATTTTTTACACAAAAAGAATAATATTTATATATAGATATAGATATCTATCTATCGTCTTATCCCCGCATATCGTGTCATACACGAGTCCAATATCCACATCCTATATTTTTATGTCCATATCGTGTCATACACACATCCAATATCCACATCCGTGCTTGTTAATGTTAGCTTGGATGGCTAATAATCAAATATATATTGAATCATTAGTTAAATAAGTATTTTGTTGGTTGTACTTCCAGTCTGTGCTTTAATTGAGAGTTTCAAGAGGTAAGGTAAAAGATAAAGCTTGATTCTAACATGAAGCTGACCAGCATCACAGAGCCTTAGATTTTCTTCAATTGATAAAAAATAAAATAAATAAAATGCATACTAAATTAAATGCTCTTAAAATCTTCATAAGGGAAGAAGAAGTTTACGACGGATGCTTAGGAAGATGAGTAAGAACAAAATAAGGAATGAATTATGTCTTTAGAAGCTAAGAGGTTACACACTTTGCACACAGGATAAGAGTGTGTGCTAAACACACTAGCTGTGTACAGAGCCGACCATTGACTTGATATTGAGCAGTGATTTTGTACATATTTAAGGCAGTGCAAGTGTGCAACAATAGGAAGAACCCCTAGAGGAGTATGGAATGAGGTTGGGCGGAAAAACTCGTAAATCACAATTTAGCAAAAGATACGTACCCATATAAAGCAAATTAACATAAATGATTTTGCAGCCCAGCACAAGTAACGGGAAATGTCTTTTTTAGTTTAGTTGTATTGCAAATCAGAAAAGCAAAACACAATAGAACTATTAAGGGTGGGGTGGGGTTAAGAGCGGCTGGGGTTAACAGCGGCCCACCTTAGCTAACTCTCTACCATCTGCATTTCATATTATACCTTAGTATAGTTGCAAGTAATACAAAGCAAATATTAACAAATTGGAACAAATTACTCAGTTGAAAAACTAAAAAACTGGAGCATGAAAAATAACTCCATCAAAAATTCACCTTAATATCGTTTGGAAGCAATCACCAATGGATAACTAATGAAAACCAGAACTGAGGATGAAATATAATATTGCTTTAAAAAAAAAAGGTTGGGATAATCAACAAAGAGTACACAATAAGTTACACACATGCTATAAGTCAACGCCAGATTTTGACGTGTAAAATTTCAAAGAGCATAAATATTGCTAATAAGTTAAAACAAAATCTACAAGTTTGCAGACAAATTCCTAAATAATGTTTATATTGTAATCTTATTCTCTGTCAGGTCCAAACAAATTTTAAATTCTGGCTTGAAAAACTTCAAGTCAAATCAAACCCTAAAAATAGAAAAACTTTAAGTCGAATTGGCACAAATTTAACATATCGAGTCCAGTTTTGAAAATGGAGAATCACAAAATGCATAATTTTAGCATCAGATCCAAGACCCCGGACTCGTTTCAGCTCAGTTTAGAATTTTACGACAATATAATACAAGACAAAACTACCGAAACGTTCAACATAATTTTAGATCTGTCCACGCAAATCACTACAAAACGTGTAAGAAAAAAAAAAAAAAAAAAAAGGTAAACAAGGACAATACAAAAGAGCTTGCTTGGTAGCCCAGAAAAACTCTCAAAACATTGGGGGGAAAAAAAATCAAACTTTCACTTGTCCCGTTCACTTTATTTGTTTACAAGATTTTGGGTTTTCAATTCCCCTCTTTGTTCTTCTTTCTTTACTAGGTAACCGAACATGAAGTAAATAGATTAACACATAAGCCTTCAAGCACAGCGAAAGAATACCTAACGAACAGCACGATAGAAGACAGATAAAAAAAAAAAGATGGGAGTTTGAATGCGATTTACCTTGGGAGGAGGCTGCAGAGGAAGAAGGAAGGCGAAGCTGGGGTACTTTGTGGGGGAGCCGTGTGCTTTTATCGAATCCACGAACCCACGCCCTCTCGTCGCCACTTATATATGCATCGCGGAGACAGGCTGGAAAAATATATTCTTGAAATTGATGCTCAAAATTGACGATAACAAGTGGCGAGTTGGTAGTGGCTGATGGGGGAAGTTAAATTAACCAATTATTGGATCAACTTCGAATATGCCTTTACATTATGTGTGAATTTTGGGCTGGGAAGCGTTTCTAAACTACAACCGGTTACTTTAAACTCCACTCATTAAAATCGCTTTTTAATGTTATAAGTTAAATTTAAATATATATAGGTTAATTTTTTAAATTTATCTTAACAAGTTTATATGCTGTAAAAAAATTTAAATTATTTAAATTTAACTCTAAACGGATTTAATTATAACTTGAGAATAACTAAAAAGTTAAATAAAGCAGATGTGAGCTCGTTTTCCAACTTACATGTAGGGTAAGATGAGAGATCCATGCCCATGGAATAGGAATAGTCCACATATTCTCATTTTAGTTTGTTTGGATAAGAATATCCGAAAACTATGCTAAAAGGTGAAACACCCTTATCTAGAGTTCACATTATATAACTAATTACCTAAGTAGCAATAGGTAATTGGTCACTTTGAAAATAAACTGGCATTTTTAAGTGATGAAAAGCAATAAGATTGAGTATTCAATTCTTAAAATCATAAAGCATGGGAGACACAATAGGCATGGTGCACATCTTACATATGATTAAACCTCTTTTGATGAGAAAGGAATTTCAAATCATACGAAGAAGAGTTGTAAAAAGTCATATACTCAAAATATATTAAAACTATTAAATGGGATTATTGTACTTCTATTCCAAAATAAATAACATATATTAGTTTTAGACATCCAAAAATTAATTCACCAACTCTCCTTAAAAGTAGGAGGAGGGCTTTATTTTCTTATAATAATGGATAAGTAGTAAACTCGTCCAATGCACAGAAAGAAAATAATATATACTAAACATAAAAGTTTTCATAAATAGTAAATTATCAAGGGTATACATTAATGATGTGATTTATACTAAACTATAATAGTCAATATAGTCTTAAAATAAAGATTGAAACTTAATTGTAAAAAAAATCTTAACTTACAATATGAAACTAAATTTTAACGTGGACATTCTAAAATAGTTTTATCACCTTAAAATTTTGCTCAGGGCTTCATTGATATTGATTAAATGTATACGTTAAAAAAATATTAATAGGTATAGATTTATTTGTCTTTGTAAAAAGAAAATTTAACTAAATTTGAATAGAAACTCAACAATTTTAAATTAAACTAAGAGGTTTCTAAATTTATAAGGGATGAATTTAAGGAAATTAATTTAAATATAATTCTAATATTTTTTAATTTTAAGTAAAACTATCCAAAATAACATGAAATTTGCCTAAGTTTTAGTAAATATCATGAATAAAAAGTCAAATTTTTATATTTCATGGTTAGACCAATATTATTATGACACCTGTAATATTAATAATTTAAAATTTTACAAACTTAAAAAAGGAAAAAAAATATGAGATAGAAATAACTGATAATTTGGTGACATATTAGCCAAAAAAAGAAGAAGAAGGAAGATCAAAAGAATCAATAATTTTTTGACACTTATATTCTTTGAACAAATAATAATATTGAATGCCGCAATAAAAAGAAAATAATATTTTTTAATTTAAAATTTTAATCCAATTTAGTAAAAAAAATAGAAAAACTTACCATTTTGATCAATTTATTAAAGATTCTTTAAAAGGAGAACAATAAAATAAAATTTAAAAAAATCTCTATATTAACCAATTGAAAATTTTATAAAATTTTAAAAAAACAAAAACCTAAGGATGACAAATAATACAATGACACTTATATTACCTATTTTTTTCTTCTTTTTGGCCAAAGAATTTATAACACCAAATACCTCATAATATATATATATATATATAATAGATTTGACAAACATTGCCATATTGATCCAAAATCAATAAAAATAAATAAATAAACTTAAATTTTTAATAATTTAAAATTTTAACTTACATGATTACACATAACTGCTAAGAATAGTAAAAAATTAAGGAATTTAAAGGTTATATTGTTATATTGGTCGATTAATCAAAGATTACATTTGAAGTAAAGGAGCCAATTATTACTTAACTTGTGCATTTTTATATTTTATAAATACATAAATCTAAAAAAATTAGATTAGGACTTTCAAACTCAAAGAGTACGCAACATATTGCTATAATATATAGTATAGATAGATTTAGGAGACATCATAACTTTTATAAACCAAGTATTGTCACGCCCCCAATCCGGCCTATATGGATTTAGGGTGCATGATCGGCTAGTAGCTTGGCTATCCAAGACCAAATTACATAACCCGGTTGAACACCCGTGCATTTATCTTTAAAAACTACATAATTGCGGAATTGAAATTTTATAAACGTAAAGTAAAACGTATATCATACATAGCAGAGCGGTACCTAATCTCCAAAATATAAACATTCTATAAGATGGGTCTGTCAAAGGCCACCACAGTTATAACATTATAATATTACAAAATATTAGAGTCTAACCTCTATATCAGTACATAACATAAGGCCCGTGAGCCACAATTCAAATATCCATGTAATGGGCCTCTCTCAAGACCTCCCAGTTTGGTCACCTAAAAATATTTTTAGAAAATGTAAGCTAATGTTTAGTGAATAACAATAATGCATGAGTATAAAATACCATAGACTAACATTTATATTTAATATACATGACAATTGAGGTACATTTGTACATATGTGGCATGAACTTAGAAACGTATAAGTATAATCTTAAAAACACATGAAACATAGGCTTTTGTATTAAAATATTTCATTATTTCCAAAACACAATGTTAGAGAAGAGAGATTGGCGTGTTGTAACATGAACTATGAGAGCGTGACATAACTTGTCATTAGCATAACATATCTTATCTTGTAAGCCTACATTTTAGCTTGCCGTATAATATAGGACACATCAAATATTACTAATCTTATTAACTTATAAAGCGTAGCCTTAGAAACATAGGTAGCATAAGTATCATGTTAGAATACTATAACATTTCGAACATAGTATCATAGCAATAAGACATAACACATAATAAAACTTTGTAAGGCATAACATAGCTGTCATAAGCATACCATAGCATGATACTGTAAGGCATAGCATAGTGTTTTGAAAAGAAAAAAAATACACCGTTACATTAATACTTGTGGGAACATGCGTGACTTGTTATAAAGCGTTCATCAAGTCATATATCTCATTTTAGAACATAAGTGTGTTATGTCTTTACATTAGACCAACATATCCCTCACTTCACACTACTTAAAAAGATCTTTCTGGTATTGGGCATCATAGTAACCACAAGGGTCACGCATAAGCCTCTTTAGGCCAATATAGTAATCATGAAAGTAACACATAGGCTCTTTAGGCCCACATAGTAACCGTGGAGGTCATGTATAAGTTATTTAGGCCAACATAGTAACCATGAAGGTCACACATAGGCTCTTTAGGCCAACATAGTAATCATGAAGGTCATACATAGGCTCTTTAGGCCAACCATGAGAGCTAGGCTTAGTCATGAAGAGCTACGCTCAGTCATTAGCAACATAGAGTGCTTTAAGCCAATCATGAGAGCAGGGATCAATCGTGAGACTAGACTTAGTCATTTAGAGCAACACTCAGTTATTAGCACGTAGAGTGTTTTAGGCCAATTATAAGAGTTAGGCTCAGTTATAATAACCGTAAAGGTCACATATAGGCTTTTTAAGTCAATCATAAGAGCTATGCTCAGTTATAGTGACCATAAATGTCACATCTAGACTTTTAAGCTAAGGAACTTCTCCCAACATGGCGATAGATTATTTCATATCCCCTACTATAGGATCATCGTTGCTAGTTTAGGGTCTTGCCATGAAAGACCTTGCATGTCGATAGTTTATTTCGTGTCCCCCATTTTAGGACTATCAGGCTAGATTAAAGTCTTGCCACGAAAAGACTTTGAGTTAGAGTCGTACGTTAGAAATCCTACATCTACTTTATGTGAACATTCTAGTCCGTAGGTTGTTCATATCATAGGTAAGGTTCGTATGCAATTCAAAGCATGAAATTTATACTTGAACGTAACCATTGATGCATTGAAATAAATGGAAAGAAATGCATGAAACATAATTAAACTTAAAAGCACTTGGAGAGTAATAGGTCTTACTCATGGTATATTGTTACTCACCTCTCCCCGATAGAACGAGTGCTAAACAGGTGTTCCTACACAAAATGCACATGGAAGTATAGAAATATCAATACAAGACTCTGAGGCAAAGCAATAACACGTAACCCAAGACTAAACACATAAGTCCCTTAACCCCGACTTAGCAACACCTCATACTCACAACGGAAGAACGAGGCTCAACTCTATAGCAAGGCCTCAATGTAATACAAAAATATAAAGTTGAGGTTTGAACATAAAGGCTGGAGCGTCGACTCTTTCATCGCGTCCTAACCACCCCTCAAGGATGAGTTTGTTGAGTCAATGCCTTGATTTTGATGATAACAAAACATGGCTTAATGATCTAATAATTCTACTTAGTGTGCAGAGTAGCTATTAATTAGATTTTGATTTGAAGCTTATTATAATGGAGGATTTGTGATGCAAAGATTTGAATAAAGAATGAAAAGCATGATGAAGTGATGTATTCTACAAAGCTGATATTATAAGAAGAAAAAGAAATCTCAAGTTGATGAAAATCTTAGATTGAAAATTGATAAGCATGAAAGAATGGCATATTCAACAATGGTGATCTTATAAGAGAATGAAGATGATTAATATCAAAGAAGAAGAATGAAAATGATCAAAGTCTTGATTGAAAAGATTGAAGACTTTGAGGACTTGAAGATATCTTGCAAGAATAGAAGAAGAAGAGACCAACTCAAAGACATGGAAGCTTTCTTCAAAGATTTGAAAATGTCTTGAAGATATGGAAGAAATCACAAGACTTGGAAAGCTTTCTTGGAAGAGTTATTGAAGTCCATGGAGAAGCTATATTGATTGAAGAATTCTAGAAGAAATCTAGAAATGAAGAAATTCAAAGAAGAATAGAAAATCAGTTGAAGAAATGAAGATTCTAAGTCTTTGAAGCTCTCTTGAAGATCATGATGAAGACTTAGTTAAATGGTTGAAGCATTGATAATGGAAGAGCTCTACAAGTAATGAAAATGAAGTAAATTTATCTAGAATGGATTAAAGATGTCCTTGGAGTCATTTAACCTTGAAGAAGTGTTTGCAAGCTTTAAAAAGCTTATTTGAATGATCTTGAAAAAATTGGAAGCTTTGGAAAAGAATGAAGAAAAGCTGCAAAAATATAGTTCTTGGTAAAAAGAGTCGACTCCTTAAGTAAAAAGAGTCGATTCATTCGAACAGAGCCTTAGAAATCTGCTGGAAGCTTAAAAGAGTCGACTCCTGCTGTAAAAAGAGTCGACTCATTTTAATAGAGAACAAAATTTCTGGAGACTACTTAAAAAAGTCGACTCCTGGGACAAAAGAGTCGACTCATTTGGACAGTGGCTTGAAAAAATCTGCTGAAATGCAAAAAGAGTCGACTCATTGTAAAAAGAGTCGACCCCCAGACAGTAACGGCTAGTTTTCTGACAACGGTATGGGCAAATATGCAACCAAATCTTCTCCCATACCTCTCCAACGGCTAAAATCGATTCATATCTTTATATACAAGAGACATACAGCTTCAAAACTGATGATTAGAGCAATTATACCATTGATATCAAAAGCTTGAAGCTGAAAACCTCCTGTACCTCACTGTCACACATTTTTGCTGAGTGTTTAAGGTTATTCATTGAGTTGTATTTGTTCATATACTCACTAGGAGAGTTACCCATTGTATAACATTTATTCATTTCACTTGGGTGGGTTTGTAAAACTGTAAGTTTGAGAGAAGCATGGACAAAATCTCTTGATTTTGAAAGCTTGGGAAGAAGCTTTTGTAAGAGTGAGCTGGGCACTTGTGGCAAAACTAGCAGCTGTGTAAGGAGTGTTACATAGTGGAATTCCTTCGAAAGGATCGAAGAAGAGAGGACGTAGGCAAGGTTGGCCGAACCTCTATAAATCTAGTGTTCTTTTCTCTTGCCTCTGTTTTAGTTATTTGCTCTTTATACATGCTTGCATAGATATATATATTTTGGTATATACTTTACTTGCTTGATCTACACTTTGATTAATCATTGCAAAAATATATAAACTGTTTTCAGTTGCATTATTTGATATAAATTCTATAAAACCCAATTCACCCCCCTCTTGGGTTACCTTCTTGGGCCAACAGAGTTCACATTCTAGGTTAGTTTCATTTAAAAATAGGCTTAAAGGCCTTTAACTTGGTAGGTCATGGACCAAAAACACATTTCGGGTGAAGAAGTTATGCCTCACGAAAAGTGGACTAAAATTCTGGAAAACAATGTTGTTGGCATAGATTTTGGGTTAGTTTTAAACTTTCATATCTCTCAATCTATAAGGAATTAGAGTGCAAAATTTATATGGGTACAAAGGTCTATGAGTCTACTTTCTAATGCTTTAAACGGTGTATCAATCCGAGTTTTCTAGGGAAAGTTATACCAGTTTACTAAATAGTGTCGAAGCTGGCAAGCCGTTCGAACGCTCAAATTGATCGTTTGAACACCAAGCAAAAATAGAAAAACACCCTCTCGGGCAGTTCGAACGCCAGGCAAAGTGAAAATCTCTGCTCTCGGGCCATTCGAACGGCCATGTCGGACGTTCGAACGCCCCCACCTATGTAACAAAAATTTTCAACCCAAAACTCTCTTAAAACCCCTCTAAATAAAACAAAACCTTTCCAATACTCTTAGGGCTCAAAGATTAACCTACAAGGATGACAGTAACTCAAAATGGAGGAGAAATAACAATTAAATCAAAGGGATCTAAGGAAAATATTCAAAACCTTAACATTCTATATATTTGGGGGTCTCAACTCCCAATTCTCCAATATTGAGTTATAAGCTCTCAAATTCAAAATAATTGAGACTCAAGGAGTCCCCCAAGATAAACCCAAACACCCCAATCCATATAGATGCATATATACAATTATACATTCAAGGTTTTAGTTCACACCTTTCTCTCTCTAGTTTTTTTAACTCCACAATGGATTTCCAAGCTTAGTTGAGCTTTTCTTGCTTCCTCCTCTTCTTCTTGATCTTCTTCCTTCAATCTCCTTTCTCCATCTTTTCCCCTCTCTCTCTCTCTCTTTCTCTCTCTCTCTCTACAAATGGGTGTGTGTAGTGTATATACATGGGTATATAAGATGATACTCATGAAAAATAATCTCATGTGTCTCGCCCTAATAACTTAAGTTATAATTTAACTCCTAATTGGTCACTTTAACCCAAAAGGGATAACATTTAACATTAAACAATACAAATGTCTTAATTTACATAAATGAAGAAAAATTAATGGGTTCAGGGTATTACAAGTATACTGGTTTACAAAAATTAATGACACTTAGATAACCAAAAAAAAAGTTCAAATCCCCCTTAATTTGTACTTCCATTAGGAAATGATGTGCATGCAATCTTTTTTTTTTTTTTTACTTGGTAAACGATGAATGGTGAGAGAGCCTTTTTCCTTTGTAAATTGCTAGAATGGCTAATATCAATATATTTGCTTTGTCCAAATGGTTCGGAAACGAGAATGATTCGATAACAAAATAATTAGTGGCCACCAAAATTATTATTGTACTCATATTTTCCCTACGATCAAGGCCTTGTTAGATAAAAATGATAATTAAGCACTAAACTTTAATCTCTATTCATAATAAATATAATTAATCATTTAAAAAAATAAAAATTACCTTTTACTGATTATATTCAATATTGCTGTTATATTAATTTTCAACTTAAAATTAAACCTATTTGTATTATGTTTTCAGAAGAAATTATTTCTTGTGGGGATAGTGTTTCGAAGAAAAAAATAAGTGTGTGGACAGAAATAGAATAGATTTCAGAGAGCTCAGCGACGAAGCTCTGGAGCAGCACAGACTCACTGCTGCTGAGGAACGATGACTACTTGTTTTGACTTCAGAACCAGCAAGTTTATGGGTTTGTTAATCCACCTTTTGGGACTTTCAATTTCATAAAATCTAGGGTTTTTTTTTTTTTTTCACCATGTGTGATAGCGTTTCTTCAACATCATTCCTCCTACCTTATTCTGGCATTGGATCACCAAATCCATGGTTTATTAGATGCAGTTGCATGCCCAGAATCGTTTGCAGGCTACGGATTTTTACCCGTAATACGGATAGGGCAAGCTCTAGAAATGGCGTGTCACAATTGATCGGTGCTTGTTTCCGATCGAATGAAGCCCAAAAGAATACAGCGAAACCGACAAATTCGCTGAAGGTCAGTCGAAATTCAATTCCAACTGGGTCGGGTAAATATGATTTTTCCGGGGAATTAGGTTTTAAGGAGAAAGAAAAAGAGCAAATTGAGCTCGAAACAGCCCGAGACGACAAACGAGAAAAGGTGAAAGAGAAGACGGAAACTGGGATTGATATTGGCAATGGAGCAAAGATGGATGGTCGAAGTAATGATGCAAAGGCTTCGTATTGTGTCAATTTTACCGAATTCCACGACGAGAGTGGAGCAAAGGGTGACAGAAGATTAAAATATGAGGATTTGATTAGAACTGAAGAAGGGTGTGATGGGGTTGGTCCGAAGTTGGAGGAATTGGAGCAACGCAATGGGGCCCCCATTGCTACGAGGAGAGGAAGACAACTGATGAAGAGATCGAACATGCTCGCAAAGCAAGTCATAAGCATGCAATCTGCTCTTAGCCTGGGCTTCGTCTCGCAACTTTGGGTGGACACTGTATCTGTGAGTATATGTATACATTCATGTTCAATTTAACTTTGTAGTTTGGACTGGAATCTAGGAGTTGCCAACCAACTTAGAAGCAACTGGTGTTCTGTTGTGCTTGCTCCTCGACATGCAACAATAATGTTAAATGCTCAATGCCACTGCTACATTTGTAAAAAATATAAACATGAATATTGACTGTGTGAGCGAATAAATTTCTCTTGAAATTTGAGTTTGATTGGTATCTGCCAGCTAGTGGCTGTCAACTGATGAGGTTGAAAGTAATTTGTTCTATTCTACTTGCTTTTTCTGATAACCGTGCCCTATCAACGTGATAAAAACAATCTACAGAGCTCATATAGACTGAAAGATGGGAAAGTTCAGATTTGCTGATTTGTGCACTTTATCAGTAGCCATTTCAGTCCATCTTTACACATTGCAATGAACTGAATTATAAACATCTTTCACGGTAATTCTCCCCCTGCTGCAAGACGAAAAGGCTGTTTTTGGGTCTTGGGTTACATCACTTACATGTGCCACATAAGTTTTACTTTTAATCTTATGGCTGAATTATGTGCTTTACGTTGTGGGCTGGAAATAGCTTGGGCCGGATGTATTCCATGAATTTTGATTGTATCCGATGTAGCTGCAGCCAACCACCTTATAATGCATGACAACCTGAAAACCACCCGGGACCTCTTATTTTGGTTTGTAGACAGCTAATATACAAGCCCTGGCAATGGAAATTAAACCACATGTATAGGGAGGGCCACCAGTGTGCAGATTGGCTGGCCTGCAAAGCCCATAACCTCGTGGATAGGGTGATTGGGCTCAGCGATCCTCCCCCAACCTCAAGCCTTCTGTTGGAAGAGAAAATATTGGTTACAACCGTATGTCATCATACAAGGGGCCAATAATACATCGCCATACAAGTGTTTTAACTCCTAGTTATCAGGATATTATCTTGTTTTAGGCGGGAAAATTTAAATTTTAAATTCAATGCTCCTATGATTAAGATTTATATAATTATGTGATTCTAATTTATTAGCTCGTTGTACCACATCAACATGATGACGTGTTACCACCGTTGTACCCAATATTTTCTCCTATTGGAGGCTATTTATATGGGTGCCTCCTGTGTGAGGTGGTCAGAGTTTCTTTGTTTACTTATTTGAGAGAGAGAGAGAGAGAGAGAGAGAGAGAGAGAGAGAGAGAGAGAGAGAGAGAGAGAAGACATTGGTTTAAACAATGGTTTTTACATAGTTTAATATTCACACTATATTCCTCCTTAAGATACTGGCTGGTTTGAAGAAAGGTTAGTTAATGATTGCAATACCTAGCCACTCCATTGCCAAGTGATTTACAACTCCATGAAAGTAATTTAAACAAGCAGTTTAGCTAAGCTTTTTTCTTTTTCTACATATTGTCAATAGGATGTTAGACTCTGTTAATCATACGGAGGCACTTATACCTGCTATGTTTTCCCTTCTTATTCTTCATAGTGGGTGGTATTGGTTGTAGAGGTGCGACCAAACTTGCTTTCTGGGGAATTAGAAAGGTTTTTTCTCGAGGATGTTAGTCAGGTAAACATTTCTGTCCCTCTCTTTGTTTGTGCGTGTGTGTCTGTGTGTGTTTGATGTTTTATTACTATGTGATTTGCCTGAAATAGTTGTTGTCTTCCCATATAAAATAGAGTGATAACTTGAAAGGAGAAGATAATACGTTGACGGCAATGAAGACAGATGTGCTAATTGGTTGTTGACATATATTTTTGGTAGATTAGTGGCATGATAACCCCTTCATCTTTGCCATTTCTTTATACTTTGAGTAAGTTTGATTCATTTCGCGGCATGATGGTGAGCTTAAGTGACTGTCATTATTTAGAGTGATCTTCTTTAATTTATCTATTTTTTTTTATTTGGACAATGCTACGAGAGATCATGGTTACATGTTATTTTGTTTCATGAGATTCTTCACCTGAATGAACAAATGATATATGCATGACAGTATTCAGGCATGGTGTTTGTAGCCTGGCTCTCTACCATGTTTCATGTACAGGCATAGTTATCAAGCTGTAGAGTTCCATATTTTTTAGACAATTCTGATTTCTTTATCATGTATATGTTATATAATAGCTTCTGGAACAGTGTTTACAAGTTATTCTTTGTTGTATATAAATTCCATTACTCAAGTTAACTGAGTATATTATGTATTGTCTTTGCAGGTTGGTGATGTTGTGCTAATCCAGGATGAGAGTGTGATGGAAAATGAATTGAAAATGGTTGGACTGGAAACATTGGTATGGTCCATTATTTTCAATTCCATACTCTTTTATGCAAATAAATGTGCCGATAGAAAGAGTGGGGTTGGAGTGGGAGGAATTCCTGCATAGTGGTTCCCCCAAACCTTGTGTCATGATTAACTCGTTACTTATGGCTACCTATGTTATGTTGGTCTGCAGACTTGTAATTCCTTGCTTGTTCACCATAAAGCATCAGTATTTGGCTCATATAAGATGTCTTAGGTCACTATTTGCTCCCCAATGTTGTGCTTTTATGGCGTGATCTAATGTTCATCATCTTAACAAGCTGATGAGCAACCAATGAAAGTGCACTTTTAGGATATGGACATGCTGTCTCTCATTGTTTGATAAATGATATTATCTTTATGCAAAGAAACCAAGCTTTGCTGTATATCACCACTATAACTTTGATATTTGTCATTGCAGAGAAGTACGGTTCTCTGTCATTTGGTAAAATTGCTATACTAACATTTGATAAATATACAGAAAAATTATCTCTACCAGTGAGATCCCTAAATAATAAAAAAAAGAAGCTGAGTGAGTTTATATGTGTATGAGAATGTATTTCTCTTTATAGACTACTGAATGGTGTGGAGGAAATTTGTAATGAACCGAGGTATTTGGGATGGTACTTTGCAGATTCAGTTGAGCTGTAAGATTGTGTGCTATGCAATTATAAGGGGAAATGATTCCTGCGGGGGATATCTAGTCATGTACATTGGCTCATTAAATTATTAAACTGGTTTGTATAGACTCTTTGCAATTGTGCAATGCTATCATTTAAGTGACACTTCTCGTTCTAACTTTATCATGACTCCTATTCTCAAAGGCGTGTATGTTGTTTAATGCCTTCACTGCAATGGAAGGAGAATTGGAATTATCGTATGCCCATGGGATGCTTGCATACTCCTTTGTCAATTTAATCACCTTGCCTCCATTTGTTGCCTTCGGTATCTTTTATATCATTTTTTTTGTTTTTGTTTTTGTTTTTGTTTTCTAGTGTTTAATCAGTGCTTTTCTTGTCAGGTAGGATACAATGTGGTAACAGCCAGTCGGCGGAGTATTGGGAAGGTATGCCTGTGCTTTATGCATCAACATCTTCACATGTTTTCCTTCCACAATCATCTTATCATCTACATCGTATATTTTCAGATGCGGGGATACACTTTCAACATTAACTCAGGAGCAGTAGAATCACTCGAGCTTGATTCTTTTGGAATATCCATCATCCCGTCAAGTTTGGTAGGTAGATGGGCCTTTCACTCAATTGCTCAAATGGAATTTTTTTTATTGCAAACACTTAATGAAAGTTGATTAGAATTTTCCTGACCGGACTAAAAAAGTTAGATGCAATTTACTTGTTGCACTTCCAGGTGAGTACCTATGCTTTGCTTGTTGAGGATGTGCTGGAAGTGGTATCTGACACTGTTGTAGTGCATGAAGCTGCAGCTTCACGCATACAGAGGCTAACAAAGGTACTTACCCGTGGATCCACTGACGATGGCTTCTACTTGTGTTTTATATGTCACTAGCTCTTTTTGGTTTTGCACCAAACGTTGCTAGTTTAAATTTTTTTGGTTGATCCAAACTTGCACGTATCCATAGTTCATGTGCTTGGGCACGTCTGGACAATGGAAAAGATGATTTTGCTTTAAAGCACTGAAAACCAATATCTTGCAGAACATCCTACAGTGCACCTGCATGCATGTACTAGTAGATGAGAATCATGTATTAACAAAAAGAAAACAATTAGTAAAACTTCCCAGTTGTTGATACCAGGGTTTTTGGGATTCTCAAAAGTTGGGGAACTCCATTGATGGGCGTGGAGATTATTCCAACCTCGAAAGTCAACCTGTTGAATTAGATCATGGTCGGGGCAGGCAAAGAAGCTCTACTAGCCGGAAGTTCCGCCCAAAAATGAGACGAAGTGTGGATGACTGGGAGCTTCCTATGGATTATTTGTGATTTGCTAGGGTCTGGTGCTTCATCTGTGTATATAATTTAAGTTTGGCTGGATTATAGTTGAATCCCATTATGTTTCATTTTATTTTGTTTTAAATAGGCCAATTTCCCATGACAAATTTGCTTGAAATTTGATAAAGATGCTGCTCACTCACCAGGTGTTGCCGAATTTTCAACAAGAAGTTGGAATGTGGTAAAAAAAAAAAGGATAAGGGGAATGGTTTCTGTGTTTCTAACTCTCTGATGCTTAGATTAATCCCACCTCTAATGAAAAGAGGAGGAAGCCAAGGGATAGTTTGGAATTAATACACCACTGTGCCTCTAGGCTCTACCAAAATGAACTCAAATCTCTTAAATACTGGCAGAGAGCATAAGATTGAGGAGTAGGATTAGCACACCACTTAACTGGTCCTGCTTAATAGCTCAACCTTAGCATGTATGTGGTCTTCTTTCAATTCATGATTTGAGATGGGATGCTGATATTATCGACACCAACCTATATAAAAGATGTGAATCAACAGCCCAATAAGCCAGGCCAATTCGAAACCAGGGTAGATATGCAGTAGTTTCATTGTCTTGCTGTCGTTACCAAAACATTTGTATCCATAGTAGCCGTTTGGCTCGTCTCCTTTCAAATTCAAACTGCCCACCCACACTACTCTCTGTGTAAGGAATGTTGGCAGCTCAATCTCCACTCACTGGCAACCAGATCCGCCGGCCAAAAGCTGCTGCAACTGAGGAATTCTCTGACCAACCTTCCGATCAACAACCACCTAAAGCCAAAGCCAGAATGGATCTTGATCTCACTGATAGACAATTCAAGCACGGAGAATCATCATCTAATCTATGCCACCCCTGCGAAGATTGAATCATTAGATGAATCCCTGGCAGAGGAGTTCGTTGTGATCCGCCAAAAGCTTGAATGACTGAGGTTAGACAGAATGAAGACTGAGAAGATGCTGAGAGAGAGGGATTTGGCGACGGAGATGAACATGAAGCTGGTCAAGAGAGGGGAAGTCCAGAAGCAGCTTGAAATTGAGGTTGAAAGAATGTTTCGATTAAGGAACTCAAATCTTCGTGCATGGTAAGAAAATCACAATGTCAGCCCTGTTTCGTTACTCAGAAAACAAGGAAAACTTTTAAGTCCAAACAAATAGTCTACAGAAATGAGTTTATATTCCTCATTCATTTTTTACTTCTTTTTGTTTTTTCCTCCTTTTTCTCAGCAACCAAACAATTTATTGGATACCGCTCCAGTGGCTTGTTGAATTTGGGAATTGATAGGAAGATTTGTTTTTCACATCTTCATTCAGGACATAGAACACGAATGAATCTAAAAGTGAGAGCCCATTGCGAAGTCTGAGTTCGGAAATTCATACAGAGACGAATTTCCTAATTTCTTGCAGAGTGACGTGTCTGATGGTTTTTCAATCAGCCATTTGTAGCAATCCAAAAGTGGGAAAATGTACTAATATAATATCTCATTTATTTCTGGTTTAGTGTTGGAAGTGTTCGGCCCTACTCTTGAAAAAATTCCACAACATTCTTTAACCTTCTTGTTTCTCCATCCGTCAAGTAAAATTTCTTTCTTCAATTGTAGGGCTAGTCTCTGTCTATGGTTCATACATGGGCAAATGAGCCGAAGGAAGCTCTCTTAAACCAGGAAATAGCTTCTAATTTCATCTTCGCACCACAAATTTACAGTCTGCTGCTGCAACCAAAACTGCCTGCAACAGGTCCTGCATCCAGAGAGTTTATGATGAAGATTTGGCAAATGCAGCAAAACCATGTTGGGGGATTGTGAAAACAGAGTTTACCAATTCTTATCAATTCAGGACTATACGTACAAGTCCAGTTTAGCCAACCATATGGGTTACCAAAAGGCTACCAAATGACATTTAAGTATTTCAAATCAATACCAACACATGCACTTAGACAACAAGATTGTTAACACCACAGCCTTCCGCGGTTATGGAGTCCATCCTCATAAATCAGAGGATATGAACACGATCCTTAGAAAGTATGCTTAGTTTTAATGGAATCACAAACACTTAAACAGGACACAGTTTCAACACAATCACCTTGGAAAGAGGAGGTTCGATCAACATCAACACTAGTACTTACTTGGACGGACTAAATGGGTATTCAGGAAAGCACTTTGGCTGGCAAGACACTCACGTCAGCCCCAGTATCTGGGGAAGGAAAAGAACCATAACCATGGATGATTTTCACAGTGGCATGGTCACCACACAATTATTGCAACAAGATACACATCTCAATAGAAAAATAAACAATGCAAGATGCATATCTCCATAGAACAATAAACAATGCTAGAAGCAAAGCTAAGGATATCAAGAAATTTCATAGCCACAGCTCTTATCTAACCGAAAACAAAAGAAACTTCAAAACAGGCACACGAGAGAGAGAGAGAGAGAGAGAGAGAGAGAGGGTTAAAATATTCATCTTCCAATTTGAGAAAAGGTTTTCTGCATTTCGCACAAAGTTAGTTCACCACGACTAGTACAAGCTAAACATAAACAGACAGACTAAGAAGTGAGCAAAAATCTATTGACTAATAGAAAAATGTTCCTTACACAGGATTTGGCATAAAATTCATAACTAAGCACTTCACCATAGGTGATGTATACCCTAAAACAAATGAAACCCAAAGAAAAAATATGGCTGGAAGGATTCTCTTTGGAATAACAAAGATCACAACAGCAAATGTTGAACCTTGCTAGAGAATAATTGAGGTCCATAGCTTGTGAGCCATTCCACATGAATAGCCATTCAACCAGAAATCCCTCTAGCAAAATTTCCAATGGTTGTTGCAGTTTACACACGTTACAAAGGTTGTCATTGGTTCATCTGCACTCCTGGTCTGCAATTGATAGTATGTGCACTTGCGTTGACCACAACGACCGCACTTGAACTGATCGGTTGAGGCTTTTGGTGCGCCGGCACGCTCACACTCAAATAAAGCTTTGTCCTTAATCTGTTTATTCTCACGTTGCCTTTCGTCACTGGCCATTTCTTCTGGGGTCAAATTGATTAGCCTTTCTGGCTTGATCTGTCCAATAAGCACTTTTCTCCTTAAATCAGGGTTTTTCGGATCCTTTAGGTTGAACATTATAGACCTGTACTTGACCTTCTGGGCCCCATTCGACCGACCCATTTTCTCAAACATTACAGATTCTACGGCTACAGCAACTCGAATTGGGTCAGATGCATCTACTTCATCCTTCATGTCCTCATCAGCCTCGCCAGAAACTTTGGACAAGGCCTCTAACAGAAGTTCCCGCATTTTGTCACGCAAAGCATCATGACATTTGATCATAGAAGTCAGCTTTGGGGGAGCATTAGATGCTTGCAATGGTTTCTTTGTGCTAGAAGCCGGTTTCTCTTCCTTGTAACCATTCTTCTCAGCCTTGATAGAATCCACAGTTCCAACTTTCTTCTCAATCTTGATGGTTTCTGATCTTGAAACAACATGTTTCTCTTCCTTTGCTATCTTCTCAACATTAATGGTCCCACTCCAATCCATCTTCTCAGCCATGACAGTATCCACAGGTCCCACTTTCTTCTCAAATTTGATAGTTTCTGATTTACTCCCCGGTTTCATCAGACCACCTTCAGTTTTTGGAACCTTCTCAGCCTTAAATGAACCAGTCCTATGAAACTCCTCAACTTTTACAGTCCTTGCCTCCATAACTTCAGTCTTCTTCGAACTTCTAATATCAATGCCATCATTTTTCTTCCTAGTTGCTTCATTAATGATTATCTTTTTCCAATTCTCGAGCACATCAGAAACCCTGGCCTTAATCTGCTCTGCAGGATGCTTTGTGAGAGGTCGAAGCCGTTTTGCAACCTGAAATTTAATATCACTTCAGATAAAGTAAACATCTCGATATAGACATTGAAGATAAACAAATTAAAATTATCAATTAATTCACCAAACCCAAGATCTCCCAAAGAAGGCCTACCTGACTTGAGCAGAAGAAGACTAGAAATATTTCCAGATTTTCATCATAATCATTTAGATTTTATATTCTTACAACAACTAGAAAGAGAATATTGAGCAAGTGCTTCCATTAGAAATAATCAAGTAATACCAAGTTACATAAGAAATATGGACTTATATTCCACTCCATTATAAATATAGGTTGCTTGACCATATAATTAAGTAAAAACTTCAACTGGTTTTAGTTCCATTCATGCCAAAGCCAAAAAGTTTCCAACATCAGGTGGCCTTTATTTCTTTCTTTCCCTCTTCATTTATATTTTGTCAGGCATGCAAGATTAGGTCAGCACAGCATAATGCTGGCCACCCACTTAACCTATAATCAACATCACATTTGCTACACAATACCCCGAAAATGGGGGGAGAATTCACCTTTTTTGACAACAAATTTATGAGATTGCTAAAACCGATACCTCAATCATTATCATCTTAATCACATATATTCAGTTTACATGTGAGTTTTCCAAACAGCAACGCACCATATATAAATCCTGATAAGTAGTATACTCGAGTGCATTTGACATATTTTTACAAAAAATACAAAATATTGAAGCAAATGCTAAAAGTAATTATTCCTTCCTTCCATAAAAATATAGCCACTTTTCCACGTGTGTGAAAATAAATTCGGCAACAATGCTGATAATGCAATGCACGTTCGTTTGGCCAATTATTGTAAACTAACCAAGCAAAATCGGATTCTTCTGCACAAAATTTCTATTAAATTCCATAATTTACCCTTCGAAGCCTAATTCTCAATAAAATAACATATGTTACTGGGATAGAAGGATCAGAAAGGAGAGAACTTTAATAAACTTGAGGCTTAGAAACAGATTGGAGACCCGTACCTGCGTTGACACAAGAACATCATACGATACAGGAAAACTTCGGAGTTGGTTTAGCACATCGACGCATCGGTCGACCTTGGGCCCACCAGACGAAGCTCCGTCGACCGCTGCAGTATCGGCTGCCTTCTTCGCCGCTTCGAACAACTCCACCAGCTCTCGCTCCATCTCTTTTCAGATCCCTGTATCACAAGAACTACCAAATCAGGCATATACATATATTCGTGTGTATCTATGGAATAAAGGGAACATGGAATCCACACAGAAAAGATAAAAGAACCACAGATGCAACAAATCGGACAGATCTAATGGACAGTTTGATAGAAAAATCAATGAAATTTGATATAAAAAAAAATTACCAGATTGACTCGTCGAGGAATTTTGAGATGTATGTTGAAACCTGAGAGATATGAGGAAGAGTCAGTCTCCGAGGAGCTTCGGATTTGTCTCCGATTGGGATCGAGCGGCTATTGTTAGTCGAGAGTCAGAAAGGGCCTGTGTTGTGTGTGAGAACTGACGGCGGCGATGGTGATGAAAGTACAAGTATTACCTTTATCTTATTGACTGTTTGGTTGGGCCTTGCCTTCGGCTTTGGAGTAGGTGAGACTTTCTTTGGGTTTGGGCTACTTATACTTCAAATTAGGAAACATATCCTACTATTTTTAAACCGTCTCTAGCACCACAGCCTATTGGAAATTGGATTCGTATGAAGAAAAAAAATAAAGGAAAGAAAAAGATTCAAGAGAAATTTCTGTTTTTGTGTTTTGGAAATAATTTGAATTTGACGAAAAATTTTATTTATTTATTTTTTGGTGTTTGATGAAAAATTAGAAAGAAATTTTTTTTTATTTTATAGACCATCATGTCCTTGCTGCTTTGGTAGTAAAAGATGATGCACAATCGGAAACTTATAGAAAGGGAGGGTAATTTGGTTAAAGTGATTTGATTAAGTTTAAGTATTTAAAACTCCATTAAAATTTAGTCATTTTTAAAGGGCTTCCAAAATGAGGACAGTTGAAATTCATCTTAAAATACCCATTCCTACCCTTGAAATTGAACTTTCAATGAATCCATGAAAGGTTTTTCTCATCAAAGGGCCAATTTTGTTATAGAAGGTCACCAACTGGTTTTCTACTACATTTGGTATTTACTAATGTAGGATATTTTCCTAAGCATCAATGTAGCATTAAAAAAAAAGAGGGGGGGGGGGGGGGGGGGGGGGATACAGAAAATGTATGGTTGCTTCATTTGCTGATACATGATTATCTATTTGCTGATACATGATTGTCTATTTAATTTTTTGATAGATCATAATTTTACAACCTAAATATAAAGAACAATGTACAAAGAATAATAAAAATAATTTAACCAATGTGTGATATCTTTTCTATTTAGGCTGGATGTGGTTCTCTAAAAAGGTGGATAACAAGAAAGTGGAAAACTGAAGGTAAAAAATTAAAAACAAAAGATACCTTGATTTATTTATTTTTGGTTGCTTGAATAAAAATAGGATAAAATTTTTAAAAAAGTATTAAATTTAAGAAAAAAAGGAAAGAAATTGCATGGAATTTTAAGAATTTATAGTATGTTTTTCTCATAGATTGCCCTTCTATTTTCTATTATAGGTTTCCATAGTATTAATTAAAAGACAATATTTCAATATTTTATTTTTATGTCAATATTCAGAAATTAAAGAAATCCTTAAAATAAGTTCCCTATCATCTTAATAAATTTCTTAAATTTTTTAGAAATTAACGTAAAATTTCTTGAATTTTGGGTGCTAATATACTATATTGTATCTTAAATACTTAAAAATCTATAGGAGATAGAGACAATCTTTGAAAATTTGAGAGTCGTAGTCCTACTCACTCATGTGCCTAGGGATGATAATTTAGTTTGAGAAATTGGGTCCCCAATGTCACGCCCTATAACACGGCCTATACGGATTTAGGATACATGACCGGCCAGTAGCAAGGCTACCCAAGCCCGCATTACATAAACTGGTTGATCATCTGTGCATAATCATTTATAATGATGCATAATTGCGAAAAATAGAACTTTTAATAACTTAAAAACATAATCCGTGTCATACATGATAGAGCTGTGCCTAATTCCAACCAAAACATCCATAAGGATCAAATCAAGGTCCACAAAAGTTATAACAATATATCATTACAAAACATTGGGTCCAACCCTCAAACATTATACAAAACATAGGCCCGTGGGCCATAGCTCAAATGCACATATGGCCTCGCTCTAGGGCCTCCCGGATTGGCTACCTGAAAATCATTTGAGAAAACGTAAGCTGATGCTTAGTGAATAACAATGATGCATGAGCGAGAAAATATCATGGACTAACAATTATATCCAACATACAAGGATCGATAATCAGTTATGCATAAGGAAATGAGCTTTTGAACATTTAAAGCTTAGGCTTGGAACTCGTAGATAACGTAAACATCATTTGAAACGTTTCAACATTTCAAACCATAATATAATAAGAAAAGATGCAACATAACATTATTCTTGATATAGCATTTCATAACTTGTCGTAAAACATGTGAATATATCATGGTTCTCGGTTCAAAACATAAGTGTGCTACAACTCGACATATGAGTTAGGCTCCATAGTAACCATATAGGTCACGCTAAGGCTTTTTAGGCCAGGGACGTCTCCCAATATAGATAGTTTATTTCCCGCCCTCTATCGTAGGACTATCGGGCTAGATTAAGGTCTTGCCACGAGAAGAGCCGAGTTGGCACCATACATTGAAAACTTAGCATCTCTTTCAGTTAAACATCATAGGCTATGGCTTTCATTCATAACATAAGTATAACTTGCATGCATTTGAAATATGACATTTGTAATTGAACGTAACATTTATGCATTGAAATGTATGGAAAGCATTCATGATATAGAGGTGAGCTTAAAACATTTAGAAAATATTAGAGTTTTACTCATGGCATATCGTTACTCACCTTTCTCCAATTGGACAGATGACAAACAAGGTATTCCTACACAAATGCACGTAGAAGCAAAGAAACATCAATACAAGACTCTATGGCAAAACAATAACACGCAAGTCAAGACTAAGCACGTAACCCACTCAACCCCAACTCAACAACACCTCATTCTCACAACGGGAGAACAAGGCTCAACTATAGGACAAAGCCCCGATGTAAAATAAGAACATGAGGTTGAGATTTGAACATGAAAGCCGAAATGTCGACTCCTTCATTGAGTCCCAACCACCCCTCAACAATGATTTCACACCCAAGGCTAGTTGCATTTGAGAATAGGTTTAAAGGCCTTTATTTTGATAGGTCATGAGCCAAAAACACATTTCGGGTGAAGAAGTTATGCTTCATGGAAGGTGGACTAAAATTTTGGAAAACAATGTTGTTGGCATGGATTTTGGGTCAACTTCAAACCCCTATATCTCTCAATATATAAGGAATTATGAAACAAACTTTATATGGGTACAAAGGTCTATGAATCTAGTTTCTAATGCTTCAAACGGTGCATCAATCCGAGTTTTCTAGTGAAAGTTATACCCGTTTTACTAAACAGTGTTCGAGCTGACAGAGGGTTCGAACGCCCAACCGGGAGTTCGAACGCCCAGGCAAAAAAAACAGGGAGTTCGAACGCCCAAATGGGAGTTCGAACTCCAAGAACAAAATCTGAAAAAAACCCTCTTTGAGGGTTTGAACTCCCCTCGAGGGAGTTCGAACGCTCAGGCTTATTTTCCATAGTTCGAACTCCATATTGGGAGTTTTAACGCCCTGTCTGGGCAGCCCCCGAATTTCAACCCAAAACACAACCAAAACTCCTCCAAACACCACCAAACATTTCTAATACTCTTAGGGCTCAAAGATTAGCTCACAAGGATGATAATAACTAAAAATGGGAGAGAAAGAATAATTAAATCAAAGAGATCAAATGAAGGAATCAAAGCCCTAACATTTTTCATATTTGGAGATTTTTCAACCCACCACTTCCAATCCTCCAATATTGAGCTACAAGCTCTCAATTTAAACTAATTGGGACTCAAGGAGTCCCTCAAGGCTAACCCAACTTATATATATGCATACACACAAAGACCCAATACATCTACACATGATAGATACATATACATATATAATTGTAGAGAGAGAGAGAGATAAAATCTTACCTTCTTCAAGCTTGGTGAGATCTTCAATGGTTTCAATCTTCTTGCTTCAAGCCTTTCTTCCCTCAATCTTCCCTTCTTTCTTCCTCCCTCTCCCAATCGGTTGGTGAGAGTTTTGTGTATATGTATTTTGTGCTTTAAGAAGATACACATGGGAAATAATCCCATGTGTCTCACACCTCAAATACCAACTACAACACAAGTTCTTATTGGTCAAATTTAACCCAAAAAAAGAAATAATTAATATCAAATATTGCATAAACTAAAAATTTTCATTAATATGATTAAATAGAGGTTTGGGATATCACACCCAACCTATCTACCACTAATGAGAAGGGTTTGGGATCTTAACAAACAGATTGAGGTGGGGTATGGAAAAACAATAGAACATGAAATGAGTTCGAGGTGGGTTGGGATTTAGGGTATCCTAAGCCAAATGCACGCCAATTTTATTGAGAAATATCTTAAATACCCTAGTTACAATACCAATATTTTCTTATGAAATGTCTTTCCATCCATTAATTACAAGTTAATTTTGGTTTCAAAAGTATGTTTTGTCAACTTAAGAGCATTTTTTTTTATTGTTTTCTAGATGTGAACCTATGAGGTTAAGAATGTTCGAAATCAATATTATTCTATCTTTAGGTATGAAACAAAAAATAAAAATAGAAGAACATGAAAAAGAATTAATTTCTTTTAGTTTGTCTTAAGTCAGTATTTGATCTCTATAGCTCCTTTTATAATAATTTCATCCTTAATTTTTACAGAATACACAAAACTAGTCAAAATTCTCTTTAACCCAATGCAAAAACCATTTTTTGCCCTGATAATTTTCTCTCTTACTTTGCCCCAACTTGTGTTGGGTTACTCATGGGTATGAGACAGGTTTGAAAAATTAGTTTCCTTTTATGAACAGGTTTAGAATAGAGGTAACTTGTCACATACTGACCTGTTGCCATCTATGTGTCCCACAATGTCTACCACCAACCCACCCCTCATTTCACGGAGATTTACCAGCTCATGGAAATAATTTGATGTAAAAATCACTAGATTTGATATTCAGAAGAGGTCCGGAAATCGTTATATTTTCGAAATTTGTACTAGGACAACTTGAACAACTTGAAGTTTTAGTTGTCTATCACCAGATTTAAGTTTACAGTTTTTGGCGTGGACAAGATTGGGTAGTTTAATTCCTCAATTTGTTTACTTAATAAGACATAAACTCTCTTGCATAGTTATTAAAATCGGACCGGATCATCCGATTCAATCGGTTGAATCGAAAAAATAACACAAACCAATATGGTTCAATTAATTTATCGAAAATACATGTGAATCGGATGAACTGGCCATTTTTTCGAAAAATCAGTTAACCAACTAGTCAGTTCAACCAAAAAAATCGTTGACCAACTTTAACTTTTTATCCTCTTTAACTTATAATTTTATATTTATGATTCGTGTATAGTACAGGTTTATTGCTAGTATAATCAAAATTCATTTTTTTTTTTTTTTGGGTGCAAAGAAATGAAGGACGATATAAGAAAACAAAAACTAGAAAAGAAAATAAACACAAGAGCAAAATCAAGGTCTAATAAACATGACACCAGTTAAGTTTGTAGGAGGTGACCAAGTTTCTCTAGAGGTCAAGGTCTAGGGTCTGAGAGCTTACTTCTTCTGAGATCTCTATCAACTCAACGTGACCATTCAAGTATCTTTGGTCTGGTAATGATTCTATTTATGTGGAATGAAAAATTGTATAAATTTTAAAATTAATCATAATGTGCTCAAACTACCTTGAAGACCTAATATTCAAAAAAAAAAGAAAAAAGATATAAGAAGAGAGAGACTATGTTACTGACTTGAAAAAAAATGTTGAAAGCCACCAAAAGAGGAGAGACTGTAGAGACACAAAAAGGGCAACATTTTTTATCCATACTCCACGCATGGAACCCGTTCTGGAATCGGCACGGCCAAAAGCGTGTTAGCATGCATGAGCGAAAGGACCCCTCACTGACGCCCCATGAATTGATCTTTCAATTGATAGTTTGAAGCATCGGGCAGGCGGCTGCGGCATTGATAGAGATGTAAAGTAATGAAAGGTCGTAAGTACCACAAACAGCACCATTTGTGTGTGACAGAAGTCTCGTACTGTCAGATCGGTGTTGATTCCTCTTCATTGATTCATCTCTCCCCTTTTTGTGTATTAGTAGTAACTTAACAATGAAATTAAATCAAACGTTTACCATAAAAACACTTTGGACCGACAATTATCTATGATTCTTCTGAAAATAAAAAGGGAAAAGATCTTCTAGGTAATTTAGATGATAAAAGCTCTTGCCTAAATTGAATATGTTTGTAATTTTTCTAAATCAGAAAAAAAAAAGGTTAAAAGATTAGCATTGTCTTATCAGCTTTTGATGTTCTGTTTGATGTACTCGAAAACATTTATTCTAAATGTACAAATGCTCATTTCGTTTTATTTCTAAAACTCTATATGGTTTGACCTTCATTTTTTATTCTTTTTTGGGGATTATATACTAAAAGTGATAGTAACTATTGCAATTATAACCTTTTTCATTCCATAGGCACTATATGTTAAATTTCTTGCTCCGACATATTGCACTACAAAATTTTCAAAATGGCCTCACAATGCCATCAAATTTAGTACGTAACACAGTGGACGATGCTTACTATCCAAGAGTAGGGCTTTGGATTTTGAATGTGGATTTTATAATTTTTTAAATGATGCGTTCGGTTCCATATTTTTTTTTATTGGTGTTAATATGTTGTTCAAATTAATAAAATAGTATTAAGTTCTAACTTTTTTATATGTTCTTTTCCTAATGGTTTAAAATTAGATTAAACTGACTAGCGATAAAATTTTCATCTTGTAATTTTGATTATAATTTATTTTCTATAATTGATGAAAATGTAACAGCATGAAAAATGCTAATTATAGCATGTCCACAAATCTAAACATTTCAGTTAAGAAAATAATATAAGTTGCCAGCATAAATATAAAAAATATCACATGTATCTAAATGACACAAATTATTTTCTTTCAGATAATTTCCTTTTTTATGCTCAAAACTATAAATTAGTAATTGGTTTTCATTCGAGAACTACTCAAAATGAAAAGAATATGCCGAAAATTATATATTTGCCTTCCCTACAATAGTATTGTATAAGCTAAAGTCTATTTTCTTAGCCATATTCGGGAGAATTGGAGACAAAAAAAAAAAAACCTAGAAAGTGAAAGTAAAAAAAAGTAAAGTAAATGAAATAGAGTGAAAAGAAAGGCAACTTGCAATTGGTTAAATTAAAGTTTTTACAAGAAATTTATAAGAAAACTAGATTGTATGTATTTGAATTGCAAGAATATGAAAAGAAAATTTGTCATTGTCTAATTAACTTTATCCAAATCTTACGTAAAAGAAATTGCATTTGAAAAAAATGAATAAAGTTGAAATCTTAATAACAAATAACAACTTTCACATAAAAGTGAAAATTTGTTTATGCTTTTTTTTTTAAATAAAAATAAAAGGCCACATTTTGAAAAATAAAGCTGTAAGTGGGATTTTTAGGAAGGCTGGGTTGAACTCTCGAACCAAATTGACAAGCACGAACAATCTATAAGAAAAGAAGACAATGAGAATATGTCGATCCTCTTTGAACCGATAGCAGTCCGATGATTAAATTAGCAAACTTAATTACAATGAATCGAACAAAAGACACTAGCTTTAGCTCTAGTGAATGCACCGTAGTGGTATAGGGTGTTTATAGTCTTTGGAATGCCATAATCCCATTGGGTTTTGAACTCTGTCTCCTCCTATGAGTCAATCACTTTTGGATATTGTTTTAGTGTCCTAGTCCTTTTAGGAATGGACTCGCGTATGCATGACCGACTTGGTCATTACTAGATCTGGCTGTAATTACCACTGTTGGGCCCACCATTTGGGCATTAGTGAGTTTGGACCTCTCCTAGTTTAGATCAGCAACCTGTTAATACTCGGGCCAACTTATTATATTTGGGCCTGGTTATTTTGACCCACAATTGCCCCCCAGCCATAGTGCTCTTTAGAAGGGGCTAGGCTAGTGTTACACAACTATAGGCATGCGGCGCATGTCTGGTGCAACCATCAGGTGCCATTTAATGAAACGTGACTGTTGAGAAGTCTGATTTTACTATCGTCGCTTCACACCTTTGTGCAAATGAAGGGTTTTGCCTCTTTGAATAAAGCAATTGAGCGAAGATACCTCAGATATTCTGCTTTTGCTAATCATTCGAAGACATGAAACTATCTGTAAGTCTTTCTCGTCTTTCCTTCTTTCTTTGCTCCCAAGCCTAAAACCTAGGATCCCTTGTCTATCTTCCATGGTGAACAAACTTAGGAATATGCTCGATGGTCTAGCCATTGTTGTGGCCTTCAAATGTAGATATAACTTCCCTGAAGGGGTAGAGATTAAGTTAATTAGGCTCGTGGACGATGGCTGGTTTGAGAACGAGGAAATAACTCTCTTCCCTTTAATCATCATTGTAGAGGGTGGACTTAGGTTCCTCGTTCACCCTTTCCTGACCGCAGTTTTAGACCACTATGGGATCGCCCCCATGGTTTGTCTTGACTATGGGGAACGATATAGTTTCAACTTGTTGCACTAGTATACTTTATATGTATTGAATAGAACATTGTTAAGGTAATTGTTTTGATACTGACTATATAAAACAATTAACACTTCATAATTATTGTCAGTACTTATGTTCTTAATCCTAATTTAATAAATAGACACGTGCATGTATTATTTATTATTTTGATTCACAGAAGAGTGAGATTTTTTATAGGTCAATAAACTCAGTGAGTTGGACAATTGTAGGCAATCCATTTTTGCCCGCTCGGCACTCTCTAGCTCGACCGGGTCCAGTTTTCAAACACCTTAGCACATGCAAACTTAAGACGAGCCATTTGATCTTTAATCCAACCAATTGGTGGCTTTTCGGGCCTATAAGGACTTGTTGGAGCCATAAGCACCATTATTCCAGGCAGCTTTTCAGACCAGGCGGTCTTGGAAACCAACGCCATCCAGGTAGCTTCCCGGAATCGGGCGATCTCGGGGATCAACACCTCATCAAATTCTAGACGTTTCACTTATAGCGCTCGCTAGCCCGCCAATGTAGAATGTCCGTCATTTGGTAGTTCTCCGAGACCGGGCGTTCTCAGAGACCAGCACCACTCTTCCAGGTAACTTTCTGGGACCAGGCATTCTCAGGAACCAACACCACCCCTACAGGTAGCTCTCTAAGACCGGGCGTTCTTAGACATCAACACCACACAGGTAGTTTCCCTAGACCAGGTGGTCTCGAGAACCAATACCTAGGTCAACACCGGTGCTTGCTAACCCGACTCGATGAACAATGACCAAACCTGCCCCTGGGGCCTCTATATATGTATTGAGAAAATTCAAAATCTCTTAAAACGATAAGTCCATCCTTCCAAAATGTTGTTAAACCATTAGGCGCCCCTCGCACGCCATTTGGTCCAATTCCGATCTTATTCCGGCTCACTCCTGTCAAAATGACTGTTTTGCCCCTGAACACTTTAGCACTGCACAAATCCCGCCAAACGGTAAAAGACTCTCCCAAAACCATCCCTGAACAACCCTACACGCTTAACACAACACACCAAAATTTCCTAGGAGGTTAGCGGGCCTAAATCTCTTCTGTAAAAGGTGTGGACGCAATTTGATCGAGGGCCCTTCTGGCGACATCCTGGGCTGTCTGTCCCTTATGGTGCTTGTCCCTGTTGTCTAGCCGCTTATTCAACCACAGGTCCCAGTCTTTTTGCTCTGGATCGGCCCTTGTCTGATCTCTTATTAGTGTCCGACTTCTCCCATGTTGCCGATCTTCCCGTCGGTCCGCATAGTGCTCAGTATTGAAAGCATGACTCCTAGTCACGCGTGCAGCATAGGGCTCATATTTCTTAAATTCGTGTTCCTCCTTCTACGCTGATCTGGAGATCTGTCGGGTACTTGTCCATCTCTTTTGGCAATAGCCTCCCTCATAGCTTTCAACGTTGACCTGAGGTGAGCGATCTCTTCGTGCTGTTGCTAGAGTTCCTGCTCAGCTGCTCGGGGCAATAAATTAGGTACACGTCCATTGGAGGTTGAATGATTTAAGTTCCTACGATAGTTCCTTCGACGATTTAGATTTTTGACGTACTGTGGAGCCTGTCCTAGACCTTACTGTCTTTCTTGCTGGTTACCTACAGGGATTTATATATCTGATCTAAACAAATGACCTCCTGGAGTTCACGCTGAATCATCATGATGACTTGAAAGGTAAGTGTCGTCATGGCTGGTAATATTTCTGCTATAGTAAATCTCTCTATTAGTGGGATCAACTGCTCTTCCGCCATTGCTAATACTCATTATTGCTAGACCTTTTCACAGACGGTGCCAATTGTAAGTAGGAAAGTCGGGTTGAACTCTTGAATTAAGTTGACGAGTATGAACAATATGTAAGAAAAGAAGACAATGAGAATGTGTCGATTCACTTTGGATTGATGATACTCAGATGATTAAGTTAGCAAGCTTTATCACATTGAATCGAACAAAAGACACTAGCTTTAACTCTAGTAAACATACCTCACATCTTAGTGGTACGAAGTATTTATAGTTTTCGAAATGCCATAATCCCATTAGGTTTTGAACTCTATCTCCTCTTAGGAGTCAATCACTTTTGAATAATATTTTAGTGTCTCAATCCTTTTATGCATGGACTCATGTATGCATGACCGATTTAATCCTTTTCTCAAATATCTTTTATTTTTTGCAAACTTTAAACATGTTTCTCTTTAAATTCCTTTCCAGAACTCTTTGACTACGCCAATCACTCTTCATCTAATCAAACTGGCCTTATGAAAATTGTTCTAATTACAGTTGTAACTTGTTTCGATAACCCCTTTAGCGACAATTAAATTTTAATGATAATTAAAACTAAAAGTTAATATAAAAAAGAAAAATTAATTAAAAATTGATCTAGACTAAGACTGGATTGTGAATTTGCCATTGAACTAATCCACACCGTACGGTACAAGCCAAGCGAAGGGACAAACGGAGAACTCTCTGTCTGGTTCTGTCCATGCCACCTGTCCATCACACGCAACGGAAAACAGAAACGCTAGTACGGTCCGTACGAGGGGCAATTTCGGCATTCCGGCCAAGAAAAGTGAAACGGCTAACTCTGTTATCTTTTGCAAATGCCAAGTAACGCTATTTCTTTGTTATAAAGGGGCCACCAACGGTGGTTGGAATCCCCGGTCAGAGAGAGAGAGAGACAGAGAGTTACCAAAGCAGGAAAAAGCAATATTGGTGCTCCTCCACTCGTCCCCCTCACTTTCTCTCTCCTCTCTGGCCTCTCTCCCTCTCTCCTCCCTCTTTGTGCTTCCTCCTCTCTCTTAATCGATCTTACCTGTTTGTTTCAATCTCATCAAACAAGTGAGAGATCAAGCGAAAAGCTGATCATCATTCATTAAAAATCAGAGTGAGAGATCTCTGGCGAAACGTCTAGATCTGTGCCATTGCTGAGCCCTCTGCCACTTTCACCATGATTTCGTATTCAGTGCATTGAAGGACCATCTGTTTCAGTCTCATTTCGCGATTTACGAGACGATAAGGGTCGTTTATTAGGACTTGTTTGTTTGTTTCGCGTTCAATTTTCAGTGGTTAGCTCTCTTTTCTCCCTCTCTTTTATGTTCATTGTAATTATGTGCATTTTGCATTGCATTGTTTGATTTTAAGGGTTTTGAATCGATTCACAATTTGATGTTTGGTGCATTCACCATGAACGTGTTCGGCTTCTGTGACATGTCTGGCGTTGTTTTCTGATGTGTCTCTTTTGTTTTCAGTTTTGGCATTCCTTGCGGATCCGTATACTGTTGTTGTCAAGTGGAGCCTTGAGGGACTTGTCATCATTCACGTGAATTGAGGTGTTTCGCTGTGGTGAATTCGGGATTTTTTTGTCTCTCTTTGTATTAAAGACAAAAAGGTCAGTTTTTTGATCCGTTTATGGTGTAAGAGCCTCTTTTTCCCCCTCTTCTTAGGGTTTCAATTTGCATACATCCACAAGAAGGGGGTTTGAAAGTTTTTTTTTTCTAGTTGGGAGGGGAAATTCATGGCGTTTGTTGGGCAATTGAATCCTGGAGTCTGTTGTTGCTCCATTGCAATGCATCACATTAAATGTTTTTGAGAAAATGGATTGGGTGATCATGATTATGTTGGCCGCTCCTTGGGTATAGTTGACTGGAGAGAGAAAAAAAAGAAAACATGGATTTGGGTTGGTCGGGGTGTCATTTTTGGACGAGGGAAACTCAAATTCACGGTGCTCCAAGGATAGAATTGGGATGAATTTTGGTCAGGGCTGTCCATTTATAAATCTCAGGAACAGTGGTGGGCTATAGTTATGCGATTCTCCAATATGTGTCCGTTGGGGAATTATTTATGACTTCTGGCGAGCCGTTGCTGTCCTCGTCTGATTCTTTGTCTGCGCCAACCCCCAATCCTCCTTCAAGAATTAGCTCACTAGGTTGTCTCTGTCCTAATGCATCATTCTCTTCTTCCATTTCTGAAGGCACCCCAAATAACTTGTTTGACCTGCAGGATGGCACCGTGAATGACGGCGAGAGTATTGTCTCTGTTGTCGATACAGCTCTTTGTGAGAAAAACCTCGAACATTCTGGTCCTGCGACGTCCGAGTACTATTTAGCTGAGTCTCAGCTCTTTCAGCAGTTTCCACTGGAATGCCCCCCACGGAAGAGGAAACATATTGTATGGTGGGGTAGTTCAATGGAACTTCAGCAAAATTCTACAGCTTCATCACAGGTCCAGGATAAATCGAACAAATCTCAGAGGATGTGTCACAAAAGCATGCAGTTTGACAATAATCTGTCACATGAAGAGAATCCAAGGTTGATTTATGTTCATGATCCCAGGAAGACTAATGACAAGTATGAGTTCACTGGGAATGAGATTCGAACTAGCAAGTATACATTCATTAACTTTTTGCCCAAGAACCTCTTCATTCAGTTCCATCGGGTTGCTTATTTATATTTCTTAGCTATTGCTGCTCTCAACCAACTTCCCCCTCTTGCTGTATTTGGGAGAACAGTGTCCCTGTTTCCTCTTCTTTTTGTGCTTTGTGTGACGGCTATCAAAGATGGTTATGAAGATTGGCGAAGACACAGATCAGATCGGAATGAGAACAACCGGGAGGCTTTAGTGCTTCACTCTGGCAAGTTCCAATTTAAAAAATGGAAAAAGATACGGGCTGGGGAGGTTGTGAAGATCTGTGCAGATGAAACGATTCCTTGTGACATGGTTCTGTTGGGGACAAGTGATCCTAGCGGAATTGCTTACATCCAAACAATGAATTTAGATGGTGAGTCAAACTTGAAGACAAGGTATGCTAGGCAAGAAACAACTTCAATGGTGTTTGAGGGAGGTACTACTTCAGGGCTTATAAGATGTGAGCAGCCTAATAGAAATATATATGAGTTCACAGCCAACATGGAGTTCAAAGGGCAGAGGTTTCCGCTCAGCCAATCCAACATCATCTTGCGTGGTTGTCAGCTGAAGAACACAGAGTGGGTAGTCGGTGTGGTAGTCTACGCGGGTCAGGAAACAAAGGCCATGCTGAACAGTGCAATGTCCCCTTCCAAAAGAAGCAGACTGGAAAGTTACATGAATAGAGAAACCCTATGGTTGTCTGCTTTTCTTTTCACCATGTGCCTGGTGGTTGCCCTTGGAATGGGTCTATGGCTTCAACGACACAAGGACCGGCTCGACACGCTGCCTTATTATAGGAAAAGTTATTTTGAAGCAGGGAGATCTCCTGGGAAACCATACAAATTTTATGGGATTCCTATGGAGACTTTTTTCTCCTTTTTGAGCTCTATTATAGTGTTTCAGATAATGATACCTATATCTCTTTACATTACAATGGAGTTGGTTCGGTTGGGACAATCATACTTCATGATTGGAGACAATCACATGTATGACAGTAGCACTGACTCAAGGTTTCAGTGCAGATCCTTGAACATAAATGAGGATTTAGGGCAAATACGCTATGTATTTTCAGATAAGACAGGCACTCTTACTGAGAACAAAATGGAATTCCGGAGAGCCAGTGTGCATGGGAAGAGTTATGGGAGTTCCATGCTTGTGGCTGATACGTTGCAGGGTATAAACAGTGCAGGTATGGCAGTGAACATGCTTTACTTTTAGCTGGCCTTTTCGGGCTTGTGACAGTGATTATGTGAGGGTTTTAGCCCTTCAAGCCTCGTATATGCAACATTATTGTATGCATGCTTATAGTCTTAATGTCTTGTTTCACTGTTATTATTTGACTTGGCCACGTTAAAGTTATTTTATGCCACTTCTTGTCATCTCTTCTTTTATCACATTAAGTTTAATAAGAAATTTGCAAAAGCTTTCAAATGCACTGAAACATTTCTTTGAGTTTGGTAAGTTAACTGTTTCATGCTTTGTGCTCGCCTCTCATATTATGGACATTCCTTTGTCTTTCTTAAACAATTTTAATAATTAACACTGTTCTCCTTGCTCCCCGTGAGCATAATAAGGCGAGAGAATTGTGGTAATTTTGGATTATTTCATGCACAGGCAGTGTATGCTAGCCCCTCATAGGGGCTAAATATGGAAAACATTACTAAGTACGTAGTTCAATTGATTAGTGTATGTTATTTTGTTACGTCCCATGGTGATTGTCTTAAAATAAGACATTAATGTTCTCTACAACCAGAAGCATTTTTTGAGACATTTTTTTATGAATCATTGCAGTATCACGAACAGAATCCTCTGTAGGTAGAAGGAGATGGAAGCTTAAATCTGAAATTGACGTTGATTCTGCACTAATGGCGTTGTTGCATGAAGAATTAGTTGGAGATGAAAGGAGTGCTGCACACGAGTTTTTTCTTACATTGGCCACATGTAACACTGTGATCCCTATTCTTACTCGAAGTCCATCTTCAAGTTGCATGGAGAGTGAATTACATGATGATGTTGAAGCCATTGATTATCAGGGTGAATCTCCTGATGAACAAGCACTAGTTGCTGCTGTGTCTGCATATGGATATACTCTTTTTGAGCGGACATCTGGGCATATTGTGATTGATGTCAATGGTGAGAAACTAAGGTAGAAAGCTATCTCAATGCAGTTTCTTAATTTCATTTTCACTGAGGAAACATTTCTATTAGATAGCAGTATTTTTCGTTCAATTGGTAATTTCTTTATTTCTATGTGTAAGTAGGTTGGATGTTTTGGGTCTGCATGAGTTCGATAGTGTGCGCAAACGAATGTCTGTTGTTATCAGATTTCCTAATAATGCTGTAAAGGTTTTAGTGAAAGGTGCTGACACTTCAATGTCGAGCATTTTAGAAAAAGATCCTGCAGGGGATGATCACATCAGGCATGCAACACACAGTCATTTGACCGAATATTCATGTGAAGGTCTACGCACACTCGTAGTTGCTGCCAGGGATCTTACTGATGCAGAACTTGAGGAATGGCAATGCATGTATGAAGATGCAAGCACTTCATTGTCCGACAGATCTATAAAACTACGTCAAACTGCAGCTCTTATTGAATGCAACTTACGTCTACTTGGGGCTACTGGAATTGAAGACAAGCTGCAAGAGGGTGTACCAGAAGCGATTGAGTCCCTCCGGCAAGCGGGAATCAAGGTCTGGGTTCTGACTGGAGATAAGCAAGAGACTGCAATTTCGATTGGTCTTTCTTGCAAACTCGTGACTTCAGATATGCAGCAGATTATCATAAATGGCACTTCAGAGGAGGAATGCCGAAATCTATTATCTGATGCTAAGGCTAAATATGGTGTGAAATCGTCAAACTGCAGGAAGTCGGATGTGAAATGGAAAAAGAATGCTGATAGTCGTTATCTTGAGGTTCCTGATGACACAAAGTTGTCTAACGTGCCACAGTGGCATGCAGAAAAGCAAGAAGCAACTATGAGTGCACCACTAGCACTTATAATTGATGGGAACAGTCTGGTGTACATCTTGGAGAAAGATCTGGAGTCTGAGGCATGAATCCTTTCCCTTTCTTATTAAAACCTTGGTTTAAAATGTTTTGGGGCATTCTGTTGCATTTGTTTATTACTGTCATAGCTTGATTTCAGTTCTAGCATATCTAGGTGAATGTGAAATTTTGGATTGACCTCGAGATATGGTAACTTGCTTTTCTTCACTCTTAAAGTTGTCTTACTTGGTAATATTGTTAATTTGCAACAGTTATTCGACCTTGCAAGGTTTAAAATGTTTTGGGGCATTCTGTTGCATTTGTTTATTACTGTCATAGCTTGATTTCAGTTCTATTTAGGTAAATGTGAAATTTTGGATTGACCTCGAGATATGGTAACTTGCATTTCTTCACTCTTAATGTTGTCTTACTTGGTAATATTGTTAATTTGCTACAGTTGTTCGACCTTGCAACTTCCTGTAGGGTGGTGCTCTGCTGTCGTGTTGCGCCCTTGCAAAAGGCTGGAGTTGTTGACCTAATTAAGAGCCGTACTGATGATATGACACTGGCTATTGGTGATGGTGAGTTGACTATCCTAGTAGCTGTCGTCAGGGAGGGGGAAAATTCAATAAGGTCTGGTTAGGTCTAGCAAGCTTGCATTAGTTCTGTAATTCAAATGTGGAGCTAAGATTTATGTTTAATTTTAGGACAGCCATCTTTCCAAAAGAATTGTGGTGTGCTCACCTGCATGCAAGACTTCATTGGGTTGGAAGGTGTTATTATTTTCACTTGCTTTGACTTGAAACTTTTTTTTTTATAGGGGCTAATGATGTTTCAATGATCCAAATGGCGGATGTTGGTGTTGGGATATGTGGTCAGGAAGGGCGTCAAGCAGTGATGGCATCAGATTTTGCTATGGGGCAGTTTCGGTTTCTGAAAAGACTACTTTTGGTGCATGGACATTGGAATTATCAGCGTGTTGGTTATCTGGTTCTTTACAACTTCTACCGGAATGCTGTTTTTGTATTGATGCTCTTTTGGTATGTATGGTTTCTTTTTGGTTTTGACATAGCCCACCCTGATGGTGGTAGTATATCTGTCTCCTTTTCCCTGCATACATTGTTTTCCATGCTGAATTTTATTCTTAGAACCTCTTGTATGCTCTTCTCGTTTCAGTCCTGAGTAATTGCTGAATTTCTGAACAGTTTTGATGATGATTCATTCCAAACGGAATGAATATTGCCAAAAGTTACTATTCTTTTTCAAAGATAGAGAGATAGAGAGATTCATGTTTTATTGGCAGATGATGTGTCTGGAAACCAATAAACAAGCTCTGGTGTCTGGCAATAACCCCTCCCTTTCAAAACCCTTAATTTGTCACAACATAGTATATCGATTTTTGGTAAATTTAAGAAATTTGTCAACAACAATTGGTGCAATTGGTTTAATTTAGTATGAAATTAGTTAGCCGTTAGACTAGAAGCCAATTGTAATTCCATCAAATGAAAGAATATTGATGGAATATTTGTACAATAAATGTGGGTGGGCCCTCTTCTAAATATTTGCTCTTCACTATGTTACCATAATACTCTACTACCCTAGCGAATTACGTTTTTGGAACGGCGTTCCGAAACATGATACTCTAGCGCTCCAAAACGGTGAATCTAGCGATCCAAAGCGATCCCAAACTTTTTTTCTATTTATATCTTTAAAGGTTACCTAACGGAGGAAAAAAAATCAATTACAATGAACAAAAATATAGAAATAATAAAATTTTGATATAACAATATGCAAGAAAATGGGCCATAATACTCCTAGAATGTGTTTTTAGATGATTAATTTGAAAAAACATAAATTATTTTTTATTAAATGTATGATTATTAAAGAAAATTCTTCTAAAAATACTTTAATTCTAATAGTATACTTTATAGAAATCTACCCCTAACGTACCATATTTTAGAACAAGTGGCGTACCACGTTCCCGTTCCTGTTCCACTTACCGGAATGATCCGCGTTCCAAGTAACATAGGTTCTTCAATTTGACGAAGTTGACTAAGGTTGAAGCATAAGCAGTGGAACTTTAAGGCTAATGTCCAATATGAAGGTTAGATGTAGGGGTGCACGAAAATTGAGCATTCCCTAGTATTTGACTGTTTGAGCTTGGGTCTAGAATGGAGAGTGTCCAGGGTTGGATGTTGCTTGCCAAGTTTCCCAGCTGGGGAGGCTCGGCTTGCTTATCTAAAAAATTTTGAGAAAGCTTGAACCCCAGTTAAAACTTCAACACGATTATTGCTCAAGCTTGGTTGTTACTCACCAAGTTTGTGAGCTGGGGAGGCTTGGCTTGTTTATCTTGAGAATTCTAGGAAAACTCTGAACCTCATTCAGCACTTGTATGCAATTACCAGTTTCAAGTTTGTACTTAATTCAATAGTCAAGATAGTGTCAAATATTTTCACGTGCAAGTTGAAAAGGCTGTGTAGACATGAAATAGCATGTCAGTGCTCAATATGCAAAAGGTAAGCCACTTATCTGAGCCGAGCTTACCCATGTCCAGCCTTAGGCTTGTTACATTCGAGCTTGAGCTCCGCTCATGTGTGAAATAAACTAGCTCACAAGTAAGTATATGAGTTGAGGCCAATACATTCGTGAACAGCTCAGTTCATTTGCAGCCCTTGTTGCATGGGATGATTGATTCCGATTGGTTTGACCCTTGCTGCACATGTCATCATCTTCTGGATGTTGCTTCTATTATCATAATCTCAATGACCATACTCACGGTGGTTTTTTCAATTTTTGCCCTGTATACCTGAGGTGTATGGTGCAAGTGTCACCTAAAAATCACTTTGATAATCGGCTGTAATGCCAAAAAAAAAAAAGGTTGCATGCAGATTTATTATGAATCAGTTCAAATTTTCTACCAATGGAGGTGAAGCTTTCTTCAAGCTCTCATTTGGACGATTGAGCTAAGCTAACAAATTTGGTCACTTTGGGGTATCCCCCTACCATCTATTTTCACAATTTCATAATCTCTATTCCTAGTTTTGCTAATTTCATCCCATATAATTTTATAGTTGTTTTACCTATTCTTTCTAGAATCTTAGCTATCTCTGGATGGTTTAAACTTGGAGTTAGATGATTCTATCCCAACTGAGCTGCAAGTGCTTGCAAGAAAGCTGTTTGGATAGTACAGAGGATAACTGCTTGTTGATGTTGTGAGCAGAGTTGTGTTAAATGCAGCACCGATAGTTTTGTCATGTATGCTTTAAGAGATGGTGTGTTGATAGTAGGTAGATGTGCATTAGAAGTTGTGGGTGTCATTGTAAGTAGGATATCGTGAAAATTGAAATTGACCTTTTTTTTCTCATGAGTTTCTTACTTTGATGAGATGACAGATGTTGAGGAGTGGTGGTAATTTAATTTGGCCAGTCCATCAAGGGGGCAGATGTGGCTCTAGAGGCAATGAACATAGATCCACATTGTGCCATCAGCATATTATTTACAGAATGATTTTGAGAGTTATACTGATGTCAATAAGACTTATGGATATGTTTTTGGGGGTGGAAAAGTGGGTATGAAGATATTTGCTCATATGATGATGAATGCATCCCATAGGAAGGCAAAAGTTTTGGAAGGGGGTGAGGGGTGAGTGATTCTAGATGTTTTCTTGTTTGCATTGAATGCGGTGAACAGCTGATGGAGAGCTCTTAGTTAGCTCCAAAAGCTGAAAAGGTGTTGAAGGTAGAAATTAAGTGCAGTAAGGTAATTTTAAATTTTGTTGCTTGTTGATGACAGACATGCAACTGATATATCCTTTTGTTTCTTGAAATCAAATATCATCTGGGTTAGGAAACTTTTTTTTTTTCTCTGTTCTTGTAATTTTTGTATGATCTTAAATTGGGTGGTCTTGTTGATTTCTGAATTGATTTATCATTTTTTGCATGTGAGTTATAAGGCCAGAATGAATATTTAGCTTGAATCTTCATGGTATTCCTTCATTTCATTGAATCATTCACAAGGCAATGCGACATGAATATTTTTTGTCTGAAGTTTATATGTTTGCTATGTTATTTCCAGGTATATATTGTGCACGGCTTTCTCAACAACTTCTGCATTAACAGACTGGAGTAGTATGTTCTATTCTATTATCTATACTTCAGTACCTACCATTGTTGTTGGTATTCTGGACAAGGACTTGAGTCATAACACACTGCTCCAGTATCCAAAACTTTATGGTGCAGGCCATAGGCAGGAGAGTTATAATATGTACCTCTTTTGGATCACAATGATTGACACACTATGGCAAAGCCTGGTTCTTTTCTATATACCTGTATTCATCTATACAGAGAGCACTATTGACATATGGAGTATGGGAAGTTTGTGGACTATTGCAGTTGTTATCCTAGTTAATATGCACTTGGCAATGGACATTCAGCGGTGGTTGCTGCTTACTCATGCAGCAGTTTGGGGATCAATAATCATTACATATGGCTGTATGGTGGTACTGGATTCTATACCCACCTTCCCTAATTATGGGTTAGTCTTTTGATTCCACTATGAGTATTGCATACCTTTGTCACATTTCACCACGTGGAGCTAATATGTTTTGTGTCTTTGTCAGGACAATCTACCATCTGGCGAAGTCGCCTGCATATTGGCTGTCCATCTTACTTATAATATTCTTAGCACTGCTTCCTCGCTTTATTTTCAAAGTTATACATCAAACGTTTTGGCCTTCAGATATACAGATAGCTAGAGAAGCTGAGATACTGAGAAAACGACCTAATTATTTTGGGTCTAAGCCGGATCAAGGTTCCAGTTAACATGTATATTATTTTGTCTTGTCAACTGACCCCATTTTGATACGACCTCCCCAGAGTTTGTCCAGACAGTGGGAAATAACGGTAAGTCGAGTTTCATTTATAGAATTATTCCTTTTCTGTTTCATTCATAGTACATATTTTTATTGCAAAAAATGAGGAGTATGCTAACAGGAACCTTCCTTGCTCTGTCTCTGTCTCTGTCTCTGTCCCTGTCTGTTCGGAGAAAAATAACTCTCACTTGCATCAAGCCTTTGGGCACAAGCTTTCTCTAGCAGTAAATAGCTATACGTTAAACTCCCATGGATCAATCCATGTACTCCACTTTTTCTCGTTATCATCATCGTCGTTGATATCTTCTTCTTCTCTGTAGGAATTCTGTACTTGTAGCAAAACAGGCCTGTTTGTTTTGAGTCTATTTTGTGACTAAAAGTAAAGATTTGATTTTGTTGTTTATTTGTATTACCATGAGTTAAGGTACACATAAGTGTGATGAGATGAACCTTGTGCAGACTGAAGTAACTTGGGAAATCTTTTGTATGCGGTATTCTTTTTGTGTAAGTTGATTAAGTTGCATCCACAATTGTTAGCTGTTAAAAGGGCCAATTTTATGGACTTCACAACATAACAAAACTTAAAAATTCCCAAAGGACACCTGGAAACACTTGCGAAATAGAATTACAGACCATTTTCCCCCTTACTAGGTACTAAATACTATTATGAAACAAGGTAAATGGTTCAATTGAGTTCTTAATTGTCATAATGTGTACACAAGCATAGCTGACAGTCTTGAAAATTTTCCTTGACATTATTATACGTCACATATGGAGTGTCAAAGTATAAGATATTTTGTTAACGCAAGTGAAATTGAATATAAGTACTTAATCTCTGTTATATATCAGAGTTTCCGATTACTAATTGCCATATCCTTAGAAAGCTGACAAAATAGTGGCAAGAGAAAAGAGGAAGCACAATGGATAAGATTGTCTTCTAAAACTTCATTTGAAGTTCAATTTTGAGGTATCATGTAGCATTGAATGTCCAAGAGTAGAATCATTGTGACAAATGCCAATAGAAGGTGTAAATGATTTTTAAATGTTCTATGCATGATTTAGGTGGGCTTAGCTCAAAGCCTATGAAAAATGAAATCAACTTGTGGAAAATACCATGTACACCTCAATTGAATAGCTCTTCACCGGATGCCGAAGTGCATGTTAATGCCTTCTATAGGAACCTTTTAATAATTTTTACTTTGAAATTTATTTTCCCTATATATAGAAAAATATAAGTTTATGATATTTAAGATCACGAGTGTAGTGACATTGTAGCCATCATGTAGCTAGTAAGAGGCCCATGCTGTATGCTTTGATCAATTTAAGATAATAGCAGACATGGAAAGATATTATTGAAAAGTCATAACTGATTATATGACTATTAAGAAAAAATTATAAAGTCAAATTCTCATTCCAATATCTGTAACGGTTGGTGTGGTTTTATTATCAAGTGGAATGAGGGATGCTATTAAAGCAATATATATACATGTAGACTTGTTGTAAAAATTAAATAAAAGAAGTCTCTAGTTATATTATCGTTATTGTCAATTACTACTAAACACATGAATGAAAAAACGTTGCACTGAAGTTAAGAGGTATTATAATATAGGTAAACCTTATCAATGAAAGGAAAAAACACAATATGGGTTATAACTGTTGAAGATGGGATAAATATAAGGTGTATTAGTATTTTCGGTACTATAATTTGTTATCATAGGCAAAACATGGATATATATAAAAGATAAGTAGAAGAATTTATAGTGCGTGCGATTTGTAACTAGTATATTTTGTACATATAAAAGAAATATCTATTTGTGTTGTATACTTTTAGTATAAACAGATGTAGGTTTATGACGAGTGTATTCAGCACCCCCCTGGCCTGGCACGAAGCACACTCAGCGAAAGCACCCGTGAAGGTTTCCTTAAACATTGCTTTTTTTTTTTGAGTGAATTATATAATTACTAGATATAAAATATTATATAATAGATATGACTCCTGTTCCCTCTGTAGTGTATTCAGCAATCACTTTTAGCTGGACCCTTTATATTATTTTTGTTTTTTGTCTTTGATTTTGATTTTGCTTTTTTTCTTTTCTTTTTTTTCTGTTTTCTGTTTTCTTTTCTTTTCTGCCGTTCAGAAGAATTGCACAAGCTGACAGCCACCACGGGAAAAAAATGCTCAAGAGTTGACATCATTCCATACATAAGGGGATGATAGGGGGAATGCAGAGCCGAGGAGTGAGGATTTGGTTGATACCGACGATAAGCTGGTCTGGTAAAGGAGGAGAAAAGGGGAAGGGGAGGGGGTTTGGGGGTTTTGAGGCGTAAGGGGATAAAGCCTTTCAGAATGGTTTCTGAGGTTTTGGTTGATATTTCTGGGGATTGACTTTACCAGAAGAAAAAGATCTTTGTGGTGGTTTGCCTTTGGAACAGCTGTACTAATAGCAGGTTGATAGTCACGATTTGATCCTCTTAATGTCCCTGAATGGCCAGTAAAAAAACAGAAGTATATAATAGTTTCCTGTAAAGATCAGTTGTTTCATTCCTTAGAAAAATGAAAAGAGAAGTGTTGAATACATCCAAAGGTACTTGTCCTCCCATTTCTTTCAGCCACCACAAGCTGATGCTCTTAAAACATGCTTACACATACTAAGAGCAAAGCAAGTCTGGTCCGCTCTACCCCGAAAGGGCTTCAACCCACCATGCTTTCTGGCGCAGAACATGATCGAAGGTGGAAGCCCTTGAGGGAGAGGGGATGCGAAATGCCTTGGGGTATTCTTTTTTTCTTTCTTTTATTTTTTTCGTCACTGTCACATGTGTTTGCAGCTCTTTAACGTGCAAACATGGGAGATCGTAACTGCCTATATAGGGTCTTTGTATGTGTGGTGGGACTGGTAGATTTTAGATAAAAGGTTGGATAACAGATTGTGATAAAGAATAAGTTCCAAATGCTCTCAAATTGTGTTTCCGTGCAGTACGTATTTCGTTGTTCTGACATTCTGAAAAAAGAAAAAAAGATGTGTCGTGCATTAACTTGTGGGTCTACAGAATCAGCAGCCTTGGTTTGCCCAAATTTTGAGTGCTTGTGATCTCTAGTGGAGTCGAATCTTGTTTCATTTTTTTATGTTTGTGCCAGTTTACGATCAATATCAGTGGAGGTTTTTCAGTTGCTAATAATTTTGTTGACCGTTTGATGAACTGAATGGTTATCCTCTGTTTTTTCCAGAAAAAAAAAAAAGAAGGAATAAAGGTGCGGGGAATGGGGGAATCCTTATCTTATGTTGCTTAGACACTTAAAATGTTGACATTCCACCCGGCTGGAACCTCCTACTTGTGTTTGATTTGTTGAGAATTTAGAAGCCCATTCTCTCCCAATTTCCAACTTCCACACAAAGAAAATATGTGCTCTCCATGTGGACCATTATTCGTGGTACTAAAAACCCTAACATGTGAATGGATTGTCGACCTTCCATGCCAATTTGGACACTCGGGTCCTATCTTCTTACTCTCCTTTTTTATCCTCCTCTAATGTTGTGTTTGCAATTTGAATTTATTAAAAAAAAAAAAAGAACAGATGAGAAAAAACAAAACAAAATAACTCAACTCTTTTATTTAGTTCTTTTTTCTCTCACATTTTTCTTTTTCTTTTCTTTTCTATCATCAAACATAGCCTAACTTAGCACCTCGTTTCTTTAGATGTAAAACTGCTACATGTTCTTGGAATAGTTTTGATTGTTTTCCAAGAGGGGGTAGCGGTAGCATATGAAACCCAATAAAACCAAGTAACTTCAGGCTATAACATTGTGAATTAAACTTCTATTAGACCAGGATTGATCAGTTCCAGCGTGGTACTTAAGTACTCTATATATTGTTTAAAGAACACATGCAATTTTCAAGTGCAGTGCGTCAATAGTATATATGCAGAGCATTTTGGTGGTTCCCATTTCCAGGAAGATGCCTACCCTCTTATCCATTACCATGTCCCATTTTTGACGTCGTTCCCCACGGCATGTGCTACGCCAAAAAGTTATATTAAGAAGGTGTAAGTAATTGCAGCAAAGATGTTCCCGTTGACCATCATTCACCGTACTCATCATCATCATCTGATATATATATATATATATATATGTATCTATATTATATATAAAACAGTGTGAACACTAGCATTCTCACGACGTGGGTTCTTGAAGTTTACATCACACAGTGTGAACGCAATGCCTCGTTCAAACCCAACTAACCACCTCAGCATTGCTGACAAGGATGTATGGGGTGGGCCAAAACCTTTGCATCACACTCTTGCATCCGTGGAATTTTTATTTATTTAGTTTTTTCAACCAATTACTCTTTCAAACTTATAAGGATTATTTTTCATATAAAATATATAAATTTTATGTATTATATAACTAAAAACTAGTCATAAAAAAATCGATCTTTGGTATCTTATACAAATTCAACCATTATTGGACCACCACTTGGGATTGACTCCGTGGAGATTACCCACCAGGGGTGATGAACCACAAGCCATACTGTTGTACTTCAAATTGTACTTCTGATAAAATTCATTGCACAGGCAGGTGGTAATTCATTACAAAACCTAACCCTTTGTACCTAGCTAAGTAGTGGGAAAGGCTAAACATGGTCGCGGGTGACCATCAGGTGGCAACCGTGTTTAGCATTTCTGATGTTTAGTAAGTGTCTCCAATCGTCACTCAATCTTAACGGTGTTAAGAGTTGAACTATAAGGGTGTGTTTGATATTTGAGAAGAGAAAAGAAAAAAAAATGATTATTTTTTGTCTTTATTTGATTTGTAGCGTGAAAAAATTAGTTTTTTTCACTTTATTTTGATTTTTTTTAAAAATCAAACAAATGAGGGGATTCAAAATTTTCCTTACATTTTCCTTATTTTCTTTCCATTTCTCTTCCACAAATATCAAACACACCCTAAGCATCGAAGTTGATTAATGTTCAGCTGAGACAAAAGCAAAGCTAAATTTCATATTAGGCTCTTTTTACTTTTGAAATTTTTTTCTCATCAATCGTGAAAAAGCAACGTGGCTTCAAATTCCATTACTAATTACTGTATATGTATGTACACGTTTATATATAGAGAAATGCTATATATATAATTTTTTTCTCAATCATTTTTCTCACCTTCTAGACACAAATAAATAAATTTTACACGCATTTATTAATATAAATCCTATAACCTTGTGCTATATATGTTGAATCTTCCGTTTCATTCTTTCATGAAACATGCACCCTTGCTATGAGATAAACATGAGCAATGTTATGCATAGTGTCACGGGTTGACATTTTGTGAGTTTGGTAGTTATAAATGAGACTCATGCGGCGCTTGCTAAATTCGTCTGACAAGCTAGCAAAATTTGAATCATCTCATTTGAAAGTTAGAATTAAATATTAATGGCTAACTGTAAAGTAATCTTTGTCGAGAATGTGTAAAAGTAATAAAACATATTTCATTACTTTATTTTATTTTTATAACTGGACAGCACAGTTACATTTTCACAGTCTATTGTGAGGTATAAAGACAATTACTATCTCATTATAACTTTCTACCAACTATACTATGATATTAACTGTCACGAACCGATATTTTGTGACCGCTCACAAAATGTCGGCTTGTGACACACAGCATAGCAAAATCCAATGAACATTATTTTGAAGATCGAGAATCCAATACACCATTGGGGATGACGAGCTTTACTTGTACATTATCACTCCTAGATGAATGGTCACCAGTAGGGTACTACCGTGTGTAAAAGGGCCTTTGGATGTACTAACTACCAAAGTATTGTCTTATTCCTGAAATCAAAATATCCCTCATATGATTCCTTGTTACCTGTGAGCCACTTTGTCTTAACTCTTGAAAGCTTTAGCCTTAAACGTTAATAAGGCCATTATCGTCATTAGCCATATTAACCTTTAGTCAGTACAGGGGAACGTGTTCACCAACTTGCAAATTTTATATTAAAAATCCGAAGGTGACGCAAGAACATGACAAAAGCATGCTGACATCACCAAAATTGTAAGAGCCTCACGTGTCACGCGCTGATATAACCCGTGTAATCCACGCGGCAGGTCGCATATCTCGTTTTCTACGAGTGGTTTACAAGGTTTAGAAATGTACGTTGGACGCTGGTGGGGAGCGCGTGGGGATAGGAATTTCTTCGAGCTAAGGAATTTTCCAAGCAAGCTCTCTTTAATCTTCCTGGCAGCCGGCCAGTTGTTATGTGCCCTCCTACTTCTTTTTCGTACATAAAAAGCCTTCCCTCTTCTCCACTTCCATTACTAGAGCTCAAGATCAGACTCACACCAATGGACTTCTCTTGGCCTGAAAACACTTCTGCTGACCGGAAAAAGGCCGTTCATCAGTTGATTCGAGGCCGTGAAATAGCAAACCAGCTTAGAGACATTCTTGGAAAGCCCTTCGGCCATGACGGATTGGTGGTGGCTGACGATCTTGTCATGAAAATCTTAGGATCATTTACGCAGACTATTTCCATATTGCACCGTCCCACCGCAACCGATGAGGTTTCTCAAATTCCGGCGAATAACCGGGTGGGTTCGCCTTGTTGGGAAGGCCGGAGGTCTGAAGATTCCGATGAGAGTAGCAAGACTTCGGCGTCAAAAGACCGGAGAGGGTGTTACAAACGAAGGTGATTATTGATTAATTAGTCATACTTTTCTTGTTCATCTATTAATTTATCAGGATAATTTTCCTAAGATTTGAAACAATTATTTTGCCTATGTCAATGGGAGCATTTTAGTCTTTTCGGTAGGCGATAGGTACAACTTTTCTTGTAGTTTTCCACTGTTGGTTTTAAGTCAATTATGAAATAGGAGAAAAACTTTGTTTCCGAAAGACAACTTGGTCGTAGAATTACTATCATGACCTCGTTCATTATGGAAGTAATACCTTAATTTGCCTTTGAAAACTATACTTTACACAAAACTCTGAATTCTATGTATGGAGTGTTCCTAACAGGCATTTGCTATATATCACTTGCAGAAAGACTTTGCAAACATGGACAAAAATCACTCCTACTTTAATCGACGATGGCCACGCATGGAGAAAGTATGGACAGAAACAGATCCTCAATGCCAAACACCCAAGGTATACATAGATTTCTATAATCTTCCATCAATTTTCAGTAGAAAAAATGTTAACAATTTGGTAAATATGTTCAACCTCTCCGCACTCGGGTAATACTGTATACATCTGACTTCCACCACAAAGAAAACAATGAAGAAAATCCGTGTTTTTAAGTAGAATATATATATGAACTTCTTGGCCACTTGCTGCAACTTGTTCATTATTAATTAACAATTTGTCAGAAGTTTGGTTTTTAAGGTTTAATCATAGCCGGTCACTAGCAAACAAACAAAGCACGACTTAATCCAAGTCTTATCCATATATAACCTGATTTTATATTGCTATATTTAATCATATTAATTACATACATGGTGATTGGTGATTGCACATGTTTTCCGGGAAGTCTAGCTAATTCCAGTTTTGATTTGCAGGAACTATTTTAGGTGCACTCACAAGTTTGACCAGGGCTGCCAAGCCACAAAACAGGTGCAAAGAACAGGGGATGATCCGGCGACGTATCGGACCACATACCATGGCCAACATACTTGCAAAAATCTACTCAAACCTCCCCAGATAATCTTGGATTCTACAGTTTCTACCACTCCTGGGGAGTCTTCATTTCTGCTTAGCTTTGGTTCAGGCAACCCAAACACCAAATCACATGAGCCACTTTATCCAACCTTTCCCTTGGTGAAACAGGAATATAAGGAAGGCAAGCCAAGTTTGGACCAAAACCAATCATCGTCGTCCGATTATCTCCTGCCGCCGGATCTGACGACATTCGAATCGTCGGGGCCCGTGACGGCGTTGTCATCGGGGTCCGATCATGGGGATGTGATCTCTTCCGGGGTGTACTCGTGTAGTACGGCAAGCACTCATAGTCATAGCTTCGACATGGATCTGATGGTGGGAGCTGTTGATTTTGATGATGTCTTGGAATTTGATTTTTGATGAATGCTTTTTGTTGCCTTTTTTTTTTCTCACCTTAATGTAAAACAAAACCATGTATTTCAGTTTCTTCTTGACAGCTAGAGCAGGGCAACTAGTTGCTGTCTCAGTACTGTGAAAAGAATGTGACCATATTTCTTCTTCCTCCCATTTTTTTCTCCCTCTCCCATGTATATATATGCTGGGTTTTTTTTACATTTTTTTAGTTATAAAGATCAATTCACACGTTTGCCAGTGAACTTAAGGAGTAAATGAAAAGAATCCATAAAATTTGTCATAAAGGCTTGTGAAGGAAAAGGGTCCTGTTAGCAAATTCACTTGAAAAAAAAAATGAAAAATATACAGAAAGACCTAAAATCTATCGTGGTGGGTACTTTATTTTTGAAGAAAAGATATGTAGTCACTCTGCATGTATTTTCTCTTTGTAAAGCAGTACTGATTCAATAATCCAAACCATTCGATCTGTTCCTCTTCTATGGATTCCGACAGAGACACTAATAATTTACATTACTTTCCATCAGATGAGATATCATGGTTGGATGTAGGACCAGCCTGGTCGGACTCTGTATTTTCTATGGTCAGAAGCAGGTGAGAAATTTTAATGGCTACAACTTGCTGGACAAAAAACTGATGGGTCCTTCAAAACTCAGTAGTGGAAGTAAAAAGAGCTTAATTTGCCTAGTGTTTGGAGAAAGCTTAGCAGTACATATTTGGTAGAGTCCTGGCAAAGTTACGATAATGCTTTGAACATGCATCATCAAATTTGCTGGTCAGACCCACGTTTATTAAGTTAGATCTTAGGTTCATTTTCATCTCTAATTGACAAATTAGGAGATTCTATTTTTGATTAATTGTGAAGTTAGATCTTAGGATCATTCTGCTTAACCACTTTAAACTTCTTGTAAAAATCATGAACTTATTTGGGTTACCAAAAGTTAAAAGACAAGATTTCTATTTAACTTCAATTTAGACTTTTTGGTGTAAACCTAAATAAGACAATATATACACAATCATACCATGTACAAAGAATTCAAACTGTGTGTGCACCCCTTTGTGGGCAAGACAAGTACTACTAAATAGACCTTGAATTAAAACATTGGAACCTTCCATGAAAGAGTTTTATTATAATTGGTTGAAATTTTGAGTGTTGGTGCTGCATGCATTTCATAAGCTAGAAGAAGAGACAACTAAGAAAGGCTAGCACAACTACATGGAAACTGTGAAGCAATTTCACAGATGTTATGTTTGAAAATGAGAATTCGGTGGAGAAAAAGTGCAGCTCTCACCTCTCATCAATCCCTTTCAATCTTTTTAAAAAGCTTACTTGGGAAAAGGTTTGTATAATGTGAATGTGTGATGAGGGTTTCGCCCATCAGGAATGGGTTTTTTCTCAAGCTCATGAGAGTGAGTGGGTTCCACCCTGCTGTGCTAAAAGACAAAGGGAAGCAGTCAAGGTTGGGTTTCACATAGACACGACCACATGGGCTTCATCATTCCCTCTTTATCTTCTGTTCACACTTCACAATTATAAGCAGAGCTTTCAGACCCATAACACGCAGCCAACTGACTTGTTTAGCTAATTAAACCATAAACAGGCGCCAGCCCTTCTTGGTGCGGTTCCTTCAACCACCGTAATTTGGGTAAACCACAGTTGTTCACAATGTAAAATGACAAAAATAAGAAGAAAAAATTCAATGATTTCATACGTTAATTGTAGATCATAGTATATATATGTAATTTTGTTTATCCCAATCTTCATTTTAAGTAGTTGAATTGATGAGTTGAACCAATGAATCAGGGTAGTAGCCTTTTTAAAGGTGTTTTTGTGCTTCAACATTTCTATGTTATGTAATTTAGTTTTTCGCTTGGTTATGGGTTTAATTAGAAGCATGATCTCTATATATTTTTGTAGAAGAACTCATTTGACTTGAAAGCACCGAAATGATAAAAATTAACCCATAAAACCATCATTGACTTTAATTATCTTTCTTTACAAAGCTTAATTCTCAGCATTTTTGTTGTACTGGCTATGATTGTTGTGCGTAAATGATTGAGATTATCAAGAAAAGATTGGTCTAATCAAAGCTTTGAATCAGAAAAGTTTGTACTGAGGATAAAAGTCACCACAAAAGGGGGAAATATAAAGGAACATAATGATAGAAAAAAGAGAGGAAATCCCCCATCGGAAGAAAGAGAGGAACCACAAATACTTTATTATGTATTCTGCTTTCTTTTTCTTCCCGGGCCCCTTCTCACCCCTTTTTTTTATTTTTTTTTGGGCTAATTATCAAGGAGACATGTCAGGTGTCTATCCTTTATCTGAACTAGCTAGTGGGAAGATTGTAGGAATCATCACCAAAATCATACGGGTATTCTCTTTCTTTAGTGAGTTTTCTTTTTTTTTTGAAAAGATATAAAAAAATACTTGATTTGTTCATATAAAATGGGTAAACCTATTCGGTCAATGGAACAACGTGATTTTTTTATTTTTTTATTTTCACCCCTAGTTTTGTGGAACAGTTAAAGTTCTGTAATTCAAAGATTTGTTTACCACTACTAAAAACAGAGCTTTTTGTGACGGGAGTATTTGCGACGGCGCGTTTGCCGTGGCAAAAAGTGCTATTTGCCACGGGAAATTTGCCGTCACAAATGCCGTCCCAAATGCCACTTTTTGCGACGGCGTTTTTGCGACGGCTAATTTCCCGTAGCAAATAATAGTTTTTGCGACGGCGTTTTTGCGATGGCTAAATTCCGGTGACAAATAGTAATTTTTTTGCGACGGCGTTTTTGCGACGGCTAATTTTCCGTGGCAAAAGGAGTGGTATTTGCCACGGGTTTTTTGTGACGGCGGACTCCGGTCGTAAATAGCCAATGAAACGACGTCGTTTCGGTGAAAAAAATTTTCCCCCTCTTTCTTGGTCGATCGAACAACAAAAGCCCTTAACAAATTGTGCCTCACGCCTCTGTCCTCTGTATACGCAAATTGAGAGAACAGCCCACACCGCCGTTCCTCCTCCTCCACCGACGACGACACCGACGCCGACGTTACCTTGCCGCCGTTCTCCTCCATAGGTTTCGGCAGTCGGAGCAAAATGCCCAGATCCATTTGAGAGAAATCTTTCGCGCGCCTCCACCAGATCTGAGAGAACAGCCGCCGCGCCCCCCCCTTCCTCCTCCTCCTCCGCTGACGCCGACGTTCTCCCTCGCCGGCATTCTCCTCCATAGGTGTCGGCAGTCCAGCAGCAAACCTCCAGTGACGCCTCTTCCTGCAGATTTCAGAGACAGCCCCTCCCGATCTCCCCCACAGACGCCTCCTCCTCCTCCTCCACCAGTGACAGCCGCCGTTGCTTCCTCTGCTACTGCCGCCGCCGCTGCTGCTGCCGCCTCCTCGTCGCCGTTGCTTCCGCTGCCACTGCCTGACCAGGTAACCCCGGCTCCCCTGTTTTTGTACACGGGTATATGCATATATATATATATACAAGTGCAGTTGTTTCCTACTTTAATTTCAATGGTTCTTTAGTATAGGTATATCTTTATTTCACCTCCAACTTGGCATTTGTTGATTCTCATGAAGTGGTTGATCATAGATGTATTGGCTTTCGGCAAAGAGGCAGGATGGTTGGTGCCTAAATCAGGCATTTACCTTCTGTCAGTTATCAGGAGTGTCCAATTTATCTGAGAAACACCTATGGAATTTGGGATTATGGGTTAGAACCAAAGCTATTATGCATTATTAAGAGTAGGCCTAGGTTGAAGATTAGGGGAGGCCATCGGCCTGAAGGCTCCCTTAGTCTCATTATTAGGGGGCTTGGAATTTGTGTTTAACGCCTAGATTTATATAAAAATACTATATATGTTATTAAGTTTATTTGTATATGTTCAAAATAAATTTTTTTTTATGTAATTTTATTTCTGAATCCCTTTTCTCACTATTAAATACAAATGAATGAATGTCACATGAATTTATTAAAGTGAGTCCTACAACTGTGTTTATGAGTTACAAAATAAAGTAAGAAATAGAATTGTATATAACATTTATTTATTAAAAATACTTGATCTATGAACACATTGAGTTCATTTCAATAATTGAACGTGCTTTTTTTTTTTTTTAGTGTTAAGGAGGCTGAAGGCAAAAGCGAGAAACATACCAATAAGAAGCACAGTCAAGAATGAAAAAGAAAAAAAAAAATAATAGAGTAACTATTAAAATTAAAATAGGCAAAAAATAAAAAGCAAGGTGAAGGAAAATTTTTCCTCCCACTGTATTTGAATTTGTTCTCTACCCTCTAATTTTCTTCTTTTTCTTCCTTTGTTCCAGTATATACACAAAATATAAATAAATAAAAGGTATACATGTATCTATGCTAGAATGTGTGCCCCACTACGTGGGTGGTTAATTTGGGGTGGTTAATTTGAGCAAGTGAGAGAGAACAAATAGGAGATGATTAGTGGGTGGTTACAAAATTTAAATAAGTATTTTACTTTTTTATCCTTTAAGTTAAATAAAAAAATGCACAATGTTAGTAATTTATGTGTTTTTTTAAAAAAAAATTTAGTTTGTACCTAAAATTGACACTTTTTTGAATTTGAAGTTTCAACAGCTTCACCAAATGGGTTTGTTTTATAATAGTATAGATATACATATTTGTTCCAGTGGATCATAATAGTTAATATTTGTTATATGTATCCATGAATGTAGGAACTTTTGCTTGCATTATATTATTTGATTTATATACCAGAACTTAGAATAATATGACAATCTCATGTAATCACATACATCTGGTTATAAAATTATGAATTTTCTGATTATATAGTACGAACCCCTTATCTGTTTTGCAATCTCTTTTTTTTTACCATTTTTGTCTGCATTTCAAATTTCCAAGCAGTGAAAATGTAGAACTAGATCAAGTTTCCTCCATGCTATCACATTACTATATCTGCTGCTATCATCTACATGCGAAGACGAAACTACCTTACAACAATGGGGCCATAGCCCCGGTAACTTTGCATAGGACTTCTAAATTTTGATTATTTATGATAAGAAATGATATATTGCCTCCGTAAAATTCAAAAAAAAAAAAAAATTCTAGTCTTCCAAAATGCAACATTTTTTTTTCACTTTTGTCCCCATAAATTTCAAAAAGTTCTACTTTTACCTCTCAAAATTGATAAATTTTTTTACTTTGACTCCCTCTTAACAAAATTCATAATTCATGGTTCCATCATGTTACACGACACAGAACTAGCACACAAACTAGTTAAAGATTACAACCATTTATATTAACTCTTCTTCTCTTGTTGGGTCTACTTTCCAAACGTTTCTTCTCATCCATAGCCCTCATACACATTTTCCCAAAGTAATTAAGCAGATATAGTGATTTTTAATGAGGACCAGAAGGGGAACTATTGGCAGTAGCAAGCTTAGATCCCAACTCAAGAAGTTATTTGCTGGTATCATGCAAGTGAACAATCACTTCAATGAAGCAAATGCAGTCCTTCTTATCCCCCATTGCCATATTGATAGCAGCTACCAACTCCTCCTCGCAACGTACCTACAATGGATAATCTAATATGTTTTTTGATAACAATATTGTGGATTTATAAAGGAAAAGAAAAAAAAAATTAAATTATACATAATGGAATAAAAAACATTGAATCTTTGTTGACAAATACCTATTCATTTTTCTTTGTTAACAATATTGTGGATTTGTAAAGGAAAAGAAAAAAAAATTAAATTATATATAATGGAATAAAAAACATTGAATCTTTGTTGACAAATACCTATTCATTTTTCTCGATTAACCTATCCAAACCATAACCAAAAAAAAAAAAAAAAATTATCTTCTTTCACTTCATTTTTCATTTCCTATCTTTCTCTTTTTGTTTTCTTTTCCCTTAACAAGTTTGAGATCCAAATATAATGTTATGATAGATGCTTTCACACATGTTAGACATTATTTAATTTGTATTCTTGATTAGAAAGTATAGTAAATCCCATTCGTTTATTTTTTCTTTTGGTGATTTTTGGAATGTTTGATAGTGTTTTTCTAATATGTTTTCTGCCCAAATTTTTTGCAATTAAGAACAATATGATTAGGGTACACGTGGTAATTAGTAATATCATTGACCTTTCAAAGATTAAAAATAAAATAAAAAGTGTAATTTATTATTTCTTCTACTAGATGAGTAGAACAAATGTTTTTAATGTGCTTAATATTGTTTATGATAGTTTGTTGCATGCATGCATATATATTTTGATTAACTCATCCATGCATGAGTTTGTTGAAGTATAAACATATAACCTTAGACTCGTTCAAGAATCCTCATCGGAGTTGGTGGATTCGCTATGATGAGGCGGTTCTTGAATTGTCCAATTTCGGACAGTTTGGGAATGCATAAACCTATATGGCAGTTAGTGGCTTATCACTTGATATTGTTCATCTTTAAGAGATATTTTGTGCGGCAAATCCTGTTGTTCTCTGTGTGCATACTGGATGTCTGTGTATAACAATACACTTCGTCTACGTCGTGTACATGGAGAACTGCGAGGATATGCTACCGACTTTTTCTAAGAGATGGACGAAGCGGTTTGAGTTGCTTTATGCTATATAGGTTGTGTATTTTTAAATGGGATAGGACCACCTACCTTGTAGAGAGAAGTTAGATGGATAGGTTTCACGATGCATGGGCATATAACTTGTTTTTTTATTTATTGTGACGTATAAGTAACTTTGTCAATATGGGCATGTACAGCACTATGGACAGGAGTTGGATTGATTATGGTGACAGGTTATCTAGGGAATACCTAGATGGGATTCAACAATTCCTTGCATTTGCATACAAAGATAAGGTTGAAGGTTCTGTGATATGGTGTCCTTGTAGGACTTGTTGCAATCGTTACCATAATTCACGAGAGGTTGTGTATGACCATCTTCTCAACAACGGAATGCAAAGGAGCTACAAAAATTGGACACGTCATGGGGAAGCCCAACATCCTTTGCAGCCTCAACAAGCAACTAATATGTTAGTGGATTCAAACATTGGGCTTGAGGCTGTAGATGATATGATTGGAATGGTACATGAGGCTATTCCACATGTTGATACAACTGTTGACACTGAGGAGGGCTTGACAGGGGCAAATGTAGAAACGCTAAATTATTTCAAACTCTTGGAAGCTGCACAGACTGAATTGTATCCAGGGTGTACGAAATTTACAAAATTGTCGTTCATCGTTCGACTTCTACATATGAAGGTACTTAATCATTGGACGGATAAGTCCATAGATATGTTGCTAGATTTGTTGAGAGAGGCTTTCCCTGAGGGTGTGAATCTTCCAAAGAAATATTATGAAGCTCAAAAGATAACTGACAATTTAGGGTTCACTTATCAGACTTGGGATGCATGCCCTAACAGTTGTATGTTATTCAGAAATGAGGATGCCAATCTTGATAAATGTGCCATATGCAATAGTTCTAGATGGAAAAGGGAATGTGATGGTACTACCATATCCCGAGATAAGAAAAAGAAGCCAGCAAAACAGATGAGGTATTTTTTTCCTCTGAAGCCCAGGTTACAGAGATTGTTTATGTCATCCAAGACGTCCAAGTCAATGAGATGGCATGCAGAGGAACGGGTAAATGATGGGAGATTAAGGCATCCTGCTGACTCGCAGGCGTGGAAACATTTCGACCGTCAGAACCCAGAATTTGCCACTGATAGCCGTAATGTAAGGCTTGGGCTAGCATCAGATGGATTCAACCCATTCAGGTCAATGAACATAGTTCATAGCACTTGGCCAGTAGTGTTGACTCCTTACAATCTACCACCTTGGATGTGCATGAAACAACCATTTTTTATTCTCTCTGTGCTTATTGATGGTCCAAAATCCCCAGGTGACAAGATTGATGTGTATATGCAGCCACTAATTGAGGAGTTGAAAGAATTGTGGAATGAGGGTGTACCAACATTTGATGCATCAACGAAGCAAATGTTTCAGTTGCACGCATGTTTACTGTGGACAATTAGTGACTTTCCAGGATATGCGATGTTATCAGGGTGGAGTACGAAAGGTGAATTTGCTTGTCCTTGTTGCAATACAAAGACTAAATCCAAGAGATTGAAGCACGGAAAAAAGTATTGCTACATGGGACACCGTCGGTTCTTACCTGATGGTCACAAATTCCGAAGGGATAGAGTATCTTTTGATGGCGCTCGAGAAGTGGAAGGGAAACCTAAAATGTTATCCGGTTCAGAAATATTGCAACAACTAGAATCAGCAGGAATCCTAACTCAATACAGGAGGGATGATCTTAAAGAAAGACACAGTGTGGTAGGTGAAAAGGAAAAGCCCGGGAAAAAAACACATAATTGGAAGAAGAAGAGTATATTCTTTGAATTGCCTTATTGGAAGCACAATCTAATCAGACATAATCTCGATGTGATGCATATAGAGAAGAATGTTTGTGACAATATATTGTGGACAATACTGGGAGTCGTGGGGAAGTCTAAGGATAATGCAAATGCTCGACGTGATCTACAGTTAATGGCACTAAGAAAATCGTTACACCCACAAGATAGAGGGAACAATAGAGTCTATTTACCCCCTGCACAGTTCACAATGTCCAAAACTGAGAAAGACTTGTTCTTGAAAGTATTAAAGGATGTTAGAGTGCCTGATGGATATGCATCTAATATATCCCGACATGTCCGTTTACAAGACAGAACCATTTGGGGTTTGAAAAGTCACGACAATCATGTTATGATGCAACAACTTATTCCTTTAGCTATACGGAACTCATTGCCAAAAACTGTGATTCAACCATTGATTGAATTGAGTAACTTCTTCAGACAACTGTGTTCGAAAGTAAATCGTGCAACAGACTTTCAATATATTCAGGACCGTGTTGCTGTAACCCTTTGTCATCTTGAGAAAATATTCCCTCCAGCATTCTTTGATGTAATGGAGCACTTACCCATACATTTAGCTGATGAAGCATTGTTAGCTGGTCCAGTGTCATATCGATGGATGTACTCAATTGAGAGATATCTCCTTACCTTAAAAGAATATGTCCGTAACCGAGCTTTTCCTGAGGGTTCAATAGCTAAAGGTTACTTGATGGAAGAGTGCATGAATTTTTGTGCACAATATCTCGATGACGTTGAAACCAAATCCACCCGACCGGTGCGGAACATCGAAGGTGCACAAGGTGAGGGCTCAGAGGTTATTCTTGATCTTAAGCAACGGATCCAGATGCATCGCTATATATTGTTCAACACAAAATCAGTTCAACCGTTCATAAAGTAAGTTATAGTATTTACTCATATAATTTTTATTCTTATTAAATATTATGTAGTGATCGTAATATATGTCTCACAAATTACACAGCAAGCACCTTGAATTCCTAAAGGAAAAAATGCCCAGTGCAGATGACCGTCAGATCCAGCATGAGCATTTTGAAACCTTCCAAACTTGGTTCAAAGATTATGTAAGTATTTAAATATAAATGACATTGAACCCCTCATAATTATAGGACATACATGCCTTTTGATTGCACATTTATGTTCTTAACAGGTCCAAACTTTAAGTAGGACACCTGATATCACATTCTCCGAAGAAATCAATATATTGGCAGATGCGCCTCATAGCAAAGCTTGGAGGCATAACGCCTATGTTGTAAATGGTTTTCATTTCCGAGTGAAGGGCACAGATAACAATCGGCTTACTCAAAATAGTGGTGTAGCTTTGAAGGTAGAGACACCAAGTTATGGTAGGCGAAATGATAATAATCCTCACATTGGGCATGTTTACTACTATGGAAAGTTGACTGAAATTATAGAAATCCGATACAATAATAACAAGACATATATCTTGTTTAAGTGTGATTGGATTGATAACAACCACGAGAAGAAGGAAGACACATTCAAGTTTACATTGATCAACTTTAACCATTTGTTGTACCCAAATGATCTACTTACTGATGAACCTTTCATCTTGGCATCTCAAGCAGAGCAAGTTTGGTATGCTCCAGATGCTTTGGAACCACAGTGGCATGTAGTTGTGAAGATGACTCAGAGGGGTTTGTTCGATATGAATTCAGAGCCTCAAGCAGACCCCTACATAAGTCAACAGTTGGAAGAAAATGTAGTGGCATATCAGGAGAAAGATGTTGTTTGGGTTAGGGAAGGAACTGAAGGAGAGACGGTTGTTGATGTACCGGGTCATTAATAGTCCCTTTTTTATATAATTTTTATTTTGTTTCTTTTGTAATCTCTTTTCATTAATGAGACAGTGACATAGTTGTGAACATAATTTGTTGTATATTTCATTTCACTTTTTTTATATAACTTGTTGTATATTTCATTTCACTTTTTTTTGGTTACACTTTGCCACACATATAGTATGTTATAATTTGTTTTTACAGATAGATGTCTTCTTCGAGGAGGGGTGGCAAGCGTCCTCGTACCATGTCAGACGCTATTCAGTTACCCACTTCTGGCAGTAATGAGGCCTCTCCATCACAGACTACTGAGCCATCTCGGCGTGCTCGATTAGGAGAGATTGAGAGGCCATCATCATCACTATCGGCTGCTAGTACCCCTTTATCATCACCACCAGCTGCAACATCTACTCAGACATCATCATCTACAAACTCTACAGGTATATATGCAGGTTAATATTATGTATTAGAATAAGTAAATTTATGTATTAAATTATATTTGTTGTTTTTTAGGTGCTGGGGGCCGAGGCCTTGCTAAAGGCATTCCGGGCTGGGGTGTTCCGGGTAAGAAGATTGCTATACGGTTTCATGAAACCGGCCGTCCTGTTAAAGATGATATGACCTTACTATCTAGCCAGCTCGGCGTTCTAGTGCGGGATAAGGTCTCATTCACATACTTAGACTGGGATGTGGTGCCCGAAGATGTCAAGCAGCGCATATGGGAAGATGTTGAGGTAAAATACTTTAATTAATTTTAAAGTTTAGATAAATAGTATATATGTTGGCTAATATATTTGAATGTTATATTGTAGAAAAATTTGGTCCATTGTCCACCTGAATACAGACCATTTTGCATGAATGCATGTAGAATTAATTGGAAAAATAAGAAGAACAAGTTGAAGAGCAAGCATTTCACACCATACAAGGATGACCCCCTTCTTGATACTAAACCACCACGAGACATCATGCCAGATGTGTGGAGAGAGCTTGTGGCGTATTGGAGGAGCGAAAAGGGGAATGTATACTTTTTGCTATGTTATTTATGTTTGGCAAACCAAGTATGCATTTTGTTAATACGAGTTTTTTTTTCAATGTAATGGTGTAGGCGATATCGAATCGAAATTCTCGTAATCGAGCACAGCGTGGTCCACCGCATCGGACTGGCAGAAAGCACTTCGCCAACATACGGGACAAGGTAAATACTTATAAATAACATTACTTAATTTCATATAATATCCCACATTTAGGAAAATAATTAACGTACGTGTTTCAAATTTCTCAGTTACAAGATGATGGTGATAGGACTGATAGGATGAGTGTATATATCAATACTCGTAATCCTTCTGACCCAGAGGTGGCGGCATTTATTGTAAGTCCAACCATGCTTATTATCTCAATTTTCATTTATAATACTATTGCATCATTTAACTACTTCAATACTTTTTAGGCTGAGTTTAATGCACGACTAGAGTTGGTGCCTGAGGAGCAGCGTACTGATGAGGTTCGGGATGGCATCTTCATAGACTTGTTTGGTGAAGATGGACATGGTTATTCCCGGACCTACGGCACAGGCATAGTGCCAACTATAGTGCACCAACAGAGTGCAGGACCTTCTCAGTCTACAGCACCATCACAGCCGCCCACACAGTTGCCCTGTTTAGAGGAGATTGCTCAGCATGTACTCGAGCACGTCAAGACACGGTTGATGGATGATCTCACACAATTGGTCGGCACGATCGTATCTCAGGCCATGGCATCCCAAGGAGGCGGAACTTCACATTCGGGTAGACAGGTAAAATGAATTTATTTTGTATGGTGTTTATGTATTTTATGTTGCCTTATTCGGGTATAATTGTTTTTTGTTTATTTGCTTAGTGAAAATGGAATAATCATTCTCAATATATTGTTTGGAATTAGTAGTTAAATAAGACAGAATTCTCAATTAGGTAGAATGGATTTTCGTTAGATAAAGTAAGGAGAGATTCAAGCTAAGTTTTGAAATCTCAGAAGAAGATTGTGATTCATGAATTTAATAAAGAAGGGATGGCCATGGTGGTCCCTGCCAGCGCCCTCGTAAATCCTCTCCTAATCCAGCACAATACTTATTCTAAGTTACATCAAACCCTTACATGTAAAATATATTCAAACCCTTACATGTCAAATATATTCTAAGTTACATACTTATTCTAACATGCTTGGTAGTCGTCAATCTAATTTAGGTAACTTTTGCATAAGGATAATTCTTGCTAAACTACATACTTCCTAGAAACCCAATAAAATGTATTATATTGTGGTATTGTTACTTTGTAGTAATTACATCACCAAATAAGAAGCTTTAAGTGTTGTGTCATGGAAAAAAATATTCAGGTTTGACCAATTATGAGACTTGTGAGGACAGGTTTTATTTTCATTATTTTAACATCAAAGAAACTGAAAATAAGTTTTAATTCTGTTCATTTTCTCATGCCATGTGAATTCTTATCCGTCTTCAATTTTTATTTTTGAATAATGGTGAGCTTGGTGACATTTGGGACGATCACCATATGAGACTTGATTCTAGTGTTGATGAGATTATTGCAAAGTTTGTGGTGACAAATTTTCACAAGATAATTGTTAAGGAGTTAAAAGGAGCTGACAATTCTTAAGTATAAAACGTTGAATGGTTGTCCAGAATGTTTTTATTTTGCACTTTTAGTAGAATGCCATACGTTATTCAAATTTTATTCATATGGTTTCATTTTATGTTTAGAGAGGGCTTTACTGAAGAAGAGGTTGTGGTAACTTTAAAACTCTTGATGGGAAGCCTCGGTCACGTGATTCAAATTCATCTCATAGTCATATGTGTAATCTCATAACTCATGACAGGGCTTTAATGATATGTTTAATCTTGAATTTGTAGGTTCCCGACGCATCTAGTGGCCACCAAGCATTACGGGAGTCTGTTGGCGACGATAACATACCTTGTAGATCTGCATCGCCTTCTACACCACCGCCAGCCTCTCCACGACCTAATGAGCAGGTACATTAGTCTTTACATATTAGATATTAAATCTTGCGAGTAATCAAACTATTAAGTTTTGAGTATTAACGGCTCAAAATTCTCACACGGCCTCTGAACGGCCCCAAACTTAGTACGTAGCACGGTCTAGGCACGGGTGACGTGTGGGAACTGACGGAATGGTCACGCGACTCTCGGTTTGGGAGTTATCAATTTTTTTTCTGTTTTAGAACAACTTAACTTAACAAATGTTAAGTTTCGGGTATTAACGATTCAAAATCTCCAAACGGCCTCCGAACGGCCCCAAACTTGGTTAGCACGTCTAGGCACGGTCTAGGCACGGGTGACGTGTGGGAACTGACGGAATGGTCACGCGACTCTCGGTTTGGGAGTTATCAATTTTTTTTCGTTTTACAACAACTTAAGTTAGAAAGTGTTAAGTTTCAGGTAATAACGGTACAAAATCCCAAACGGCTTCCGAACGGCCCCAAACTTGGAACTTAGCACGGTCTAGGCACGGGTGATGTGTGGGAACAGACGGAATGGACACGCGACTCTCGGTTTGGAGTTATCAATTTTTTTTCTGTTTTAGAACAACTTAAGTTAAAAAGTGTTAAGTTTCGGGTATTAACGATTCAAAATCCCCAAACGGCCTCCGAACGGCCCCAAACTTGGCACGTAGCACGGTCTAAGCACGGGTGACGTGTGGGAACTGACGGAATGGTCACGCGACTCTCGATTTGGGAGTTATCAATTTTTTTTCTGTTTTAGAACAACTTAAGTTAACAAATGTTAAGTTTCGGGTATTAACGGTTCAAAATATCCAAACGGCCTCCAAACGGCCCCAAACTTGGTACGTAACACGGTCTAAGCACGGGTGACGTGTGGGAACTGACGGAATGGTCACGCGACTCTCTGTTTGGGAGTTATCAATATTTTTTCCGTTTTAGAACAACTTAAGTTAAAAAGGGTTAAATTTCGGGTATTAACGGCTCAAAATCCCCAAACGGCCTCCGAACGGCCCCAAACTTGGTACGTAACACGGTCTAGGCACGGGTGACGTGTGGGAACTAACGGAATGGTCACACGACTCTCTGTTTGGGAGTTATCAATATTTTTTCCGTTTTAGAACAACTTAAGTTAAAAAAGGGTTAAATTTCGGGTATTAACGGCTCAAAATCCCCAAACGGCCTCCGAACGGCCCCAAACTTGGTACGTAACACGGTCTAGGCACGGGTGACGTGTGGGAACTGACGGAATGGTCACGCGACTCTCGGTTTGGGAGTTATCAATTTTTTTTTTTTCCGTTTTAGAACAATTTAAGTTAAAAAGTGTTAAATTTTCGGGTATTAACGGCTCAAAATCCCCAAATGGCCTCCGAACGGCCCCAAACTTGCTACGTAACACGGTCTAAGCACAGGTGACGTGTGGGAACTGACGGAATGGTCACGCGACTCTCTGTTTGGGAGTTATCAATATTTTTCCGTTTTAGAACAACTTAAGTTAAAAAGTGTTAAATTTCGGGTATTAACGGCTCAAAATCCCCAAACGGCCTCCGAACGGCCCCAAACTTGGTACGTAACACGGTCTAGGCACGGGTGACGTGTGGGAACTGACGAAATGGTCACGCGACTCTCGGTTTGGGAGTTATCAATTTTTTTCCGTTTTAGAACAATTTAAGTTAAAAAGTGTTAAATTTCGGGTATTAACGGCTCAAAATCCCCAAATGGCCTCCGAACGGTCCCAAACTTGGTACGTAGCACGGTCTAGGCGCGGGTGACGTGTAGGAACTGACGGAATGGTCACGCGACTCTCGGTTTGGGAGTTATCAATTTTTTTTCCGTTTTAAAACAACTTAAGTTAAAAAGTGTTAAGTTTCGGGTATTAACGGCTCAAAATCCCCAAATGGCCTCCGAACGGCCCCAAACTTGGTACGTAGCACGGTCTAGGCACGGGTGACGTGTGGGAACTGACGGAATGGTCACGCGACTCTCGGTTTGGGAGTTATTAATTTTTTTCTGTTTTAGAACAACTTAAGTTAAAAAGTGTTAAGTTTCGGGTATTAACGATTCAAAATCCCCAAACGGCCTCCGAACGGCCCCAAACTTGGCACGTAGCACGGTCTAAGCACGGGTGACGTGTGGGAACTGACGGAATGGTCACGCGACTCTCGATTTGGGAGTTATCAATTTTTTTCTGTTTTAGAACAACTTAAGTTAACAAATGTTAAGTTTCGGGTATTAACGGTTCAAAATATCCAAACGGCCTCCAAAACGGCCCCAAACTTGGTACGTAACACGGTCTAAGCACGGGTGACGTGTGGGAACTGACGGAATGGTCACGCGACTCTCTGTTTGGGAGTTATCAATATTTTTTCCGTTTTAGAACAACTTAAGTTAAAAAGGGTTAAATTTCGGGTATTAACGGCTCAAAATCCCCAAACGGCCTCCGAACGGCCCCAAACTTGGTACGTAACACGGTCTAGGCACGGGTGACGTGTGGGGAACTAACGGAATGGTCACACGACTCTCTGTTTGGGAGTTATCAATATTTTTCCGTTTTAGAACAACTTAAGTTAAAAAGGGTTTAAATTTCGGGTATTAACGGCTCAAAATCCCCAAACGGCCTCCGAACGGCCCCAAACTTGGTACGTAACACGGTCTAGGCACGGGTGACGTGTGGGAACTGACGGAATGGTCACGCGACTCTCGGTTTGGAAGTTATCAATTTTTTTCCGTTTTAGAACAATTTAAGTTAAAAAGTGTTAAATTTCGGGTATTAACGGCTCAAAATCCCCAAATGGCCTCCGAACGGCCCCAAACTTGCTACGTAACACGGTCTAAGCACAGGTGACGTGTGGGAACTGACGGAATGGTCACGCGACTCTCTGTTTGGGAGTTATCAATATTTTTTCCGTTTTAGAACAACTTAAGTTAAAAAGTGTTAAATTTCGGGTATTAACGGCTCAAAATCCCCAAACGGCCTCCGAACGGCCCCAAACTTGGTACGTAACACGGTCTAGGCACGGGTGACGTGTGGGAACTGACGGAATGGTCACGCGACTCTCGGTTTGGGAGTTATCAATTTTTTTTTCGTTTTAGAACAATTTAAGTTAAAAAGTGTTAAATTTCGGGTATTAACGGCTCAAAATCCCCAAATGGCCTCCGAACGGTCCCAAACTTGGTACGTAGCACGGTCTAGGCGCGGGTGACGTGTAGGAACTGACGGAATGGTCACGCGACTCTCGGTTTGGGAGTTATCAATTTTTTTTTCCGTTTTAAAACAACTTAAGTTAAAAAGTGTTAAGTTTCGGGTATTAACGGCTCAAAATCCCCAAATGGCCTCCGAACGGCCCCAAACTTGGTACGTAGCACGGTCTAGGCACGGGTGACGTGTGGGAACTGACGGAATGGTCACGCGACTCTCGGTTTGGGAGTTATTAATTTTTTTCTGTTTTAGAACAACTTAAGTTAACAAATGTTAAGTTTCGGGTATTAACGATTCAAAATATCCAAACGGCCCCAAACTTGGTACGTAGCACGGTCTAAGAACGGGTGATGTGTGGGAACTGACGGAATGGTCACGCGACTCTCGGTTTGGGAGTTATCAAAGTTTTTCTGTTTTAGAACAACTTAAGTTATAAAGTGATTAGTTTTGGGTATTAACGGCTCAAAATCCCCAAACGGCCTCCGAACGGCCCCAAACTTGGTACGTATTACGGTCTAGGCACGGGTGACGTGTGGGAACTGACGGAATGGTCACGCGACTCTCGGTTTGGGAGTTATCAATTTTTTTCTGTTTTAGAACAACTCAAGTGAAAAAGTGTGTTAAGTTTCGGGTATTAACGGCTCAAAATCTCCAAATGGCCTCCGAAGGGCCCCAAACTTGGTAGGTAACACGGTCTAGGCACGGGTGACGTGTGGGAACTGATAGAATGGTCACGTGACTCTCGGTTTGGGAGTTATCAATTTTTTTTTCCATTTTAAAACAATTCAAGTTAAAAAGTGTTAAGATTTGGGTATTAACGGCTCAAAACCACCAAATGGCCTCCGAACGGCCCCAAACTTAGTACGTAACACGGTCTAGGCACGGGTGACGTGTGGGAACTGACGGAATGGTCACGCGAGTCTCGGTTTGGGAGTTATTAATTTTTTTTCCGTTTTAGGACAACTTGAGTTAAAAATTGTTAAGTTTCTGGTATTAACGGCTCAAAATCCCCAAATGGCCTCCGAACGGCCCCAAACTTGGTACGTAGCACGGTCTAGGCACGGGTGACGTGTGAGAACTGACGGAATGGTCACGCGACTCTCGGTTTGGGAGTTATCAAATTTTTAAATTGGGCGACACGTTGCATGGAAATCTATTAATGTAAATTACAACTTTGTTTCATTTATTTTTTCGTTAATTACATTCCTATATATATTAACAGTTTAACTAATTGTATTGTTATTATTTTATTTTCACTCAGGTTATTCTAAAGGAGTAGGCGGCTGTTATTCATTTTTGGGATTGATGGAGTGGCAAGTCAATGAATGGATTGTGTTATTTTTTGATGTATTTATGTTGGACAATAGGTTGTGTATTTTGAATTAAAAAAACTAGTTTGTATGGATAACAGATTCGTAATGTATTCATTGTGAATGTATGGATGATGTGGATTTATATTATATGTATTATTTGAACTTCATTTTATAGATTATATTTTTGTGGATGAATATTTTACTGATTTATTTATGCAATTATAAGGTGAATGAGATATTTTTATTGATTTATGCCAGGTATACAGGAATTACAGGAATTTCATTTTAAAAAATATATATTTAAAAATAGACAGGATATTTGTGACGGCTGCCCCCGTCGTAAATAATATTTCAGCCGTCGCAAATACTAGCATTTGTGCAAAAGTATTCCCGTCGCAAATACTTTTAGCCGTCGCAAATACTAACTTTTGTGACGGATACGCCCGTCGCAAATACTAATCCTGCCATCGCAAATACTAATCTTGCCGTCGCAAATTCTAGCATTTGTGTCAAAACTTTCGTCACATATACTTTAACCGTCGCAAAAACTAACTTTTGTGACAGCTATGACCGTCGCAAATACTAAATCTACCGTCGCAAAAGCTAATATTTGCTACGGCATATGTGACGGTCCACCCGTCGCAAAAAAGTCTACCTAAGGCGTCGGCCTTTTGCGACGGCTCACATGCCGTCGCAAATAACCAAGCCGTCGCAAATAGCCGTCACAAAAACCTTTTGTGACGCCACTTTTTGCGACGGCTGGTTTGCCGTCGCACAGCCGTCGCAAAAGCCCTTTCGCGACGGCATCTAGGGCTTTTGCGACGGCAAGGCCCCGTCGCAAAAAGTGGATATTTTAGTAGTGTACTACTTTAATAAGTGCTTAGCTAGGGGAGATTAGATAAAATGATGATTTAATATTTATACTTTGTGCATGCATGGACCACTCCCAGATTTTTTTATTTTTATTTTTTCCTAAAACTTTCAAATGAAATACAACAAGAATCAGAATAAATTCCTTTGGAAGATCCCAGGGCAGTAATCATCCTCCAGTCATGACTCATGATTTGATGTTAATAGGTATGAAAAAAACACAAAGGACTACAAAATATAACAAAAACCTATAGATTGCTTGGCTTGGCTTCTCATACATATAACTTTTTGTATGGATATCAACACACATTACATGATTTGCAACATCTTTCTAGCTTGTGTCTTTAATTACAAGTTTGTAACGTACGTGGACATTTTACGATGCCATTTAAATTCTTGATCTTTTACTTCCAATTAATGAAAGGATGTTTCTTTTCTGTTTGGTAAGAAAACACAATTACGCAAATGCTAAAAAAATAAAAATTGAATATACAAAATAAAAAACATCAAAATCATTTCTCTAGATACTGAAGAAGAGCGCTGATTATTAGAGTTTTGCTTTTTTTCCAATCCCACATCGGTTGGGAGTGGAAAGAGGGAGCAAGGGGCAATGTTATATAAAGAGGGTTAAGTGCACCAGTCAATAGCTTAGATAGTAACTTTTGACTTTAGTAAAATTCTTCTTGAAGAGGTAAAAGTTAAAGTGTAACTAGTGGGAAAGCTTAGTGAATGTCTTTGGTAGGAGGAGGAAAAATTATGTGATTATAACAATTTTTTACATAATATATTTTTCTATAGGGTTGATGGTTTTTCTTCTATCTTGAAGGTTTTCTACTTAAATCCTTGTGTTGTGCTTTTCTCTACTTATTTTAATATTCTTGTCTTTCCTATTTTTAAAAAGAGCGTGTTTAGAAGGGCCAAAAATTCCCAATACTGATGAGGTGAGAAACACAAAAGTTTAAAAAAGTTGAATCACCCTCAGATCTCCAAGCAAAAATACTCAAACAGAGTAAATGTAAAAGTTAAGAACAAAGCAACTATTGATTAATCAGTTATCATTCATGCGTTCTTATCGTATCACATATTTTATAGCAACATAGTTCTGATTTTTCTGTACAAGAATAGGGTTCCTAACTTTTTTCTTGCCTTTGATGCGAAGCCTAACACTTTGAATCATGCTTGTTTGGCTGGATGGTTTTAAAATTTCTAGAAGAGTAAATTTTCGGCTTGTTCTAATACCCAAATTGCTTATTCTAATCCCACTTCACACAACCAAATATAGGATAAGACCGAATACGATCGAGATTACTAATCCAAGAGACAAATGCAGCGAATAGCACTGTTTGGTAGCAATGTTGTTAGGTGGGCATTATTGTTGGCGGGCAAGGCAAAGAGAACCACCACATTTGTGTCCAGTCAAGAATCTCTACTGATTCTCTAGCTAGGTAGGTTTTGAGTTATTTTCCACAAATCATTATCATCATCGGTCAAAGTCCAGTTTGTAGCAGAAGCTTCGGCGTTATCGGCCTAATAATGCACGCTTATTTTCTTCTTTGGGCCTAGTACGCCTTGTTGAACTTCTAGTATCAGCAGTGTATGTTGGGCCAACAATTTGTTGGCCTATTGACACCGGCAAAACAATGTCATTTTTTTGGTGGGTAAACAGTAGCAATTTCATTTTGGCGTAATTATAAGGGTTTTTATATGCTGAAAAATATCCGATTTAAATCATAATTACTACCAAGAAAATGAGTTTATCACCACAGCACCATGCACCAAAGGCCAGGTAAACAAGAATACGGCCCAACCAGATCACAAAGTTCAAAGGAACATCAACACGCCTTAAATCCGTAACCTCTTGCAGCCAAACCGAATGAAAATCATTAGCCAAACCGAATGGAAGTCATTTGCCACTAGGCTACCACCTTCCGTGGTGGCAAAACAATGTCACTAATGGAGGCTGACAAAGCCTTGAATATACTTACGCAGATACATTCTTTAAGTACTGTTCATGCTTTGTTTGTTGGAGCTCAACTATATTAATAATTGAGCCTAGCTAGCTAGCTTGACTAACCCTCTTCTAGGATTTGGTAGGCTTTTAATTAAATCTGATTCAAAAGTTTGAAGGGCATCTATGTTTTGGGGCTAATTGCAAAGACTTCCTTCTTATCTCTTCTAAGTGAGCAGTGAATGTATATATATATTTGTGCTACTTGTATACGTGAGCGTAATAAGACATAATTTCCATGCCTATATACTAATCTTAACAGCCAAAACATATTTCAAATTTGTCAGCAAGTTGACATGTTGATCATGAACTTGCCACTATGATTCATGAGAATTGAGGTTGGGCAGTTCCATGGACCTAAAGCACCATGTGATTACAGAAAGTAAAACACCTGTTTATATTTTTTGAAGCCAAAAGTAGAGCATGTTGCACTGTCAAGGAATATTTCTCCAGATATATAGCAAGTGAAATCAATTATATGGTTTTGATCAACTGAGGCCTTGCTTACTATTTTCTCGCGAATTTGCCGGCAAAATCAAGCTCGTGCAGCCCCCAAACCAATGCCACCGAGGACAAAGCAAGTGGCACTGGACCAAACATCCACAACAACAGAGGAAGGGTGATGCAAAGCACCCGGTTCCCAATAACCGCCAACAAGAACCCTCGCTCCAGTATCCTTTGTGTGTATCCAGCTGGAGAAGAGAACTCAGCCGATGCATTGATCAAGAAGTTGGCATCAACCAAGCATCCAACGGCCATGGAGCTGCATAAGAAGCTAACCAACAAAAAAAGTGATGCCGAGCCATACTTCAATACAATAATCCTACCGGACTGTGAGCCAAAAAATCTATTGCCGAGGAGGTGGCTTGCATTGTAGGTGTTGTTGGTCAGAGCTGCCAATGCCAAGGTTATGATAATTGATATTGTAGCAGTGAGTATAGTGGCCATTAAAGCGTTTCTCAAGCTTTGGACAGCTAGCATACCCTTTTTATCATCACCCTGCACAAGAAAAACTTGTATAAGCAAATTAACAATGAAATTGGCAGATATATATATATATATACATATAGACACACATAAACATAAGAATTGTGAAGAGATTGGGGCAGGCCTTGCCTGTTCCAAATCTTGCAACCATGCTCTCCTCTTCAATGTGTGCATGCCTATAGTGGTTAGAAAGGGCTTGTTCTTGAAGCTGTGCCATAGGAAGGCATGGTAGCCTATTGTGAGGAAGAGGCTTAAGGGGACCAATATGGTGTCCAGATATTGAATCACTCCCATCTTTCAATCGATCGGAGGCATCCAAAGAGTCTCTGAGATGGTTTGGTAGCCAAAAAGGCTATATATATGTGTATGACAATCATATCTTCCTCTACTATTTAAGTCACTTGTAGTGGGGTTTAGCTCATGAGGACAAGGAGGCATAAGGCACTTATCTTGGTTAGTAATTGTTGGCTCTATAGTGGAATATATATAATGGACAACAATATAACCTATTGGTTCCGATTAATATGAAAATGGGCCAAGACTGGGTTTAACTTTAAGTGGCACACCCACTTAGCCTAATCTCTAAAGCATCAACTTTATATTCCACTGTTAGGCAATGAATAAGTTATCTAATGATACAATGCCATTTCATTATGCTAATCTCATCTTTTTAGATCAAGAAGGAACTAGCTAGAGGTCTCAAATTGGCACCATATATTTGATTCTCTCCTTTAACATGAACTAATTAAGTCTGATGCAGACTGGGCCACATTTGTACATAGTAGTTCTTCTATCTTAGTAGAAAGTACTATGATCCGTTAAATCGATTCTTAAACCAAATCATTGGAATTCACTAATATAGTATCTAATCCTCTTGAATTCTCTATAGCGTCACTCTTTGCTTAATGGTACTTGTCTTTTTCTATTTTAGGATGTTTCTTTCATTTCCAAAACTATGCATAACTTACCCCAACCATGTGTGAGTGGAGCTAGTGCAATTGAATCCGAGTATGGTAATGCTCAGAGTCCATTTACTACAGTTTTTTTGTCAAACTTTTTTTAAGTTTACAGTTTTTTCAAGTATTTTTTAGCTTATTTGCTTTTTTAATTTTATTTTAGCTAAAGATAAGTAAAAAATCAAAAACAAAAAAGTCAAAATTTTTTAATTTTTTTGCTTATAAGCTTAAAAAAACTAGCTGAAAAAAATTGGTACCAAATGGGCCCTTAGTCGTACTCTTATGTACCATAATTTTATTTTCAGATAGCTTGGATTTTCTTCAAGTTTAACTATCTAAATTGCCCAAAAATCGAAAAAAAAAAAAGAGACTTATTCCAATGTTCAACTTCACTGAGTTTCTAAGGAGCTAATGTTCAACTTATTCCAAAGTCTCAAGTCTTTCTAGTAGGATTATTATTGTTTTCATCTTTTTTGTATTTAAGTGAGAATTAATGTTTTGGTAGGAAAAAGAATTGAAAATAAGATTTGGGCTCATATTTTGCTAAAATGGAACTAAGTCATATAAAATATAACACAAAAAATGAGATTTGATCACGTTTCGCAAATGATTAGTCACAATCTTAAGTATGGAAGTCAAATATTGGGAACGCATAACTAATTTATTTAACATAAAAGATCGAGAAAAGACAGTGAAGAAAAAGGGAATAAAAAAAAAGGGATAATTCTAAACTAATTTCTCTCTTTCTCTCTTTTTTTTTCACTTTTTTTTATTTTCTATATAAAATTAAATAATAAAATTATTTTTATTATTTTTCCTCTTCTTTTCTTACTTTTTCCTTCCCTTCTCTCAAGTTCCAAACACGCTCCGAAGCTTTACCTAAGTAATACGGCATCGTTTTTTCAAGGGCAAATCACGTTTCTAAAGTAAGGCTACACGTCACCTTAATCCTATGCCGGTTGTTTACTTCTCACAGTAAATCTGTTCCTCTTTTCAGTCGCCCTCTTTAACCCCCGGCCTCCGCTCAACTCACAGACGCAGACGAAGTCAGAGAGAGCGAGAGATGAAACGCGGAAGCTATTGGCCTGGTAAAGGCTGGCTAGGGTTTATATTGGGGTTCGTGTATATATGCGATTCAATCTTACTCGTCAGTGCTTCGATTCACGAGTATCGAAATGAAGCCTTCACTACTCAGTCAAATGCCTTCTTCTTCCATGGAGGTAGTGAGGGCCTCTACGCTTCCAAGGTCCACAATTCGTCGGCCACTTCTCCTGATATTCCCTACAAAGGCAATTCCTTCGTTAGGTATATTTCTCATTAAAAACGTGAAACCTTTGTTAAGTATTTGTGTTTGCATCATTACATGTATGTACGTATGTGTTTGAAAGTTAGGAAATGGTTGATTCAAGCTAATTGATGAAATGAGATTCATCGGCAGAGCTAATGGTACAATCCGAGTTTTAGGATTCTGTGGAATGGAGTAATCTCCAACTTCTATTGTCATTTCTGATGATCGGTGCTGAGTTTTGAATGCTTTGTTTTTACGCAGATGCATTTGGTAACAAAAAGTTTGAAATCTTAGCCATAGTACATTTCAATTCCAAGGGATACTAAAAAACGCCTTTCTATTTGAATCTTAACTTTGATGTGATGATATGATATTTGATTTTGAATTTGTTGTTATATTTAAACCATGCGTGGAACCAGGGAAGCATAGTAGTTGTAACAGATAAAATAAACGAGATCTATGAGAGTGACGAATTTTGTTTTACTGCCTCTTCTTGACATATATGGTTCATTTGTCCTTTTTATTTCAAGACAAAAATTATTAACATATTACAACTGATTTAATTTAGCAATTGAGAATTCCATTTTCTATTTCAAACACACTATGGGGTGAAGATTCATGGTTGTTCAGTGATAAAGAATTGCATACTATACGGTTTCCCTGAAGCTAGACCAAACCTTAGTGAGTTCTGAGAATAATCTCCATACTAAATGGTTTCACTGTTTATTGCATTGGATAATTAATAAACATATGCACTATAATACTAGAGATACCCATACCCGAGGGATTTTAAAGTACTTACCAATTACATGAATGTATATGTAGATCTAAGTGAATGAAAAGAGTGGAAAACTGCTCTGGACATAATATGAACAAAAATTGGGCTGCTTCAAGTTGCATATGCTCACTCTCTTGCTTCCCCTGTGGATGTAACATTAGAAATGCAACTACATGGATCTCTAAGTAATTAGGTGTCTTTATTCCAAGAATATTAGCACATTGAGAGTGATCAAAGATTGATGTCTTTTCCAATGGTTGTAAAAGCTATAAAGGGGTTCTTGGAAATTTGGCACGGAGTAGATGATCTACTAAGGAAACTAATAGTTTCTCAAATGGGAAGTTGCTCACTTTGACATTTTCCATGACCAGGAGTTTTATCTTTCTGGGAGTTTCTACCTTTTGTGTGTATTATTCTTTACATTAGTAGCAATTTGAAACTGCTGTTTCAAAAGCTATTTATGTACTATAAAACCTGGAATTTTTTTTTTTGGAATAATGCTAGGAAATTAAATTTGAAGGATCATCAGTTTTCCTTGAGTGTATGTAAGGAAATGACCTCTCTTGGAAGATACGGTTATGGAGCTAAAGATCAAAATTAAAAAAACTACTTATCTCCCTTTTGTAAGAACTGTTTAATTGTTAACTTTTGGCCTAGGCATGATCCAATTTTAATCTGGGGTAAGAGGTTCTGATTTCCTATATATTACTCATGCACTTTAATCTGTAGATCCTCGATTTAATACTTGTGCGTGATCTCACTCTCAACTGATGAATTGCAGATTTGAAAATATCGTCTTTGTGAGGACAAAAGAGTCCAGTGATAAACAGAATGAGATGCAGAGTGGGACTGGATTGGTTGAAGCTATTATAGTTGAAGTAAAAGACAGGGAAAGGATTGGAGGTGCTTTTCTAAAAACTGATGCAATATGTTGCACCCCAGAACTTTCCCAGGGTGGATCCTGCAAGTTAGGGGAGGTTATTATTCACAAAATCCAAGACAACATTGAGGGGCCAATACGCATTCGAACGTATTTTGAAGGAAAAGGTCAAGAAGCTAAGATGGCTATTCAATCTGTTGAAATAAATAATACTGGAATGTACTATCTTTATTTCATTTTTTGTGATCCACAACTTAAGGGCACAGTAATTCGGGGTAGAACTGTGTGGAGGAACCCAGATGGTTATTTACCTGGGAAGATGGTCCCTTTGATGACTTTCTATGGAATTGTGTCTTTAGCTTATCTTGTACTTGGCCTAATGTGGTTTTTACGGTTTGTCCAATTCTGGAAGGATATTATACAGTTGCATTACCACATTACAGCAGTAATTGCTCTTGGAATGTGTGAAACAGCTTTCTGGTATTTTGAGTATGCAAATTTAAATGCCACAGGAAGCAGACCGATGGGCATCACATTGTGGGCAGTAACCATTAGTGCTGTTAAGAAGACTCTGTCTCGCATGCTTCTTTTGGTGGTTTCAATGGGCTATGGTGTGGTGAAGCCTACCCTTGGTGGTGTAACCTCAAGAGTACTTCTTCTTGGTGTGATATATTTTGTTGCTTCAGAGGCACTTGGACTTTTCGAACATTTGGGGAACATCAATGACTTCTCTGGAAAAGCTAAGATATATTTGGTGCTTCCTGTTGCTTTCTTGGATGCTTGGTTTATATTGTGGATTTTCTCATCATTGTCTAAAACGTTAGAAAAACTTCAGGTAATTTTTCTCTTCCAAAATCCTGTTTTCCCAACCATATGCTTATGTAGGAACACCGGTGCTTCTCAATTAATCTTCAGCATATGTACTATAAGACAGATTGTTCTATGTAATAACGCAAAAGGATGGTTGTAGGTCCCCCTAAATTTCGTTTAGATGGGCTTGTTATTTGTGTTCATCTACTAAATGTGACTCGTTAGATTGTGTGTGCATTTGTCACACATTGATTATATAATTTACATCCATGTATTGATGAATGTAGATGGGCATTTGTGTTTATGCATGTGATTGATCGACAGATGAATAAATGGATCTACGACATCTGTGAGATGAATCTCTTAAAACTCATCAAGTTAGGCCAATTTTTCATATAATTGGTGTAATGCATGACTTAACATATTTTGGATGTGTCCTTTTTTCTGCTGTTAGAATGATAGTTTGATCAAGTGCTTGGACTTACAAACTGCTACAGTTGTATGAGTAGATACATAATTGAAAAGATTTGTGCTCATTTTATTAATTTTCTTTTACCTACGAAAATCTATTTAGCACATATGTAGATGCTTTTGGCACCTGAATAACAAGGTGGTCCATGGAGTACTAGAAAATATACTTTTATTTGGATGGTGCAACCATTGATTCATTCTATTCCTCTCCCTCTTTTCCTGTCCCTTATGGTGCAGATGCGGAGAAGCATGGCCAAACTTGAGCTCTATCGGAAGTTTACCAATTCCCTTGCAGTATTTGTGCTCCTTTCTATTGCTTGGATTGGATATGAGGTAGTATCTTTTCTTGTTTTGTTCATAGAATAATTTGTCATGTATTCATAGCTTCATAAACCTTGACAGCAGATGAAAACTGGTCTGATGTTCTCATGTACATGGTTGTCTCTATGAATACTGATTACCATCTCATGTTGGCTCAGCTGTACTTCAATGCAAGTGACCCATTAAGTGAGCTGTGGAGAATTGCCTGGATAATTCCAGCTTTCTGGACTCTGCTTGCATTCTCTCTTTTGGTGGTGATATGTGTTCTTTGGGCTCCTTCAAGTAATCCGACTAGGTACTTGCTATGACATTGACGCCTTCATTATTTCTTGTCTGCTAATTCATAAAGTATCTGAACAAACTGTTTGGATGCTAATGGTCTTTGTCACCTTTAACAGTCGTGGCACCAGATGTTTGCAACAAGATACCTGACTTACTGATTTACCCGAACTTCAACAATAAATCTGAGTTTGCTAGCCCATTGAGTGTTGTAACTTTGAAGATACATTCTAATTTTACAAATGTACTAGGGATCTATGTCCTGTCCATTGAGATAGGATACGAACCTGCCATGATCGATGATTTGTGGATACAGACCCGAGTGTCAAGTGTCAACACGGACACAAGGTGTCTAACCTGGTCACCCTTGAAAATCAGGACACAGGGACACGACTGTATACTAAAAAGCACAAACATTTCTAAAAAGTGCCGTATCCATGTCAGACATGTGTTGATACCGAAACTCGTAGGACATTGCTCCATGTGTCGGACACTTGTGCAAGACACACTTCGGACACGATGTAAAAATACATAGTTACATGCATGCATAATTGTGGACAAGTCTCTTCTACAGAAGTGTCTGCTTTTCAGTTTGGCGTGTTTAGGACTTCTTTACATGTAATGAAGGTCGTTTCCTTGACCATGGTCTTTGAAATCACAAATTCCATTCAAAAAAAGAAAAGGTAGAAGATAGGAGAACTCTAAACAACTTCCATTCATGAATTTTATACTGATCCCCAGTGTTCAACAGTGACATACACACTTCAAAGCTGACAACTATCTCAAATGTCATACAATTTTTACTGATAGTAATAATATATGTATTTGGTGGGTGGGAATTTCAGGTATGCATATGCAGGAGACACAGGAGATGACTTTGATGAGGAGGGCATCTCACTTACAAGTGGAGTGAAGGTAGTTGGTTCAACGGATCATGTAACTGAGCCAAGGGAAGATCTTGAGGAGGATAAGCGAGAATAATTGTTTAAGCTCTTTTTGTGAAAAGGTGAATTGCCTTTTAAAGCTTTGTTTACTTGTATAGCAATTTGCCTTTCTCCACTGTTAGGCAATCTGTATAACATGTACAAAGAATGTGTCGAACATATACTAACAAACAACTGTGATGAACTTGATATTAAAATCATGCAGCTTATTTGTAATTGTCTGACCACCTTTCTTTAAGCAATGAGAGAAATTCTACTTATGTTTGAGTTCTTGTATATTCGTTTGGTATCATTTGATTCACTGTTTGAGTTTTCACCTCTGTAGTACTTGGGTGTTTTAGTGTCATGCTGCCCAGATGGCATTCAAGTTTGCAGCCGGCGGATATTACATTCCACCTCAAACAGTGAAATTAAAACCGAAAGCCATTTTTAGAGTCTAGTTTTTGCAGAAACTTTGAAGATTGTAGCCAACTGACATTAGGTTCCACCCTGGATGGCAAAATTTGATAAGTAAAAAGCCGTTTTAAGAGGCAAGCTTGTATATACTCTATACTAGTGTGAACTCTGTAATGTCAGCTTACCTTTGTATGCATGATGGAGACATCTAGTAAATGTGCGCCAATGGTGAAGGCTTTGTGTACTTCTCCATAGAAGCACCATTCTGCAGAACATTGAAGCTTCTTCTGCAATCAGTTTGCTACTGGTGCTCTGCGTGGTTTGGTTAAACTTCAGGCTTTGTGGGATCGAGATCATGCTGGACTTTCTTCTTGTATTATTCATATTTACGTGCTCTTCCATTGTGGATGCTTGTGACATTGATTATTGGCTTATGGCAGTTCTCAACATGTCAATTATAGAACTATCGTATATCTATTTTTTTATTCAGACTCACTTTTGGTGCTTAAGGGGCTAAATTATTGTTAATTAAATGTTAATCATGAGAACATTTTGGTTCATATATATCATTGGAACCTAGCTGGTCCAAGGCCAGGATTATTTACACTTTTACTCCTTAATTAATTTGGTGGATTTATACTTTTCATTCAACATTTTAGCAGCTTCCGAGCTTCGGTCACTTCAAAGAAACTCTCTCTCTCTCTCTCTCTCTCTGTGCCTGCGTCTAGGTGTATGTATTTGCGTTTGTATGTGTGTCAAGTATACATTAGACCTGTTTCACTCTCTAATGGTGGTGTAATAAAATTGAAGAACCAGAGCACTCCCATTGTTGTTTTGAGCAACTTCTGATTTTGGATTTCCTTTTTCTTAAATCTAGTAGTTGAAGGGATAAAGATTATGGGCCGTTACCATCATCATAGCCATCACAATAGGAGCCCCTGCCCATATGATGATCTATTCCGGACGTGTTGTTGTTGGCCATGCTTTATCGTCTGCACCATCTTCAGAGGAGTTCGGAGGTGCAACAGATCGTGTTGTTGCTGGCCATGCTCTATAGTCTTCTGCACCATTTTCAGACGAGTTCGTAGGTGCATATTTATTGCTTCTTACCCTATCCTGCAGTGCTTTGGGTTGGATGACTGCCACCACCACCACCATCACCACCACAAGCATTTCCACTGATCACTTGTACTACATAGGGATTCAGGACTTGTCTTTGTTGGTTGGAGATTTAGCTGAATTTGTTTGGTTTCTGAATCATTACCTTACTTTTGGGACCTCAAATTTGTACGATGTTTTGATCTGGCATTGATACAAAGGAGACGTGGTTTTCCTTTTAAGATGTTTTCATTTGAGTAATGCTATTAAAGCAGCTTTCCTTCTAATGAATTGCTTTTTGAGTATAGAAGGTTTGGTAGGGAAGGAATTCGATACAAAACCTGCTTTTCTTATAATATATGCTGGAAGACTTGGTAGGATTTTTCACCAGGTTTTTCTTTGGTTGTGTTATTTTTGGAAAATTGAACTAAAAAAAATAATGCAGCATCACTTACCTTCCAACAATTGTATGTGCAGTTCTTGGTAATGGTCATAATAACCCATTAACTAGTCTAATTTGTATTTCCTTCAAATGGATGTGAATGATCCTTAGCGTTAGCTACCTCGGCATTAATGAGGAGCTTGCTTTTGTTGTCTAAAAAGGGCAACAGCAATTCCTTGTTGCTAGCTCCTGTAATCTACTGAGCTTTGAATTCTCCTCCCATCTCTAAGTATTCCAGATGTTGCCATTTTGGCTTCATTGTTAATCCTCCCATTGATTATTAAATTGGACCGTTTTTGGAGTTGCTTGATTATACACCTATATTCCAGTCCGATGCCAATCCATGGCTTTTTGTTCCAAATTCCATATTCTATGCATAGTCCAATAATCTTGTTTTTGTCACAGTTTTACTATTAAAAATTAACAAAGGGATCAAATATCAGTTGTCCTGGTTTAATCTATGACACGAAAGAAAGAAGAGAATTCTTTAAAATTTGTTCGATGCCGGCCATTATGGGGTGAATGTGAAATTTTAAATCTCATAATCTATATTCTGGAAAAGAAGACCAAAAAAAAAAAAAAAACATATATACAAATATATGCATGTATCGGCCTTGGCCTCAAACCAAAGTCTTATCTTAAATTTTTATGAAAGAGAGTGGAAGTTTAATACAATGGGTCATTTTTTTTCCCCTAAAACAAAGGGTGTCATTCAATCATAACAAATTTTCTTGAAAACATCTCGAAATATTTTAATCATTCAACATGGTTGTTGCTTAATTGGGCTAAGAAGATAAAGTCATTAAGTACGTACAGAATTAAAATAGTTGGTGATCCATTCGATACGGGTTTATTAATAAAATAAGATGATAATAATAATATATGTGATGGATAGAGTCTTGCTCTATCCATCACATAGAGATATGGAAAGCGATGTCGTGGGGTAATCATTTGTTTTCATGGACAAAAAGGATGGAAATTAATAAAGAATCAACCCCTTACATTAAACTGATAATGTTTTTCTATTAACAAAAAATAAAAAGATTCGACATGAACACCTCATATTTATTAAACATCGCCACCTAACATGAGAGCGCTCCAATTCATACGGCATGAAATTTCTACCGTCCCGTTTGTTTACAGAATAAGAAAATAGGAGATAAGTAATATTATGTGATTAAAAAAATAGTGATGAATAATAAATAATACCTGGTGTGATGGGAGATTACTCATAATGCTTTTGGTTAAGATGAAATAAGTAATATTATTTTGTTAAAATATTATATTAGAAATAAGATATTAATAAAAAAAATTAATTTTAAATTATAATATAGCTAGTTAATATTATATTAACCTATTATAATTATAAAAGAAGAATAAAAATATCATTTTTAAGCTTATTCTAAGGGAGGGAATAAGTAATACCACATTCTCATGGTATTAGTTATCTCCTATTTTGAGAGATTAATAGTCTAGAGGGATTACATTTCATCTATCTTTTTTTGTTTCCAAACATGGAATTACATGGGACTCACGGATAACAAATCTAATCCCTTACTCTAATTTCCCAAACAAATATGGCATACAAGTATCAACTTTTGGATAGAGTAACACTGTAAATAAGTGGAACCAAGTGAGTCAAGTAGTAGATTATGCAATTTTGATTAAAAAAATCTGATGAGCTTTAAAATGTGCTTTAATACCTTAATTTTTTTTAAGGTATACAAGCGAGTGGGCGCATTCGATACGTTTGCAAATTTTAATTATTGTCGTCAGTGATGATCATCAAAGTAATCTCTTGAATGACTAAAGTTGATGATGTTATTGATGACGGCAAATGAATAGAATGATGCAGTCTAGAATTTATAAATAACTGAAACGATAATGGAGTGGTTCGTTTTTTTTTTCCTCACTTATTTGTCTTTACAATTATTAAAAAGCACCCTAATTAAAATAATAATAAAATAAATATAATAGGATAATTTAGAAAGAAAAATAGTCACGCAACATGATACAGCTTCAAAGACATTGATTAAGATTCTCTTTTTATATATAAGGGACCGTTTGATTATGACTTTTTAAAGTTTTTTTGACTTATTAGAAAGAAAGCTAAATTTTTTTAACATTTTGGCTTTTTTTCTTTTATTTTTTACTTGCCTTAGTTTATAAAATAAAAAAGCTAATAAAATAAAAAAAAATTAAAAAAAATTATACTAAACGAACAGATAAATTTATCATGTTAAATTTTGAAATTTAATGAATTTTAAAATATATTTAATTTTTGCCATTAAACAAAATTGCATGAAGCGACGGCCCAAAACTTCTCCACCTGTACTTTAATACATCACACGTACACACACAACAATAACGGCAACGATGTTCCACATGTTCCACGTCTTGGAAGTTTCTTTAAATTGCCATTTTCATATGATCTCGAGTGTTTTCATTGACGCGTTACTCTACATCCAGTTCCACAGTACTACATGCAAAGGGATAAGTATGTGGCCCCAAGCTCGTCCTCTATAAAGCTGTTGTTCGTGAAGGAAATCACATCTTGCCATTTTTTTGATTAAACCTTCATCAATGGCGGTTTAGATCTCCTATTACTTCCAGAAGAAGGGTCCTCGGTTGTCCCTTACAACAATCCAACACCAACCAAAGAAAGGTTATTCTTTTTCATGTAGGCCCCCCTAAAGCTGTTGAATTGAACTTATTTAACACGGCTTTACAATTCAACTTTCTTTGTTTTCTCTTTCAGATTCTCGTCTTCCAACACCGACAACTCTCCTTTTTTCACCTCAGTCTATATTCAGCTGAAACCCAGGAAAATTATGGAGGAAACAAGTGATTTTTAAAGTTGATCATCGATATTTACGCTCTGGGTTCGACATAATTTCGTCTAAAATTTTGTTTTTGTTTTTTTTTTTTTCTATCAGTATCAATTTGTGAGATTGGGCTTGCAATTATATGAATCTGAGTTTCTAAATTTTGGGCTTCCTTCGAAGGAAAGTGCGAGAAAACATGAGGGAAAAGCTGGGATTTTTTGTGTGTTTTTGGTTTCTTCTATATGGCTCTTGTGTGGGTAGGTTTGTGGTGGAGAAGAACAGCTTGAAGGTGACTTCACCGGACTCATTGAAAGATGTTTACGAATGTGCGATTGGGAATTTTGGGGTTCCCCAATATGGGGGAAGCATGGTCGGCACTGTGGTTTACCCAGCAGCCAATCAAAAGGCATGCAAGAGCTTCAGTGATGTTGATATCTCCTTCAAATCCAAGCCTGGTGGCCTCCCCATCTTTCTTCTTGCCGATCGAGGAGGTAAGATTTTTGAATTTCATTTTGGTTATCTTGAACTAAATTCATCAGTTTTTACTTCTCAATTTTAATGATGTACTAAAAAAAGGGTTAATGTGTACTTTAATGAGGTCTGATTTGTGGTAATTGGTTATCTTTCTTTCTTTTTTTTTTTTTTTTGGATATGGATGTAGAATATGATTATGGTGTATCACAATATGTACCAAAGTTGGTGTATCTGCAATTTAATTGTCATGTACCAAAGTTGATGTATCTGAAATTTGGTTGTCTTCTCTGTGTGAATTCATGAGAAGGATTACAATTGAAATCGTTTGGGCGATGACTGATGACTGATGACCGGCTCAACCGGGTCTTAATTAATAGTCTGTTTTTCTATATAAACACACACACAGTCTGTTTTTCTATATAAATTTTTTTCTTTTATATAGCAGACGTACAAGTTGTGAGGTGTGATTACCAACTTGCATGGAACAGTTTTCATGATATGTGCATGTGCATTGTTATCATCTTCTCCAATGTAATTTCTTATTTATAAGTTGTTGTTTTGGCAGATTGTTATTTCACTTTGAAGGCATGGAATGCACAGAATGCTGGGGCAGCAGCTATTCTAGTTGCGGATGACACTATTGAACCATTGATCACCATGGACAACCCAGAAGAGGAGGATGCGAGGGCAGATTATCTGCAAAAACTAATCATCCCCTCAGCGCTTATTAGCAAAACTTTCGGGGATAACATCAAGAAAGCTTTATCTAATGGTGAGATGGTTAACATAAATCTTGACTGGAGAGAGTCTCTTCCACATCCTGATGAACGGGTTGAGTATGAGTTATGGACGAATAGCAACGATGAATGTGGGCCTAAATGTGACAGTCAGATTGGGTTTGTCAAAAACTTCAAAGGAGCTGCTCAGATTCTTGAAAAGAAAGGGTACACTCAGTTTACCCCACACTACATAACTTGGTATTGCCCAGAGGCATTTATCTTGAGCAAACAGTGCAAGTCTCAGTGTATCAACAACGGAAGATATTGTGCTCCAGACCCTGAGCAGGACTTGACTATAGGGTATGACGGGAAGGATGTTGTCATTCAGAATTTACAGCAAGCTTGCGTTTTCAAGGTGGGCAATGAAAGTGGAAAACCATGGCTTTGGTGGGACTACGTGACTGACTTTGCAATCCGTTGCCCAATGAAGGAGAAGAAGTACAACAAAGAGTGTGCGGATGAAGTTCTCAAATCACTTGGTAGGTTATCCTTATGTTTGAATTGGCACAATTTTGTGTTGCTTATTTCAAATGAGGTGAAGAGTGCTTGAAATATTATGAAATTCCCATGGTATGCACAAAATATTCATTACATATTTGTCCTTCACAGTACAGCATATTATCTAATAATCTGCAACTGATTAGTAGTTTTGGAAGATGCTTGATCATTCTTCATCACCAAATTATAATTCCTGTATTAGTCTTGTAATCTACTTTGGCAATGTATGTTTGAGTAGTTGTTGGTGGTTGTGGTAATTTTCTGGTGCCATTCATCAACTTAGATTTATTTGTTAGTTTTCTTTATATTATTTTTGTCAAATTGAGTCATTTGAATAAGTTGTGAATCCAAATGTCCGCAAATTGTGTTTGGGATCTCAATAGTGTATATTCTAACGAAATTGTTCTTTGATTTTTGTGGTAAACTTTAAAGGGATTGATGTCAACCAGATAGACAAATGTATAGGAGATACTGACGCAGATGTTGACAATCCGGTTCTCAAGGCTGAGCAGGAAGCACAGGTATTAAAGCTAAGAGGCTAATTCTTCTGATAATTCTCGTAGCCTCGTATTCCAGCAATACTCTCTTTGTGCATCATTTTGATAGCAATATTGCATTTTCTTGGAAATCTGGATTCAGATTGGCAAAGGCTCACGGGGGGATGTGACTATATTGCCAACTCTTGTCGTAAACAACCGACAGTATAGAGGTTTTAGAAACTAGACTTCATAATTTCAGTTTCTATCTGATTCCATGAATCTGCTTCTGGAGTGTATTTCTGCGTTGTTTCAGGTAAGCTGGACAAGAGTGCAGTTCTGAAAGCCATCTGTTCAGGTTTCCAGGAGACCACAGAACCCGCAATTTGTTTAAGTGAAGGTCATCATTATAAGTCTTGTCTTTTAATATTGAAGTTAAATGCCTGTAAAATTCTTCTCCCTTTCAATTGTTGGCAATTGAGTGGCCATCTCTCACCGTAGTGGTGCTCTTACGATTTCACAACAAATTCAAAGCATAAATTGCCAAAGAGCCACTCTTGTAGTAGGACTGCAGATGTTAACATCATTTCAAACATAATTCTAATATTATAAACCAGAATTCTAGGGTTATACCCTTTTTATTATGCATAAGGTAATATATGGGAATTAAGTTTGTACTCTCTACTACTATGGTTTTTTGATGCATGTTGGATTGAGGACATCTTTTACTTTGACTGTTGTTCTTGTCTGCATTAGTTGAGCAAATCTAAACCATCCAGACTGGAGTGACTAGTTAAAATTTCATTTTAGATGTGTAATTGCAGTCCTTATGTTTTAGTGTTGGATCTGGTTCTTTATTGATGATTGACTTCGACAATCAATCTGATACATATGTGTATATATGATCTTTGCAAGTTTTTGATGGCTGGCAGTTGTCTTTTCTCATGTATTTTCTTTGCAGATATAGAAACAAGCGAGTGTCTACAAAACAATGGCGGATGTTGGCTGGATAGAGCTGCTAACATCACTGCATGCCGGGTAGGTAACCATTTGTCAGTTGAATGCTTGTGGGAAAAGTTTTTCTTGTCTTTTTTGAGTTAAATATGTTGGGTCTCTTCTAGTTTTTTTTCCCTCTGATATTTAGAAACTTGTTGCAGGATACTTTTCGAGGCAGAGTGTGTGAATGCCCTATTGTGCAGGGTGTGAAGTTTGTTGGTGATGGTTATACTCACTGTGAAGGTAAATATTTTTCCAAATTCCAATTCTAAGTTTTATTATAACGCTGATGAGACAACAGACTAACAGATCTAGGTAGGGAAAATCTTTTCTTGATTAGTTGTGGCACTAATTTCATGCCTTTTGAGTTAAATCAAGTAAAGATGTCCCTTTTACAAAGTGAAGGTATAGGGTTCAGGACAGTGTATCCTGGTGCCTGGTAATTCATGTATGACTGTGTTATGGAAGTGCGGTATCCCTGTCCACACACTTACTGGATGATTAGACTTGCTTTTGGAGGTACTTTAAATGCCATCAATTGCCCAAAAAAATTTTCATGTCTAGATATCTGGCATGATCCTCCATGATGGAATTCTGTTTTTCATGTCACTTCAGATGAGGCCAGAGGAGGTTTTTGGAGGAAAATGTCTAGGTGAAACAGTTGTGAGTGTGAAGTTGATGTTCCTAGTGGTGGTGCTCTTCTAAACAGATCTACATGTTTGACTAGTATCATGTTGTCTTATGCATGGCACCAATGTGTTGATTATTTAACGTATAACAAAAAGTGCTGTTGGCTTAGAAAGATGATGTCAACTCTGAGCAAGGGGGCATCTTAGACTTTGAACCAGCTGTTGAACTTATACACAATGCATTGGGCAGTTTATATTGACATTATATTTTGGCATATTTGGTTTAACAGCTTCAGGTGCTTTACGGTGCGAGATAAATAATGGAGGCTGTTGGAAGAAGACCCAGGATGCCAGGACCTATTCTGCTTGCATTGTAAGTGGTTTCAACCTTACTAGATACTTAACCCAGTGCCCCTCTCTCCACCCCCAACCCCACATTTCTCGTCTGTAAGAGTTGATTCATATTATGACCCTTTCTTGGTTGTTTTAAGTGGCCACTGACTGTAAAGTGGTACTTGACGGACTTTTCAGGATGACCATTATTGCAAGTGTCCACCAGGATTCAAGGGTGATGGAGTCAACACTTGTGAAGGTACTGCATCACTGGTTCTTGGTTTTACTGATTAATGTCATGAAACATCACAAAGATGACTGGGTTTTACAAGGATTGTTTGGCTTGTCTAGCCATAAGCATTAATTAAATGTTTTCTACCCTTTGTATCTTTTATGGTTAGAGGTTGATGGTTTCCTGTTCTCTTGTTGATAATCACCTTTTTGTGGATGATAAACCTTTGTAGGTTTGTAAGCTGATCCACTGCGCGTTTCAATCCATTTCACTTCTCTGATTGTTCTTTGTCATGCAGATATTGACGAATGCAAAGAAAAGTTGGTCTGCCAATGCCCAGATTGCAAATGCAAGAATACCTGGGGTAGTTATGACTGCAGCTGCAACGGCAATTTATTGTACATGCGAGAACATGACACGTGCATAGGTGAGTAGGAGCATCTCTCTCATCTTTGCTAAAAGTAGTGGTAATTAATCTAATTTTATTGGGTTGGGTTATCATTATACAGCTGTTGGAATAGACCATATAAAATGTAGGTGCTACTACTCTCAAGTAATAACAACCTGAATTCCATATGCATGTTGCACCTTAAGCTCCCTTCTAGCCGCTTTGTTATCCTTGTTTCTGCAGCTAATTTTTTCTATTGGGAAGATGTAGGTAAAGAAGTTAATACACAGATCAGCTGGAGCCTTATTTTGGTTATTATTCTCGGTTTGGCTGCTGCTGGAGTTGGTGGGTATGCAGTTTACAAGTACAGAGTCAGGGTATGCCTTTCTTGCTTTGTTATATTCAACACTCGATGTTTCTTCGTGCCAGGCTTGTAGTTGGATTTTTGTTCTATCTAATGAAGTGTCTGTGGATTTGGTCTCAACTGCCAAATCTTACAGCCCGATTGCAAATAAATGTTGCTAAAGTTCTTCTGTGGTTGATTACTTTTCAAATAGAACAAGTCATTTGGGGGAAGGATGAGGAGAGGAGAATGAAAAAGTGCATAGCAGATGCATAGGATTTTTTAGTTATCTTGCAAATGGTTGCTTAAATTGGGAAGGATGAGGAGAGGAGAATGAAAAAGTGGATAGCAGATACATAGGACGTATTTTGCGAATGGTTGCTTAAATTTTACCTTTTGTCGTATTAGAAACCTGATCAGTGAACTTAGATCAAAGCATGAATCATTTTTCAGTTGTATTCATTGTGATTGGATCTCAATTTTTTTTGCAGAGTTACATGGACTCCGAGATCCGGGCTATCATGGCGCAATACATGCCTTTGGATAATCAAGGGGAGGTCCCTAACCACGGTCCTCATGGGGGTGTATGAAGATGATGAGGTGAATGGGAAGATGGAAAGATCCATCACCAGCATTAATTTGGTTAGTGTAATGTTTTCCTACCTAATGCTGGTGACACTGTTGCCTTGGCATTGCTCTAGGGAGTTTTGTTCTCTTCCTCATGTTCTGTGTATATACATAAATCCAAACTTGTGCACATAATAACTCCTCCCAACATGGGAAATTTTCCTTGGATGGAGCTGGCCATGTTGAATTTGTAATAGTTTATTTTTATTTTTATTTTATGTCTCATACATTGTTGCAGCAACAAAGGATGAAAAATAGACCTGCCAATCTAGGTAGAATCTTGTGCTTGCCATGGGTTTCAAGGGTGGTCCATATTGAAGTGTTGCCTTGAGAGAAAAAAAGCTTCCTACCGATGGAGTCCTGTTGATTAGTTGTACCTTTTTCATCCACAACCGAAAGACACAGATACCATGACCCATCTGGAGGAAAAATAATCTAACGATTAGATAGCACTAAGTACTAAGTAATGTGTGAATACATCAGCAACTTTATTTAACCTTCCAAGTTTAAATGAGACAGGTGGTGGTGTGGTCCGGTTGGTCAATCAAAGCATTTATTCTTTACGATTTTACAGTATTATCATTCTTAGACAAGTGTAAATGGATTACATTTGGGAGTCAAATGGAGGGATAATTTTGCAAATTCAGACTATATTAAATGCATGTTCCCTTAAAAAGGGAAATTTTGATTTTTTTTCTTGTCACCCTTCCAGCTCTCCTCAACTTCGAACGGAAACAGGATTCATTTCCAGGTCAATGTAAGAGATTTCACCAGTGAAGCAAACTGAAATGAGTTTATGCAAGTTCAAATAGGAAGCAGGTTAATGGTCAGTTAATAGATCAAATTATGATCGGCCGATGAACTTCCATCTGATTGAAAACTTCACAACCCACACAGCTAACTGCTTCATTCAATTCAAGTCTTGACTGATTTAGATCTCCTAAAGGAAGGGAATCACCATTAGTTATGTGAACGAAGGGGAGGATCAAAGATGTGACAAAATTATTTCATAACATCTCAACCATCATACCCTGTTTGACAAACAAGCAGAAAACAACACAACGTGAAATACAATCTCAATATCCATTCTCCAACAGTCGGGCAATTTTTGCTTCCTTAAGTACAAAATTTCAAATTCTTCCTAGTCTTTGACCAACACACCAGGCAGGTTGTGCTTTGCTTGACGGAGACATAATCCCATTCCTAGCATTTCACAAGAGTTTTAAATATGTCAACCACGCTAGCCTAGTATAAGAGCGTTAATTTTCAGTCCCACGTTCCAAGTTTGATGCACTTGTCTGTCCGCCATTCAATTTGATCCTATAAAGATAAAACATGACGATTGCACCACTGCACAGGGCAAGCCAATTGTCAGATGAAGCAATTGTTGTCCATTGAAACTAAAAGCCATTCTAAAAGACTACATGCTGATGCAGTTTAAGCATGTTTCGAATCAAAATGTTTGCTTGATTAATGATTTGGGAAGAAAGTACATGTTCTGGTATTGGAAGTATTAGCCGTTAAACATGTAATTTGAAATATCACGAATTCAATGCATGCGCACACGTGTGTGTGTGTGTGTGTGTGTGTGAGAGAGAGAGAGAGAGAGAGAGAGAGAGAGAGAGAGAGAGAGAGGGGGGGGGGGGGGGGGGGGGGGGGGGGGGGGTTGAATCCTTCTCAATGGCAGTACAAGCAAGTAAAACACCTACAATCAGGATATAAACTGGAAAGAGGATCCCCAACTACCACCGTGGAATAAATCCCTGCACTTGACTTCTCCTTTTAAGGGGATGTCAAGTGATTGGGTCTGTCCAAAAGGAAAACTACCACCATGGAATCACAAAATGGTTTATAACACAACCCTCTCATTTTGAAGACAATTCACGCCAAAATATTTATGGGTGCATCTTGTGCCTTCTACAGATGATAACATTGATGGTATAGTTCAAATACCTCACAAAGCATATATGGCAGCACCTTTGATTACTGAAAGCTTCTGATGAAAGTAACCTTAATCCTAACCATGTCCATATCCCATAAGAAGCCTTTTCCCTAACATCCAACATCTAGCTGCTGTCCAGAAATTTCAGCACTGGTTCTGAAAGTTCCAGTATGCTATCATCTTCATCCCCTTCCAAGTTTCCCATAGATAACACCAAATACCTTTATTCCGCAACCCTAAACTAACAACTCCACCATATGTTTAGACCACCATAAAATAAATCTTACCTTGTAGTATTCTAGCTATCAGTTCTATCCTACTCCTCCTATGAACCAATTATCCAGAAAGAGAAAATAAATTAATCAACAGTATCATGTACACAGGTTCACCCTATTGGCAAGAAAATCATGGTCCTAGAGTAGACATTTGCCTGCATTAAAAGAGCAAGTCCCTTCCACTCTCTAACTTTCCCTAGTCTGATAATGCAGAATATCTAATTCAAATTAGCCTTACCTCACTCTCATGAAAGGATCACTTGGCGATTTCTTAACTGAGCATGATTTTAGTTTATTAACCTTGGTAGAATCCAGTTACCAGAATGCTCACTATTCTATTTATATGCAAGCACTCACCCAGAAGGCAATGGAAATAAATATAAATGAAACTCAAAAGTAATTGCCAAATGGCAGGAGGACGCACAGGTTAATCAGGGAAAAAAATAAATCACAGTGTGAAGTTGTCAAACTGAAAAGACAGGAAAACTCTGTGTACTGCAAGAAGAAAACACATAAAGCTCCATTGGTTTTAAAATGGTTTCAATAGATAATTATTAAGAAACAAAAAAGAATCCCAAGTACCTGAACAAGGCTGTAAAGCAACTGGAAAAGGAAGGTCTCTACAAAGTTTAGAAAAAGAGAAAACCGTCAACAAATATCACACGATCATAGTATGAGAACGATGGCTAGATAGTCTTACCTCAAACAGCAATCGTATCTCCCTTAAAAATAATAAGCTCGCTATTGCTGTAGAATCAACCATACAATCAGTCAAATTGAATCACCAGTGTCAACGAAAGTAAACTGTACTGACATTATAAGTTAGAGGAACAATACAACTTCAATAAAGAGAGCCAATTTCCCACTTCAATCCCTAGTTTGAAGTTTGAACATTAAAAGACACCGGTCAATCCTGACATTTTAGATACAAGGTATCAAACTTATCCTACATGTGAATACCAGAAGATTGTCCAACTACATTCACAAATTAATGTCCTCTTACCAACCCAAACTTTGGCTGTTTAAAACAGCAATAAACGTTGAGGGACACCTGATTTATGGCTATATCTTCATTCATGCTTTGCTTTTAACAGAAATTATTTTCACTATGTAATACACATGATTCTCTTCATCCACTTATGAGCCATTCTAGGCCTTCTCCCACATTCTTCTCCACAGATGGAAGGTTTTTATGGCCCATTCCACCGTTAAACACATCACTTAGCACATGAAAAAATAGACAACAGGAGAGAGGCCATAACGTTAATTTATTTAAAAAGACTGTTGCCGACAGACAAAAAGATCATGCAGACTTTCAGAGTATGTGTTTCCATCATCAATACCACTAAAGAAATAAAAATAATAATCACACTAATAATAACAAAACCAAAACATTAGGATGCTCTTTGCTACATAGCACCCAGAAAAATGGCAGTTGGTGGCTTGCAGCTAATTACTGATCACCAACAATAAAGAAGAATCTTTCTAATTACTTTGGTTTACCCAGGCATTTGATGTCAAATAGCAGTTTCAAGAGTGAGAGATGAGAGATTAAAGGTGTAAACTCAAAAATTTTTGATGAGTTCCAAAATTATATGGTATTCAACTTCATATCAACTCACTCCTACCTGCACAATTGTTGATTCAAAACGCAATATATCAAGCATTAGGCTAAAGAGAAAAGACCCAGCACGAGACACTGACATGACACAGAAATGCCAAAAAGCTAAATTTTACACAAGCAGAAGAAGAACATGGCAATAAGGTCAATAAATAAGTATATATTTACATTATATGATGTATTTTTATTTATAAGGATTTTATGGCTATATTAATTGTATATGTTTGGTATGTACATAAATACACAAATTTTTGACACATTTATAAACTTTCCATTACCAACTGTATAGTGACAAAGATGAAATTAGACACATATTGTATCCCTTATTATATTCTTCTACTATTACTCTCTTTCTACATTTTCTTCTCTGTAGCCATAGTCGCTACAAGGATTGGAAAGCGTGCATTGGATGCTTCAATTGTGGTTGTCAGAATGTATACACATAGGATGTGGTCATCTTTGTTCTTGTTATGACCCCACCTTCGATGGAGTAATCCCTGAGACACCTGAGCACACCCGCCACACACAGTTGTCGAGTAATCTAGGAAGAAATCCAAGGGGCATGGAGGAGAATCAAACACAAGACCATTCGCACCTAAGTGAGGGTCGCAAGCCAATTGTTCCACCCCATGGGGGTACAAAGGATGTGTTAATCTCATCTTTGTAAGTGTCCGACAATGCCCCCATCTGGTTTGAAGAAGTCTCAACCAAGAACTGAAATTATTATCTTTTATCAGAACCTCCTGGAAAGAAAGAGAAGTTAAATTATCTAACAGTCCGAAGAAGGTGTTAGCTGACGAGTCAAGAAGTGTCAACCAAGAAGCTGAAATTATTAAATTTGTATCTGAATGATGGACCTTTCCAAGAAGTGTTAACATGTATCTAGGACTGTCCAAGAAGTGTCAATGTCCGACAAGTATCTGACATAAACAGAACTGTTATAAAGAGGTATGATAGTACTTGAGCATTAGCATTTTTATTTTTTTGATAAGTACTACTTAGGCATTAGCATGTGCAGTAACATGGACACTTAAAAGCTTCCAACACAATGGAAGATACTCATATCAGGTATTAGTGTGCAACGATGGAACAGATATACCTTATTTACAAGAAACGTAGAAATAGTGGAACAAAATGCAATCATAGTACTAATTTTCAGCTTGGATTTCATCGTTTGATGTCCCTTCTTTATAAGTAGATTTCATCTAAAGATCTTCAAGGCTTGAAGAAAGAGGAAGAGGGAGAAGTGATGTCAAGATTACAAAAAGCATAGAAATATGAAGCATATGCCTCACACAAGCCTCATCCTTAGGCATCATCATCAACAGATTTTAGATCTAATACTAAGTTTTGGGCAGTGTACTAAACCCAAAGGAGGTAAAGCTCATGACGAGTCAGATCACTGGTTTATAAATCATACATGTATTATGTGCCTTCGTAATTTAAGCAGATTCTCCCATAGAGATGCCAATATTAAAATACTTACTAATCACAAGCAAAATAACAAAGAAATCAAATTTAACCAATGAACTCTTGATCAATGATTAGAGATTCATTAGAGTGGCAGAAAAAGAAAGGATTAGCCGGAGGAGAAGCAATCTGCTTTGATATGAGCAGTCATCACCTCATATCTGGGTAAAGAGGTCTATTTATTGATGGGGTTCAAAACAGAACACAGATGCTCACCTCTAGAAAAACCTAACAGAAAAAATAATGAATAAAAGGGTCCCTTTAAGTTCAATTGACAAAGATAACCAAATGCTAAATGGAAAATCCTTTCAAAACTTATGCTTATTCATACATATGTGATGGCTGGAGCAATATAATGCAAGGGAAGCATACTTGGTTAAGCTGTGACTAAGTTGTAATTGTTTTATAAGCTATTCAACAGAAAGATCAATTGGCAGCCATAATGGACCACATTTCTCACAGATGCATGGTTTAGATAATAGATGACTCCTTCATACACTAACCTGCTTGCCCTTTCAAGGCTAGAGGAAATGACTCTCCTCTTTTCCATGATCTCAGACTTGAGATACTTAAGCCCAAAAGAGTACCACCAAGAATAACACCAAACCTAATGGCAGAAATATTACCAGTTAGCATGAAGGAAAGAAAGCCACCAAACGAAAGGAGGATACCTGCAAGGCGTAGGCATGCGATTAGTGAAACCGAAAGTACAGCATATCATCTTTTGCTTAATATTACTACAAGCCAACGAATAGTGTTGAAGCATAAACCATTGGAATGAAATCATGGAAGAGTTAAAATTAAGGATATTTCTCTCATAAACATTCATGCTTATACATGTTACATACCATATGGTATCCCAAGGTAAAAGTCACGCACTTTAGAAATTTCCTTGATATCATCAGTTGAGGAAGCAAATGTTTCTACGATATCCTTCACTGGTTCAGGGGATTTCTCTGCGGCTGTGGATAGATATTCTTTTCCCTCTTCACTGATTTCCTTCACAGTCACACTCAAATCCTGTCTTGCCTTTTCTGCTTGAATTTTCAACTGCTCTGAAGTTTCTTTTAAAATTATCATTGCTTTCTTGGAGTACAGCTGATATGCTTCTTGTGACACACTCTGCATCTTTAAGGCTTGTTCTTTGAAGGTGGCTAGTGTCTGTTTCCATGCTTCTTCTGATTCTTCAGCTCCCACTTTAAGATCACTCTTCTCCTCCTCCATTTCAATTTCCAAAGAATCCTAAGAAGCAAATACATACACACTTAGGCATGTAGTCAAATCAAGGAGAAGAAAATTAAAAATATGTCCACTCCATCCATGTAAAGTGTGTGGTTGATGTTATGCATGAAATGCATGAACAATGAGAAGAAGATACGGCATAAGCCTCGCTTGATGTATCATTACTTAACTAGCAAACAAGCATCTTCTTCCTCAATATCACACTCCCTCCAATTGATGGCCACCCCTTTCTATAAGTCATGGAAATGTTTTGCTCAACTTAAATTAGTCCAACAAAGACCACTATGTTTTCCCTTCCCTGTTCTAGCCTCTGCTCCCAGAGGGGGAAAAATTCTATCTCAGCCTTAAGATCTCATGCAAATGAGTGAAGAAAGTGAAAGCTCATTACTTGATTATGCAACAACAAGAAAACTATTGCTTGATAAGGGAGGATGCAATGCAATAATCTTTTCCCTCAAAAGAGATGTTGAATTGGGGAATGATGTTATGATGTATTGCCAAGGGGTTTCTCTACCATCATCAGTCTACAATGGAAATTGATAAAAAATATATATAAAAAAAATTGGTCGTCATGCAACCATAATATAGAATAATAATGGGATAAAGGTCGATATGCTAACTGATGGACCAACCCTGGAATCTTCCCCAACAATAGACAAGCCAGCTTACCCCAAATCACAGCAATACGGATGTCATACACTAGCCAAAAAAACACGTGTTCACGGAGTGGAAAATACGCAAATTTTCCTTCTCTTTACAGATCAAAGTCGCCATGACTCACATGCTTCACCATAGAGTTCCAAATTTACAACACATTGATATTGCAAGTCACCCAAAAAGCGGGCTTTAAGATGAAAATTTCAGGGGCATGTTTTGCTGAAAATGGGATTTTCACAGTAAATCACCCAAAAAGCAGGCTTTAAGATGAAAATTTCAGGGGCATGTTTTGCTGAAAATGGGATTTTCACGGAAGGTTACATGAAAATTGAAATTTGTTCACGCTCCCCAAAATGTACTGGTGACTCTCCCAAATGTACTAGCCCAGTTGTCAAAATTGTATCACTTAATGTATGCATTATGAGCTTAGGTAAGTCTTCAAATTGTTACTTACCAAAAGGTAATATATTATGCAGAAACTTAAACCTTCTCAATATTTGACTAGTTCATTTGGGAGTGTGACTTATAGGTGAGATCGAACATCTATTTTCAGGTGTCTTTTCGTGACTGAATCCCATTTTCCCTAAAACTTACTGGGACTGAATACCAATTTCAGAAAAAAAAATTCCTCAATCCCATTTTTAGATGCTCCCAGTGAACTTTATTTTATTCTCCCAAAATTTTACTCATTCCTAGAGAAAAAGGATCCAACAAATATAATGGCTAGTTCCTAGGGCAAATGCTCGTCAGAAAGTTAAAATTCCAACAACAAATGCTAAAAATCTCTGGAACTATTTCAAACAACCCTCTTGTTATTCAAAAGAGCAGTAGTCTTTTAACACTAGAACACACTGAATTCATATTGCACAAAATTTCAATCAACCACATCAGAGTGTGAGCATTTAAGACCAAAATTTTTATTCGCCAAGTAAAATAAAGGGAACTTTATTTAATTCTCCCAAAATTTTACTCATTCCTAGAGAAAATCCGACAAATATAATGGCCAGTTCCTCGGGCAAATGCTCCGTCAGAAAGTTAAAATTCCAACAACCAACGCTAAAAATCTCTGGAACTATTTCAAGCAACTCTCATGTTAATAAAAAAAGCAGTAGTATTTTAACACTAGAACACACTGAATTCATATTGCATAAAATTTCAATAAACCACATCAGAATGTGAGCATTTAAGACCAAAATTTTTATTCGCCAAGTAAAATAAAGGGGAAGGGCGAAAGTCGACATGGTAGAGTCAAGAACTGAACTTACCGATTCCTCGTGCGAAGCTGCGAATGCAAACACCGACCGGTTCCTGAAGCCATGGCGGTGCAAAGGAAGTAAGCCGAGGCCGAGCCCCCTAGCACAAACAGTGCGAGCCGCAATAGAAACTCTGTGAGGTCGAACGATAGATTCGAGGCGTAGAGACGCTGGGGATGGCTGTGACGGACACAACGCCATTGAAGCTCTCCTCAAGAACAGACTTGAGCTAGGTTTAGGGTTTGTAAGTGTGAAGGAATCAAGCGTAACACTCATTGTGCCCAGCTTGTAGAGAGAGAAAGTGAGTCTTAGAGAGAGAAAGATAGGGGTGCGCAGGCGACGTACACGATGACGCGAGGGATTTAAGAGAGGTAACCTCCAAAGCGATGAGAACTAGTAACAGCGAAACACTGGCCGTGCTGGTATCGTTGCCTTCTAAACTGCGCCTGGTATAAGATGCGCAACCACAATACTGATTCATGAAGCCTCGGGAAAAAACCTGTGGGGTTACCTACTATTATTTTCTTGACACGTAATCAGCCACGTGTTCAGGGTGCGGCCCCACTGAATCTGGTGGACGCCGTTGTCAACTGGTGTAACGGAGGTGTACCATTTAGTGCCGTCACGCTTAGTTTTGTCATACATACTTTATGGGCAACGGGGATCAATCATGCATTTGATTTTATTTATTTATTTATTTTTTTTAGGTACATAAGAAATAAAACACAGAACTGGAGAAACAGAAAGAAACATATAGAAAAGACCAAATCAGACGGTTTAGAATTTGGAAAAAGAAAGAAAAATAAATAAAAAATATTATTTGTTATTTTTTTATTTTATTTTACAAAGAAAATAAAATAAAAAGTGAAGAGAAAGAGAGAGAGATTGATTTTAAAATTTTTCTTTCTTTTTCTTTTTCTTTTTCTTCATTTTCTCTTTTCTTTCCTTTACATTTCCTTCCATTTTCTCACCCAAATTCCAAATAAGTTATTAGTTATTACTTTTTATTTATTTATTTTTATATATTTAATAAATTCTTTACTATGGAATTTAAATATGAATGATGGTAGTTTATGTTATCATGACTATTTTGTCGTGTTTGGAAAGTGAAGCGTCCCTCCTACCTTTGGAGGATAATTTGGAGTTCAATCTACCACATGGCAAGTCTTTTGTAATTGTCTATTAACTCCCCACGCTTATTATTCTTTATCTCACCTTTGTCATTGGGGTGCAGTCAAGATTTTATTGTGGGGTGCTAACTTGAAATAAATTTTTTTAACTATTGATATAACTGCTATATAAATACTATATTTTAAGTTATTTTTGCATATATTTGTAACTTCAAGTATGAGATATATAGTAAGATGCAAGAATATATTTCTACGTAAAAAAATAAAGTCAGCCTCAACAAACATGACTAGAAATATAACTTTTTATTATTATTTATAAGTACTCCAAATGTGTAGAAAAACACCTTTAAAAAAGGAAAGCCCCATACAACTACCTTATACAAAAATCTTAATTATGTAAAACTTAATGTCTATTAACTATAGGCATATACAAGTTTTCTGAATGACCAAAAAAAAATTAATTATTTCTTAATACATTAATCATCTATTAACGTGAAAATTGAGGTTTTTTTCAAGTGCCATTTTTATGTGTATTTGATGAAACTTGTTAAATTACTGTATAGTTAGAAGCTCACATAATATTTATTTTATGGGTTAGGATGCATGTCAAAAAATGGATAGAATTCATAGTTCATTATACAAAAATTTTATATTTTATTAAATCACAGGTTTAAGTTATAAATTGTAAGGGGTGTCAATAGAATAAATTTTTGCAAAACATCACACATTTACACTGCATATAAAAGAATTGTACAAAAGCCAAGAGTTGCTTGGCACTCCAACTTCTATGTAGCTCCACCCCTGTTTGTCACACTTCTAATATCTATTGATGTATATTAAGTTGGAGTAGGATTTTTAATGTCCACTTTGTCTTAGATGTTTTTGAGTGAAATCTATTAAAATTTTCAATTACCTACTTTTTCTCATGTTCTCTCCTGCTTTTCTATGTACAGTAAGTTTTTCTTTTTCATAAATAACATGATAAGAGCATCCTTTTCACCAAAACCTACAACCGCGGTAAAGAGCCGGATCTGGTGTATTCTGAGGAATTTGTGACCTAACTCCTCCCAACCCTTCCCTTCCTATTCATTAAACATGCAAACAACGAAAAGCTTGTGTTTCAGCAGTTGGCGTGGTAGGAAAGGAAGGGCCGGCAAGGAAAGAATAGAAGCAACTCATCTTTCGATATATTAGCTTTGTATCTATTACGCAAGTTAGCAAGGCATAATCGCATAGACACAAAAGCTACCAAAAACCAAAGCCCGCTCATCCACAGCTTTTTCGTTTCAACATTTTGCACTTCGACAGTTTTAAGCGAAATGGGCTTAAGGTTAAGGAGATGAAGCCTACTATCACAACCCCGGCCCCAATATTAGAATGGAAGGACCTAATACTAAGATTTCTTCCCTAGCCCAAAACTAGACCTACCTCACAGTCATAGTCCATGAAACAGAAACATCCTGTTTTTATTTGGTTCACTTCACAAGGCCCAAAAAAAAAAACAGGTTTTTTATTTGTTTCTGAGGGCCATAGGGACTTTCAACCACCGTTGACTAAAGTTTATAGAATGAAAGGTGGCATGCTGGTAGTTAAAACTTAAAAGCTTGACTTGCTCTGATTGAACCAATTCAATTGGCTCAGTTTCTTATGCAACTGAAATCAAAATCAGTATTACTGCAAGATTACAGACGCATTTTTCTCTGTCTTCCTTGCTATTCTCCTCCTTTAAAAACTCCGCGTCGCGCCTTTCACGCCACTCTCATATGCAATCTTTATTAAAGTAAACCTTCCTGAAAAACACATTTTTGAGACTGTTACTCCTTCCATCCACATTTCCTTTTTTTTAATGATTCAATGGGTCTCATTCATGAAGTGAGAAAGGATGTGCCCAAAAGTCAATTTATAAGTCTAAAATTAGAACAAAGTAGTAGCAACACAACTACCTCAAGAAATAGGCTGATAAAAACAAAAGAGCTTGCATAAGAGGTTAAAAAATAAAGCTTATTTGTCATTATCTTTGATGGTGGAGTTTGTAATTTAATTCTTCTCTTACCAATTTTGCATCTTTCTTCTTATTATTTTTGTTACTTTTATTATCTTTTTCATAGGCTGTCTGCAATTATAATGATCATGGACGCTATAAATTTTTTTTTTAATTTTATATAAAAAAATGTAGCCTAGTGCACAAGCAATGGGGAAGTTCAAATATAATACAGCATATTTATTTATATATATATATATATACTATATAGGACTAATTCTAGCAAAATCCAAGCAACTAATGGGGTAAACCCCTCTGTTTTCTTCGCTGACCTGTGATGCTGCTCCCAAAGCAGTGAGAAAGATGTTTCAACCCATGCCAAGCCAAGAGTATGTTGCCAAAACATCCGATATTGCTTCCATCACTGAGCTCTGTCTCATTTTCAACCTTTGGTCCCATGGCTCATTGCCTGGTAATTTGCCATATGATTTCTCATGGCTTTGCTACGTACGTTCTCAGAACAGCTGCTGTAGCCTGCAGTAATAGGCTAAAAAGTCGAGCGAGCTTTGTCGTTTTACTTTCTGTAACTTCGAAATCAAGAGAACCTTAACTTTATATTGGTCGTCTCTAACATTTGTTTTTTGGATTTCACCTAGAGGGAAGCAAATGCTAGAAGTGATTTTGACCCGTCAGTTTTGCCTTTATTCTCTCGGGGAGGCTTGGGACTAGTTGGGCTAGTTCTTTACCATTTTAATTTAATCTCATAGGTACTTTGTTTTATATGTTGTCATGTAGTTTTCAAGTATATATCTGATATGAAACTAAGATTAAGACCTAGTAAGTCTGTCTTTGTAGGCCGTCCTTAGCACGCACCAACTCTGGTTTTGCTCATTTTGACTAAGAAAGCATAAGATTTGCATTCATAAAGTTCATCAATGAACTAAAACCCAAATTTATGTTTTGCTTGTGCAATATTTTAAAATTTTGTCGCCACTACAACTACATGTAGATTAGTTCTAGTCCACAACATAAAGCAATAGTAAGGACGTCCAAATTTACAGCACGTTTGGAATTTGGGAGAGAAAAATTAAAAGAAAGAAAAGAAAAAATGAAGGTGGTTCTGTAAAGAATTCAACTTTGTTTGATACTTGAGTAGAGAATAGAAAATAAAAGAATTATGAGTTTAATTTTGATGCACTAGTAGTATATAATTTTTTTTACATAAGTAGGTATTAGAATATGACATATGTTCATGAATCTTGTTTTTTTATGTTGTACTTAAATTTTAAAGAACACGTATCGCACTCTGGTGCTCCGCTTATGTAAAAATATTATAATCTGTTAGTGTATCAAAACTAAACTCAAGAATTATTATTTTTCTTTGTTTGATTTGTAGAGTAAAAAGAAAAGAAAAAAATGTACAAGAAAAATAATAGAGAAAATTTTGAATTTGAAAATTGGAAAAAAAAAGTTAGTAAACTTCTTCCCATTTGAAATCAGACAAGGAAAAGTGAATTTTTTTTTCACTTTCCTTTTTTTTTTTTAATAAATCAAACAGAGAAAAAATATACATTGTTCATAGCCTTTTCCTCCTATGTCTCTCGTAAACAAAATAAAAAAAAAAGTGATAGTAAAATTTTTCTTCTCGTCACCGAAATTCAAACCTACTCTTGGGCTTCAGGTTTGGCTGCCAAGATCAGGTCATCCTCCGCCTGTTACTACCATTGGTACTTCTACACAAGCAATGAAAGAAAAAACTGATGTGTTATGGTCATTTCTGGGCCCCAGCCTGCCCCCACAGCCACAAAGTCAAGAGTGCAAAGCAATGGCCTGGCCAAGGGCCATTGTCGTAATCACACCTCGGATTCTTGTATGACCAAAGAGAAGAATTGATACAAAATGGCACTCCTTTGTGTGCACAAGCACATAACAAGCACAGCGCAGACAACTGCTCTACTTCGCGGTTACATATATCTATTACATCTGCTGTCTTTGAATTAATAATTTGATAATAAAAAAATAAAAATATGAAAAAAAGAGAATTTTTTTTTTATTTTGTTATCTTTTCACTTATTATTTTATTTGCTTTTCTTTTATTAAATTCAAATATCAGACAAAACATTAGTTTAGTTAGGTGGATTACTAGTATTATACTTGTATATGAGTTAGCTTAGTTGGGTGGATTTTTAGTATTATACTTGTATATGTATATATATGTATATACATAAAATATACTTAAACAATAGAGAGCGCATTTAATTTTCTGGCCAAAAGCTCAGAGAAAAAGGACTCTCCCTGACCACCACCACTTCCACCACCACCAGCAGCAGCCTGCGTAGCCCCTCTTTAATGGCACTCTTCGTTTACTAGGGCTCTCATTTTCTAGGCCTTCTCTATTCTCTCTGGCCCCGATTCGGCTTTTCCGGCGTATTATCCGGCTATTCGCTTCCCCCACCATCTTCCAGCATTCAGTTCTTTGGAGCTTAACAGTCAAACAATTAATAACACACACAACTCTCTCCCACAGACATATTAATCGTTTTTGATCTCCAATTCATCTTCCTCCGTTTTACTCCGAAAGTTTGAGCCTTTGTTTCTAAACATATCTCCGGTGTGATATTCTTTTTTCATACAGACCTATAGTTAACTATTTTTCATGGCGGTCTAACATTTCTTTCTACTGCCAGAGACTGTGGTTTGAATTGGGGATAAATTATGCTACTAAACCTGTTAGCTATTTTTTTCTTAGCTCCAGTTCTTGTACACTCCACCGACCCGGCTTTCAACGACGACGTTTTGGGTTTGATTGTCTTCAAAGCCGGCCTCAGTGACCCAGAAGCCAAACTCATCGCATGGAACGAAGACGACGAAAACCCCTGCAACTGGGTCGGCATTAAATGCGATCCCGGGACTAGTCGGGTCTCGGAGCTTGTACTCGATGGCTTCTCTCTTTCAGGGCATATTGGCAGAAGCCTCCTGCGATTGCAATTCCTCCGAGTTCTATCGCTGTCGAAGAACAACTTCACCGGAACAATCAACCCCGTTCTCGCCCAATTTGAAAGTTTGCGGGTCATTGACTTGAGCGAAAACAGTCTATCTGGTTCGATTCCTGACGAACTTTTTCGTCAATGCAGGTCGTTACGAGCAATTTCACTTGCCAGGAACAACCTATCAGGGAAAATCCCAGATTCTTTGAGCTCGTGCTCAACGCTGGAAGGGGTTAACTTCTCCTCTAATCAGCTTTCCGGTCCATTACCCTCCGGAATTTGGTCTTTGAGTGGACTCCGATCACTTGATTTGTCGGTTAATTTGCTGGAGGGCGAGATTCCTCGTGGAATTGAAAGCTTGTACGATTTAAGAGCAGTTAATCTAAGGAATAACAAGTTCAGTGGGCAGCTACCAGAGGACATTGGTGGTTGTTTGCTATTGAAATCACTTGATTTCAGTGAGAATTCTCTTTCCGGCGGCCTTCCGGAGTCAATGCAAAAACTTAGTTTGTGCACTTCTTTAAGCTTAAGAGGGAATACATTCACAGGTGAAGTTCCAGATTGGATTGGGGATATGAGAAGCCTCGAAAGTTTGGATCTTTCCGCAAATAACTTTTCAGGTCCAATTCTAAACTCGATAGGAGATCTGCAATTCTTGAAAGTATTAAACTTGTCCATGAATGGGTTCACTGGAAGCTTGCCAGAGTCGTTAACAAGTTGCATTAACCTTTTGGCATTGGATGTTAGCAAGAATTATCTGACAGGCAACCTTCCTCCATGGATTTTTAAGTTGGGCTTACGGACCGTTTCTCTCACTGGAAACAAACTTACTGGAAGAATGGAGTCTCCTTCTCTGACATCAATGGCGGCCTCTTATCAAAGCCTTCAGATATTGGATATATCTTCTAATGCATTATCTGGTGAAATTCCATCAGTTATTGGGAGCTTTAGTGGCTTGCAGTTCTTGAATATGTCCAGGAACTCTTTGATTGGGTCCATTCCAGCAACAATAGGAGAATTAAAAACCACACAGGTTCTTGATTTGAGTTGCAACTGGCTAAACGGAAGCATTCCTTCCCATATTGGAGGAGCAGTTTCACTTCAGGAACTAAGGCTCGAGAAGAACTTCCTAACAGGAATGATTCCAACTGAGATTGAAAATTGTTCATCCCTAACCACTTTGTAAGTTCTCTTGCACCTTCTTGATTTCTGCTATTCCAATGTTATTTGAAGCTTTATGAACAGTGAGATATTTTCGGGTTCAACTGTCATTGTTTCCTCCCTGAAAAGCCATTACACTCAACTTTTTGAAGTCTAGACTAGACAATTAATTGATCTGCAATAGTCTGGCAAGCTTTTATCCCCATGTAAGCCGGAAATCCATTATGTGGGAGTTCTATTTTGAAATGCATGTCTGATGTCTTTATATTGCTGCTGTCTGTTTTGATAACATAAATTGGGTTTCCTCTTACATTTTCTGGACCGAAGTTACGATCTTTTATGCTGAGGTATCTTCCAATATATAGATAATGAATCATTTGTTCAACATTTTGGCCTTGAAGCCTAAGTTAGGGAGACTAGCAATACAAGATTTTAACAAACTGTAATTGTACTTTTCATTTTGAAATCCACAGGATCCTGTCAAAGAACAATCTTACAGGTCCAGTCCCTGTGGCCGTTGCAAATCTTACTGACCTCCAGATCGTTGATTTGTCTTTTAACCACCTCTCTGGAACCCTACCCAAAGAGCTGACAAATCTTTCTCACCTCGTCATATTTAACATCTCCCACAATCAAATCCAAGGTGAACTACCAGTTGGTGGCTTCTTCAACACCATCCCTCTTTCATCCGTCTCTGGTAATCCCTCATTGTGTGGCTCTGTTTTGAACCACTCCTGCCCTGCTGTCCATCCCAAGCCCATTGTCCTCAACCCCAATTCTTCATCCGACTCCAATGGCAGTTCATTATCTCCAAATCTTCCTCGGAAAAGAATTGTACTTAGCACCTCTGCCCTCATTGCCATCAGTGCAGCTGTTTTCATTGCCCTCGGTGTATTAATTGTCAGTGTCCTCAATCTGCATGTCCGGTCTTCTATGTCACGTTCTGCTGCTGCCTTCACCATGTCACGTGAGGATGATTTCAGTCATTCCCCTACAACCGAATCCAACTATGGCAAGCTTGTCATGTTCTCTGGTGACGCTAGCTTCGTTGCTGGGGCTCATGCACTACTCAACAAGGACTGTGAAATTGGGCGTGGTGGGTTTGGGGCTGTTTACCAAACAGCCCTTCGAGATGGACACCCAGTTGCCATCAAGAAGCTAAACGTTTCAAGCTTGATGAAATCCCAGGAAGATTTTGAAAGGGAAGTTAAGAACCTTGGAAAGATCAGACATCGTAATCTCGTGGCACTTGAAGGGTATTACTGGACCCCGTCATTGCAGCTTCTGATTAATGAATATGTCTGCAATGGGAGTTTGTATAAGCATCTCCATGAGGGACAGTCCAAAAACTGCCTCACTTGGCAACAAAGATTCAACATAATTCTTGGGACAGCAAAAGGTTTGGCACATTTGCACCAAGTGGACGTAATTCACTACAATATGAAGTCAACTAATGTTCTGATAGACAATTCTGGTGAGCCCAAGGTGGGAGACTTTGGCCTGGCGAGGCTGCTACCCATGCTAGACCGTTGTATTTTAAGCAGCAAGATCCAGAGTGCACTTGGATACATGGCTCCAGAGTTTGCCTGTCGAACAGTGAAGATAACTGAGAAATGTGATGTCTATGGGTTTGGGATCTTGATTCTAGAAGTGGTGACAGGGAAAAGGCCTGTGGAGTATATGGAAGATGATGTGGTGGTGCTGTGTGATATGGTGAGAGGAGCATTGGAGGAAGGCAGGGTAGAGGAATGTGTTGATGGGAGGCTTAGTGGTAAATTTCCGGCAGAGGAGGCAATACCTGTCATAAAACTTGGTTTGATATGTGCATCTCAGGTGCCATCAAATCGGCCAGACATGGGGGAGGTGGTCAAAATTTTAGAGGTGATCCAATGTCCTTCAGAAGGAGAATGGGTTTAGTATGAATTTAACTTGTAGAGATTCAAGAGAAAAAAAAAATGGAGAATGAGTGTACCGGCGAAGAGGAATCCAGTGTGCTTGTTAAAATACAAGAGGAGAATATATTGTTCAATGTTCTTTCTCTTTTCAACATTTTTTTTGGTTTGTTTCTTGTCGTTCTGTGTTTCTGTTTGTAACTTTTTCAAATCTTTGTTACAGTTATATTACTGGATTCCTTTTCACCGGTTATAATCTGGGACCCTTGGAATATTGTTCTATTAGTCATGTCTTTCTCCATATCAGAGCGACTGAATCTTTGCCTTCTGTTTTTTTTTCTTGTGCTTGTTTTACATTGCTGGGGAACTGAATTGATGATTCAATTCATAATGACCTAACCTCGTGACAAAGGGCATAGTTTTCTCGGCTACACAACAAGAAAATTGTATCTAAATTTTCGTCATCCTCCACCATTTATGCTCATGCTCATCTTAAATCCTTTCTGCACCTTGCTTGGTTCTTGTCTGCAAAATTTAGTCATTCAATTGCTTCCAAGTGTGAGCAGTCAGGTATATTGCTTGCTTTTCGATTTTTAGACAAGAAGGGGTCTTAAAGTTGGGATACCCCCAGGCCTACAAGACTGGTCCCTGTTCTTCAGACATACTGGCTTTTGCTCACATTGGGCATGGACATAAATAACAGTAACAAGGAGGATGGTCCCCAGGACCTGAAATCAAAAGTGTGATATGGAAGCATGGAATGACAAAAGAAAGAAGAGATGAACAAGAAGCAGAAATATAAAACATTAGAGGATAGGGAGAAGAGAATGAACACAACTGCTCAACGTTGATGCAGAAGTGACAGAGAAATGAAAAGGGCAAATGCAGCATATGATGCAGTGGGGCAGAAGGAGAACAGCAAGGGGAAAAAGAAAGGAAAAATGGTAAAAGCATTCTGCTTTATATGATCATTGTATGCACTCTTGCATTATACCAAGAGATGGTGGACCAGAACCTCGTGCATCTCAAACAGAATGTACATTTCCAGTTTTCATATACCCCACTGCTACTGTTAATTACTAATTATATGTATACTGCACTTTGGTAAGAGAGCAGTTTATACATGTATATACATTTACACAAATATCAGAGTCAACCCATCTATTGTAATAAGGTTGGGTTTGATAATTAATGCTTAGATGTGAAGTGTTGTTTAATCAAATGGTTTTTAGACCTCCAAGGAGACCTAATGAATGGACTTTGACATCAATAAAGCCACTTCACATGGGGGGTGTGTCCTCGAGAGCACTTGTCCCTCTGAAATAGAACTTGTATAGTGCGTGGCCATCATGCTTTGCGAAGCCAAAAGCTGCATAAAAGTAGTAAATACACAAAATAAACAAGTAAAGTGATGTTTTAACTCGTAGTTGTCAGTGGATGCTACTGATTAAGGCCAGGCATGCTGCTTTTTAAGATTTAAATATTAAAAACCAAGCATCAGTGAGGTTAGACATCATAAAAAAAAAAGCAGTGAGAAAATTTGAAATCGTTATTTATATAAAAGGGCAACATAATGCACGAGACTCCCACAATTCCGGTTCAGAGAAAATTAGATGTACAAAATTCTCATGTGCACAAACAATTATTACTGTTATTAACTGCTGAAAATTACTGAGAGTTTTCATTCGTATGAGGATGTTCTAATTTTGTCTGAAGAATTACCACTATAGTGGTTGTTATAGAGACTCCATGATTTCAAACCCCAGCAACTCTGTTTCGGGAGCTTCTTGTCAATTTGGGAATGAGTAGTATTCTTGCTTTTGAGAACAAAAAATGTAAGAAGTATTTGTTTTGGAAAGAAAGCAAAATAACTCTGACAAGCTAAAACAACTAGAGGCTCACCATTGACGAATTCAAACTGAAATATGAGAGAGAGAGAGAGAATCCTTTGTTGGCATTAACTACCATTTCAGGCTTTATCTAAATAGTAATCCATCACGGGAAAAAGCACCGTTATATGTTCAAAAAGTTTCTAAATAACCCAAGTACGTACCAAAATGGATACTTTTCTTGGATTTTGGGGCAATGGTGAAATCTTCTTGCGAAAGAACAAGAAGAATTTTGCTTTTTATTCTTTTATGCTTTCTTTTCGGGACAAAATGATAGATCCACACGACATACAAAATTTTACTATGGGAGAGAGAATACTTAGTTAAAAGAATGATGTGGGGACAGTAAGTTTCTTTTCATGAATAACCCTCATGAATTGGTTGCTTCATTCAAAGAAAAAAGCGAAATGCTACAACTTTATTAGAGAGAGAGAGAGAGAGAGAGAGAGAGAGTAACGAGCTTAAAGAGTCGAGAAGAAATGAGTAATAGTGGAGCAAGTGCTTGAATCACAAGCCGAAACTTGCATCAACTGTGAACAGAACTTGCCTGAACAGCTTCCCAAGGGCTAATGCCACCTTCATGTCTTACAAGTCCTATATATTCTTACGGTTGTTACAGCATGTCCTTGATGAGGAAACACTCATTGATGGGTTGGTAAAAAGGCTTTTACAGAAAACAGAGGGTCTGAATCGAATGATAAAACCCACCAAGAATGATGAAGACTTGTAGTCCACAATTGAATTTGACTCCTACAAATTAAGGAATTTTAGAAAGAACCTATATGACAGGACACCAAATTCTTGGGAATTTTCTTATCAAAAGGGAGGTGCAAGATACACATTGTATATATCTTTCGGATCTGCCTGATCATCAGATCAGATTTCATCATACCGGTTTCAAATTCGGATTTCATACCTGATCCGTTGACAGGCTAATACATCTATTGTGGAACACTGAAAGTATGGGTTGCTAATTAATGTAGGAAGTTGAATGACAGCCATTAATTTACATGGAGCATACAGTAAGGAATACAAGGTAAAATTCAATGAAAGGACTTGAACAGGTGATGACTTCCTCAAAACATTCAGACAATTGGAGCAAACTCTATTGATTGATGATGAAACTTTAGCAATGGATCCCCCACGGCAAATTACAAAGAATCCACAAGTGATCTTCACTGATCTGCTTGCAGATACAAATATCACTTAATCCATAGAAGAAAAGAAAATGGCAAACAACCAGTAATTAGATAACTAAGAACATAGTTGACGGCACCTAACTAAGCCAAAGGTTATTTAACCAAAAACCTGGAGATCCTCCTTTGGTGCTCCAACACCTAGCAGAACCAATAACGACGATATTTACAAACAAATCTCCTTTCTATACAGACCTCTTGCTAGATGGCCAAAACTGCATGATCTTATTACACAACAAATATCAAGAAGGCAAGTGTGAAAAATGTTTACATTAATCTTGTACAGAATTACATAATTTAACTTTCCAAAAGAGGGTTTACAAATTTACATTCAATTTCCAATTTCTCTTTATCTCTGTATCTCATCTTTGTCTTCTTCATCTTCTTCTTCTACAAAAGTACTGTCGTTTTCTCAATGTTAAAATTCTAACCATCCCAGTCTTTTTCCCATCCGTCTCTGTTGGAGGACCTAGCAACAAGGCCACTTGCTGATATGTTCCCCACATGGTGTCCCCCCGGTGACTTCACTGCCTTGTCCTCATCCCAGTCATCGTCCCATCCCTCATCCCAACCTTCTGCAGTGTCCACATTAACAGCTGAAGCAGAATCCGGCAACCCCATTTCAAGTTCCTGATATGGAACTCCATCCTGCCGTCCCCTCTTCCTAAACTGGCAGCAAGCCCATGTCCCCCCAACAATCAGTGCTATTAGAAAGAAGAAGTAGGCAACATAGATGGGAGTCACTTGCTTATAATAAGAGGGAAGCCGCTGTAAAAAGTTTCCTGCAGATGGAGGAGGGCCCATGCGAAGCTTGCACTCCCGATTGCCAGCTTTCAATACTATTTCGGTGCTTTGGTTAATAGTCACAGAGAGATTAATCTACAATACAAACAATCAAATGCTGAAGTGAAGGCAATGCCACTTAAAAGAAGGCCAATCTGCACTTGCAACTACAAGTTTAACAATAATCCACAAACGCAATTACTGAATCACATTGAAGGCCAGTACACGAAATCTGATCCACAACAAAGATCCACAGAAACAAGCACAAGATATGAGTCATGGTCATATCTATTAGTAATAATAATATGATGTGGTTACTATCAGCAGTTCCAGCAAGTATACAACAAACAATGCATGCCAAATTTGTTAAACCTGATTGAAAAATTACATCAGGATTGGGACATGGAAAGTATTTACTGTTTTCACATGTAAGGTATGGCAAAACTGTCCTCTAGATGCACATTGCGCTTCCCTACTGCAGATAAAAAAATGAACATATTAGACACGGTGCTAACACTTCCCTTACCTAATATGAACACTGAACATTATCCTCCCCATCCGTCAGAACTTTTATATCATGCATAAATACTTATTCATCTAAATAGACTATTCCGAACAGGGAAAGAAGCTCCAGAAAAGCCTTGCAGTCAATATTCATGCTTTATTTTTTCCTTTTCCCCCCCTCGGTATCGCCAAGAAGTACCACGATACATCAAAGTTCTATCCTACAATTGAGAGTACTTAATCAGCTAAAAGACAAAACAAGACAAGTTGTCTGAGGTAATAGATGTTATTTAGTGTATGTATCAGGCTACAAATCCAAGCCACGCCATATCAACATGAACAAATCTGATACACATTGTGGACCACAAACAAATCTAAACATATGTAATCCTGTTCTATTGTTGACTTCAGCCAGCCAAACATGATCAAAATCCTGCTAGGGTCATGGAACTCACCAAGATCTAGCAACAAAGAAAATATTCTCCTTTTTCTTTTAATCTTTTCCTCCACCATATTGCCCATCTTAATCATGTTTCTTGTAAAATTCCTGAAATGTAGGCAACTCTTCTTGTGATCCTGTTTTATCTCACCTTTATAAGCCCAAAAAATTTTAATTTAGGCAACCATATTAAAATGGCTATAGCCTACAGCCTAATCTCAAATATCATCAATTTCTAATTTTTCTCAGCTCTCAGGCATCATACTATTACAAGAACATCATAAAGAAATAATGAAGTATTGGAGATAAAATATTCATACCCTCTGAGTCTGTTGTTTGGGGATTTCATGTTCATTCATAACATTCTCCAGAGAAGTTGGGATGGTAATATTCACTTTCAAAGTGCTTTCTCCTTCATTTTGGACTAGAAGAACCAACTTGCTGGACCCTGCTTCAATAAAAAAGGAAGGTAAACGGCTTTGCTTCCCCTCAAGAAATAGGTGAGACTAACAATCTGTTTGGTTCAGGGATTAGTGAAGGAAAGGGAGAAAAAATGCAAAGGAAATCATTGTTCTTTTTTGGTTAGCATGCAAAACAAGAAGGAAAAGAAAATAGATGTGAGAAATTTTAGTACTTGATATCAATTTTTCCTTCTATTTTTCATGATTTCTTATCATTTCATAAAACAATTTTAATCCAATGCTTTTCAAAGTTTGAGGAAAAATACAAAGGAAAAGGGTTCTCCTTATCACAGTCTTTTCCTCTTCCTTTTCCCTTTCCCCCACCACCTCCAAGTCCCAAACCAAACATAAATTGGCAAAGTTAAAAAATCACTTAACCTATACCCATAATGAACCCTCTCCCCGTAATACATATCATTTCTTCAAGCCTTGCTTGGAACATTGTATATTGTTGAGTACACTCTTAGGCTTTGTTTGGAACATGAACTTGGAATTGTAAAGGTAGAGGAAAGGAAAGTGAGAAGGAGAACCAATTTCCTTTGTATGCCCTCCTTAAAAAAGATCTTAGATTAATTTTTTTTAAGAAATAATAAAAAAAAATCATGAAAAAAAGTGGAGAGATGATATTTACATATTACAACTAAAAGTTTCTCATAGATGTTTTAATCATATTTTCTTTTCCTCATTTTCTAGGGCTCATACAGAGAATAGTGATTTAACTGACATCTTTTTTCCGTGAACCAAATGGAGCATTAAGCTGCTACATTCCTTTCTTAATGTTATTGTGTTCTGGATATAATAGCACCCCAAAAAATATAAAAAAGAATACCAACATTTCAAATTTAAAAATGCCGTAAACATAGCAGACATAGCAATTATACATCACAAGGACAGTGAAATAGCCCCAAACAATCCAATCTCATAATAACTTCTCCATACTTGCAACTAATTCCATAAAACAAGCTGTGCAACAACTATATCAAGAGCAGCTACAGATGCATGAATGAATTCATGCTTAAGGCATAACAATACTGATAAGTTTTCCACAAATTATAGTTTTTTACAAAGTACTTGCCATATTTTGTGCACAGAAGAATCACAAATTTTAACCAATCCCCCCCCCCCCCCCCCCCCCCCCCCTCCTCCTTTTTCTCTCTCTCTCTCCTCCCCCTCCAAAAATAATAACAAAACAAAAATAAATGAGTGCCTTTCTTTTTGAATTACAGCATGCCATTCCAAAAGAGTTACTAATTTCATTGTAACAAATAGGTTGCTACTTATTAAAGGATAGCACCTAAAACTAGGCATGATTTTTATTTCTCTAATAATATCCTCCTAAATTTCTCAACTCACAACTCTGTCTGCATGGCCAAAATCAGTGTCTTCTCTTTTGCTAAGATGGTTCTAAGCCGAGACAAAGGAAAGGGGATCCTCTCTCTCTCTCTCTCTCTCCCTCCACAGTGATGATTAACTTGGTTAGAGATGGTAGTAACCCACAAGGGCCACGACCAACCGACCAAAGGTTGGTCATCCTATCTCTCACATGTACTGAAACAACACAAAACTAGTTTAACAAAACTAATATGAAATGCTAGGGTAGCTAGTCAATTTGAACTAAATCATTTCATCAATACATGTGTCCAGGTGCCTGTGTGATCATATGTCCATAAACATAAATCTCACATCTCACAAAAATCAAATTGTCAAAGAAGCTTAACAGAACCTCTAAAGTTTATTTTGTCAAGGTTGTGGACTCAAAATATAAAGGCCAAGAGGGGTCAATCCTTTTTCTTACTGATGCAGTCAATACTCATTCAACACAAGCAGGAAAATGAATCATCCCCTTCCAATCCTCTATGCACAGAGCATATCTCTAAATTATGCTTGCATTTTTCTAAAGCATTTAAATTACTTACCAATGATTTTACAAAAAAAACATGGTGAAAGAAAAAGGATTAAAGCATCAACAGAATTGGGAAAATGGGATTCCCATTCCTGTACTAGTTGCATAATGAACAGGAGCGCTCTTTCCCTCAACAACAGTCGGGACAACCAGTTAAGCAGACATGTGCTTACACTGCACTAATCATGTCAAAGGCTACAAGAGTGCATAAATATCGAAACTTTAACAAATTTCGTCTCACTAACCTAAATGTTAAATGTAAAACACAGTGGCTGTAAGGGAAAAAGAAAAGGAGAGGAAAAAAACGGAGAAGAAAAAGAGAGAGAGAGAGAGGGAGAAGGGGGGAGAGAGAGAGAGAGAGGGGAGGGGAGGGGGGGGGGGGGGGGGGGTGGGGGGGGGGAGAACTCAACTTCACAAAGTACCTTTATCTGGTATACAAGTTCAAATATTGCCTTTAAAAATGGGAAGCTTAAGCTAAAATGAAAAGTTCAAAAGTTATAACTTTTAAGGTTGAGGGTAGAGCAAGAAGAATGGTCTTTTGCCAATTTTGCTTACTTCACTCCAACCATATTACAACCTCCAACCAAGTCTCTAATTAAATAAATTGCTACTTTTTATTGCCTAATGTTCTGCCCGAAAAGACATCCCTACAAATTCTTCTTTTCTGAAGCAAATACTATCTCTAAGAATTGCGACATTGTTCTTGTGGAAGTAGTCATACCCTTCCTGGAATTTGTTGCTAACGTTTTATGCATGTTCACCAAACTTTCAATTGCTTCTGTGGTTTGTTAAATTTATGAATTTTACATCCAGATGCTACATTAATAGTTGCAGCAGACACAAGTTTGAGTAGAGCTGACTGGAGAAAATGGAGCCATGTGGCTGACTCCAAGCAACTAGAAATAAGGCCTATTTAGTTGAGTGGATTATTGAATAAAAGGATCTTTTCATCTATAGGGATCAATGTAGAGGACATTACCCAAGAATTGTCATGTTAATTCAGGGCTTGGGAAGGTTGAATTGGATACAAACCTAGCATCAGACTTTATTTGCACAAAGTGGTTGTTCTTGTAACAGAAGCTATAAATGCAACTTAACAGCCCAAAGTTTTGCATGACACCAAACAAAAGTCGCATATAGAAATCCATGTAATTCAAACAATAGAAGATTAGGCCACTTTTGTTTTCCTAAAATTCAATATGAATGTTTGACGTAAACCATAGTACCTCAGAAGCAAAAATTCCCATTCATTAGAACTATGGACATTTCACTTTGCAAGAAATTCACAGTTCTGAGGTTGTATATAATCCTATTCCAAGAACATAAGTTATACCTAAACAAATAACACTACAAGCAGCATACCAATCTTCCCAGAGCAATATTAAGTAGCAAAGAAAATTAATAAATTATAGTGACAACAATACTAAAAGAAAGAAGAACAATGTAATTTACCACTCTCATGACCTTGAATGCAAGCAATCATTATCTTTTCGACTCTGCAGCTCTTAGTTGACCCCTCGCAACTCTCATTACTACCCGATTCTGAGGAGGATTTGGCGTCAGTTTTCTCTTTCCCTCCATGATTCGTTTCATTATCCTTCTGCTTCTCAGTAGGTGGACTTACAGAAGCTTTATTATTATCATCCCTGTTCGAGCCCTTCGGATTTACTTTTTTTGAACCATCTAATGGCTGGGGATCCTTACGATTCCCTTTTCCCGACTTATCTCCATCAACTGAAATAGCTTTCGAATCCTTGTCTCTCGAAACAGGGCCAGGCAACGGTGAAATCTAAAAACAACCTCATGTCTCAGTACTAGTACAGTAGTACCTTAAGAAATAAGCAATTAAATATATGCATACATAAACATACATATGTACATAGATATAGAGAGAAATATATACATCTGTTGAAGTAGGGTTATCCTTTGGCGCAGCACTAACTAATTTTCGGAGACTCCACAAGGAGTAGGCACTGGAGCGATCAGCGACGATCAAGAACAAGAAAATCACAGTAAGAAACCCATTTCTATCCATTCCACGAATATTCTTCGAAATATTTGGATCCTGATAATCCCCTTAGCCTGTGGAAATGAAATCCGCAGAACCAAATCCAATTCCCAACCTCGGCAGTCCTTCCAACAGGTACCTCATTTTCTTAAAAAAAATCACAGATCCATTTATCACATCAACACCTCCAAATTGGTACAGAAGAAGCTGGATTTCGAAGCTTAGAATCTACGCAGTGAAAGAACGAGAATCAACAGAGATAAATACTGACTAGAAGTTGAGGAGAAGGGTTTAGAAAGAGATACGAGATTGTTAGTAAAACCTAACCCTAGTGTATTGGTTTCGAATCGAGCAAATGGAGATCAAAGTCAACAAGAAACTGATGACTTTTCAAAGGTCAACGGCGGCGAGGCACTAATTGACCGGAATTGTAACCCGATAACTAGTGCTTTTAGGATGTGGGCCGGCCCACTAAATACTGTCACTATTGTGCCTCACACTCACTCAATACCCTAGGCCGGAATTCGGCCCATGTTTTGCCGTTCACTGAAACCCTCTCTTCTCACGCGTCAAACTGTGCCAAATATTTGGTATAAGAACAAGCTTTGTTCTAAATTCGAGTCATGGAAAAAAAAAAAAAAAAGATAAGTAAAAGAAAAAAAGTCAAGTAGTACTATTTTTCATATCCATTTTTATTACGTCAGTAATATTAATTTGTTAGAGATGAATAGCCTTTTAAGAAAATAATACCATGCAACAAAATTCGATACCATTCAAAAACTCTATACTACCTAAGTAATTGATTTTTTTTCTTTTTTTTTTTTTATCTAAAAGAATGTTATCCAGGGCAAAGTATAAGTCATTCAAAAAAGAAAAAAGAGAACTACCGAGGCGGTAATCAAGTTAATTTACTGTTACAAAAGGGCTTAATGTCTACTCATACTCTGGTGGGATTACAATGCCGGCCTTGCCCTGCTCAAGGTCAATAACACTGGCTTAAACCCTGGTTTGCCGCTTCTCTCACCTTTATGCTAAGCTAAAAAAAAAAAAGGTGCCTACTACCTAAGCTGTGAATATTTAAGCAGTCCAAGCATAGACAAAAACTTACACCCACGCAATATTGGCAAGATCAAAGAATATGCAGATTGCTCAATCTCTCTTTTTGTATGGAATAAGCCTCATAAAAAGGGAAATATATAAAAAAAAAAGAAATATAACAGAATTTCCAATCATGCAAGAAAGAATAAAGTGTTGACAGCAGTTTGGCTGCACAAACCTGGCTTTGGCTCCAAGTAGCCTGGCCGTGGTGATGCTTTTGAAAGATAAGGAAGCTTACGGAGCTCTAATGATTAATTAGGCTACTGGTTCTGTTCAATTCTTTTGAAAGATAAAGAAAGCTTCAAATTAATCGTAAATGTTGAAGTAATTCCCATAATCTTGGTAAGACCCAAAGCCAATTGATCATTATGCCTGCTTTACTTAACCCACTATATATAGTCTATAGATATATATATATGTGTGTGTGTGTGTGTGTGTATGTACACACCTATACATATACATACATGGCAGTCTTTCCATGCTGGCAATACTTGCTCAGTTGCTTGTTTGAGAGACCCCCCTCTCGTGTCAGCCTTAATACATCAGCTTCAGCTTAGCTTCCCAAAGTCTCAGCCTGGCACTTCCTTCAAGCATAGCACAAAGGAAAGGTTAACCTTGCAGCTTTCTTCATACACATGTTGATCAGACATATATGTATAATATACACTTAAGATGTATAAAATGAGTGGAGAAGAGTGTTTGTTCATGGGGCAAATGGGAACAATGGACGGAATAGAAGTGATTCTGAGAAGGTTTGGGGATGAGCATAGCACACTGCTGGACCAGTTGGAAAGGCAGTCCTTTGAGATCCAGTTGAACCAAGCCATACTGGGTCGTAGCCTATCTGAGCCAAGTATGACACGGACCCAAGCATCACCACCAGTGTTGCTGGCTCCACCACCACCTATGGCAATGGCTTGGCAATTTCAACAAGGGCGGCGGCGTCGTGAGTCGGGTTTCAAGAAGGCTCTGAAGAGGTTGCTTAAGCCGATACTCAGAAGAAGGGGTGGAAGAAAGGAGGTTCCAGATCCAAAGAACCCATGGTCTTGGAAGGCATTCAGTAGATCCATGAGGGTTTGAATGCTTTTGCATTTTGGAATTGGTTTTAATATATATATATTCACATTTCACAGTTGTTACATTGTTTACATCGATTACTAATAAGAACACTAGTTTTCTTGTTTAGCAATAAATTGTGATTTGTCTTGATGTTTGGCTTTTCTGGTATAATCATGCCGTCCCTCCTGCACCATTGTCTACATCGATTACTAAATATTGATTGATCTATTTTCGAAGCAACAAAAAAAATATATTAAAATAAATATACATGCCTACAAGAACATATATACGATGACTCTTCCTCTAGTTAGGTCTCCTATAATTATTCATATGATCAGTCATGTACATTAGTCCACCTTCTCAAAATAAGGCATTTGCTATGATATTTTTCTTAACAATACAAATTTCCTTTGGAAAAATGCTATTCGTATAAAAGAAATCTACACTGAAAATTCTATTACAATGATAAAGTAAAAATATCTTTGCAGATAGGTGTTTTATTTTAAACTTAAAAGTTCTCATTTAATCATCTCATTTTGTATAAAAATTTTGTATAAATTTTTTAGTAATATAAGTATAGCATTACCGTACTGCTTGTTCCAGTATCCACCAATATTTCTTTGCCTCTGTATGAATAACGGGACACTAACAATAGCACTCATCTCAAGAGTTGCAGCTTTAGATCCACCTGCCACACAAATACCGCAAAACTAGACAATGGCGGTACTTTTTTTTGCCTTTTTTCCTTACTAATCAGGTGTTTTTCTTTTTTTTTTTTCTTGCTAATCAAGTGTTCGGGTCTACTTGTACGTACTAACTTAATTACTGAACCAAAAACCTTAAAAGTAACCTCTAGAAGATGACACCTAAAATGTTTTGAGACAATGGCGGTACTTAATCATAAGTCTCTATAACCCTAATAAAAGACTTAACTAAACTAAATGGCACCAACCCCACTGAGTTACGCGAAGTTCTAGCACATATTTTCATTCCGTAGTTTCAGTTGTAGTTTCGTTCAGAGGCCATAACCATGCCATATTTTAAAGCACAGCACTGTTTAACAAACGAATATTCAAAATTATATCAAATGAAGAAGGTATAGAAAATATGAGCTCACAAAGAAACAAAAAGAAAAAGAAGGGAGAAAGAACTCACAGCAGCAACCTGGACTGGGAGAAAACTAATTGAACTCAGGAAGGACAATTTATCTACAAAATATTATCCCCCATATTATCTTCCTGAGACATGGGAGGGTGGAAGAACCACCTTTTTTTATCTTCTATATACCATGTAAAATCAACCCCCCAAAAAAAGAGAAAAAGAAACACCCAAAAAGAAAAAAAGAATGCTCTATATCAACAAATCAACATCCTTCAACACTCGCCCTTCGAACTGTCGACGATGACGATGACGGTTCCCTGCTTTCCTGTCTATCAACCCCTTCCGAAGAGAGAATGGAGGAACAAGTTCGGGGAGGAAGAGACATTGCCAGTGGAGGTTCGTCTAGTTGCTGGTGGAGACGGAGAGCAACTTGACCTGGGGGCTGGGGTAAAGATGCCATTCAGGCTTGAGATCTTGACATATGTTTTCCAGCAACCATTCCTGGCTCTTGCAATGGAAACCGGCATGAATACTTCATGTCATGTATGGTTTTCAGATGCTCCACGATGGTTCTCATGGTGGGCCTTTCTGATGGATCCTTCTGAAGACATCTTTGAGCTATATCAGCCACTGTCCTAGCTGCTTTGGCTGGGAATCGACCTTTTAACTGAGGGTCCATGATCAGTGACAGTCTACAATCATCAGCCAAGAAAGGCCAGCTCCACTTAACTAGGTTCCTCTCTTCCTTAGGATGACGGTTATCAAGATTCTTCCTTCCTGTGAGCAATTCAAGAAGCACAATTCCAAAACTCCACACATTGCTCTTGGGGGTGAGCAGCCCTCTCTCCAGTGTCTCCACTGAAAGATTTGCCAATGCCTGGATAAGAAAAGAATCGAGAAGCTAATAAGTGGAGATTCAACATTGTCATTAAAGAAAGGAATAATTTATTGATCAAGAGACACCATGTGAAATAAGTCCAAACACAACTGTAAACTATTAGTTATTGAACAATGATATCTATTCACCTGTTGATATAAAAAAACATACAACCCAGGACAATTCTAGAGAGACAAAGAGCTCACTATTTTATCAGTTTCAGATTTTGGTAAACAAAAAATGACGCGTATTAATAATCATTCCAATTCCTCCACCCACGCAATACAGAGAAAGGAGTAGAAGATATCCCTGTCTCTATTCAGGAGGTTGGTAAGGAACATGGTACACCACTAGTGTGTTATATGTGGTCTTCTCTTGGAAACGAGCATGGCACAGTAAGGTCCCGCTCAAGGGAGACTTTGCTAGGAAAGCAGTCTGGAAAGCTATCTTGACTTAACAATTTGAGGTTTAAGATCCGATTGGAGTGCTGCTCAATGTGCAAAGTGCTGGTGGCTGTGTCAATGACTTCCTCCTTTAATGTGAGGTCACTGGGGAATTATGGAGTTTGGTTTTCTCTAATGGTTTGGGTTTTTTAGGTGATGTTGTGCTCTATGCATGAGTTGTTTGGCTATTGGAGTAGGGGACATCCTAAGGGGAGAGCAAAGAAGGTATGGGAAATGGTCCCTTTTTGTTCGATATGGTATATAAAGGGACAGAGGACCAACAGGGCTTCTTAAGGGCAGGAGCACCAGTCCATAAGTTGAAGCATGCAATGTTGACTACAATACTCAAACAAACCACACAACAAACCCCCCCCCCCCCCCCCCCCCCCCCCCCCCCCCCCCTTTTTTTTTTTTGAGAATTGAAGGCTTTTTCTTTTTCTTTAAATTCTTTTTGTGGACCTTTTGGGAGGTCTGCATATTTCTGTAGATGAATAGGCCTAATATATATGTATAATTGCATGGGCTGGGGAAGCACTCACGGATTTTGGCACCCTTTTATTGAAATTTAAAAAAAAAAAAAAAAGACATTAACTGAGAGCACTTACAACTGAATTGCTGGAGATCTCAGTCTCTGGAATGTGGTTAACACAACCATATCCTGAAAGCTTTGCACTAAAATCCTTGTCAACCTGTATATTGGCAGTTGAAAATTCATTGAACATTGCCTGCAAGTACAAGGAGAACATTCAGTGCACACCAAGAATTACTGTGCCACAGCTTTAGCCAGGAAAAAGATTGACAGGAATACAAAACTTAGACTTTTCAAACAATCTTCCACTCAATTTTCCATCTCCAAATGGAATAAACAACTCAAGAAAACAGTGAATATGTTTAATAATTGAAACATACAGTCTCCTTTCAAGCATTCTGGAATCTCATTTCATTTATATTAAATGTAATACAGCATGTAAGAAGTTCTGCATACCTGGAAAGGCCCTTCCTCATGTAAGAAAGTCAGACCTTGTGCAGCACACAAAGCAACTTTCATTCGGGCATACCAATCGATAGGGGGGGCATCTGGTCGCCCATACAAAAGCAGGTCTAAGCTTCCATGCAAAAGCCTCTCATAAACCAACATCCTTTGCTCTGATCCCTCACGCGCGTGGAAACCAATCAACTTGCAGAGGTTAGGATGTTGCAAAGATGCAAGAGTGTTTGTCTCATTCACAAATTCCCTTAAACCCTGGAAGAAAGCTGAAAGGGTGAGATTATCTCTAAAAGAGCTCAAAATTTAAAAATAATGAAAAACAGACAGAAGTTAGCAGCATCAAGTTGTATAAGTCAGAATTCGCAACATTATTCATATCCTATCAGGATTACCTGGGTGGAGGGGTGAAGGCGAGTGACAGTGGCATCAAGTTTTTTTGAGCCAGAAGTTTCATCCCCAAAGGAAGCCCTGTATATCACGGAAGAAAGACCTTCTGAGATACATCGTTCTGGAGAGAAATTGTGGCAGGCAGCTGCAATGTCCTCATACGAAAAGTTCCGGAGTGTTCCCGAAGGAGGCAGTGGGAGTGGTCCAGAAGCATTGACAGGGCCACTGGAAGTCACTGTTTTAAAGCTCCCCAAAGTCTTCAGAACAGAAGCACTCTGAATCTGAGGTGATGGAAGAGGAAGAGGTTGTGGACTTGGGGACCGGTGTTCCTTCATTGATCCAGTCCGACCCTTGGACTCTTCCTGTTCCTCACATTCATTTGATGAAAGAGCATCTTGTTCTTTGGCATTGAGGCTCGAGGGGGCAGACAATGCCCGTGATCTGCTAAATGTTAGTCTGTTTATTGGCTGAACAGGTTTCACTCTGTTCCTAAAACTTGGGGGTGCAGACTGCAAAGCGCGGGCTCGGGTGTGTGGTTCGGGCAATATAGTTGGTGAATGTTCTTGAGGGTTCTCGCGTCTGACATAAGTGGTCTGCTCAGATTTTTTCTTCTTATTCTTCAAAACTTTGAAACAGCCCATCATATGTTTGAAACTTTAAGCTTAACCAGGTTTTATTTTATGTTCCTGCCAAATCAATAAATAGAAAGAATACATTTCAAAACATATGAAACCCCAAAAAATGTCATAGTACTAATCTAAAGCCCATTCAAAAGACAAATAATTGTACACCCGATATTTGAATATAATTGTACTCACTGAAAAACAGTAATGAACTATGTAGACGTGCATATTGAGATAACATGGAAGTTAAAAGGAACTATGTAGACGTGCATATTGAGATAACATGGAAGTTAAAAGGATTCCGTTGTATCTTAAACAATAGAAATTTAAAGTAACCAATTGGCATGTTGAGATTTCAATCTTTAGAGGCAACAACAAGTACCCTGGCTATGACAGTTTCCTTCCATGAAATGCCTCCATTGTCAATTTGAAGTTTCGATATCATTCACACCAATGACAGCCACTTTTTTACATGAATTTATACATTCCATTATACTCATAAAATGTGTTCTCACTATGCACATTTACATAGTTCAAATGTGATCTTAAATAAGCAAATACTACCAAGAATACCCAAAGAACCTTCATAAATGATCCATATTCATCAAATTTTCATACATGCCGATGAAGACAAGTTTCCAAGAAACCAATTTAAACTACGCTCGCAATTACTGAGAAGCCCAACACCTCTATAAATAAAACCCTATGCTTTTAAGTTTTCCAAAATGGTGAGACGGATAAAGTAAATATGCATTCATATGTGTATCTAGGTATGCATAGATGTATGTTGGTAGGTAGCTATCGCACTGTCCCAAAATGGAAGAACTTTAGAGATCAAATAACAGCTCAAACTTTGATTCAGCAGCAAATTTATTAATGCACCATAAAATATGCAACCCATGAATTGCAAAGCCATCAATACTATAAGGCAACAACTAATTAGCCCCAGATCCAAAAATGCTTAAAATCTCACCAAAAAAAAAAAAAAAAACCAAAAACTGATGACAATTGGCAAGTACAAACTCAAAGACAACTAACCAGCTATTAGAGTAATCCCAACAAGATTTCAGAACTATGGAAGCTAACAAAATTTCAAACGGGTATCTCATTTCCGTGATGAGAACGAATCAGGCAGAATAGATATACATATAACCATGCCACTGTCCAATCACTAAAACTTCTTTTAAGAGATTCTGCACCAGAAAATCTGGTAAAAATCCCAGCATGAGGGAAAAAAAGATAACAATCAAACCTGACAACAACGGTTTCGGCAGCTTCAGATTGATCTCGAGCTCTTTTCAACAAAGTTTTGATCTTTGCTAGTCTTGTCGGAATCAAAACCAAACTGTGCAATTCAAATCTGTGGTGATTCGTGAGATTTGCTTTCATGAACAAAGAACCCTAAAACAAGTCAAAGTGAAAGCAAATGGGAAAGGTGAGGAGAGATTTTTGACACAGAAAAAGTAGGCAAAAGATGGGAGAAAGGAATATTATTAGTATTGGGTGAGTTTCAGAGGAAAGGGGCCAGCAATGGTCAAACCAACCCAAGCCCCCCCATGGATTTTGAAACTAAAGTAGCCTCTCTATTATTATTTGTTACCTAGAAAACAGAAATGGCTTTCTCATTCCCCTTCTGACATTTTTACCCCCAGTATTCTTGTCATAACAAAATGCCCTTCTCCACTTCCAACAGTACTAATATTTAGCAAAAGTACTTTTGACATCCCTAGGAGCTTAAGCAAGAAAATGATGATTTTAGCTCATGATTTTCCTCACACTTTTATTTGCTTTGATACAAAGAGGTAACTGTATGTCTCGACTCTTCTTTTTGGTACAACAGAGGTGGGCAATATAATAAGTTGTAAATATTTTCAATAGTAACCCCAGAACATAAAATAATTCCTTAAGTTTCTAAAACAAATTTGAATTTACCCATTGTTAAATTGGTCAACTTCATAATTTTATCTTGACATCAAATACTCTCAATACAACTTTTTGTTATGCTAAAGTTATTCATTTATGTTTAAATGCTAAATTCAAATTATCTAATTAGATGATACAAGGAGCTACTATTTACATCAAAACTTCTGCAAGTCGTTAGGGTCTTTTGGTCCTTATGGTTGTAATTTTTTTTTTTTTTGGTTAATGTTTGGTTCTTTCTGGAAACTCAAAAAAATGGAAATAGAACTTTGTTTGGAGGAAAAAAAAAATTTGAATGTCCTGTTACAAACTAGGGAAGGGTAATTTAGAGATTTAGAACTAGTAATGGACACAGAGAACAATAAAAATCCATGACTATAATGGTAATTTCGCAAGGGATAAGAGCGGCACCTCGATTGAAGTGGTAGCAACCCAGTCAAAGCTGTGAAAATTATTTATTATTTTAAAATTTAATGTTTTCTGAAAAAAGCAAGTTTCTTGTGTGCGGTCAAAGGACCCATCAAGAGGGGTCTTTGACTCTGAACTGTTCCCGTCGGATTATTAGCGGCTTGTGGTGATCCGACGGTTGAGCATTTGTGGCCCATTGAAAGCAATCCATGGGACCCACTGACATCAACCTCCATTTTGTCCTTAAATGTCCCCGATGGTTTCACGCGCCTTTGGAATTTTCCATCCCGTAGGAAAAAAAAAATTTGTGGGTCTAATGGATTTCTCATTTCTCCATAAAATATCTTAATTTAGAAGATAGTCATCTTTTAAAGAGTTTTGAGAATTATTTCATATAAAAATGAAAACATGATATTTTTAAAATTTTTATTATTTTTTTAAAAGCACAAACGATACCAAGTTTAATACGTCCCCATAGGATCAAAGTCACGTAGCAGTATACAGGTCTAAGCTTTCTTTAAGCTGATAGGTTTGAAATTTTTTAGCTGTTGTCAATTAGAAATTATTTTTATAAATTTTAACTCAGTAATTATTTAATTTGTATGAAATAAAAGAATTATACAAATTTAAAATTAATTATAATACATGTAAGTTGACTCAAATACTGATTATAAAAATAAAAATAAAAATAAAAAAAACAGACCAGGCATACATATTTACCCAATCCATACATAAGCTCCCACATCTGTGAGTAGCAATAGAAATGTTATTAGATGTCACAATAATTGCCACTGAACATTATTTCAGAAAAACAGCCAGACTTTAAATTTTAGTGGCTTAACATAACCATTAAAACATGAGAATGAAAAAGGCAAAAAGGTCAAGCAACCCAGATGGTTGTGCCCTCTGTGATCCTCTACATGCTGTGAAAATCTTGAGAGGATTACCTGAAAATTCATGTGATGCCCATAAATAATTAGGTTAATATATTTATCCCAATGATGATCAGTGCAAAACATTACAAAAAAAAAAAAAAGGGTCTATGAATTTACCTGGGTAAAAGAGGAGCGTAGTTCCATGCATAGTTCAAAGCTTTCACAACACAACCTGAAACAATGCCTTCACTAATCTTTAAGATATTGCTTGGATAAACCCCAATTGCACAACTAAGCATTGCTACACTTAGAAAAGGCAATACATTTCTTGTTCTGCTCGTAATAAGTCTCCTGAAAATCAAAGCAAGGTACAGCAAGACGATCGAAGTGAAAAAAATGATTCCTTTTTTATCTTTCTGAGAGATCGATTGGGACAGAAGAGCAACGGATCCAATGACAATCGAACTGACATACAATGGTTCCTGCAATTACACTTGTCAAATTGCAAAAAACCAACATCAAGATTATAAAGTAGTAACTTTCAATGAAATAATACCTGAAAAGCAAAATGCCTCGACTGATTTACAGCGAGATAAGCATCTGAGTGTCCAAGATTCGAGGTTTGTCTGGAAGCGGTGGCTTTGTTCTTGGAGGGTCGAGGCCGAAATTTCCCCAGAATCCAGAGGAATTTGGATTTCACGGATCTTCCTTTCTTAAGACTGGGAAGTTGGGTCACTGATTTCTTGGCTTGGAAAAGAAAAGGACTGAGCTTGAGCTTAACCTTGAACTTGACGGGAAATGGAGATAATTTCGAAGTGGGTAAAATGTTGGCGGCCTCGAACTTGAAATCGAAGTATTTGGCCTTGGCATGAATGCTGATCTGCCATGGCTGTTGCCTCTCTGATTGCATTGCGAGCAGAAGAAAAAGAGCAGACCGTACCCACAAACCCTTCGGCTACTGGCAAATATTGGAGTATTGGACGAAGATATCAGAAACCCATCAATCAATAAGTTGGATTAGAAGTGGACTATTGGTGCTTAGAGACCAAACGCCAAAACCCTAGACCATCACTTTTGGCTTTTTTTTTTTTTTTTTTTTAATACCTAAAACCCTAATTTCAAACTTAAAAAACCCCAACTTCCAACTTTTTAGGGGAATTGAAAAGAAAGTGGAAAAGATAGAAAAAAAATGAAGTATTGCTATTGATCTTATCATCTTTAAATCATCTTTAGGCCTACATAGTTGAAAGATTTCAAAACCTCTATTAATTTCCTCCATTTCACATATGACCAAAACAATTTGAAGCTGGACAACACAAACTTTGTGCCTTTGGGTTAGTATCAGGAAGGCCAATTTTAGCTGATTATGAAGACCGCTCTAAGTACCAATACAGAAATCAAGTAAAGAAGAAAGTTTGCTCCATACGCCATCAGAATCCTAGTTGAAAAATGGCCTATTTGAAAATGGGTTCTTAGAGTTGCCAATGATGCTGTCCATGAATGGGATCAGTGGGCATATGGGAACAGCTTCTCAGGCCAGCTTCAGGAGCATGAGTTTCCTTCCTTTTCCAGCTAAGAATGCTCTAGCAGTCCAGCTGCAGATTATCACTCTAGCTCCCCTGCGACTTAGGCTTCATTTTATCCTTCTAGTCTTTTGATTCCTGCTTTCTTGGTGTTCCCCTTTGTTTGTGGGCTGCATAAAATGCTTTTGAAGTGAAAGTGAACTATATTAGATGAGCGGAACCCCGTCAAAAAGATTGTATTTAGTCATGTACGAGGCTGATTCTGTACTGTATAGCATTGATCAGAGCATATGGGCAATGTTTAGGGACAATTCTACATGCAAAAGATTGATCAAAACTAGCTCTATGCATGGATTCATTTCTTTAGGCCATGAAGTAGAAACCTAAAAAAAAGTCCCGAGTAAAATATTTACAGATCCGATGTCTACTATCATTTGATCCTATTCTTCTTCTACTCGAGAGGACCCGAAACAACTCTTTGAGCATTTTCAATTTGGCCTCCAAAGATAATATTCAACCCCATGTGGTACTAACAACCAAGTTGAACAGAGCGAAATTTGACCTTGTGCAACAAATTTTTATTGCCATCGAGATATGGCCAGGCTACCTTACTGCTCAGACCTGTTTGCCGGTGGCTGAACTCCAGTGGGTCCATATGCTGCTTCTGAATTCGTTGGCCGTTCAAGCAATGAATGACGGCAATTGGGGCATGACGAGTGCGACATGAGCCATCGGTCTATGCACTTCACATGGAACCCGTGGTTACATTTTGGCAGGACTCGAATCTTGTCTCCATCCAGGAAGTCTCCTAGGCAAATTGGGCATTCGGTGGCTGGAATACTCAATCCTGACCCATAAACTGCCACGGGGATCTGATGCAAAGCGTGCTTCTTGAGGCCACTAGCAGCTGCCAGGCTTGCTGCTGCTTCTTCTGCCGTCTCCACGACGAATCTACGTCTACAGCGTAGCGCCCAACGCACGACTGAGTTCAATCCAAGTGCACATATTAATGCACATAACAAGGCTGCCAATACAATCACCAAATTGGTGTCAAAACTCGACTGGCTGATATAGGAGTCATTTGCCGGGTTACCATTCCCTGGCGGCATAGCTGGCTCCGCGTCAAGGAGGTGGCGATGTAAATTCACCATTGCTCTAGTTTTGTCACCACCCAAAACTCCAAAAACCCAATTGCAGGAGCAAAGAAAAACAGTTCGGGGATTCAGTTTTCTTATCTTGGGCACTAGCTGATTTTCTTTGCGCAGAAAAGAGAAAACTGGTTGTTTTGAATTACAGATATGTTGTTAAAATATTCCAACTAGAAAAAGACAGATCAGAAAGAGCGTATTTTATTTCTCTGGGATAAGGAAGAAGAAATTGAAATTTATATTTGAGGGTGGTGGTTATCCGAATTTGGGGACCGTTTGCTGCGTGATTCGAGCTCATTACTCGGAAAATGGTCCTCCCTTGTTCCTCTACTGATTGAGATTGGAACAGTAAAGATTTTAGGCTTACCTAAAGAAAGCTCTTCTTGTGCAATAATTCAATGTCACCCGTGGCCGGCGGTGGTGCTTGCAACTCTTCTTCCCATGAACTTTCCGGTTTACAGAGATTGGTTTATGGCTAGGTGCCGTGGGCTTTGAAAGGGCTAAAATATATATACATGGCCGGATGCAGAGAGGCCACAGGATACATACACCAGGATGCAAAATAAAGTAAAATATGATTGTGGCAGCTCTGCTTACCTAATCATGACTTGGGGTTTCGAAACCCAAAAATCTTAGTACCGAATCCAACTATAATCCTCTTAGATCACACTTGTAGGTTTCAGCCAATGAAAACCGTTGAGTTCTTCTGTTTGGTACGGGAGGTTCAGGTTCAATATCATAGTGGAAATATTGTTGCCACAGTTTTATTTGATGATGACAAACTTTTGACATCATAACAAGTAGATGATGAGTCCTATAATTGAGATGAAAATCACTATCACATCACCACAAAATATCTTTCTACCCTCATCCCTTGTGCACAAAGTAAGTCATTTTCTCTTGTTTGGTTGGAAAGAAAATAGAGATAAAAATAAAAGGGGGAAATTACATTCGTGACTGTATTTTTAAGAAGTTTCCTTTCTCCTTTCTTTTCTCTTAACCTACCAAATAAAGGAATGCTTCTCAAGCAAATGGGCCAATGACTAAATAGCCACGGTAAGATGGAAGGCCCGTGCTAATGCCCATTAGAGTCATCAATCGAACTACAGAACAATTAGATACTTGTATAAAATTTTCTCTCCTACGAAACAGACTAGTACAGTTCTTTGAGGCCAGCATCTTGCGCCACAACCATGACCAACTGGTTCATGGGACTGATTTATGTAAAACTTTGCGTATGAACTCAGCAGTGGACCCTTGGGTGTATGAAGTTTTAACTTGGGTCCCCTCTTGATTTGCTTTGTCATGTTCACGTTACATCAGCTACTTCGTAATCTCACTAACAATTAGTGTAGTTGAGTGGGGCAGAAGGAGAAACTGTTGGGAGTTGGAACAACCCCACTATCTCTTTAATAAAAATTGTTTTCTCTGTTTTAGGTCCCCAGCAACCCAAAAACTGAACTACCAAACTACTCCTGAGGTTCAAGCCCTTTGGGAATGTGGTTGGGTGGGGTGTCAGTGTTGCTAATGTTCCAAATTGAATGCCTTGACCAAACCAATTCATAACATGAAGTGGATTTGCTCATCTAAACTCTGATGATTCACACCTAATAAATAAGATTTTGTATTATATATATACACGTATACATGTCAGTTGCTTCTCAGGTTTGAATAGGTTATCCAATCATCAATTCGAGAATCTAACCCATTTGATAAATTCTAAATTTCTGGGCCCAACATTGAACCGAATTTCTATTATATCCTAACCAACTCAATTTATAAACTTCGAGTTAGTTTGGTTTATTGGTTACATGGTTGTTTTTTGGCCTAAAAATTCCTAGTACTTTGCTATTTCTAGAAGAAATAAATAAAAGGGCAAAGATCTACTATAGAGAGAGAAATGGCTTAGACGACTTCGATAAGTTTAGCAAAGAGCAGCAATAATTTATGCTTAATTCGTACGATGAGTAACACATTTGCTTTGTTTGGTAGGTGTGGTGATTAGAAGAGAGTTAACAATTAAAGTTTAATTTTCATAGTAAATTTTTTAAATCAGCAAAAACTAAATTGCGACATGTGCTCATAAATTTAAAAAAAGTTTTTTTTAAAGTTTTCAAAACTATTTTCATACGAAATAAAAAATAATAGTGTTTTTGAAGCTCTTATTATTTTTTTTAAAAATACAAAAAATGATACCAAACAGAACTTTCACAACCGGGCTCCGCCCTGTACAATATTGTCCGCTCTGAGATTATCTCCTCAAGGCTTTAAAACGCGTTTTAAAACCGTAAAGGGGTAGTAGCAGAGCTAAGCCCAGCCAGAAGTGTGAGGGTCCAATGTCGCTCGAGGGCAAGCGCCCCATAGGTGGGTAGGCAGTCGAGGGGTGGGGATGTGATCTCATATCGCCTAGGGAAGGTGAGGTGATGTGCCTCATATAGCGGGTCGATTCTCTACCTTATACAACGTGTTTTAAAGCCGTGAGAGGTAATCTCAGAGTGGACAATATTGTACAGGGTAAAGCCCGGTCGTGAAAGTGGTATCAGAGCTAAGCCCAGCCGGAAGTGTAAGGGTCCAGTGTCATTCGAGGGCAAGCACCCCATAGGTGGATAGGCAGTCGAGGGGCTGGCTTGCGATCCCACATCGCTTGGGAAAGGTGAGGTGATGTGCCTTCTATAGCGGGTCGGTTCTCTACCTTGTACAACACGTTTTAAAGCCGTGAGGGGTACTCCCAGAGTGAACATTATTGTATAGGGCGAAGCCTGGTTGTGAGAAGAACCAATTTTAATGTGTATTACAGTCACAAAAATTCCATGTGGATGTCCAAATTTTCTTCGTATTTTTATTTTATTTGGTTTTGTTGGGTCTACTATCCAGCACTTGACGACTTTTTATTAACACTAGTTGAAGTGCATATGCAAGCACGAGCAGTTTTGATTTTTTGAATTATATTAAAATTTACTATGATGGAAGATACTTCATTAATAATAAAAATAAGTATGACAATAAAGCTTGATAAATAGTGGTCGTAGTTATATGTGTTTAAAATATGCTTGTCAACTCAATTTTCAAGAGAAGGAACTGTTACTTGATCTGTATCGTAAAGAGGAATCATGTATGTGTAATAATTCATGACGTAATTTTTTTTTATTGTTATTTGTTACTTGGAGGTCAAAGTGAAATTAGTGGATTAGACGTATTAAAAATTACCATAAGCATTTTACATGATGGTTGAGTCCATTAATTGAATTAAACTTATCTTTTATAAAATATAGTGATACTCTTTAAACTTTAACTTTAAATGGAGTGACACAAATAAGGAGTTTTTTAATTTTTTCCTTTTTTCTTTGTGGCTCTCTACCCGACTTGTTTGTGGTTTAGCTTAGTTTGTTCTCATATGAGGTGTTCATATATTTGCATGCGTACAAATTTTTTTTTTAGTTACGAAGTATCTAGGTTTCCAATCAACTAATTTATCAAGTTCATGTAAGGCCATCATCCATATTAATCGTGTAAATTTCATGTATTGTAGATACATGGCATGTGTAATGGTCAGCTATAAAAGGCTGTATATCAATAGAGACATCATAGTGTCCAGGTTTACAATCTTAAATATGGAAGCAAATAACTCCAAAAGGGTTGACCTAATGGTCAAAGCTTGAAGTTTGGGGGTTTTCTCCTTTCAAGGTCTCAAGTTCAAAATCTTTTTTAGGTGCTATCAATTTTTTAGGGCCACTCCAGGATTTTTGACTTGGTAATTACTTGATTTGTATAGGACGGAGAGATTGCATATGCTTTGAAATTAATCGAAATGTATGTAAGCTGACTCAAACACCTAGTTAGCCAAAAAAAAATAAATATATATATATATATATGTATATAAGCAGTGAGCTCGTACTATGGACAAGGAGTAGAGAATAAGTTTAAAAAAATACTTTTTTTTTTATAAAAATAAAAGAATCAATTTTATATCCTCAAACTTTACAAAGTTAATGAGTTTTATTAAATAATAAATTATCATTATCACTTAAAGCTAAAAATTATCATTATGGCATAAGTTGAAAAGGACTAATAATATCAAGTTACTTTTATATAACTTTAAAAAGTTGGATAATTACTTTTAATTTTAAAGACATCATAATTCAATTACTATAATATATAGCATAAATAAATGATTATAATATAGATAATTGATAATAGATCTAAAATTGGAGAGAAACTTTAGGGTTCTTTTTATTTTCTATTTATGATTGCTTTAGGGTTTTTGATCAACCAAAATTGGAAGCCGTATAGTTAATCATACAAAATCTAAATATATAAGACATTGAGATTCAAGAATAAAATTTTAAGGTTATTCTTTTAAATTTTTTGACCAATCGTATATTTAAAATAATACGTTAAATTTTTTACCGACCAAATTGGACATTATGGCAATACTTAATAAAATTTTAAATTTAATGAAGAACTTTCTGAATTTGCAAGAGTAAAATTAAAGGAAATTTAAAATAACAAATCTAACGTATTTGATTTTAAGTAAAACTTTCCAAAGTAATTACTAATCAATGATACAAAGTAAAAGTTTATATATTTTATAGTTAGATCAATACTATGATGACACATGTAATATTAATAATTTAAAAATAAAAAAAATAAAAAAAATTGAATTGAACTTTTCAACGTCAAAGATCTAATAGTCTATTACTGTAATATATATAGTATAAATATAAAAGCAAATGTATAAAATCTATTTAAAAGAATTGTTTAAATTTTATCTATTATGAATCTCACCTAAAAACAATCGAGCAATGCATTGTAAATTACACTCGTCTTCAAGGTAAACGTGGCAAACAATAGCCAAAAAGAGTCGACGAAAATTGAGAGCCGAACTGGCTCCTTTTATATAGTTAGATGTAGGCAGTGACACGCGAACAGATGCACGTGGACACTGTTAATCGAAATACCAATTTTGCACCCCAGAGTTTTGGCGCCATTTTTGGCTTCCGTCAGCGATGAATTTTGAATACAAAGGCAGCAAAAAACTAAAAGCTTATCTGACAAGCTTCACCAGACTACAACTCTGAACTGTATCTCAGAAAAGAGTCTTATAGACTTCTAGTTTGTTCTCTCTCTCTCTCTCTCTCTCTCTCTCTCTCTCTGCTTCTGAAGGGCCTTGCCCGAGTTGCCTCCAATGTCGGTTGAAGTTCTGGGGTTTCTCTGGATGGAGAGGATCTGAGGGTTCTCTTTTCTTTATGTTCTCTGTTATTTCTGTTAGCCTGTGCTGTTGTTGTTGTTGTTGTTGTTGTTGTACAGAAAGGGTTCCCTCAGATCCTGTAGAATATCCCCATTTTTGTTCCTCAAGAAGCAATTGGTATAGTTACGCACTTACTCTTGTTGCGAAGTTTCTTATCGGTAATTTGGCATGAAGAAAGCGACTCGAAGATCTTCCATTGGACTGAAAGATGGAAGCAATTCGGTACTTTTCTTCCCCTTTCTGATCTTTTCAATGATTCATATGTTTGTGTGCATGCATATTTTTTCACTTTCTTTGTGTACTGGTAACAGAGTGACTCTAGCCAAAAAAAGGAAATCGGTTATCAACTACTTGTTTTTTTTTTTTTTAAACTTTCTGTGTGCTTTTTAGAGCTCTTAAGAAAGATGGTTGCTTTGTCTTTTTGACATTGAGCCACGAAATTGTTGCATAGTCTTTGAGCTTTGTGAAATTTGATGTTCCTTTCTCAGCAAAACCAACTCAACACCCAATTTCCGTAAGTGAACTATTGGGCAGCTTAGGCCCACTGAATGCAATGTTGGCTGGAATTACTTTCTTCTAGGGTCTAAGACTCTAAGCACCATTTATGTCATCATCCTACATTGGTTGTTTCCTAAAACATTTTCCTGGTTAATGTCTGACCATTGATTCATTTGTTCCTTTCGCTTAAAGTGACCTAATCAGAAAATAAGTTCTCAATCCAGGTTTAGCTCAATAAAGTAGGTAAAACCACTCACTTTGGTACTCATATAGATAAGGTTAAGCTATAAGAGGCAAATAGTTACCTGTGTGTTCTGAATAATTGATATCCAACTCTCGTGCTCATGTAAATTCTACTGAATTTTGAAGTCATTGAATGCAAAACTATATTCCCTTGATTTTGGGGTGCCAAAATGACTAGTATAGTAAAAGGGTATTCTAACTGTTTTAAAATTTTCAAGTGAAGAGGACTCATAGTTTGAATCTCACAAGGATATTCACCATTGAAAAGAATGTTGATTATGTTAGGAATTACTGCAGCAAAGAACATGTAGATTTGGGGGAGGGGACTGGTTAAATAGAATATGGCACATTCCAACAGAATTGCCTAAACTTGCACTTGAATTTATTTTCTGGATGCTATTTTGCCATGCCACTGGATAAAACCATATATGATATATCCACACACTTGTAAACTGTAAATTATGAGTTCTTCTGTGCAGGTGGGAAACTTCAGTACTAGATTTTCCTTGCAGTCATTTATCAAAAGGGTAGACAAACTAACAGACGACCAGAAAACTGCCCTAGACAGACTGGGATTTGGCAATTTGCTTCAAATCCCTTACCAAATGTTGTGCAAAAATCTTCTAGCTGAACTGATGGAAAGATGGAGTTGTGAGAAGCATGCTTTTCTACTTCTCCCTGGGGAGATGTCAATAACTCTGATGGATGTTGCATTGATTCTTGGTCTACGTGTGACAGGTGATCCAGTAATCCTAAGGGAAGATGAACCTTTCTCAGATTTAGAAAGAGAATATGGTGCTGCAATTTGGAATAGAAAGATCACTATAGCATCAATTGAGGAGAGACTTGACTCTATTGGTGGGATAGTTAATGAGGATTTTATTAGGTCATTTTTGCTATTTATACTCGGGACATTACTCTTCCCCAATGCAAATGGAAAATTAGATTCCCGTTATCTTTCTCTTCTCCAAAGGTTAGATAAGGTTTGTCATTTTGCATGGGGTGCAGCTGTTCTTGAGGATCTAACTAACTGGTTATGCAAAAGAAAGGAGATGAATATACAGTATGTGGGAGGTTGTCTTTTTCTCCTCCAAGTAAGTTTCTACATCTTGTGTGAAATTTTCTCTTAGTGCCTTTTTCTTTTAATGTTTAATTATTACGTACACGAACCATGCAGCATTTTTCTCAATACTTTGGATCACATCCTTAATCCTTAGGTTTACTATATAACAATGATAATCTCTAGGGTCTTGCTTTATTTGTCCTTACTCCACGAGTTTTTTTTTTATCATAAAACTGCATCTCCCATTGCCTAATACTACATCATGTCAACATCAATTTTTATCCACATCTTCTCTGCCTGGGCTTTTCACTATAGAAGCTTAAGAAAAGAGTGATTAAGTGGTATAATAGTTAACTGTGGGAGTGTAATGTTATATTGAAACATGAGGTAGGCTAGCGAAATGGTAGTGGCAACCCCCACCCGGCCTGCTGTCATGGTTTTGCCTCCTCCTCCCCCTTCCCGTCCCCCAAGGCTTTGGCTCTCCTATGTACCCAAAAAAACAAAAAAAACAATTGATGAACTTGTGCTAGATGATAATGAATGTCCAAGTATTTGGTCCTAATTTTAATATTCTAACCCATTTTACTGTACTCTGAACAGATATGGTCCTATGAGCATATTGATATTGCTCGGCCTATTTTGGTAGATTGCCCCATGAAGTTCCCTCGTGCGTGCCGATGGGGAACTAGTAGGTCTCACCATAGAAAGTGGTTCACTTCCAAGTTTAAGGAGCTTGAAAAGAATCAGGTATTTGAGATCACTTCCTGTGTATTTCTCATTTTTATTGAAGTTTATGATACCTTCTCAGTAACAGCTAATTGTGGTATTCATTGTGTTTGAAGTTATAAAAATCATTCAATGTAGAACTAAGTGATGCATCATTAAGTTGGGGTAGCTATTAGTTTTCTTTCAGCCATTTAGTTGCATGCTACTCTATCCATTCAGATAATGTGGAAGCTGCAATTGACTTCTGAGGAGTCAAAAATGGATACAATTAAAGAGCTATTAGAGGCACAAAGTGGTGGCAAAGAGCTTCCCGAGCTGAGATATAATGTTATTGTTGACAAGGTAAATTCTTTTTTCATGTATGGCAGTAGAATTATATTCTTTAATTAATGTTTCTGTTGTTAATTTGTGTTTTTCCATTTAAAAATTCTGTTGCTAAGTAATTTATTTTTCTCATCAGGAGGATAATGTGAGGACAAGACTGCAAATTATGGATCAATGGATTGCTGAACTGCAAAATGAGTCAGAGATGGAACTAGAAAATGAATCAGAGATGGATATAATCAGAGAAGTACATGGGGCACAAGAAGATTGTTCCAAGCAATTGAGAACAGCGCAAAATGTGCCAGTGGTGCTAACAGACGAGGATATTTTATCAACTTCTTATGATGTGTCAGAGGTACGAAGAGAGCACATGGAGCAGCCATGGGCGTCACAAGACTCTTGTGCAATTATCATCATTAGCGACGTAAGTTTAGTTGAATCCTGTTTTCCTTCCCTTATTTGTATTCCACATTTTTACATTAATGTAGAGACAGGATTGAAACTACAGAACGATGATGAGGATAACTTGGAAACAAATGGTCACATTTTAGAAGAGCAGAATATGAAATTGAAGATGGAGATTGATGACCTAAGGAAAGAGAATAAACTTCTAAAGGATCAGCTCTTGTCAAGAGCAACATTTGAAGAGCAAAATGTAAAATTGAGAAAGGAAGTGGAGAACTTGAGACAAGAAAATGAACTTTTAGTTTTCTCTGCGGACAGTCTTGTGGCTCGATTGGAAAGACTCATTTTTGACGAAAATCTTAATGGAACAGAACAGAGCTCAGCTTCCTAGCAAATGGTAAGGGACACAAATAACTGGTCAATGCACTGTCCAAAACTTATACCTCAAAATCTGTTAGAAGAGCAGAATGCTTTCAATTTCTGATAACACTATGAAAATCAAAATTTTTTTTTTTTGGCAGGAGATTTTTTGCTTAGCCCATGATCTTCCTGTTTACCCGGTCAAATTAACATTTGGAGGATTGTGGTTCGTCTTCATGCTTTGTTGATAGTTGCAGGATCTTGCCAGTACTGAATGATACCAATTTGGAACCTCAATTATGATTAGGCATAGGGTGTAGTGTTAGAGATAAGATTATTATGCTTTTTGCATACAAGATCATGTAAATATGGCAAATCACTGGAGGCAAGGATGCTTCTGTGGATACAAAAGCCAACGACACTGCAAATTGAAGGCAGCTGCACTTGTAAATAAAATACATCTGCTATCATTGTGCTCTTCTTTGCGGCTCATTCTCTGATTTCTTTGTGCTTCTCTGATGCGATTCATGTGGGGCTGACATGACTCAAGTCTGGAACGCTGTCTTGACCGATAATTGTGTTGCAAACATGAAAAGACTAGGTGCTCTAAAGGTACAATCTCAAAAATTATATTGTTTTACAATCATTCTATTGATTATTGGTAGGCTGGTGGAATATTGTTGCTGATGTTTGGAACTGGTATGAGATGGCGCTAACAACTTTGGATTGTTTAAGGAGCTCAGTTTTTTATTTCTGTGAACTGGACATGCACTTGGAATTTTACCCCATCGATGTTTGGATGGCATCAGCTGGTTCCAATGCATGGCAAGGTTGGTCTTGTAGATATCATCAGGGCTTATGGCAGTCTTTTGGCTTGGCCTCTTCTGTTATAATTTCTCGACCTTTTCTCTTGACAATCAATGCAGAAGACAATGGCACTCTTCAAAAGAATCTGCATTTTGCTGCATTTCCTCTAAAATATCAAGGTGGTGGAGACTTGTCGGGCAACCTGTTTCAATCATAGTTGTATATTTTGCACTGTACTGCCAGTACTGGTCTGTACGTACCACGCGGATTATAAAAAAGTGTAAAGTTTTGCATTGACTAAAATACCGGATAATTACGACAAATATCGGTCTATCTTAACTGTATTGGGCAATATCAGTTTGTATTGGGTGGTATCGATATACACTGAACTTTGTATAATTTTTTTTAAAATAATGTGTTTTTATTATAAATGACTATTATTTTAATAAATAGTAAATAATAGACAAGTAATATGTTTTTTAAATATTTTTAAATACCTACTTTGGTTAGATTATATGTTTTTATTGTGTAAAAATAAATTAGTGTTAAATAATACTTTATATGAACAATGTTAATATTTTGAAAAATAATATGTCAAATAAATATATAGTTTTATGTGTATAAAATATTAATAGCAATAAATTTGATACGGTGTTCGGTAATATACTGGTATCGGTATGTATCGTATTAATAGTAAAAATGGTGCGTCAGTCGGTGCGATATTAACAATTATGATTTCAATTTGTCATTGGGTAGATGATTTGTAGGGGTAATTACACTTTATCTTCTTGTTATTTAAGTCAAAATTAGATAATTTTCATGTGGTTTAAAAGTGAACACATGACTTTTTGTGGTTTGGACTTATCTGTAGAATGAATAAAAATGTTAGATTTAATGGAAATTTTAGCATACGGTATTTTTGTCATTTTATTTGTCCAAATTAGACACTAAAAGGACGATTTAGTGAAATTAAAAAAAAAAAACTTCGTAGACAAGTCTTTATTTTGGCACAATAGGGTCAAATTACTTTTTTGATGTTTTAATTTGAAGAGATAAAATGATAAAAAAAATTTTATAATATAATTTTTGTTAAATTTAATAGTTTCTATTCATTTTGCAGATAAGTTCAAATCACATAAGGGTCATGCGTTCATTTTTAAATAACAAAAGTGTTATTTGATTTTGGTTCAAATTACACTTTACTTGTATTTGTTCCTGATAGTTTTCCCACTAAGGTTTGGAGCGATCTCAGTATTAATGTCAGGTGTTTTTCCACATGCAATTTTCGGCTTCTTGACCAATAAAACTTGTTCAGGACCATTAGCATGCCTTTTTTCCCCCTCCTGCCCCCAGAGGCATCCCTAGGAACTAATTACGGTCTGAATAAAATCATTTAATTTTGATGCATGGTGGATGATTACACCAAGATGATTTCTGGTGCATGATATAAGGAAGCGAGTGAAGTTACCCATCTGAAGTTTGTTCCCCATCCATTTTAGACGGCACAAAGTAGCCCGAACTTAGTTTGGTCCCCATATCCATTTTACATGAAACAAAGTAGACTCATAGTTAGTTTGGTCCCCATTTGCATTTTACATGAAACAAACTGTACTGAACTTGCACAAAGTTCACTCTAGCTCTAACTCTAAATAGCCCAAGTATGTTGCAGTGGAGAGAGTGGCGCATAACATGAATAATGATGCGATAAACTGGTACGTCTTTCCCAACCCCTGGTACAGCTTGCTGGTGCGATGAGTTTCCCCTCTCTATGGGACACCGGTGTGGTGCCTGTCAAAGACACTCCGATGCCAAAGTTAGGCTTTAGGGAAACATAGACAGAATTACAGTATCTAAGGTGGTGTAGAATCGTACCTTCTTGGAGGTGAGAACTATTCCCTTTATAGGAGTGTTGGCCTTGATCGTGGGCACCTTCGTGGGTCAGTTAATCGTGCTCCCCACTCGTCATGCCTCCCACTTCGTGGGGGGATATCGTGCCTTGATTTTCGCCCCCATGGATCATGCTCCCGTTCATGGGGGAAACGCTCAAATCAAGGAATCGTAGGGGCTATTTACCAGGCGAGAATCTCGGGGTGCCTTCGTGCCGCCGCCCAGTGTCGCTCGAGCTCTACCGCTCTTTCTGTTAACGGACCTGACCTAGGAGGGAGGTGACCTGAACTGGATATGCGAGCCGGGCTGGTCTGGTCTGTCCAAGGATGGGCTGACCGACCGTACTTGTCATTTGCATTATCAATAAATATTACTGTGAATATTACATTCTAGAAATCCCTTTTCCATTTGATCACAAAAAACTCAACATCCATCCATTTCTTACCTAAACAGTTCTGTCTTCCTGATCAGTCTCCTTGTTTAAGTGAATTGTTAATGCGTTTATCTTGAATCCCATATCTCATCAACTGATCATCGACTGCAATTTTGATGCACCCTTGGACAGAAATAGGACATTCGTAACTTTTGTTTGTTTTCCATCAAAATATGTGGTGCCATAATTTATCATCCACCAGATGAGCTGGCCTGAGGTTGTTTGGGTCCCTAGTCTTGTAATGTTTTGCATCACTAGCACAAGGTAGGACTCTCTCTCTCTCTCTCTCTCATCACACTACCTGTCGGTCCTGTCCCATAGTACCATTGGATTTCAAATTTAATTTCTATCGTTTTCCAATCACCTAACTGGTCCCCTCAATAATTGCTATTAGCTAGTGACTTAGGTTTGGTCCGTAGCTTGTACAAATTATAGCAGCCGATTGATTATATGTTTACATTTATATATATATATAGAACTAAGATTAAAATTCGTTTGGTACTAGTTTTTTATTTAAATTTTTTTAAATTTATGAGTAAAAAGGTTAAATTTTTTTTAATTTTTTAATTTTTTTGTTTATTTTTAGTTAAAGTAAAATAAAAAAAATTAAAAAATTAAAAAAATTTAACTTTCTTACTTACAATTTTAAAAAAAATTTAACAAAAAATTATACCGAACGGCCCTAAGTAGAGTACATGCTTCTCTTGCTTAAAAGGTCAAAATCCAGAACCTTGATGCATAAAAGGCCAGTACAATGCCTCAGTCTCAAGGCATATATAGCTCATTATTCATCAACACCGACACCTACTAATAATTCTGTTCTAGAGGAGGATGAAAACAGGGTTTTTTTTCACTTGGTATCACTTTACATTCATTAAATCATGTGCAATTGAATTTTAAGTTATACGTTCTGCTTGTATCTTGAATTTATAGAGGACAACAAAATAAAGTATGATCTTATATATGAATTTATTTATTTTAATCGATTAGAAAAATGAAAAAAGTAAATGAGTAATTGTTAAAGAAGTTCATTTTTCATTTTTTTCTTCGTTCTTTTTTTTCTGGTTAGCTAATTTCTTTGTTTTTTTTTTTCCTTTTTATTTGACGAGTTCAAGATCTGAACATTGATTTAAAGTTCACTAAAATTGTCAATCCGGAGCTGGTTTAATTCTACAAATTCAGCGGTGTGGATCAAAGTTTAATTTGTGGTTGCTCATAATGATCACACCAAAGCCAGGGGGGATAATAAAACTGAAGTAGCATGTATAAATATGGATTATTTAGTAATAATTTATTGCATACAACTACCAGACTCGATGACATACAACTACAAAGACACTCACAACAAGACACCAGACTCTCTCTCTCTCTCTCTCAAGGGGGGACTCCGTGTGGAATCCGCACCTGATCTTATTCTCATCATCATAGTACGTACTAAACCTCTGCGTCGTAAAATCGTCCGTCCATCAACCTCACGATACCCTGCAACACAGAAACCAAACCAACAGTCAGAAAATCTCCTCATATCACTCGTACAAATACTGTCTTTTCACCTCCTTCTGTGGATGGTGAAATAGTGATAATTGGTAAAGAAGTGGTAGCATAAATAAAATCTTAAAGGGAGGGTTAAGGATTGAGGCAAAAGTTTGCTACTTACAAAAACGCTATACAAGTCACCTATTTTTCTTATTTTTTTTATATTTTTTATTTTCATCATTTGTGCTCTCGTTAACGTCGATACTTTTGATGGGGTTCTTATTCAGAAAAAGGAATTAGGGAAAAAAACAATCAAGCAAAATGATGTCTTACCATGTAAGTGGTGATACAAAAATCATGAAAACAAACATATCATGTATAAAAAAAAAAATACTGGATAACAAAAAGGCCACAATTTAAATCCTGCAGGATGCAAGAGTCGGAATCTACAGGCATAAAAGTGAGGTGCATACGTATACAAACATACTTACATGCATGCATGCATGACTAGTTATTATAGATATATCTATATCTAGAGAGAGAGAGAGAGAGAGAGAGGAGGGGGTGTAGAGTACTTGGAGCAGTCAGTGGATGGGCTGATCTTGTAAGGAATGCTGACACCACATTTGCTGGGGAGGCTAGTAGCGAAGCTCGGGTTGATTCCAGAGATGGAAGAATAAGCTGACTGCAAGCACCTGCAAGCTTGCTGGCGGTCAGGTGTTGTCTTAGCCGCGTTGTTCAGGGACCTGACCCCGGAGCAGCACTTTGGGGGAACTGGCCCACCTTTCTGGAGGTAGGGGATGCAAGGGGCCAGGGCTGCCGTCACCTGACCACACGATATGGCTGCTTCGGCGGCATAGGGTGCAACCACCACCATGCACAAGACCACCAAGCAAGCAAACTTAACCACTGCCATGCTAATCGAACACTTAAAACGCTTCGAAAGCTAGCACACAGGAGATTGAAACTCTCTCTCTCTCTCTCTCTCTCTCTCTCTCTCTCTCTCCTACGATTGGATACTGAGTGAGTGAATGCTAATAGGTTCTGTGGTGTGGTGTTTATATAGAGAGAGATCCGTGGGATATGTGATCGAGCAACATAGGAGAGTGAATATTTGAGAGAGTACCGTGTGGGAGAATTTGTTGGTTGGTAGTAGTTGGGGTTTGCTTAATCAATTCAATGCGTTTGTTAGTTACTTAGTCTAATAAACTATCACTTTAAAGGACAATTTTATTCTAGAAGAAACGTAATACAAAAAGATCCTCTCAAAATGATGTGATGGCTATTATAGTTTGTAATTAAGACATAATTTTTTATAGGTATTATTTTTATTAAAGTGAAAGACGAAGATTCACCCAAGCTATTCTATAAGAGGTTCTGTATAATTTTTTTATTAGTATAACTTTAGATGAGGTGACTTACCAAAGTTATGTCGTTTTACATTACAGTTTATTTTCTTATATCTAATCACAAAATGATTTATTGCTTAATGAGTTTTTAAGTCAATTTATCTTATTTTATCTTTTTTTATTTTAATCAGTGTGTCAACAGCTTAATAAATAAAAAAGGATCTCTATTCCATTACTCTATTTTAAATTAATGATAATGCTATGATGTGACTTAGATGGAGATATTGATTGAGAAATGAAAAAAAAGCCAATCACAGTTACTCGTAATTTCAAAAATAATAATGCTATAAAAAATGAGTTTTCATATATAGATAATTTATGTACACAATGATATAGCTCATTGTGATTCTGTCATACAAAACCACAGACCTATACTTGGGTTCATAAATTTCCAAAATACTATCGCAACTTCGTTATAGATGAGATTTTTGTATCAAAATTTTGTTGTGTAATTCGTTTTTACAAAAATATCGAAACACGTCGTTCTCTATAAGTTTTCAATATAACAATTATGTGTGGTTAACATTTTTCCTAAATTAAATGTTGTAAAGCTAAAGGTCTAACACCCAACCATCATTGGGTCCCGCATTCCTTCTGGAAAAGGTTTCATATCTTGGGGTAAACCACAATATAGTTTACAATGTTCTTGGTTCGTGGGTTTGTACGTGCATGTGTTTCTGATAGTCTCACGAAGTACACAAAACTCCCCCATTACTGTATACAGTTTTAACGAACACCCCTAAAATAAATTTGTGTTATAGAGCTCCTCTATAATTAAGGTAAAACTGTCGATGCTTCAAATGAAAAAGTGTTATAAAATTAAAAGAAATATAAAGTAAATAAAGATAACTCAACAAGATTTAATAAAATTAGTTTTTATGAAACTATCAAATATTTATTACATAAATTCTTTTGAAATTATTAGGGGTTGATCTTCTAGATCATTCAAGACTTATTATTTTAAGAGAAAAGATTAATACAACTATATCTCTTAATATTTATTCAAAGTTTTTGCTCTGTCTCTCTTCTCTTTTCTTCCTCTTCTCTTTTTTCTTACTCTCTTTTTTTTTGTGTGTGTTTCTCTTCTGCTTTCATTCTCTTTATATAGAGAAAGAAACTGCGTGAAAATAGTGAAAGTCGCGTGAAGATTTCAATCGGGACAGTAAAGTTGGTGTCGATTCATTTCCTTTGCCTAAAAGGTCATCCGATGAATAGTTACTAATTATTCACAATACTCTCCATTAGATGACCATCACAAAAATATGCCTCATTAAAACCTTGTTAGAAAAAATTCAATAAGAAAAAATCTTAACAAAGGAAAAAAAGTATAATATTTTTATAGCATATTGTAGGTACATTAGAACTGTCTCGTTAAAATCTTGCCAATAAAAAATCTTGTGAAAAAAAATTATTGGCGAAGAAAAATGAGTACAGTACGCGACTCCCCCTTATTTAAACTTTTGGTATGAATTTGATGGTTTGGATTGCATAACATAAAATATTCATAAGCCGACGCATGTCAATCTTGTGAACTAGTTTCTTGAATATCGCACTTATTTTAGTAGTAAGTTTTATAAATTGTCACTTGAACGTATCTACTGAACACTATATTATTACACTTCTGGAACTCATGTATATAAAAGAATTTTGATAAAATATGCTTAGTTTCGTCACCTTTGATATAACCTCCCTTAATCTATACAATCACTATTTTCATATAATATTATTGAGGTATCTTTTATCAAATATAGTCAGCAACTTTTTTGAATATATTGGATCATATAACTCAGCCAAATGCACTCTCGACTTGCTTCATAGCTATTTTGAAGCAATTGTTGTTAATATTTGCTCTGAGATATAACAATCTTGTCATTAGCAAACAAATACACTATGTGTGACAAAGTTTTATGTGGATAAGAAAGATAGCCAACATCTGCATAGTCAACTAATTCTGGTAATGACTTCTTTGCATAGAATAAACTCATATTTGTTGTTCTTCGAAGATAACACAATATATGTTTTACTCTATTCCATTGTCTTGGAATTGGTGCAAAACTACACCTTGTTAGTGAGTTGACGGAAAAATGCAATATAAAGTCCTGTGCATTTTGCAAACTACATAAGAACCGCAATAACACTATGATATGGTACTTTAGGATCATAAATTTCTTTACCATCTTCTTAAGAATAGAAACGACATTTCTGTATATCAAGTGATCGGACGATCATTGAAGAATTCCATAGATGAGCTTTATCAATATAAAATATTTTATGTATATATCAACTGATGAATAAAATTTTTTTTTTGATTAATGCTCAATCTGCGAGATAAGATAATAATTTGTTTTACTAAGGTATTTAATTTCAAAATTATTCTTTAAATAACTAGTAACTTTTGTAATCTTTTCAGGAGTATAATATTCAAAAGTATAAACATATATTGCAATAATAATAAATTCAAATTTTGTTAAAAATGCATGAACAAATTGTATTTTTTACGTATCATTCTTTCAATAAATATTTATTAGGATAATCATACCATCTGCATCCAGATTGGTTTAATCCATACAAATATCTTGGAAGCATGATAAAATATAACTTTCAAGATTTTAAAATATCTGCTTCAAACATTTTTTAAATTCTTTGACAATTTTTATATGTATATCATTACCTAATCCACCATATGAATAGGCTCTCATACATTCATTATGTGCATATCCAGTTTTTCTGTGACTAACAAATTAATCAATAATATGAATATATAATTACATTCTTATAGGATAGAATTTCTCATTGTAGTCAATACCAAGTCTATGAGAGAAATCTTCTGGTACGAGTCATGCTTTATATCGCACTATTCCATTTTCTCACTGCGCAAATATTCATTTGTATCAAAATAGTTTTACATTTTCCGGTGAGTGAACTACTAATCCGAATACGTTACATCTTCTAGTGTTTAGATTACAAGTTCGATATATGCGAATGTTTGACTACAGGTATGATATTTTCATCTTCTTGTGTTCGGACTATAATTTTGAATACTGGACATTATGCTAATGAATTTAATTCTAACTCGGTAATTTCTTTTCATTTTGATCAATCATATCAATATCGACATGTGTTGACTGTTTGTGGTTCAGTCTTTTTGTTATTTTTGATAATTGCAAGAGCCACTTTAAATAAAAATATGTTGTCAACAATAATATCATTTCTATTCTATTGTGTTCCTGTATTCACATTATTTTCATTGAGATCTCATTATTTTTAACTACCATTTTCTATGCAGGGGATATCTCTTCGAGAGGTTCTTTTTCTAGAAATTCTTTTACATGAGCTTTTTTTTTAGAACGACATTATGATTTACTATCTCTTTCATAGATTTCTCTTCAAGAGTTTTTTTTTAGAAAATTTATACGATCGATATTCTTCTTCTAGAAGTTCATGTTCTTTTTCAGAAAGTTTAGATACTATGGTTTTTTCAAGAATACTAATTTGTTCATTTTTGTGTGCTTTTCTCTTTCTAAGACTTGACTTTTGCACTGACAGGTCTCACATTTCAGGCATGATTTAAAATCAAGTGTTGCTATATTAACATATTATCCTACAAGGACATCAATATGTGATGTAGTATTAGCAACTAATATGTAATGTTATTGCATTCTTTGTGTCAGTAAATGTATCAAGTAATTGATTTGCAATCGTCTGTAAGAAAATAATTTTGTGAACTTCTTATTTACATTTGACTTATTTGAGTATAAAGATGAGATAGTTTCACAATATTTTAATGTACTATGAATATATTGCTAGTATTATCCAATTGTATTAAATAAATGAGGACAATCTGAATATTATGTCTGTAATTAAAAAATTTGGACAAATAGTTGAACAAATGTAACATCATAAGTTTAACAGTAAACAAATATAAGACCATTGTACATATGCACAAATAAAAATGATTCATATCGTATTACTTTTCTCGTGAACAAGTAGCATACGAATAATTATTGGCATAAAAAATGTTCTGGTTCTTTAGCGGATTGTTAATGTGAGTTTTTAATTATTCAACGGATCATTGTTGATCTGGATAACCAAGACGATAGTGCCGAAGTATAAATTTTTTTTTTTAGATCAAAACACTTCAGGTGTATAACTTCATGTGTTTTATTGCAAGTGATCCAATAATATAAAAATCGTTTGGGTTAAAAACACAGCTGGTGTATCACTTCAAGTGATTCCATAACTTGTATAGTCGTATAATGTATAACCCAGAAGAAAAGCAGTAAATTTATCAGTTATATGCTTCTGGCATGAAAAATAGAAATAATGTAAAGATATTTTTTCACTACATTTATTTTTTATATTATTTTTCATTATATGTTTTTGGTATGCAAATAATAGAAATAATATAAAAATATCTGTGAAACTTGAGCAAATTTGTTGTAACTCCAATAGAATAGAAGACATTATCAATATAGAGTTTTATTCTTCTTGCCAACTTATATTAACTCTTTCGAAAACTAACTCTTCCAGAGCCGTCAATCAATTTTGTAATGTCTATATTGTTTTAATATTAATTTAAGCTAATGTTAAGTTTATGAAATATGTTTTTCTTTCAAATAATTGTGTGCATTCTAATACCGTTTACAAGACATATCTCTTCCACATTCATTTTTGAGATAATTAAGGCATTGGTATGATCTATGTCTACACATGTAAAATATATATGAAGTTTCATTCTTACTAAAAGAATAATTCAAAAAAATTTAAAATAACGTATGGATCTATACATCATCAATTAAATAATTAAATTTATAAAAATTATTTCTACTGTAAATAATAATTAATCGTACTATAGGTATGTGACCAATGAAATATCTTCATCATTCTTGCGATGTTTATTCAGCAAACATTTTTCTATTTTATTTTTCTCTTACATTATTTTACTTCTGCTGGTATCTTGTAGTATTTTCAATTTACACACTGTATCCTTCAAGGTAATCCCACAATTTCAAAAATTATTTATATCATGTCATATCTTTAATCAGATCCATAATAATCAAATTGCATTCGTTTTAGAAAGATGATATAACACTAATAAAAACGTAAGAAGAAAATGGAGACAAAAGAAAATAACGTGGGACTCATAAAAATTATTTATTTATACTTATCTTTTATTATATTTACAGGATGTGCCATTGGAATATAATATAGTATTTTAAAATATTTTTTTGAATTAACACTTTTAATGTTACTATTGCTGGAGTACGTTCGAGGCATAAAATGTACATATATTTTTTTTATCATATCTTCATTAGGAAGATTTTCTCTACATCATTTTTATTGTGGGCTGATTTGAATAATAAAAATCGTATTCATCAGCACTTATAAATAAATAAATCATTCTCAGTGACTGTCAGGACTCTTAGATGGGTCCCACATAAGTCAACCTTACACCTAACTGTCAAACATAACAAACAAAAAGAATGTTGATTATGTTAGGAATTACTGCAGCAAAGAACATGTAGATTTGGGGTAGGGGAGTGATTAAATAGAATATGCCACAGTGCAACAGAACTCCCTAAACTTGCACTTGAATTTATTGTCTGGATGCTATTTTGCCATGCCACTGGATAAAACCATATATGATATATCCACACACTTGCAAACTGTAAATTATGAATGTTCTTCTGTGCAGGTGGGAAACTTCAGTACCAGATTTTCCTTGCAGTCATTTATCAAAAGGGTAGACAAACTGACAGACGACCAGAAAACTGCCCTAGACAGACTGGGATTTGGCAATTTGCTTCAAATCCCTTACCAAATGTTGTGCAAAAATCTTCTAGCTGAACTGACGGAAAGATGGAGTTGTGAGAAGCATGCTTTTCTACTTCTCCCTGGGGAGATGTCAATAACTCTGATGGATGTTGCATTGATTCTTGGTCTACGTGTAACAGGTGATCCTGTAATCCTAAGGGAAGATGAACCTTTTTCAGATTTAGAAAGAGAATATAGTGCTGCTATTTGGAATAGAAAGATCACTATAGCATCAATTGAGGAGAGACTTGACTCTATTGGTGGGATAGTTAATGAGGATTTTATTAGGTCATTTTTGCTATTTATACTTGGGACATTACTCTTCCCCAATGCAAATGGAAAATTAGATTCCCGTTATCTTTCTCTTCTCCAAAGGTTGGATAAGGTTTGTAATTTTGCATGGGGTGCAGCTGTTCTTGAGGATCTAACTAACTGGTTATGCAAAAGAAAGGAGATGAATATACAGTATGTGGGAGGTTGTCGTTTTCTCCTCCAGGTAAGTTTCTACATCTTGTGTGAAACTTTCTCTTAGTGCCTTTTTCTTTTAATGTTTAATTATTACGTACATGAACCATGCAGCATTTTTCTCAATACTTTGGATCACATCCTTAATCCTCAGGTTTACTACATAACATTGATAATCTCTAGGGTCTTGCTTTATTTGTCCTTACTCCACGAGTTTTTTTTATCATAAAACTGCATCTCCCATTGCCTAATTCTACATCATGTCAACATCAATTTTTATCCACATCTTCTCTGCCTGGGTTTTTCACTATAGAAGCTTAAGAAAAGAGTGATTAAGTGGTATAATAGTTTACTATGGGAGTGTAATGTTATATTGAAACATGAGGTAGGCTAGCGAAATGGTGGTGGCAACCCCCACCCGGCCTGCCGTCATGGTTTTGCCTCCCCGTCCCTCTTCCCGTCCCCCAAGGCTTTGGCTCTCCTATGTACCCAAAAAAACAAAAAAAAACAATTGATGAACTTGTGCTAGATGACAATGAATGTCCAATTATTTGTTCCTAATTTTAATATGCTAACCCACTTTACTTTACTCTGAACAGATATGGTCCTATGAGCATATTGATATTGCTCGGCCTATTTTGGTAGATTGCCCCATGAAGTTCCCTCGTGCGTGCCGATGGGGAACTAGTAGGTCTCACCATAGAAAGTGGTTCACTTCCAAGTTTAAGGAGCTTGAAAAGAATCAGGTATTTGAGATCACTTCCTTTGTATTTCTTGTTTTTATTGAAGTTCTCTCCTATAATTTCTTTTGCTTTTGGGCCTTTGAAAGCCCTACCTTTGGCCTGTCAGTCTGCACTGCATAAATCTCTAGTGATTGAGGCAACAAAAAATGTATGGGTTTATGATACCTTCTAAGTAACAGCTAATTGTGGTATTCATCGTGTTTGAACTTATAAAAATCATTCAATGTAGAACTAAGTGATGCATCATTAAGTTGGGGTAGCTATTAGTTTTCTTTCAGCCATTTAGTTGCATACTATTCTATCCATTCAGATAATGTGGAAGCTTCAATTGACTTCTGAGGAGTCAAAAATGGATACACTTAAAGAGCTATTAGAGGCACAAAGTGGTGGCAAAGAGCTTCCCAACTTGAGATATAATGTCATTGTTGACAAGGTAAATTCTTTTTTCATGTATGGCAGTAGAATTATAGTCTTTAAGTCATGTTTCTGTTGTTAATTCGTGTTTTTCCATTTAAAAATTCTGTTACTAAGTAATTTATTTTTCTCATCAGGTGGATAATGCGAGGACAAGACTGCAAATTATGGATCAATGGATTGCTGAACTGCAAAATGAGTCAGAGATGGAACTAGAAAATGAATCAGAGATGGATATAATCAGAGAAGTACATGGGGCACAAGAAGATTGTTCCAAGCAATTGAGAACAGCGCAAAATGTGCCAGTGGTGCTAACAGACGAGGATATTTTATCTACTTCTTATGATGTGTCAGAGGTACGAAGAGAGCACATGGAGCAGCCATGGGCGTCACAAGACTCTTCTGCAATTATCATCATTAGCGACGTGAGTTTAGTTGAATCTTGCTTTCCTTCCCATATTTGTATTCCACATTTTTACATTAATGTAGAGACAGGATTGAAACTACAGGACGATGATGAGGATAACTTGGAAACAAATGGTCACATTTTAGAAGAGCAGAATATGAAATTGAAGATGGAGATTGATGACATAAGGAAAGAGAATAAACTCCTAAAGGATCAGCTCTTGTCAAGAGCAACATTTGAAGAGCAAAATGTAAAATTGAGAAAGGAAGTGGAGAACTTGAGACAAGAAAATGAACTTTTAGTTTTCTCTGCGGACAGTCTTGTGGCTCGATTGGAAAGACTCATTTTTGACGAAAATCTTAATGGAACAGAACAGAGCTCAGCTTCCTAGCAAATGGTAAGGGACACAAATAACTGGTCAATGCACTGTCCAAAACTTATACCTCAAAATCTGTTAGAAGAGCAGAATGCTTTCAATTTCTGATAACACTATGAAAATCAATTTTTTTTTTTTTGGCAGGAGATTTTTTGCTTAGTCCATGATCTTCCTGTTTACCCGGTCAAATTAACATTTGGAGGATTCTGATTCGTCTTCACGCTTTGTTGATAGTTGCAGGATCTTGCCAGTACTGAATGATACCAATTTGGAACCTCAATTATGATTAGGCATAGGGTGTAGTGTTAGAGATAAGATTATTATGCTTTTTGCATACAAGATCATGTAAATATGGCAAATCACTGGAGGCAAGGATGCTTCTGTGGATACAAAAGCCAACGACACTGCAAATTGAAGGCAGCTGCACTTGTAAATAAAATATATCTGCTATCATTGTGCTCTTCTTTGCGGCTCATTCTCTGATTTCTTTGTGCTTCTCTGATGCGATTCATGTGGGGCTGACATGACTCAAGTCTGGAACGGTGTCTTGACCGATAATTGTGTTGCAAATATGAAAAGACTAGGTGCTTTAACGGTACAATCTCAAAAATTATGTTGTTTTACAATCATTCTATTGATTATTGGTAGGCTGGTGGAATATTGTTGCTGATGTTTGGAAGTGGTATGAGATGGCGCTAACAACTTTGGATTGTTTAAGGAGCTCAGTTTCTTATTTCTGTGAACTGGACATGCACTTGGAATTTTACCCCATGGATGTTTGGATGGCATCAGCTGGTTCCAATGCATGGCAAGGTTGGTCTTGTAGATATCATCAGGGCTTATGGCAGTCTTTTGGCTTAGCCTCTTCTGTTTTAATTTCTCGACCTTTACTCTAGACGATCAATGCAGAAGACAATGGCACTCTTTAAAAGAATCTGCATTTTGCTGCATTTCCTGTAAAATATCAAGGTGGTGGAGACTTGTCGGGTAACCTGTTTCAATCATAGTTGTATATTTTGCACTGTGCTGTCTGTACTGGCCGGTATGCTTTGCACCGGTTATAAAAAGATGTAAAGAAAGGTAGGTTTTATGTTGGCTAAAATACCGGATAATACCGATAAATACTGGTCCATGTCGGTTGTACTGGACAATATCAGTCTGTATCGGGTTGTATTGGTATACACTGAACTTTGTGTAATTTTTTTAAAAATAATTTGTTTTCATTATAAATGACTATTATTTTAATAAATAGTAAATACTAGACAAGTAATATGTTTTTTTAAATATTTTTAAATACCTACTTGAGTTAGATTACATGTTTATATTGTGTAAAAATAATTTAGTGTTAAATAATACTTTACATGAACAATGTTAACATTTTGAAAGATAATATATCGTAAATAAATATATAGTTTTATATGTATAAAATATTAATAGCGATAAATTTGATACGGTGTTTAATAATATACCGGTGCCTGTACGTATTGTACCAATAACAAAAACGGTGCGCCAGCCGTGCGATATTAACAACTATGGTTTCAATTTGTCATTGGGTAGATGATTTGTAGGAGTAATTACACTTTATTCTCTTGTAATTTTATGGTTTGGACTTATTTGTAGAATGGATAAAAATCTTAGATTTAATTACTTGGCACAAAAGGGTCAAATTACTTTTTTGATATTCTAATTTAAAGAGATAAAATGATAAAAATTCTCCTATAATATAATTATTGTTAAATTTAACAGTTTTTATTCATTCTACAGATAAATTCAAATCACCTGAGGATCATGCGTTCACTCTTAAACAAGAAGAGTGTTATTTGATTTTATTTCAAATTACAATGGGCAAAATGTACTTACCCTGTATTTGTATTTGTTCCTGATAGTTTTCCCACTAAGGTTTGGAGCGATCTCAGTATTAATGTCAGTTGTTTTTCCATATGCAATTTTCGGCTTCTTGACCAATAAAACTTGTCTAGGACCATTAGCGTGCCTTTTTTGTCCCCTCCTACCTCCAAAGGCATCCCTAGGAACTAATTACGGTCTAAATAAAATCATTTAATTTTGATGCATGGTAGATGATTACACCAAGATGATTTCTGGTGCATGATATAATGAAGCGAGTGAAGTTACCCATATGAAGTTTTGATAATGCAGTAAGTCTGTCTCTAGGTCAGTAACAATTAGCTCCTTTGATCTGAGAAGGAAAATGGGTGAAGGACACCGGTGTGATGCCAGCCAAAGACACTCCGATACTAAAGTTAAGTTTTTGAATGTATTTTAACAGAGTTTTTGCTAGAATTTTTGTTTTGCGTACCTTGTTGGAAAAGATGATTTTTCCTTTTATATTAGCAAGCACCCTGGTAGTCCTAGAGGGGCGTTGCATGCATGGAGAGGGTAGGAGACGGCTGTCTCTCCACGTGGCAGCGTGGCATTGGAGATCCTGACTGGTGGCAGGGTAGTAGGAGGAGTGATTGTCTAACCTCAAACGTGGCACTCCCTTAGGCGTGTGTCAGAGTGAGTGAGGTGACTGCCTCCTCCTACACGCGAAGTCTTGGAGTTGGGAGCATGCTATCATGATTGGGTTGTCAATGATGACTTTCACTGGCGTGGCTGGTAGGACGAATGATCAGCACCATCTCACAAGGCCTGCTCTGGCGTGGTCCACTCGGTCGTGCTCAGCCATGGGCTGGTTGGTCATGACTTCCCTGGTCAGGCCCTGGTCAACTGGACCTCTTAGGGTCGATCCTCCTTTCGTGGTGTTTTTCCTTCTTTCGATCTCATCTGCATCCTTCGAGATATCAACATGTTTGGTGCTGAAGCCTCAACCACTGTAATGGGCAATACGCCATCAACTGAATCTGACAGCCAGTGTGTGCTTTCTCCTGGTAGAGCCCTTAAGGGCGTTTCTGGTCGATTCTCATCAGTAGCTCCTCATTTCTTTGAGTACCCCGAGCGTGGGGTGATCAGGAAAATTCATGGTCAGTTCCCATCAGTAACCCTTCATTCCTCTGAGTACCTCAAGCGTGAGGTGTGATCAGGGAAATTCATGGCCAGTCTCCATCAAGTTTGTTCCCCATCCATTTTAGACGGCACAAAGTATCCCGAGCTTAGTTTGGTCCCCATATCCATTTTACATGAAACAAAGTATACTCAACTTAGTTTGGTCCCAATATGCATTTTACGTGAAACCAACTGTACTGAACTTGCACAAAGTTCACTTTAGCTCTAGCACTAAATAGCCCAAGTATGTTGCAGTGGAGAGAGTGGGGCATAACATGAATATTACTGTGAGGATTACATTCTAGAAATCCCTTTTCCAATTGATCAGAAAAAACTCAACATCCATGCATTTCTTACCTAAACAGTGCTGTCTTCCCGATCAGTCTCCTTGTTTAAGTGAATTGTTAATGTGTTTATCTTGAATCCCATATCTCATCAACTGATCATCGACTGCAATTTTGATGCGCCCTTGGACAGAAATAGGACATACGTAACTTTTGTTTTGTTTTCCAGCAAAATATGTGGTGCTATGATACATTCCAAAATCTAAATATTTATTTGGAAGAATTTATCATCCACCAGATGAGCTCGCCCGAGGTTGTTTTGGGCCCCAGTCTTGTAATGTTTGCATCGCTAGCACAAGGTAGGACTGACTCTCTCTTTCTCTCTCTCTCTCTCGTCACTCTACCTGTCGGTCCTGTCCCATAGTACTATTGGATTTCAAATTTAATTTCTATCGTTTTCCAATCACCTAACTGGTCCCCTCAATAATTGCTATCAGCTAGTGACTTAGGTTTGGTCCGTAGCTTGAACATATTATAGCGGCTGATTGATTATATGTTTACATATATGTCTAGAACTAAGATTAAGTAGAGTAGATGCTTCTGTTGCTTAAAAGGCCTTTATGCATAGAAGGCCGGTACAATGCCTCAGCCTCAAGGCATACATAGCTCATTATTCATCAACACCGACACCTATTAATAATTGTGTTCTAGAGGAGGATGAAAACAGGATTTTTTTTTTCACTTAGCATCACTTTACATTCATTAAATAATGTGCAATTGAATTTTAAGTTATACGTTCTGATTGTATCTTGAATTTATAGGGGAAAACAAAATAAAGTATGATCTTATATATGAATTTATTTATTTTAATTGGTTAGAAAAATGAGGAAAGTAAATAAATAATTGTTAAAGAAGTTCATATTTCTTTTTTTCTTCATTCCCTTTTTTTTTTTTTTGGTTTAGCTAATTTCTTTGTTTTTTCCCCTTTTTATTTGACGAGTTCAAGATCTGAACATTGAGTAAAAGTTTACTAAAATTGTCAATCCGGAGCTGGTTTAATTCTACAAATTCAGCGGTGTGGATCAAAGTTTAATTTGTGGTTGCTCATAATGATCACACCAAAGCCAGGGGGGATAATAAAACTGAAGTAGCATGTATAAATATGGATTATTTAGTAATAATTTATTGCATACAACTACCAGACTCGATGACATACAACTACAAAGACACTCACAACAAGACACCAGACACTCTCTCTCTCTCAAGTGGGGACTCCGTGTGGAATCCGCACCTGATCTTATTCTTAGTAAACCTCTGCGTCGTTAAATCGTCCGTCCATCAACCTCACTGTACCCTGCAACACAGAAACCAAACCAACAGTCAGAAAATCTCCTCATATCACTCGTACAAATAAAATCTTAAATGGAGGGTTAGTGATAATTGATAAAGAAGTGGTAGCATAAATAAAATCTTAAATGGAGGGTTAAGGATTGAGGCAAAAGTTTGCTACTTACAAAAACGCTATACAAGTCACCTATTTTTCTTGTTTTTTTTTTATTTTTTATTTTCATCATTTGTGCTCTCGTTAACGTCGATACTTTTGACGGGTTCTTATTCGGAAAAAGGAATTAGGGGAAAAAACAATCAACAGAAATGATGTCTTGTATATAAAAAAATATATCATGTATATAAAAAAAAAATACTTGATAACAAAAAGGCCACAATTTAAATCCTGCAGGATGCAAGAGTCGGAATCTACAGGCATAAAAGTGGGGTGCATACGTATACATACATACTTACATGCATGCATGACTAGTTATTATAGATATATCTATATCTAGAGAGAGAGAGAGAGAGGGTGTAGAGTACTTGGAGCAGTCAGTGGAGGGGCTGATCTTGTAAGGAACGCTGACACCACATTTGCCCGGGAGGCTAGTAGCGAAGACCGGTTTGATTCCAGGGACGGAAGTAGAAGCTGACTGCAAGCACCTGCAAGCTTGCTGGCGGTCAGGCGTTGTCTTAGCCGCGTTGTTCAGGGACTTGACCCCGGAGCAGCAGCTTGGGGGAACTGCTCCACCGTTCTTGAGGTAGTTGATGCAAGAGGCCAGGGACCCCTGCACCTGATTACACGATATGGCTGCTTCGGCGGCATAGGGTGCAACCACCACCATGCACAAGACCACCAAGCAAGCAAACTTAACCACTGCCATGCTAATTGAACACTTAAAACGCTTCGAAAGCTAGCACACAGGAGATTGAAACTCTCTCTCTCTCTCTCTCTCTCTCTCTCTCTCTCCTACTATTGGATACTGAGTGAGTGCATGGTAATCGGTTCTGTGGTGTGGTGTTTATATAGAGAGAGATCCGTGGGATATGTGATCGAGTAACATAGGAGAGTAAATATTTGAGAGAGAACCGTGTGGGAGGGTTTGCTGGTTGGTAGTAGTTGGGGTTTGCTTAATCAATTCAATGCGTTTGTTAGTTGCTTAGTCTAATAAACTATCACTTTAAAGGACAATTTTATTCTAGAAGAAACGTAATACAAAAGATCCTCTCAAAATGATGTGATGGCTATTACAGTTTTATAATTAAGACACATAATTTTTTATAAGTATTATTTTTATTAAAGTGAAAGACGAAGATTCACCCATGCTATTCTATAAGAGGTCCTGCATAATTTTTTTAGTAGTATAACTTTAGATGAGGTGACTTACCAAAGTTATGTCGTTTATATTACAGTTTATTTTCTTATATCTAACTACAAAATGATTTATTGTTTAATGAGTTTTTAAGTCAATTTATCATATATTGTAATCAATATGTCTACAGCTCAATAAATAAAAAGGGATCTCTATTCCATTACTCTGTTTTAAATTAATGGTAATGCTATGATGTGACTTAGATGGAGATATTGATTGAGAAATGAAAAAAAAAGCCAATCACAATTACTCGTAATTTCAAAAATAATAACGCTATAAAAAATGAGTTTTCATATGTAGATAATTTATGTCCACAATGATATAGCTCATTGTGATTCTGTCATACAAAACCAAAGACCTATACTTGGGCTCATAAATTTCCAAAATACTATCGCAACTTCATTATAGATGAGATTTTTGTATCAAAATTTTGTTGTGTAATTCGTTTTTACAAAAGTACCGAAACCACGTCATTCTCTGCAAGTTTTCAATATAACAATTATGTGTGGTTAACATTTTTCCTAAATTAAATGTTGTAAAGCTAAAGGTCTAACACCCAACCATCATTGGGTCTCGCATTCCTTCTGGAGAAGGTTTCATATCTAGGGGTAAACCACAATATAGTTTACAATGTTCTTGGTACGTGGGTTTGTACGTGCATGTGTTTCTGATTGTCTTACGAAGTACAAAAACTCCCCCATTACTGTATACAGTTTTTACGAACACCCCTAAAATAATTTTGTGTTATAGAGCTCTTCTATGATTAAGGTAAAACTGTTATGCTTCAAATGAAAAAGTGTTATAAAACTAAAAAAATATAAAGTAGATAAAGATAACTCAACAAGATTTAATAAAATTAGTTTTTATGAAACTATCAAATATTTATTAGATTAATTCTTTTGAAATTATTAGGAGTTGATCTTCTAGATCATCCAAAACTTATTATTTTAAGAGAAAAGATTAATACAACTACATCTCTCAATATTTATTCAGAGTTTTTGCTCTGTCTCTCTTCTCTTTTCTTCCTCTCCTCTTTTTTCTTACTTTCTTATTTTTCTGTGTGTGTTTCTCTTCTGCTCTCGTTCTCTTTATATAGAGAAAAAAACCACATGAAAATAGTGAAAGTCGTGTGAAGATTTCAATCGGCACAGTAAAGTCGGTGTTGATTCCTTTTCTTTGCCTAAAAGGTCATCCAATGAATAGTTATTAATTATTCACAATACTCTCCATTGGATGACCATCATGAAAATATGCCTCATTAAAACCTTGTTAGGAAAAATTCAATAAGAAAAAATTTTAGCGAAGGAAAAAAAGTATAATATTTTTACAGCATATTGTGAGTGCATTAGAACTGTCTCGTTAAAATCTTGCCAATAAAAAATCTTGTGAAAAAAAATTATTGGCAAAGGGAAATGAGTACAGTACGCAACTCCCCCTTATTTAAACTTCTAGTATGAATTTAATGGTTTGGATTGCATAACATAAAATATTCATAAGGCGACGCATGTCAATCTTGTGAACTAGTTTCTTGAACATCGCACTTATTTTAGTAGATGAGTTCTATAAATTGTCACTTAAACGTATCTGCTGAACACTATATTATTACACTTCTGGAACTCATATATATAAAAGAATTTTGATAAAATATGCTTAGTTTCGTCACCTTTGATATAACCTCCCTTAATCTATACAATCATTATCTTCATATAATACTGTAGGTGGGATTTTTCGGGAAGGCTGGGCCGAGCTCTCAAGCCCAAAGTGGATGAGTCCAAACTTCTCCCTGCAAGACGAATCGGTTAGAATGGGTCGACCCTAGGTGGGTCGATCTCACTCCGAAGGTTAAGTCAGCAAACTTAATCGAGAAGTATGAATGGAAGTTATGTAAGTCAGGGGTTCATTCTCCATACCTGGCTCTCGATTCCTCGGGGCTTTATAGAGTCCTTCGGGGAGTGTCTTTTTTCTCGGCCTATCAGCAGGCTCTCATGGTCTGCTGGTTAGGCATCATCATTGACGCCGCCTGGCTACCTGCAGCGTCTGGCGCGCCGTCGTGGGGGATTCCGGCTGACCGGACGTACACGTCGACGTTTGTGTGGGCGACCGCTCGTGCATTAAATGCAAGTCAACTCCGCATTTAATGCTCTAAGACCGCCAGCGGTTTGCGCAAACCGTTGGCTGTCTGGGCCACGCTGGGAGGAGGTCGGCAGTTTGGGCTGGCCTTTCCTCATAACTGGTTTGGGCCCCAGGCAGCCCCAACTTTTAATTCGAACAGATTGGGCCTCACCCATTGGGTTGGGCCGGGGGTTATTTTCCCACAATTGCCCCCCAGCCATTGCGTCGATTCAGCTTCTGAAACGGCCAAGGGTTGTAACGGTCACCCGACCGCACAAACGGCGGGGATTTAAAAAAAATCTATTGATGAGGCGTTATCGAATCGACGGCCGACGTGACGCTTCGGCAGAGCGTCATGATTAACGCCGTTTTCCCGCGTATGAACCGACGGCTCTGGCGTGTATAAAAGAATGACGCCCTAATTGGTTTTGGGAAAACACTTACTCTTTTTCTACTTCCCTGCCTCTTGAATCACGAGTGCGTCGGCTGTTTCGGCACCCAACACTGTAAGTGTCCTTCGAGCCCGCAACTCTTTCGCTCTTCACTGTACTTTCTGTGTGTTGACGATTGCCCCCCGATGGCATCCCGTCTTCGTAAAATGTTAGATGGTCCATCGGCCCTTGCTTCGTTCAGGGCCAGGTTCGAAATCCCAGACGAGATCGGCTTAGAGCTGGTCGACCCTGATGACTTCCGTATGGGCGAGACCGAAAAGGGAGTGCCATTCCCGGTCATCGCCATCGTCGAAGGGGGGCTCAGGTTTCCCCTCCACCCTCTTCTTCATAAGTTCATAGTAAAAAGTAATGTGTCACCTTCCCAGTTAGCGTCAAATGTGTATAGGATCTTCTTTGGTATGCTTGAAATAAATCAGCGACTGGGGGTAAACCTGAGCCTTGCCGAACTGGACTACTGTTACACCCTTTGCAAAGTCGGAGGTAGTTACAAGGTTTACCTCCGGGTAGTAAATAAGTCCTTAGAGTTAGTGAAGTGTCTACCTTCCTCAGGGAAGGGCGTTGATGATGTAAGGGTTTGGGTAACTGGTCCATGGGAGTTCGGCAGTGTTCCCGAGAAGGATAGACCGGCGATTCGGTGCCCTAGGAAGCCCGTTGAACTAGGTTTGATGCCGATCTTCTCAGACTGTGTATCAGTTTAAGTTTCAATCCGCATCCATACTAACTCTCGAACTTTTTTGCAGACACAAGGAAGCGGTCAAAAGCTCGCGATTGGTTGGTTAACTCTAACGACCTCAACAAGGTCTTGAACTACGTTGGTGAAGGTCGGCTACGGTACATAGCTCGGGCAGCACATATCTTGCTCTCCTATCCACTGCGATACTCGACTTTTACTGCCGAGACTGGAGTCCCCTCGAGTGTACTAGCAAGATTGGCGGACGAAGGTGCCGAAGGGGACTTTGAGGAAATCCCTACTGGCATAGCGATCAAGAGGGCGCGCATCCCTACAAGCGTGACAGTCGCGGTTGCTCCACCGTCTGCATCGCCTGGCGAAGAACGGCAAGAAGAGCGAACCAAATCACACAGTTCGGCATCCACTTCGTCACCATACACCGTACCCGACCGCCGAGTTGTGATTCCCACCCGAACGAGTGATTCGAGCCCATCACCCAACGAGATGGACGGCATGAGTCTGAAGGAAAGAATGTTTGCTCTGGCGGGACAGCCGCTGAGGTCGGCTACTCCCACTCCAGCCGAAACTCCAACAGCCGAGCCGGTGGCAGCACCCGTGGAGGAGGCCACAACCGTACAACAGAGGCCAGAGACACGGCAACAAAGAAAGAGAAGGCCCGATGTCACTCCAACTCATGCGCCCAAGAAGCAGAAAGGCAAAGCCACGGTGGACGAGGTCGGCGAGACAGTGACCATTACTCCGGACATTTTGGGCCGTCCAATGACGACAGCAGATTCCATGATCGATCAGCCCGAGGTCGCTTTTGGTGTTTTGAAAAGCATCCTTCAGAAAAAGGACGTGGCGAAGCTGGGCGAAGCAAGCGACTCGGCCGTCTTCATGGGCGCTTTCCATGATTCCGTACTGGTAAGACAGCTATGACTTTCGGTGACTACAGTCCTCTTAGGCACTTGACCTAACAACAACCTTCTTCAATTTGTGTAGGGCTGCCTAAATTCCTTGGAGGCGATGACACGCTTCCAAAAGCTTGCCGAGGTTCACCAGCAACTCATTGAAGAGCACGGCCGTCTGAAGCTTGAATGGATTGAAGCAAATAAGGAGCGGATTACCTTCAAGAAACAAGCCGAGCAGGCTTCCGCCGAGCTTTTGCTGACGAAGGCCGACTTCGAGAAGAGGGATAAGGATCTCGCCGACCTTGAGAAAAAGTTTGACGTGCAGTCCGTGGATCTGCACAAGGCCAACGAGGAGGTGGAGACCCTTAAGGCAGAAGTGGCCAAGCTGAAGGTGGAGGAGGAGGTCATATTGAAACAGGGTGAAGAGAGGGGAGCCAAGAATTTGGCTCAAGAGATGATGGACCTCAGTCGCACCATTTTCCGATAGGGTTGGAATGGTGCCCTTATCGTGGCGGAGTTGGATAAGGCCTCCGATGTGTGGGGTCTTTGCCCGGACTACTTCGATACTACCGAGGATGGCGTCGTCTGTCCGAAGAAAGTCCTGGCCAATGCCCAATATGCACGGGAGCTTAAGTTAAAAGACGCGGCCGAAGCTGCTGCTGCCGAGAAGGAGAGAGTTGAAGGCTTGAAGATCACAGCTGTGCCCCCGGAGGATGTGGTAGAAGTCTCGCCGGGGGTGTCTGCAGAGTCGGGGGAGAAGTCGGCATAGCTTTTCTTTCTCTTTCTCCATTTTTGTAACCGTCAGTACTTTGTTAATGAGAAAAACTCGTCTGTTTGTTTATTACTGGATCTCCTTTATTTGATTTTGTTGTTTAGACTTAATTTTTCTTTCTTCAGCTTTTCTTGGCCGGTCTGTGCAATTTGGGCAGAATTGACACTTGACTTTAGTTTTTACACTTGGTTTTTTCTTTGGCCTTCTTTGGCCAACCTGCCCAATTTGGACAGGACCAAGTTTTTACACTTGGTTTTTGCTTTGGCCTTCTTTGGCCGACCTACCCAACTTGGACAGGACCAAGTTTTTACACTTGGTTTTTGCTTTGGCCTTCTTTGGCCGACCTGCCCAACTTGGACAGGACCAAGTTTTTACACTTGGTTTTTGCTTTGGCCTTCTTTGGCCGACCTGCCCAACTTGGACAGGACCAAGTTTTTACACTTGGTTTTTGCTTTGGTCAGAATGGTCCGAGTAGGGTCATTTGAACAATCTTCATTTTCATTGATTCTTCAGCTGAGCTTTATACATTTCGGGGACTGTTACAGTGTTTGGGGTTTCTTATTACTGGTAGAACTTCCTCAAGTTGGTCGCATTCCAAGGTCGTGGCAACGGTCGCCCTTCTTCAACGGTCTCAAGTCTGTACGCGCCGATGCCGACCTGGGATGTGACCCTGTAGGGGCCTTCCCAATTAGGGCCGAGCTTCCCATCTGCCGCCTTCTTGGTTGCCCCCAATACTTTTCGTAAAACCAGATCTCCTGAAGCAAAGTTTCTTTGGCGGACCCGCTTGTTGTAAGAGCGTTTAAGCTGTCGCTGATACTCTGTGAGCTTGATCAAAGCGGTTTCCCTTCTTTCTTCAACAAGATCCAGATCTCTCGTAACCGTTTGGTCATTGACACCGGTGTCGAAAGCTGCCGACCTGATAGTTGGTAGTCCGATCTCCAGGGGGATGACTGCCTCCACCCCGTATGCCAAGGAGAACGGTGTTTCTCCTGTGGACCTCCTTGGGGTTGTTCGGTAAGACCACAAGACATTGGGTAGCTCTTCCGTCCACTTCCCCTTGGCTTTTTCAAGACATTTCTTGACTCCGTTCAGCATGGTTTTATTTGAAATTTTGGCTTGTCCGTTGCATTGGGGGTAGGCTGGTGTTGAGTAATAGTTTCTGATCCCCAATCCTTCGCGAAATGATCTGAAGATATTACCATCGAACTGGGTGCCATTATCTGATACGATGGCACGGGGCAACCCGAATCTGGTGACAATGCTTTTCCATACGAACCTTTTGGCGTCAGTTTCCCTGATGTTTGATAAAGGTTTGGCTTCTACCCATTTGGTAAAGTAATCGGTGGCCATGATGAGAAACCTTTTGTTGCTCGGAGCCCGAGGCAAAGGTCCGATAATGTCCAGTCCCCACTGAGCGAAAGGCCACGGACTAGTGATGGAAGCAAGATCTTCGGCTGGCTGGTGGATAATGGGGGAAAACCTCTGACATTTGTCGCACTTCAGGACGTACTGGGCTGCATCCTTCTGCATGTAAGGCCACCAGTATCCCTGTGAGATGGCTCGGTGTGCGACCGATCTACCGCCGACGTGACTTCCACATATCCCTTCATGGATTTCGAACAAGACGCTCTGTACTTGGTCCGGATGAACACAGTGCAAATAAGGACCTGTAAAAGAACGTTTGTAAAGTTCCTTACCTGGTGACAGCCAATACCTGAGAGATGCATGCTTGATTCGCCGAGCTTCAGCCTTATCGTCTGGTAGCTTGTCTGTGTCGAGGTAAGAAATGATTGGGTCCATCCATGATGGTCCCAGCTTCTCCGCTGTTAAGGCTTCATCCTCCTCGCGGAAAATGCTGGGATTGGCAAGAGTTTCCATGTTGATCGTCCTTCTCGAACCTGATTTCAGAGCCGTGGCCAGGGTCGCCAAGGCATCCGCATGTGAGTTGTTATCTCGGCTAATCTGTCGAAGCTTGTAGTTTTTAAATTGGCTGAGAAGTTCCTTGGCCTTTGCTACGTACAACATCATTCTGTCGTTCTTTGCAACGTATTCCCCTGTGATTTGATTTACGACAAGTAAGGAGTCCGAGTAGATGACGATTTCGGGAATTCGAAGTTCAATGGCTCGACGTATTCCGGCGAGCAGGGCCTCGTATTCTGACTCATTGTTGGAAGCAGTGAATTCCAGCTTGATGGCTTGCTCGATGGTTAGACCATCTAGTGTAACGAGTACGATGCCCGATCCTGCCCCCCGGTCATTGGAAGCTCCGTCCACGTAGAGTTTCCAATGATCAGATTGTTCCCAAAGATCCAGGGGGATTTCGTGTTGCGGTTGGTCAGTGGCCGGGGTCTCTTCTACTTCTGGTGTAATTTCGACAGAGAACTCGGCAATAAAATCTGCGAGAACCTGCCCCTTCACTGCCGATCTAGGCTGGAACTTGATGTCGAACTCTCCTAATTCTACGGCCCATTTTGCAATTCTTCCTGAGAAGTCGGCTTTCCTTAGGAGGGGTTTGAGCTGGTGGTTGGTGAGGACGTTAATGGTGTGAGATCTGAAGTAATGCACCAACTTTCGGGAGGCGACTACCAGTGCGAGTGTCAGTTTCTCCAGGGGTAGATACCTGGTCTCGGCTCCAAGTAGGGTTTTGCTGACGTAATAGACTGGGAATTGTTGCCGATTTTCTTGCCTGAGTAGGACCGCGCTGACTGCATGGTCTGACACTGCAAGGTAGAGGAAGAGCTCTTCATGTTGGACAGGCGTGGAGAGCAGGGGTGGTTTGGTGAGGTAATTTTTTAGATCGGCGAGGGCAGAATCACACTCAGGGGTCCACTCGAACCGTTCCTGTTTCTTTAGGAGCTGGAAGAAAGGTTGGCACCGGTCCGAGGAACGGCTAATGAATCTGTTGAGTGCGGCAGCCATTCCTGTCAATCTCTGAACCTCTTTGGCATTCTTTGGAGCGTGAACGCTCTGGATTGCACTAATCTGCCGGGGGTCCATCTCGATACCCCGATGCGTGACCAGGAACCCCAGGAACTTGCCTGAGCCGACCCCGAAGACACATTTTGAAGCGTTCAGCCGCATTTTGTAGTCTCTCAGGATACAGAGTACCTCCTTTAGGTCCGTCGAATGGGTGTCGCTCAGTTTGCTTTTTACCACCATGTCATCGATGTAGACCTCGACAGTTCTGCCGAGCTGCGTCTTGAACATCTTTGTGACCAATCGCTGATATGTGGCTCCGGCGTTCTTCAGGCCAAAGGGCATAACTCTATAGCAGTAAATACCCCTTGGAGTGATGAAGGCCGTTTTCTCTTGGTCGTCGGGGTGAAGTGGGATCTGGTGATATCCACGGTAGGCATCCAGGAAACTCATCCTTCCGAAGCCGGCGGTTGCATCCACAAGCTGGTCAATTTTGGGCAGGGGGAATGGATCTTTGGGGCACGCCCTGTTGAGGTCAGTGAAGTCTACACAGACCCTCCATTTGCCGTCCTTCTTTTTTACTACTACGGTGTTTGACAACCAGCTTGGGTAGTTGATCTCCCGAATCCCTCCAGCTTCCAAAAGCTTCTCTGTTTCCTCCAAGACAGCGTCCACATGCTGGGTAGCTGCCCTTCTCCCCTTTTGGATAACAGGTCGGCAATTTGGGTTTACATTAAGGCGATGACAGGCAACGTCGGCGGCGATCCCAGGCATGTCATAGGGTGTCCAGGCGAATACTTCCAGGAAGTCTGTCAGTAACTCAATGAGGGATTTTTCCTCTTGTTTGGACAAAGAGGTGCCGATGACGAAATATTTTTCCCCTTGCCGATCTATGTATATCTTCTTCAGGTCCTCCACAGCTTTATTCTCGGGCGTCTGTCCCACATCATCTATGGTGGGGGTGTCTTCATGCAGCTCCATCATTTGTACTTTCTCTGATCTTGTCTTGGTCGCACATGCTGTTAGGAAACACCGTTTGGCGGTCACCTGGTCTCCCCTTATCTCGCCAACTCCCGCTGGGGTCGGGAACCGAAGCAGCTGATGGTAGGTGGAGGGAACGGCCTTCATGAGGTGCAACCAGGTTCGTCCCATGATGGCGTTGTAGGGGGATGGCACGTTGACAACCAGGAATTCTGTTTGTAATGTGATCCCTCCAGCCGTCACAGGAATCGTCACTTTACCCATGGGCCAGACTGGGTCTGAGCTGAAGCCGACCAATGGGCTAAGCGATGGTTGGAGGTCGGACTCCTCGAGCCCCAATTGTTTGAACAAGCTGTAGTACATAACTTTAGATGAACTCCCTTGGTCAATGAGCAATCTTTTAACGTCACAGTCCGCCATTCTTAACGTAACAACCAAGGCATCATTGTGGGGGATCTGCACTCCAGCGAGATCCTCGTCGGTGAAGGAGACGGATGCATGGGTATTGCCGACCTTGGCTTTCTTGCTGGGTGGTTGTATCTGCATCACTTCCCTTAGGTGCACAGCCTTCTGCATCTCGGCTCGGTACCTATGTGGGTCTATGGTTCCTGATTCGGCCGAACCGTGTAGCACGTTGATTACCCGAACCGGCCTTACTTCTGGTTCCTTCTGGGCTGCTTCCTGCACTCGTGGCTACTCGGCTTCGACCTTAGTCTTCTCCCGATCAATGAATTGGTCGAGGTGGCCCGCTTTGGCTAAGTCTTCCAAATGGGTTTTCAGATGCCGACATTGCTCCGTTTTGTGCCCCTTCTCGCGGTGGTAGGAACAGAACCTCTTCTGGTCCCTAGTTGCAGGGTCTCCCCCCAGCTTTGGTGGCCACTTGAAGAAGGGCTTATCACGGATCTGGGGCAATATTTTATAGATGGGGTCTTTAAAGACTGTGTAGACCCCATCGGGCACTCTTTTTCCTCGGCTGATGTCCTCTGATCGGGGCTTCTTGGCATCCTTCTTGCTCGCCTTTTCAGCTGCGCGCCAACCTTAGGTGTCTCCCCTTGGGGTACGTCCTCGTCCAGCCGCGCATAGCGCTCGATCCTCAGCATTAGTTCTTGTATGGTGAGAGTTGGTTTCTTCATTAAGGACTGTCGCAAGCGATGCTCCCTGGGAAGGCCGATCTTGAACTAAGTTACAGCCAACTGCTCGCTGCACTCATCAATTTCGTTATAAGCCTCCCAGTAGCGTCGGGCGTATGCTCGCAATCCTTTTCCTTCCTCCTTTCGCAACGTCAGCAAAAAGTCAACCTCCTTTGGCTGTAGGCTGTTTGCAATGAAACGAGCTATAAAGAGCTCGGCCAGTTGCCTCCAGCTTGAAACGGACTTTTGTGGCAATTTTTCGAACCACCGTAAAGCCACGCTCCCCAGGCTGGAGGGGAAGATCTGACACATCAGCATCTGGTCGCTGCACCACACTACCATGAGCTGTTTGTAATGCCGAACATGGTTAATTGGGTCAGACTTCCCGTCATAGAGGGTGAACTTTGGTGGGGTGAATTTTCGAGGAATTGGATGGGATTCAATCTCCTCAGTGAATGGCGTGGATGCAATCTGGTCTAGGGCCTTTCTCATCAGGTCATGGGCTGTGCACTCCTTAGTTTGCTGCCTTCTATCCTCCTGCTTTTCATTGTACCACTTTTCCCAGTCTTCCTTCCGCCGATCTTCCACCGCTGGGCTGCTATTTGGCGGGGTTTCACTCCTGTCCCTTCGCCGACCCGTGCACCTGTTAACGCAACGCGCGGTACTAGGGGTGTAACTCCCTCTTACCGGTGGCGCTGGTTCGTCCCTGGCGCCAACAACCTGCTCCCGATTTGGGGACCCATCTCTCCTATGCCCATTCCTGGCAGAGAATGCCTCCCTCATTACCCGCACCTGTGAGGTGAGGTAGGCTATCTCTTCTCCGCGCCGCCGAATTTCCCTCTCTGCCGCACGGAGTGTATCCTCGCTTGGGACCCGCCCACTGGAGGGTGACGGGGCCAGATTCCGAGGATGGTTCCTGCGGAAGTTTCTGTCCCTGACATAACCCGTATCCCTCCGCATTTCCTCTTGTGTCTCCGGGTGGCTTTCGGCGGACGTTCGTATCTCTGACCTCAGTATTCTTCTTTGCCGATCTACTGGTGTAGATTGGTAGTGTGCCAAACTGGTCTGGTTTTTACTGGAGGAGGCTCCGAAGCCCCTCCCGTCGTAGTTTTCTTTCCTCTGTCTCCGGTTGTTTAGACTCATGGTTTTTCTAAGCCTTCCCACAGACGGCGCCAATTGTAGGTGGGATTTTTCGGGAAGGCTGGGCCGAGCTCTCAAGCCCAAAGTGGATGAGTCCAAACTTCTCCCTGCAAGACGAATCGGTTAGAATGGGTCGACCCTAGGTGGGTCGATCTCACTCCGAAGGTTAAGTCAGCAAACTTAATCGAGAAGTATGAATGGAAGTTGTGTAAGTCAGGGGTTCATTCTCCATACCTGGCTCTCGATTCCTCGGGGCTTTATAGAGTCCTTCGGGGAGTGTCTTTTTTCTCGGCCTATCAGCAGGCTCTCATGGTCTGCTGGTTAGGCATCATCATTGACGCCGCCTGGCTACCTGCAGCGTCTGGCGCACCGTCGTGGGGGATTCTGGCTGACCGGACGTACACGTCGACGTTTGTGTGGGCGACCGCTCGTGCATTAAATGCAAGTCAACTCCGCATTTAATGCTCTAAGACCGCCAGCGGTTTGCGCAAACCGTTGGCTGTCTGGGCCACGCTGGGAGGAGGTCGGCAGTTTGGGCTGGCCTTTCCTCATAACTGGTTTGGGCCCCAGGCAGCCCTAACTTTTAATTCGAACAGATTGGGCCTCACCCATTGGGTTGGGCCGGGGGTTATTTCCCCACAAATACGTTGAGGTATCTTTTATCAAAGATAGTCAGCAACTTTTTTCAATAAACTGGATCATATAACTCAGCCAAATGCACTCTCGACTTGCTTCATAGCTATTTTGAAGCAGTTGTCATTAATATTTGCTCTAAGATATAACAATCTTGTCATTAGCAAACAAATACACTATGTGTGACAAAGTTTTATGTGGATAAGAAAGATAGCCAACATCTGTATAGTCAACTAATTCTAGTAGTGACTTTTTTGCATAGAATAAACTCATATTTGTTGTTCTTCGAAGATAACACAATATATGTTTTACTCTATTCCATTGTCTTGGAATTGGTGCAAAACTACACCTTGTTAGTGAGTTGACGGAAAAATGCAATATAAAGTCCTGTGCATTTTGCAAACTACATAAGAACCGCAATAACACTATGATATGGTACTTTAGGATCATAAATTTCTTTACCATCTTCTTAAGAATAAAAACAACATTTCTGTATATCAAGTGATCGGACGATCATTGAAGAATTCCATAGATGAGCTTTATCAATATAAAATATTTATGTATATATCAACTGATGAATAAATTTTTTTTTGATAAATGCTCAATTTGCAAGACAAGACAATAATTTATTTTACTAAGGTATTTAATTTCAAAGTTATTCTTAAAATAGCTAGTAACTTTTGTAATCTTTTCAGGAGTATAATATTCAAAGTATAAACATATATTGCAATAATAATAAATTCAAATTTTGTTAAAAATGCATGAACAAATTGTATTTTTCACATATCATTCTTTCAATAAATATTTATTAGGATAATTGTACCATCTGCATCCAGATTGGTTTAATCCATACAAATATCTTGGAAGCATGATAAAATATAACGTTCGAGATTTTAAAATATCTGCTTCAAACATTTTTTAAATTCTTTGACAATCGTCATATGTATATCATTACCTAATCCACCATATGAATAGGCTCTTATATATTCATTAGGTGCATATCTAGTTTTTTTGTGACTAACAAACTAATCAATAATATAAATATAATTACATTCTTATAGGATAGAATTTCTCATTATAGTCAATACCAAGTCTACGAGAGAAATCTTCTGGTACGAGTCATATTTTATATCATACTATTTCATTTTCTCATTAGGAAAATATTCATTTGTAGCAAAATAGTTTTACATTTTTTGGTTAGTGAACTACTAATCCAAATACGTTACATCTTCTGGTGTTTAGACTACAAGTCCGATATATGCGAATACTTAACTACAGGTATGATATTTTCATCTTCTGGTGTTCGGACTATAATTTTAAATACTTGACATTATGCTAATGAGTTTAATTCTAACTCGGTAGTTTCTTTTCATTTTGATCGATCATATCAATATCGACATGTGTTGACTGTTTGTGGTTCAGTCTTTTCATTATTTTTTATAATTGCAAGAGCCACTTTAAATAAAAATATGTTATCAACAATAATATCATTTCTATTCCATCGTGTTCCTGTATTCACATTATTTTTATTGAGATCTCATTATTTTTAACTACCATTTCCTATTCAGGGGATATCTCTTCGAAAGGTTCTTCTTCTAGAAATTCTTCTACATGAGCTTTTTCTTTAGAACGACATTATGATTTACTATCTCTTTCATAGATTTCTCTTCAAGAGTTTTTTTTTAGAAAATTTATACGATCGATATTCTTCTTCCAGCAGTTCATGTTCTTTTTCAGAAAGTTTAGATATTATAATTTTTTCAAGAATACTAATTTGTTCATTTTGGTGTGCTTTTCTCTTTCTAAGACTTTTGACTTTTGTACCGACAAGTCTCACGTTTCAAACGTGATTTAAAATCATGTGTTGCTATATTAACATATTATCCTACAAGGACATCAATATGTGATGTAGTATTAGCATCTAATATGTAATGTTATTGCATTCTTTGTGTTGGTAAATGCTTCAAGTAATTGATTTGCAATCGTTTGTAAGAAAATAATTTTGTGAACTTCTTATTTACATTTGACTTATTCGAGTATCAAAATAAAATAGTTTCACAGCATTTTAACTGATCTCACGTTACATTTTATCTCCCTCTAATGATGGATAAATTGACTCATCAAAATGACAATCCACATAATGTACTATGAATATATTATTAGTATTATCCAATTGTATTAAATAAATGAGGACAATCTAAATATTAGTAATTAAAAAATTTGGACAAATAGTCGAACAAATGTAACATCGTAAGTTTAACAGTAAACAAATATAAGACCATTGTACATATGCATAAATAAAAATGGTTCATATGGTATTACTTTCCTCGTGAACAAGTAGCATACGAATAATTATTGGCATAAAAAATCTTCTAGTTCCTTAGCGGATTGTTAATGTAAGTTTTTAATTATTCAATGGATCATTGTTGATCTAAATAACCAAGACAATCGTGTCAAAGTACAATTTTTTTTTTTTTAAAATCAAAGCACTTCACGTGTATAACTGCATATGCTTTATTGCAAGTGATCCAATAATATAAAAATCGTTTGGGTTAAAAGCACTGCTGGTGTATCACTTCAAGTGATTCCATAACTTGTATAGTCGTATAATATATAACCCAGAAAAAAGCAGTAAATTTATCAGTTATATTCTTCTGGCATGAAAAATAGAAACAATGTAAAGATATTTTTTCACTACATTTATTTTTTATATTATTTTTCATTATATGTTTTTGGTATGCAAATAATAGAAATAATATAAAAATATATGTAAACCTTGAGCAAATTTGTTGTAACTCCAATATAATAAAAGGCATTATCAATATAGAGTTTTATTCTTCTTGCCAACTTATATTAGCTCTTTCGAAAACTAACTCTTCCAGAACCGTCAATCAATTTTATAATGTCTATATTGTTTTAACATTAATTTAAGCTAATGGTAAGTTTATGAAATATGTTTTTCTTTCAAATAATTGTTTGCATTCTGATGCCGTTTACAAGACATATCTCTTCCATGTTCATCTTTGAGATAATTAAGGCATTGGTATGATCTATGTCTTCACATGTAAAATATATATGAAGTTTCATTCTTACTAAAAGAATAATTTTAAAAACTTTAAAATAACGTATGGATCTATACATCATCAATTAAATAATTAAATTTATAAAAATTATTTCTATTGTAAATAATAATTAATCGTACTATAGGTATGTGACCAATGAAATATCTTCATCATTCTTTCGAGGTTTATTCAGCAAACCTTTTCCTATTTTATTTTTCTCTTACATTATTTTACTTATGCTGGTATCTTGTAGTATTTTTAATTTACACACTGTATCCTTCAAGGTAATCCCACAATTTCAAAAATTATTTGTATCGGGTCATATCTTTAATCAGATCCATAATAATAAAATTGCATTCGTTTTAGAAAGATGATATAACACTAATAAAAACGTAGAAAGAAAATGGGAGACAAAAGAAAATAACGTGGGACTCATAAAAATTATTTATTTATTCTTATCTTTTATTATATTTACAGGATGTGCCATTGAAAATAATATATTATTTTAAAATATTTTTCAGAATTAACACTTTTGATATTACTATTGCTAGAGTATGTTCGAGGCATAAAATGTACATATATTTTTTTATCATATCTTCATTAGGAAGATTTTCTCTACATCACTTTTATTGTGGGCTGATTTGAATAATAAAAATCGCATTCATCAGTACTTATAAATTATTGTATCTCCAAGTGCATTAAATCATAACCTTACAAATTCAGGTGCCTTCAACTATAATCTTGTAACTCTAAACACATTTATTAATAAATTTGTAACTTTAAGTGTATTTAATCACAAATTTTTAAAAATATTTTAATTTTTTATACTCATATTTTTTTTTTATAAAAATTTAATAATGACACACTAATAAATCAAAATTGACAACGGGCCGACCATAATAACTACACTTAATGCAGACCACATGCAAACCATAATAAGCATCCTTCCAAGAATAAAAATAATAAGCATTTAATACTCGATGACTTTTGTGCAACTATTGGTGCTATTCGGTCTTAAGATTTGCCTTTCACGATATATTTTCTATCTAGCCTAACAAAGCTACACATGCATGTCTACTAAAGTATTTATGCATCACTGTTCAGTTACTATTTTATACTATTTACTTATGACTGAATATTTAAATCATGAAGAGAAACCAAAAACAAAAAATACATAAAGTATAGAAAACAGAGTAAAAATGAAAGGATCTGAAATATTAGCTTCATAAATTAGTTTCATATTTTAGAAATGAAGTACCTTCATGAAGTACACAGATAATAGTTTTTACCTCAGTTGATTAGAGTCTCGTGCTGATAACGTATTAAAAAACTAAAAAAATATAAAACAGATAAAAACAACCCAACAAGATTTAATAAAATTAGTCATTCTGAAACTATCAAATATTTATTAGATTAGTTCTTCTGGAACTATTAGGGATTAATCTTCTCGATCACCCAAGACTTTATTATTTTAAGAGAAAAAATTAATACAATTATATCTCTCAATATTTATCTAGAGCATTTGCTCTATCTCTCTTCTCTTTTTTTTCTTTCCTCTTCTTTCTTACTCTCTTATTTTTTCTTGCGTGTTTCTCTTCTGCTCTCATTCTCTTTATATAGAAAAAAAAACCGCTTGAAAACAATAAAAGTCGCATGAAGATTTCAATTGACAATGTCGGCACTGTAAAGTTGCCGCCGGTTCATTTCCTTTGCCTAACAGTCTATAAATAACAAAACGATTGGGAAGAGATGAATTTAAACTCCGACTAACAGTCTATAAATAACATGTTTGCCATCCAAGACAACTAGCTAGACACAAATTTTAAGTTGCATATGGTCCCCAAAATACAGATTTTGTTGAGAAGGTAACAGTCTATAAATTTTAAGAATTGATGTTTGCATATTTCAAGCGATTTTATTGTATCATGGAGATTCCCTTCTTTCCAACTTGGCAACAAATAAGAGTCTGATACTTTTTAAAGCCGCTGATTGTTCCTTATTCTTACCCACACTCCAACAATTTTTTCAGTAGAGAGTTTTGCACGCCATTTTTATTTGAAGGCATCCTGAGCTCTTTTTCCTATAAGATTCTTGACTACCAACTGGAATATTGACGAACATTTTTCTGGTCAGTTTTTTTTTTTTTTTTTTTAACCCTTTTCATTCTATTTAAGCACCTTTTCTGGCTCATGAGCTTCAGCTCAGAACAATTTTAACAATGCAAAAATATTCTAGATCTCTGATTAAGAAAGAAAGTATCCGCATTAAGAAACTCCCTCCTAGTAATTAGGTAGTTCCAGCTCTGAAGAGATAAAGTCATCTTCAAAGGTAGCTTTAGTACGTTGTGTCGGAAAATAAACTTGTTTTTAGGTGATTCTAAATAAACACATGAACGCAGGATACATAGATATTAGTGATAAATGTATAAATGTACGTAGTTTGAGAAGTTAATGTATGCAAATATTCATGCGTGTAGATGAAAAGTCATATGAATATTAGTTGTCTTGAATGTGTACGTGTAAGTGAAGTTCTATATATATTCACATCTAATCTAGACATTAAGGGTGATAGAATGGTGGAGAAGTAGGAAAAACAGTAGAACAACGTAAAAGAAGAAATTATGTTATCGTCATCTCAAAGTGCTTTTGTTTGTGATCGAAGTAAGTCTCTACAACTCTTAGGTAGATCTCCACTTTACTGTTTTCAAGCTTATTAGCTCTCCACAACAACCAACCCTTCCAAAAACTTTGACCATTGTTGCTTCTTCATGGCATCACAATAAGATATTATGCCATTGATTTAGTACTTGGCAAAATTTCGAATTTTAAAGTAACTAACTAACATTGTCAATGGTCCAATGGAGCTGCATTAGTTTTTGCAAATCCAGCTGCACAAGGTGTCAGATCAAATTTTCAATCCTGTCGAACACCTTGTGAATTTCCATTAATGTAGGTGTGGATATATGATTATACCAAAGCAAGTGGATCATTTATTGGTGTTGGAAGATAGAAAGATAAATCTCGATATTTGCAATAATAATAAAACTAAAGCAGCATAGATTCTTCATTTTGTAATTTATTACATACAACTACCCGACTCGGGCGACATAAAAACTAGATAGACCGGCCGTGATCCCACTACTCGAAAACACATTAAACAAAAGACAGACTCTTTCTCAAGTGTAACTCCCTCCCTCCCTCCGGGTGGAATCCAACACCTAATCTTATTCTCAAACTACGTACTAAATCTGCGCTGCTGATAATCGCCCGTTCATCGACAACCTCACTTCACCCTGCAACACAAATATCAAACAACACAAAAACCAACCAAAGTCAGAAGAATCTTCAACATACAAACAGTTCAAGAAAAAATGCTATTTTTCTAGAAAATTCGTACACAAAATGCTACCGAAATGACGTGTTTTTTTTTTTTTCTTTTGTCATGGTTTACGGGGATGCTTCTGATTTGTTTTCTATTTAGATATAATGTCTTGCCAGGTAAGAGGAGACACAAAATGATATATATAACTCATGACCAGCTATAACGCCGCTTATCTCTCTGGGCAGGAAAGACTAATGTGTATATATATATAGAGAGAGAGAGGAAGGGGAGTAGAGTACTTGGAGCAGTCAGTGGAGGGGCTGATCTTGTAAGGAACGTTGACACCACATCTGCCAGGAAGGCCAGCGGCGAGGGGGGGTTTGATGGCAGGGATGGTTGTATAAGTTTGCTTCAAGCACCTGCAAACTTGCTGGCGGTCAGGTGTTGTCCTAGCCGCTTTGTTCAGTCCCTGAACCCCGCCACAGCAGTTTCCGGGCAGTGCCGCAGTGCCCTTGAGGTAGTTAAAGCACGGGACCAGGCTCCTCTGCACCTGAGGACATGTTATCCCTGCTTCCGCCGCATAGGGTGGTGCAACCACCACCATGCACAACAGCACCAACCAACAAAACTGAACCATTGCAGCCATGTTAATTGACTAAACACAACTCTTTGAAAACACACTACACAGGAGACAGAAACTCTCTTCTCTGCTATATATATATGTGTTTAGATTCTGAGATGAGTGAGTGCAAGTGAAGAGGTTCTGAGGTGTGGTGTTTATATAGAGATAGAGATAGAGAGAGCGCCATACTGAAGAGAGTGAATACAGGAGAGACAGCTGTTTGTGGAGATAAGTTGGTCGTTGGGCTTAATTCAATGCTTTGATTTTTTATTTCCTTTTCTGGACTCATGAATAATGCTATACGACTAAAAAATAAAATTTATTATCAGAATGATGTGTTTAAGTTGTGGTCATATCACTTCATAATAAAGAACCCATCAAGGTGTATGTTAATTACAAAATTGTTATTGCTACATTATTCTAGTATAAAATTCTGTGCAATAATTTTGAAAGAATAGCATTTTCCTATTCTATGATAGCAGTACCTCAAACTAAAATGCTATTCTTTCAAAAAAAATTTATAAAAAATTTTAGTCAAAATAATATAATAATAATATTTTTATAAATAAGAACTGTCATGTTAAGTGTTTACTTCAAGTAAATTCACAAAATTTATACACAATAATATTACCGTCACATCTTTTTTTACAGCAGTACTTAATTAGTCTAAGTGACATATTGTGATTCTTTCTCACTATCATTTTAGTGACATCTTTGTATAAAAATTCAAAGGTAACTTTGGCAGCACATGTAACACCCAGGCCTAGACTCTGGCATTTCATCACTGAAAACAGGTATCCAAAATATGTAACGACCATTATTAGTTGCCATATTTGGTTTAATTATAACTAAAACTTTGCCCAACTGCTTGGACTGCGAAATTCATAGTAATTTCGATAGGAGAACTGCCTTGTAATAGAAAACTAAGGCCAAAAACCTCCATATTCAATAGGTTTTGAAATCCAGGAGAGGTGACGAGTTAAAATCTGATAGTGTAGACTTGAGACTTGAGAGTCTACTTTTTGAGGTTACCTCAGAGTATTTGACTCGGTAATTATTTAGTTTGTATGAGACAAAAATACTATATATCTTTTAAAATTAATCGATATGTGCGTAAGCTGATTCAAACATCTAATAAAAATATATATATATATATATATATGGCAGTTAAGTAATAGAAATTGATAATGCCAAAGCTTAAATTGTCAGTTTCTTAGAGTGCAGCAGTAACAGATACTTTCACGACATGTTTTTTAAGTGACAAGTAAGATGAAGTGAACTTGTCAAGGCCTAACATTTCAATACGAGACAAGTAACCTTCTCGTATTTTCCAAACATGTGTAAATGAACCACAAGGGTTGGCCGGCTGATTCTCAAGCTAATTATGACGTCTTTATGTACAATATTTTTAGTTTTGTGTGTGGTCAGCCATCAATAATAAAATGCATGATACGTATAAACAATAACTCTACACGAATTTGAGAGAAGAGTTAGCGTAAAAAAAAGAGAAAAGAAAGAAAGAAAGCATCTGTGTGAATGCAACCTGACATGCATAATGCATTATTTATAAGTAAATTCTAACATATGTTTTAAGGGCACATATTAAGGAGAGACTTAATGTATTTATCTTTTCTTAAAAAACAAAGTATTAACTATTAAGCTTTAATGATTTTTCTAAGAATATAATTAATAAAATTGTTGATAGTTTCTCAACATTTATATTGTGTGTATTTTAAATTTCAGATATATCTCTATTAAGTTTACATATCTTTTTAATTATTTTAATTACAAAAAATATAAAAATCATTTAAAAAAAGAAATTTTATAACTACCTTACGAATATCTACAAATTTTATGGGATGTGAGACCTTAATCTCATAATTTTATAATTAGTTTAATTATATATTAGAATTAGTTTATTTAATTTAACTACATTTATTGCATGAATAATTGGTATGTAAAATTATGTGGGTTTATATGTGTGTGACATGTGTCATTTCATCATTAGTGAGTTGGTTGTTGAGTTATTGATGAGTTAGTTGGTAAACTCTTTGAAGGAGAAATTAGCTAGATTGACTACGAGTTGGGAGATGAAAGTTAAGTGAGGAGCTTGTTGACTTCTCATCATTCGGATGGAGGAAAGTTAGAGAGAGAGAGAGAGAGAAGAGGAAAAAGAGAGAAGAAATGAGAGAAAGAAGAAGTGGAAGAAGAGATCGAACGGAAGGCTTATGTCTTCATTTCTAAGATGAGACATCTTATGTCCATAGTTGTGTGGTGGAGTATTTATAGATTCTTGCATGTTTATGTCTTATATGCCATGTAAATGAGAGTAGGAGGTGAGGGTTTCATGGTAAAAACTTGAAATCATTTATAATTGTCATAATCAGAGTCATCTCTGTGATATGGCTACTGTTTGGAGATGTTTTGACCTAACTACAAATTTTTTTTGTAGTTGAATTATTATGATGGTAATTTGTGTTTTGGTTTTACTCAAAAATATTATAATTTTGAATTATGATGAATTTTTAAAATTGGACTATCTCTGCAGAATTCTAATACTCAGATCTGCGACCCTTAATTTGACAGAACATTAGAACAAGTTAGAGTAGTTAAAAACTTATGAAATTTTTACTGTATTTATTAGATATATGAATGATAATATGTACCGAATTTCATATCATTGGGATGTATTTTACCTATGTTAAGAACCTTTCAAAGATAGATCATTTGTTGTTGGATTCTCATTTCTGCGACATTACCCTGTTTTATAAAATACCAAATAAATACTTAATCCTGTTTAATAAGTGTGAAATTTGGTAGGGATACTTTATGAGATGTCTATTTTATATTTCTCAAGTTTTGAAATTGTTTGGTATAATCTCATAAAGTTATGTCCATTTTATGAGGCATGTGTCAATTTTGGCAAATTAGAGTATTTAGAAAATTTTGGTACTTTTCAACTATTGAATTATATTGAGAGGTTAATTGAGGTTATCATATGATATTTCTAATACATCATGTCAGTTCTATGACTTGCTTGGGGGTGTATGCATTATGTTCAAGTATTATGGCAGAATTATATATTGAGGTTCCTAAACTAACAAAGTTGTAGTGATAGGAATTAACAAAGGGCAAGAATCTTTAACGATATCCAAGGAGTGATCTTTGTTGTGGTGTGTGTGTGTAGTGACAAATGGAAATTAAGATAATTTTATTCATGTAGAAGTGAATATATTGTTTGTATTGTTATGAACGTTTGTGTTGATTGTGGAAAAATAGATAATCTTGTTCATACTGAATTACTTGATTATATTAATTGATGTGGGGTTGATCTAAAAGGGTGTCGATGTGGAGCATCTTTGATAACGAGTCATCACTAATTGGGTCAATGTTTTCTAAACTTGCGGACACATGTGGATGATATATTCATTATATTGATGCATTCATGATATATATACATTGATCATTTATATTTGGATGTGATCAGTTATAGCTGGATATGCATTGTGGGTGCTTGCTATCATTCTTTATGAATTTAATTATCTATTGTGAGCATGTTGACTTTTAGCTCACACCCACACAAACTTTTTTGACAGGTGAACTAAGGATGGGGTTCGGTTCACTGTAATTTTAGTCGTCGCCGCGGTGACGTCCATGTTGGTGTCAGGAGTGTCGAGGCTTGGAGACAAGCTTTGCTGCTTTACTTCTATTTCTTGTCATGTTTTATATAAGACATTGGGACTTGGTTTTATATAATACTTTATGTCACGACTTTGTAAATAACCTATGGTTTACTTTTACTATATAGTACGGTATGGATGCATAGTTCTTGTATATATCTGTTTAGTCAATTTGTGGTTTATTGTTTGGTGTATGGTAAGGTATCGCTCGTAGGCACGGTACTTTGTGCGATCATACCCTGCCTAATGTGATATTAATGATATCTAATTAGGTTGGGGGTATAACATGGGGAATCAAAACAGCAAAAACTAAATTGATAAAATTGAAAGATTTGTTAATTAAATATATTCATGTGTGTGTGTAATTACATTTCTTAGGATAAAGATTAAACGAATTGTATTATATTCGTATAAGTTTGAATTTATTATTAAGTTTATCATACAATGTTCGGTTAAAATGTGTTATTTATTTATATTAATGATATCTCGAGGGTAGTTCTGATAAATTATAAGAACTTTAAAATTCAAACTTTTCATTAATGCGATAGTTGTATTGGAAGATGAGTGCATTATGTCATATTTTTATCTCATATACAATTTTTAAAGGCAAATTCTAAGATATGCCCTAAGAGCATATATTAAGGAAAGAGTTAATGTAATAGTTTTTTTTGAAATACGGAATATTAACTCATGACCATTAAATGATCTTTTAAAAAAAAAAACCTGATTAATGAGGTGGTTGGTAACTTGGTATCTTCTTACCATTTATATTATCTTGTATTATATACTAACTTTTAAATGCCCAATATACCCCAGTTAAGTCTTATATATTTTTGTAATTTTTTAAATTAAATTATAATATAAAATAAAATTAATTAATTAAATTAATTTCACAGCATACAAAATTTCCCTTCAAATACCTCTATGTTCCATGGGAATAAAAAAGAGACAAAAATAAATTGTAATAATAAAATTAATAAGTGAATAAAAAAATAAAAGTTATGCATTTAAATATATAGTTGTAGGTAAATATATTTGTTAGGATGAAAATTACAAAAGTTATATTATGATCCCATAATTTTAAATTTAATATTAAGGATGGGTTTAAGAATTTTCATTCATTAATATTAGTGATGCTTAAGGGTAGTTTTGACAACACACAAGCGTTTAATTTCTAATTCCTTAATTGATTTGAGAGTTGTGTTCGGAAAATAACTCAATAAGACCTCTTAAATGAATGTATCCCTTATAACTTGAAAATTGTAAGAAACTTATGATATTAATTACATTTTAACCCGTCTTAGGGCATATATTAACAAAATCCAATTTTAAATTAATGTATTCCTTGTAATTGATGATTTATATGAAATTTATTGTATTAATTGATTCTTAATATGTGCACATGTTAGTAGGGCCGTTATTTTTATCATGAGATCATGTGTCATTTTGTGACATTTATAAGGTTCAGTAGTGCAGCTGGCTTTTATTTCCCGGTGCTATAGTATTAATGCCCAACTCACTATATGCCGCGTTTGGCTTATCACACCAGTGTGCCTAAACCCAATGACATACCTACACACCACCCCGACATGGGAATGGACTTTGGAGTCCACCACTTGTCAGATCAATGTAGGCTGCACTCCTCCTTTTCAGCTATCACTACACTATGTGATGAGACAACTAAATTGTTCGAGAGTGCTAGCATCATATGCGGGTGATAGTTACTAGCCAGCCACTTTAGCAGTATTAGTCGGTGAGTACTGATCATTAGATTAACAGGTTTGTCTAGCATTAGTCGGTGCATGACTACCATTAGATTAACGTATTTTTTAAATTATTTTGCTAAGCATAAACAAGATTGGTTTGTAAAAAAGTTGTTTACTTGTTTATAATTTATAATTGATTAGTTAACCCACCTCTCCACCTCGGCCTTAAAAATCTTCTTCCTTCTTTGTAACATTTTGATCGGAAGAGGACCAACCCGGCTTCAATGCAGGAAGGTAATAGGGAAAAAAAAAAAGGAAACAAGGTAATTTCATCCTGGAGCTTGAGTGTGTGTGTGTGTGTGTGGCAAGAGCTTGCTGGAGATGTAGACACCTCTTCTATGTATATCATATCAGTCATTTTGATCATGAGTAGGCAACCGACAGGCACAATTTTATCCTTGCTCTACAATAAATGAAGGGGGTGTGGGGCAAGTATATGTCCCTTCATATTTTCCTTCGGTCTTCAATGCAGAGACCAACTATTTTGTGCCATACCTCCTCTCACCTAACGTTCATTTAATGGAGTTGGGGTCCAGTTTTGCACAATCATTGAATGTGGGTATATATTATACTCTGCCCCTGTTACCAGATCTCATTTATAAATAAAATTAAAAAATTCAATTTTGGTTTTCCTTTGCCTTTGATCTCCTGATGAGATGGTTTCGAGAATCTTTTAATATTAACAAGGTTAATCATATAAAGTAATGCTTATTATCAGGTTTATTGCAAAATCAAACTATTCTTAGTTTATTAACGAGAGTTAGTTCAGTTAGTCATAGTTTTTAAACTTCATTAAGGAGGTCAGAAGTTCAAATTCCCTTCCCAAAATTTCTTTTTGACTTCAAGTCTATTTGTAATCATTTCCAAGCGTCTCCACAAAAAAAAAAAAACTATTCCTAATTCCCGATTTCTCAAGTTTCCAAACAGCCCTTTACCATATTAATCATTGGGAGACTTGAAAGCGCCACTTGTTAGTTTAAGAATGGCTGCCGACTTGCTTAAGTATTTTGGATGATACATTACAAGGTAGACACAACTAAATTGCTTTCGAGATTCATGAAATGAAATGCCAAATCTAATGCCAAGTGGCATTAAATTAAACCCAAAGTTGTTGGGGGTTCGATTGTTTATCCACTAACCTTGATCACTTAATAGTGTTTCAATAGCTCATTTTCACACGAGCTCGAATTGAACAAGCTAGTTTTGGTAGCTCATTCACATGAGCTGAATTGTACAAGCTAATCTTTTGGGTTATTTATAGAATAGAAATTATTATTTCCAGTTTTCACAGCCGAAATGTATTCTTTCACGACATTTCCTCTCACATAGAGTACACCCGCTCCCTCTGGCTCATCCGTGTGAGAGAGGGACTACAACATGGACTACCATTAATGCCATGACATGCAAAAAAAGCCGTGGTTTCGAAGGTTTCACAAAACAAAAAACAGAAAAAAGCAATGCATCATGAAGAGTTAAATAGCCCATCTATCTCTATGCCATTGTTACCGGAGATAGGAAGCTGTGGGGTCATGATGAATCGCAATATGTATCTATGTATATATATAGGCTGTCAATTAATTAACTTAAGGCAGTGCCTTGTAAGTTTTCACCAAAAGAAACTGTTAGCAATACTGCATAAGGAAATAATTAAACAGTATGATGGATGCCAAGTAGAGAAGGAATCTTCTCAGTCAACTCTTATTGTGCTGTGATAGAAGAAAATACTAATCAAGAGCATGTAGAGTAAGCATTGATATGGAAAATTTGGGCCCCTACAAAAGTTAAGATATTCTGTTGGTTAGCATTGCAAGGAAGAATCAAATCAAAATTTTTTTTCAGAAACAAGAATATTCTGTCCCATAATGATGATATCATCTGCATTTTCTGCAAGGAAGCTCCTGAAAATTGTGATCACTTGCTACTCAAGTGTAAGTCAGCCTGGTTAGTTTGGAGTAATATTTTGAACTGGTGGGGGCTTGAATGGATAAGCTTTGCAAGTATAGATCATCACTTCATTTGGTGAATGGAACCTGCAAGTATTGGCTGCAAAAGGAAAAATCTGGGAACAATAATTTAGAAATGTCTATTTTTAGCAATTATTTGGAGAATCTGGATAGCAAGAAATGAAGCAATATTTGAATCTAAATTAGCAGGATGGGATAAAATTATAGAATCAACCAAAAATCATGTCTTACTATGGCTCCAAGCCATGACAAGGGAGGAGTCTATCAAAACTTTAGATTTCTATTTGCATATTGATGTAATTAAACAGCTGGATTATTCCCTTTTGGTGTAGGTTCCCATTGTGGCAGTTTGCTCATTTGTATTTGTATTTGTCAGTTGAACCCTTATCAACTAGTGATGTATTTGGGTGGCCGGTATTTTGTAAAGTCTTCATGACTTCTGGATTCCACCTCCTTTTTAATTTAATATATGCTCTTTGTTGTTAAAAAAAAATAAGTACTTAAATAGACCTTCCATGCCGTTTCACCCCAACTATTAACAATTTTATAATGTGAAATGAAATCAATGGCTTGCCTTGGATGAGTTGGATTATTAGTAGAATCATCACAAAACTATTTCATCACCTAACATCTTGTTTGGAACTTGAGAAAGGAAATAGAAAGAAAGGGATATTTTTCTTTATTTCCTTGTTTCGTTTCTAATTTAAGATGTAAGAGAAAGTAAGAAAGAAAGAGAGAGTAAAAATAAAAATAAAAAATTTGACCTCTTTTGAATTTCAAACAAGAAAAAGCCATTTCTTTGAAAAATCAACATGAGAAAATAAAAAATCGCTTCCCTTTTAATCTCTCACATTTCTTTTCTCTTACCCTGTATTCCATTTCACGAGTTCGAGAGAACTTATAAAGACATTTGACTAACTAATTTTCAAATTGAGAAACTAATAAATAATTATGGGCAAAAGGATCAGATACATATATACCTTTTAACTATAAGTTAGATGATAAAATTTAAGAGATCAATAAATTGATGGTCTTTTGCTCAATCAATTGTCGCGTGCCGTAAGTCTGCTAGCTCTGGCTGATCAGTAAAACTGACAGACACAGAGAAAATGAAAATAACAAAGAAAGATGTGAACGTGCATTAAGAGATATGTATGGGTGAGGGGAAAAAGGGAAATTACAATGAGCTTTGATTTCACAATGCAGGGTGGAGACCGTAGCACGTCGACTCAGCAGACATGTGTCTAATATCCATCCAATCATTCAGATCCGTACACTTGTCGTGCTGTCAATTTCTGTCGTCTGTCTTGTATCAGAGAACGAATTGATTGGGGATCGGGGAAGGTGGTCAGTCCAAATCAGGGTTACGGATGGCAATTTACTAAAATATCTCAAATTCCGCTTCACTCCATTGTTAAAATGAAAAGTTTGAAGTATGAATTAATAAATTAGGGCTAGGTATAAGAAAAACAAATATTAAACGACGTGAGTTTGGAATGGAATAAAGTAAAGTCATCTCGCCCCGATCATGTTTGAAAAGTCTTTAATACTTAATTATGTTTATTTATCCTTAAGTGTATAAGTAAATACTATGGTTCTAATGTTACTTCTTGTTCTTAGTGTGAAGAGAATTTTTCGTAAGTCTTAATCCATTTCGTGAACTATCAAGATAAATACCAAAAAACCTACAAGATCAGAAATTAATGAGAATACGTTGACCCTCTTTGAACCAATGACACTTCGATTATTAAGTCAGACAAACTTAATCTCAATGAATTAAAAGAAAGAAATATATTCTAATTATTAGTTGTGCGTACATGGCTTCTTAGTGGCATGATGTATTTATAAGTTTCGAAGGGCTTACTCCGTCTAGGAATAGTATTCTTTCTCTTTCTAGGAGTAAATCTCTCTTGGGACGATTTATGAGTAAATTAAACTTATCTTTAAGAGTTTCATTCTAGGTTGGACTAAGTCTCCTACCCAATGGACTCTTTTTGTGCCTTAAGAGTGTTTTAGCAACTGTTGAGCTTGGCTCCTTCTGGTTGGCACCACAATTCTCAGTGGGTTTACTTTCAAGCAGGTCAACTCTATGGCTTATTCCGAGCCTCTTCTTTGGGAGGTCGGCCTTACTACTCATAGTGGGCCTGCCTGAATTTGGAGAATGCATAACCTTTATCCCACAATTGTCTCATAACCCTTGCGCCCTATTTGGCCGAGCTTAGGCGATAAGGGCTGTAATGTGCTGATACCGGCTCTGCCCTTCTTTTATTACTTCTAATCGATATGCCCTGACACCAACTTGAGATGCAGCTTTATAGGGGCCTTGCAGCCGGTTAGTGCACCACTACTATCACACGTGGTTGTTCTGACCGTGCTTCTGTCTGAGAGATCTTCTTCATCTTTTCATGGTTTATTTATATATTGGCCGAGGTGCCCTATCTTTACCAGGTCCTCCAAGTGATCCTTCTAAAAAAGGTAAGGAAGTGTGCTAGAAAGTTAAAGTTGAAAAAAAAAATAGAAGAATTGCTTCATTAACACTATATGTCTTGATCACACATGTATTGTATACTTTTACCTCTTCTTCCCTTTTATACCTTACCTTGATGCCTATTGGTTTTCCCTTACAAAGTCTTTTATGATTCGAACCATGCACTTCATTGGAGATTTTGTTTGAATATGAGTCATTACCTGTCAATCATGCTTTGTGATATTTAAGCTTTGAGCATACTTTCAAGAAGTCATGCCAAGTTAATACACTTTTATTATTGCATTCTTTGACAATTGGATTGCTCTCTTGCACACTATGGCATTTACTCCTTTTAGAAGCATTCCATTAAAAGAAACCTTGTGCTTAGTTGTTTAAGAGTATATGTTCGGTGAGGAGTTGGATCAAAGCTCCAAGGCTATGAATATGTGAATAAATACATTTGAGCTACATTTTATAGTTCTAGCACACACTCACATGAACCTCACTCTTGTATCCTTATTGATATATTCTTGCTTGTAATGGAATTAGGGATGTGGTGTTGAGATTGCTTTGATATATCCATGCATCATTCCTATATTGTTCTAAACCTTTGATTAATAATTATGAGTCGATGTTTTTGGATATCATCACTGAAAACTCTTAAAAGACACGACTCGTCCACTAAGAGTAACATAGGAGTTTAAAGACTTTTTGCATTTGCTAAATATAACTGTGACTCCTATGAAATTGGAGATTATCCTTTACGCTTTTGTTTAAATATTTTGCTAAGGACTAACAAAGTTCAAGTTGGAGGTTATGATTGCACTTCAAAAGTGTAATCCTAATCTTCAATTTTATGCTTTACTAGTGTTAGGATCATTGTAAATAGCTTGTTTAATTCATCTTTTTTTGTCGTTAAAGCTTTGTTTTCCTTTTGTAAGTTTATTGGCTAAAAGGGGCTAAGCAAAGGCAAAGATGGAACTTGTGCAAGAACAAGGCCAATGTCAGGGCGCTAGATCAGACCGTCCTAATAGTCAAAAAGCAAAACCAAGACTAAGCCAAGATATGCCCAACGTCAGGACGAAAACTTATATCATCCTAACTGTCAGATTGGGTGCTGTTCTAGAAAGGACCTATTGTCAGGACAGAAGGTCAGACTGTCCTGACGGATAGATTGCATAACCTTAGAGAAATGGTTTATCGTCAGGATGAAAGCTTATACCGTCCTAACGGTCAGAGTCACCAAAGCCCGGCATTTAACTTTATCGTTAGGACGGGAATACCCACCATCCGGACAATGAGTCTGTAATTGATTTTATATTTATCATGCATTTATCCTTGAACGAGCACATGGGATATAAAAGGCAGAGTATGCCATTTTAGCTAAGAGAGGGAGTTAGATTTAGTACTTCTATAGACTATCTAATATATTTCTAGAGAGAGAAAGTCTTAGATTGATAGATATTTGTAATTTTTCTTTATTTTCTTACTTTTTTCTACACTTTGTTTGTAACCAAACAGTGGTTTTCTTGAATCAAAGTTCAAATTTGTTATTCTAAATGCTTTCAATCTACTTCTACATGTTTTCTACCATGGAATTCACTAGCTAATTCTTCATTTGGGTGCAAATGTGAATTTTCATCAAGAAATCTTAAGAATTTCAAAGGAGGTATAAGATATTCACTAATTCATATTAATTTTTAGCCAATTCTTCTCAGTTGAGTCCTACATCTCTTGAAAACTTGGTTTCATAGTCTAAATTGGCAACTCCTATACACAATTCTTTAATTGGCACAAGAATTGCACGACTCTAAGGCTAGAACCCATGATTCTATAACTAATTATCAATCTAAACTCAATTGTGAATGAATTCAAGTTTATATAGTCAAAATTTTCCAAATCAAGGATCCACAGAGTGATTCTTGGTTTGAGTTATCCTAATCTCTTTTGAAATACTTGGTGAATTGGAGCAATTGCACTCAAATTTTTTTAATTGCATAGAAATCAGTTTATAATTGTTTTAAAGTTTGATTCCCTTATTTTGTATTAATAGTTTAATAGTCATTAGCTTTTATTTTCAATTGCATTAGTAAAATTATTAGTTAGAAACCACAATCTCCAAAATTCTAAAGATTTTTTTATCTATTTTTGTTACTATTAGATTTGATTTCATCCATATTTGTAATTCAAATTAAGTAAGTCCATTGTGAGCATTTGCCCATTTTTATATTTAATCAACCCCATGGGAAGAACAATAACCGGAGAATAGCCCATGAAATACAACATGAAACCGTACGCTTACGGGATTCGAGTCAAGTTTTGGCAATCAATGAAGGGCCGATTCCCTTAGGCTGGATGTGAAAACTCGGCACATCAGGGACTCATCTCCATTCCACCCCCCCCCCCCCCCCCCCCCCCCCCCCCCCCCCCCCCCCCCCCCCCCCCCCCCCCCCCCCCCCCCCCCCCCCCCCCCCCCCCCCCCCCCCCCCCCCCCCCCCCCCCCCCCCCCCCCCCCCCCCCCCCCCCCCCCCCCCCCCCCCCCCCCCCCCCCCCCCCCCCCCCCCCCCCCCCCCCCCCCCCCCCCCCCCCCCCCCCCCCCCCCCCCCCCCCCCCCCCCCCCCCCCCCCCCCCCCCCCCCCCCCCCCCCCCCCCCCCCCCCCCCCCCCCCCCCCCCCCCCCCCCCCCCCCCCCCCCCCCCCCCCCCCCCCCCCCCCCCCCCCCCCCCCCCCCCCCCCCCCCCCCCCCCCCCCCCCCCCCCCCCCCCCCCCCCCCCCCCCCCCCCCCCCCCCCCCCCCCCCCCCCCCCCCCCCCCCCCCCCCCCCCCCCCCCCCCCCCCCCCCCCCCCCCCCCCCCCCCCCCCCCCCCCCCCCCCCCCCCCCCCCCCCCCCCCCCCCCCCCCCCCCCCCCCCAGGACTATCGTCTGCTTGTAGTGCCTAAGTGACTGATGGGATCTAACTTTCCATCATAGGGAATGAACTTTAGTGGCGTAAATTTTCAGGAAGGTTAGCATCTGTCTATCTCCTCTGTGAATGGGGAAGACATTATCTGCTCCAAAGCTTTTCGTACCACGTCTTGGGCCATCCTCCCCTTAGGATGAGCGATCCTTCCTTCCAGCTGGTTATTCAGCCATCTCGTAAGGTCTTCTCGATCTCCTTGGTCATGAGACCGACCTCGCTGCTAATGTTGGCCATTGGAGGTGTGACTTTTAGGACGCCTAGCAGAAGGGACGCTCGGGCTCCTAGAATCTATCCTCCTCTTCTTACGACTTGAGTGGTGCCTGTGCCAATCTTCATTTCTGCGCTGATGCCGGTTCTGCCCTTCTGTCCAATTTCTGTGATTGGCAACCTCATCCCTAATTGCCCTTATCTCCGTCCTCAGGTCAAAGATCACTTAGTCACATCTTCTCAACTCACTATCAGAAACTCTCGGATTTGAGCTCATTCGAGAAGGATTGTCAAGCTGTAAAGGGCTCTTCATTGTGTGCGGTCTTCTCCGATCCTCCTCTACCAGTAGATTGGGCGCTACAGGATGCACCTCTGAACGGAGCTGCCAGTTTCCCCGGACCCAACAATAACTTGAGCCCTCCGAGTATTCCTAGGGTACTTCGCTATAAGGGACATCATGGCTTCGTCTCTCATAGTTTCTTGAGTGTGAAGCTTTAGGAACCACTCCAATGCTCTGTATGTTCATCTTTTCTAAGGCTTCCAATTGTGGAGGGGATTTTTCGTAAGTATTGATCCGCCCCGCGAACCATCAAGATGAATGCCATGAAGCCAACGAGAATTAGAGACAGTGAGAATGCATTCACCCTCTTTAGGCCGATGACACTCTGATAATTAAGTTAAACAAACTTAACCTCAATGAATTAAAAGAAAAATATCTATTCTAGTTCTCAGTTGTACATACCTTACTTCTTAGTGGCATGGTGTGTTTATAGACTTCGAAGGCCTCACTTCTTCTAGGAATGGTATTTTCTCTCCTTCTATGAGTATATCTCTTGGGTCGATTTATAAGTAGATTAGACTTATCTGTAAGAGCCTTATTCCAGGTTAAACTAGATCACCTGCCCAATAAATCTCTTTTTGTGCTTTGGGAGTGTTTTAGCAGCTATTGGACTTGCTTGCTTCAGATTAGCACCACCATTCTCAATGGGCTTGCTTTCATGCAGGTTAACTTTGTGGCTTATTCTGAGCCTTTTCTTGGACAAGTCGGCCTTACTATTCCTAGTGGACCGGCCCAAATTTGGGGAATGTGGAATCTTTATCCCACACTTGGGTTTTAGACTCTTTCTTTCTTAATTTTATATCGTTTTAGTGTTTGTACTTTGTATAATTTGCATTATTTTTATTTTTAGAGATTTATTTTTATTTTGAAATTTTATCTAATTATACATATTTTAACCAAACCTCGATTAACTTAAGGGAGAAAGAGTCAAGGTGGAGACGTTTGACCCCTTAAGGGTTTGAAACTAGTGCAGGTAGAGTTTCTTTATTATCGAACTCACCGTATTGTCATCCCTAATCAGGGTATGATTATCGTCCAATTACATGCATGCATGCATGCATGCATGTAGAACCAGTTACACTGCTGCGCCCATACGAAATAGTTGGGGCCCACTCTCCAAATAAAAAGAAGTCTAAGCTTCGGCAATTTAGCTCCGTATAATAAAATGGAATTTAGGGTAACCAATTGGGTTCTCTATCCCTGGACCATTAATTGGGAGATTCAATTTTAAAAGAGTCTAGTCATTAGTCCACTAAACGAGTGTTCTGTACCAAATTGAACATCAGCACATGTCATGAGGCCACCAGTCCGGCCACTATCCAAACAAAAAGTAGGCTCAGTGGTGAGCCAGTGACCCAACAACATGCACTCGTTTCCACATTGTTGTCTTATCCAAGCCCAGTAAAAGCTCAATTGATGCTCAAACTAATCCCATGGAGGTTTTCTTTTTTTTTTGGGTTGTGCCTCAATTCCTAGAATGACATTTGATATAGGAAAACTAATGGTATTCTTAAATTATAAGCCCAAATTGTAAGTGTTTTGGTGTGAAATATTTTCTACTCACAGAGCACTTCTCATGGAACGGATTATAAATTTAATTTTTTTTCTTTTAAATTTTTTGGTTATTAGAAAGCCTTTTGGAGCATGTTTAGAATTAAGTAGTTTTCAAAAATAGATGCCCCAATGTGATCTACCCTTTTTGCAGTTATGGTTTTGCAGGCATTGGAGTGGGTTTGGAGCTTTTGCTGGTTTAGATTGAGGGTAAAATGTTGTCTTGATCTGGTTCTTCACTGGGAAATCTGGGAACAAAAATTTCGTGTCTTTGAAAGTGAGTTTCGCGTCTAATGCACATGGTCTACCGATTCAAAATGGCAAAAGTGTTGGGAAAATAATGGCTTCTTAATTTTTCAAACAAAACCAATCAGTTTCTATAATACAACTTTGTTTAATTATTAGATAATATAGATGCTGGGATGATTAGCTAAATAAATTTAAGTGGGTTATACTCAAAGCAATGAAAATGAATGGTACACATTTAAGGACATGTTTGGCTCACAGGCGGTTTAAGCATCTTAACTATTCTAGAACCACCATCTTCTTCTTTCAAGACAATTCAATATAGCACCTACTGCCCTTGGTACTGCACCATCAGTCTAGCTAGTAATCTTGCAATTTCTATATTATTCGGATACTAAATTTGGTTGGTATCAGAATCAGAGAGAGGGAGAGATTATCAAATGGCTCTAAGTTGTAAAGTTGAAAACTAAAGCCGATCCATTAATCACGAATTTGGCCAATCCAACTTATGTTTTCGAGATATATCTGTCAAATTTTGATTAAAACACTTAATACAATGAAAAGTTAAAATTATGGTAAACTAGCATATAATCAGGGACAGCAAGGAAGGCCTGGAGGGTCTGGTACAACACCTATCATATAGTATGCTTTCGAGTTCTATGAAATTATGGCGTCCTGCGACATTAAAACTTCGCTATATAAAGCAAAGCACTTGGTGGGGGGCTTAATTAGAGTTTGAAACCTGTCAATGTAACTTAAAATCCTCTATGAAAGCTCCAGCACTGGATAGCTCATGGCTAGCTATCAAACATCATGTGTAGTGAAGTAGACAGTTGCAGCTTAAAACCTCGCTCACCAGTCAGTCCAAACCATGTTTATATGTATAGGTGGGTCTTCTTCAACCCATAGAACTTTTAACTCACTGGCCTGCCCTCCTCATCACTGGCATTTTCACTGGCTCCTCCCAACAACTCACATTACTGCATATATATATACATACATACATATATATAGTCCACATGCACATTGTCAATGGCACTACAAGTGACAAGTATAATTTATTTGCGCTTCAAAAGTTTAATTATAAAATCTTAACTTATAATTTGTTAGCCTCAGTTTAAAATTTTATATTCCTTTTTAATTAGATTTGAGTTTTAATTGAGTTTGTTTTGTTTTGTTTTGTTTTGTATAGGTTTTGAACTTAAATTGGCGGGCTTCAGACAAAGTTTTTATCCTGTCAAAGTGTAAACTGTTGAAGTTGTGGTATAAACTGCTAAAACATTATAGAGTTGAAATTTTAGAAAGTCATGTCTCTCAAACTAAAAGTGCTACTGGAGTTCATAATATATTGATTTCATGAAAATTTTCGAGATCTATTCAATTATATAATTCGAATTCCCATTTAAACGGGTTTTGAGACTGTTCAAACGGTTTACTGAAATCTGCAAATTTCTCTTCCTACAAAAGCTAGGACTGAAGCCTGTTTTGGATTAGCAATTTTGTTTACGAATTTTAGGTTTTAGCAGTAGCTTTAGAGATAGTTTTCTAGTCTTTCTATATAGTTTATGTGAAATTCTTCAAGTCCTGTAATCATAATTCAATCTTTCAATATAATTTCAATATATTTGCATATTTATTATGGTGATGAGTAGTTAAATCCCATTTTGAGATCAATTGCGATGATCAATTAGAGATCTGTGATGAACAATGGAGGTGAAATAGTTTTCAATGTTATATCTTCTTCTTCTTAATTCTTTGGGATCAAAACTCTAGATATTTATGAAAATTTAGATGTTTGATTATACTTAGTAATCTCTATGCACAAACTCTAATTTGGTATATTTGTTGCACAAATCGATGGTATGCATCTATGATTCTAAACTCGACTTATTCTATATTTGATTATTAAAGAATAAAAGTTTTTATTACTAAATCTTCTGAATCAAAGACTAATAACGCAGTCAATGATTTGAATTATTAAAAATCTCCATTAAAATTTCAGGTAAAACAATTGATTAAAATAATTGGTCTTGAAACTTTCTTTTATTTAGTTAGAAACCGTTTTTCATAGATTAGTTTAGAATAAACAAACTCTTTAAAAGAACATACTTTTTGTTTCTTTTTAGAGATAATTCAACAGTTTTGTACTTTATAAGACAAGTGATACACCATTTTCGTTATCTTGTCAATTTTTTCTGAGGACTCGATTTCAGACTTTACCGAATTATATTACTTCACCATTTTACACTTGAAATTATCTGAGAATTTTTCCAAACACATTTGGTGCAGTCATCTACAACCTTTATTAGTAGGAGCATGTGTTGTTTCGAAGGATTAGAACCCTATTATCTTCTTACTTGTCCTTTTCAAGTAAGTTCAGTTTTTTTAGTAGTATTAATTAATCCTCTAACCATATCACAGCTAGACACAGTGAAGAACAGCGATATTGGATCAAACAATCACTAAGCTAGTTGTCGAATTGAGTATTATATAATTTGTACTAACCTCCAGCTCAGTAGAAAACGTTATCCGGTAGGTACACAGAAAGGACAAGGCGCTTGAACTATGAATTCTTGAAAAACAGTCGATGGGCAACCAACCTGTAACCTTCATATTTAATTGCCATTCAAAAGATGACTTAGAGTAATGTTGTACATAATTTTATTTCTCATCTTATTTTTTTACTCTTAAAAATTAGACAGTTAGACAAAAAGTAATAAATACCCATAAAATCTACTCAATTATATGTAGAAATAAAATGATTGTGTAGCATCTTTTTGCTCACTAACGCTCATATTATGATTGGTTAAAATGGAAAAGAATTCTGATTACGTCACTCCCCATAACTTCTTTGTAGTAGCTTCCTTCTATGCCTCATTTCATAAGGAATCTATAACTTGCTCTATTTCATTATATTTCAACCATATCCCAATTCCATGCATTTAATATTTCTTTAGTGCCATTGACATAATAAATGTAGTTTCTAGCCTATCTCTTTATATGAAAAGTTCAAAATCATCATATAATAATTCAAAAATTACAATAGAAAAGAAAAATAGAGATTTGTGATATTTTTAAATCTTTTCTACTAGGTAATCTAGCATCCTTGTGCACGACCTCAAATGTTTTGTAAAACAAAACTTCAATAGGTGGTTGCAAGAATTCAATACTTATAGTGAAAATAAAAAAAGTGGTTTTGTATTTTCTCTTTTGGGAATAGGTTCACTGGCGACAGCTCATTCAACTCATTATTGCTGCCGTCAAAATTTTTGTAGGGTGTATTAACTTCCCAAAACAAACAACATTCATGGCCTCTTTTTTTTTTTTTTGTTGCTCTCTCTCCAAGATAACCTGGAGATCTCATTTTTCAGAAATCAAAAAGTTCAACATAAATCCACAAGGATGAAGGCTTTCAAGCCTCACCCTTTAGCTCATTTTGAGTGTACATACAAGGATACAACATTACAGCTAGACTAGGCAAAGATAACTCCTCTAACCATAAGACTTAATTCGTGCTTAATTACTACCTAGATCCTGTGACCTCTTATCTCGCAATGTATCTAAGTGTCTTGTTTTCGTTGGCTAATATTCTTTTTTTTTTATTTATTATTTTGGTCGGGTTTATTGGCTAGTTTGGATGGTATATTTTTAGTATATACAAGAGATTAAATTTATATAGAGTTGCCCCATGAAAAGTCTTATTTATGCATCTAGATCCTTAATTCTAGATACTTTCACTTCATAAAAAGTCATCGATGCAGTAGATGTCCTTCCCATCTATTTGTTATTTAAGAGCAAATATACTATCGGCATTAGAAAATCCTTTCTACGTCAACTCAAAATAAGGAACTCTTTGATTTTCTACACTTTATCATTTGGTGGAAAACTTTTTCTCAAGTAGTTTCAATTTCGATTCGGATACAACACATCAATTTCATGTGAGAGTATAGACATATAGCACCATTTCTGACTTCCTTCTTGTTTGAGTTTGCTAGATAAGAAACATTATAGAAATGGATGCGTGAACATTGAACAGGGATGCAAATTCTCAACTTGGAAGCACCTAATGATTTTAACACCATACATGAAAGTTGAAACATTATGCCCCATTAAAATCCATTGAACTATGATGTTTTTGTTTTTTTTCTCTGAAATTTTGATTAACCCACTGGTATACTCACTTTGTCTTGCATGTTTTAAACAAGAAAACCAAGAACATGGCATGTTATGCACTACTTTATCATGTTCAATTTAGCCAAAAAAGATGGCTTCGAATCTCTTGGCTTCTCAAAGTTTAGAACCATTCACTCTAACACCTTCAAATTATAATATTTTGTTCTTCCAAGTTATATATATATATATATATATCGTCATTTTGGTCTTCCATATGTATCCGTATATGCACACGTACATATTTCATCAAGGCTGGTGCCACCTTAGAGAAAGGAAGGCATGAAACCCGGGGGGAATACAGGTCATCTATATATGACACATCATCATCTTCCCAACCAGACTACTCCTAATTTGGTTGGCCAACCTCATACCAATCTCTCCTACATGTGAACTTGACCGTCCAAGTAATATAGCTGACTCTTCATCCTTTATTCAATCCTCTTCAATCCTTCACTGCAATTTTATCCTTTGAATCATCATGTGACTCCTTCAACACCTTGATGATGTGTCACACTTCATTCACCCGCCACGTACGTATCCTCTTTGACCTATAAAACTTTTGCCATGTCACTGTCCCAATAGAGCAAGAACCTTTAAATTGATTATTTGCATATATACTACTTTCACCTTAATATGTAGATTAATTTGAGTTAATAGAGGGTAGGAGGGAAAACTTGGGTTCAACTCACTGCTAATGCAAATTACTTTGCAAGACAAAGAGGTAAAAAATTTAAATAATTAGATATTGAAGAATAAATCTTAAAAATTGTCTTATGATTTGTATACTAGACATGTGCACAGCCTGATCATCTATGTCACCCACTGCTCAATATTGAAGGCATATATAACAAATGAAGAAAAAGAGGAGTAAAAGCAGCCGTTGAGAGGAGAAAAGTGGTGGTGGCCCAACCATCAATCCTTGCATGTGCATATGATTTGCGTTAATGAATTGAATCTGTTTCTTCAGCATTTGGCCGCCCCAAACATGACAGGCTCTCTACATTTTTTTGGCAAAGAAAAAAAAAAGAAAGAAAAATGCTATTTTTTTTATAAAATCTATAGTACATAAACACCCTCGCAGAATAATGTGACTGTGACATTATTGCAATTAAGAGCCATTATGATAAATATTTTGTTTTAAAGTGAATGAATCTTATCTAACCACATCATTTTTATGGATTTTCTGTATAATTTTTATGTTCATATAACATTACCCAAAAAACAAACAAGAAAAATGATATTTTTACAGAAAATTTGTATAAAAAATCTTACCAGAATGATATAACAGTGGTAGTTTTATAAATAAGAATAATTATGATGAGTGTTTTGTTTTGAAATGAATGACTTTCATTCACCCGCATCATTCTAGTGATAAACTCTATATGAATGATGTGGCGATAGTATTTTTGTAATTAAGAATCATTATAATAGATATTTTATTTTGAATTAAATGATTTTTATTTAATCCATTGTTCTAGTGATAAATTCTGTATGAATTTTTTTGTTTGTATAGTTATTACCCAAAAAAATAAATATACAAAATAAAAAATATGATCTCGGCTCGTACCCCACCACCAGTACCACCCACTCTTTCAATTCGTACAAGTCTCTGTGTGTATATATAGGGTACCAAGTTCACTCACACCCTCAAGCCTTACCAATTTACCATAAGCAAGGCTCGTTCTCTCTTTGGCTCTCTCACTACCACATAACACATGCTATTGCGCCTATAATGGCCACTGTTTCAATGCAATATCTGCCATTTCTCTTCTTTCTTTTCAGTTTATGTCTCCATGGCACTTGCGGATTCCACGGCGGCGGAGACGATGGATTCTATGGTGGCTGGCAAAGCGCTCACGCCACATTCTACGGTGGCGCTGATGCTTCCGGCACAATGGGTGAGTAATGAGTTTGTTATGCACTTTCGTTTTTAGAGAAGTTCTAAAAAAAAGTTCTCAGAGATTGCTGAATGCATATTTTAGTGCACTTTTTTGTATATTGAAAGTGATTTGCCTATAATCCTGCGGCAACATATTGGAGACAAATATTACTTTATAGATAATATCCATTGATACGCCTCAAAGCCGCTATTATTATTCTGATTCTATTTCTCGATTTTCCAAACAGAGTTTTGTGTGTGTGTGTGTGAAAGTATGCTTAATTGTTTATCACTTTTATCACTTTGCTTTGCAATCTTCTAGTGTCATGTTTCATGTGACACGGTAGTTGTGGGATTGCAGGGGGTGCGTGTGGGTACGGAAACTTGTACAGCGAGGGCTATGGGACCAGCACTGCAGCTCTAAGCACAGCCCTCTTCAACAGTGGTTTGAGCTGTGGAGCTTGTTATGAAATGAAGTGCAACGATGATCCTAAATGGTGCCTTGATAATACCATTGTTGTCACCGCCACCAACTTCTGTCCTCCAAATTATGCGCTCTCTAATGACAATGGTGGGTGGTGCAATCCCCCTCTCCAACACTTCGATTTGGCAGAGCCGGCTTTTTTGAAGATCGCGCAATATCGAGCTGGAATTGTTCCTGTAGCTTACAGAAGGTAATAGCAAGCAATTCCTTGGCTTGTTATCCTGGCAAAGCTCTATTTTGAAGTTAATATAAGTACTATTTTCAACTTAATTTAGTAATCCATTGCTTATAATAAAAACGTTATATAAAATAATGCTCTTATATTACTTTTTCGAAATCTCTTATTACAAATAGCGCTTCTTATATTTACTTTTTTGGAATCTCTTATTTATATTTTTTAAGAAATAAATATGCAGACGTATAAGCATTATTATTACAAATAGCGCTTCTTATATTTACTTTTTCGAAATCTCGTATCTATATATCTTTTTTAAAAAATAAATACGTACGTCTCAACACAAGTTGTTGAATTAAGTTAAAAAATAAAAAATAAAAAGTCTTCGTACCTACATTAACTTCAAAATATGACCTTGTCAAGGAAACAATCCTTACTAAAATTGTTTGGGTAATACCACTTACTATCAACTTTTGTCTATGTATGTATATGCTAAGGTAATCTCTGGTTGTTTGGTTTTGGACAGGGTAGCATGTGCGAAGAAAGGAGGAATGAGGTTCACCATCAATGGCCATTCTTACTTCAACTTGGTGTTGATAACTAATGTGGGTGCTGCAGGGGATGTCCATGCAGTGTCCATCAAGGGCTCTAGGACTGGGTGGCAAGTCATGTCAAGGAATTGGGGCCAAAATTGGCAGAGCAACTCGTACCTCAATGGCCAAGGCCTCTCTTTCCGAGTCACAGCCAGCGATGGAACGACGGTCACCAGCTACAATGTCGTGCCAGCCGGTTGGCAATTTGGACAAACCTTTGAAGGAGGCCAATTCTAGGAAACCCCACACATTCATTAGCATTTGGAGTTGTGTTACTGGCTAAAGCAGACGTAGCATAAAGAACAGTGTCCACCCACAAGGCTAGCTTCTCTATGAGAAAGGATTTTAAGATCATATATATAATAATGTACGTATATTTGTACTCATAGTAACCTTACCAATAAAAGAAGGGGTTGCCTGGTGGTTTGTGGCACCCCTACCCATGCCTTTGGTGGTTGGTTCTTAAAAATAGAAGAATTTCTATAGATGAGGAGTGGGGTAGCCTAGCGGTATGTGGCACTCCTACCTATGCCTTTGGTCATAGGTTCAACTCATTTTTCCTTGCGGCTTTTCGCCTTCTAATGTACCCAGGAAAAAAAATTTCTGTGGATGTAAGCCCCACCTTGGTGGAAAACCAAGAATTGGGTAAGAAGTCATTTTCATGTCCTTGCCAGGTGACTAGGAATGTATGTTACCTCGGTTGGTTGAATTATATTGCATTGAAACGCTTGCGTTCTTCTCCTGTTTCCTCTTTCTCTAAAGCATTTTTGAGGCATAAATCAATCCTCTGGAATGCGATCAAACAGAACAAAACAAGTAGACCATCCTACATGAAACCTGAGATCTATAGACAATCACTCCTAGGACTCGGATCTAAGCCGCCATGAAACATCCTGTTGTACTATGCAGTATAATTAGATGCCTTATGCAAGGTTGAGATTGCGAAAGGGAAGTGATCCGAGGGCCTTGCACTAATCACCTTTTACAATAGAGAAATCAGATAATATTGGAGAGAACAGCACTTCAGAAATTTCTGAAATACTGAGCTGCCACTACAATTTTAATGTTACTGACCTATGAGAAGGGGAGCACTAGCTACCTCGTGTAGCCCTTGACCATTGGATCACCAGAGAGAGTGAAAGAGAGAGAGAGAGAGAGAGAGAGGTGTCCAAACAAAATATTTAACTCCTAGCAGAAATTACTAAGCAAGTAAGACAATGATGAATGGACTACTGGTAGAAGTACACAATTGCAATCCCCAACTTAAAAAGGAACTGGAAATATAAAATCTAAATGGTTATCATAGATATATACATATACACTTCATAAGAGATGGAAGAACAATAGGCATTTTCTACAAAATTCACAAGATCTCCACGAAAACAGAATATGTGAGCAAAATTGGAAAGTACTCCAGGCATCCACCACCACTGAGGAGCACGTTCTCATCTCATTGTCATCAAACTGCAAGAGTTCATAAGAATGCTGAACAAGAACCCATTGAAGCAAAAACACTACCTGTAACTAACAAAAGCCAGTGCTGCACATCCCAAATCCCTGACAGTAAACTCAATAATTTAGCAAGGAGTATTTCACTCTCAATCCAATTTTCCCCTTCTCCACCCCAAGCTTTCCTCCTGTAACCAACCAATGACCTGGAGGATCTTGTGGCCCCTTGCTCATCTCAGACATATCAACAAACTTCGCCAACTTGTTGCCCACGATGTTTTCCCTTGATCCTGAACTCGTGTCATCAGTGTTACTTCCAGTGATGATCACTTTCGTCAGCTGGTCATTGGGGGAATGATCCCACAAGGATCTTCGAATTGTGCAGCCTGGTAGCCTCGAGTACAGAAGCTTCATGTATAAGACATTTCTTGACCCAAAATCCCACACCCCAAGCTGAGCTCCAGTTACAATATACACACCAGAGAGATCGCCTATGAGGGTTGCAGGGCTTTCAATTGGTGCAGTGCTCACATGGGAGAAGTTCTTCCATTTAACTGGCTCAAACCATCGGCTATCTTGCTCTTCAGGGCCCTGCCACTTGGGAGCACCAATTGCCACATGGGTGTCCCAGTATGGTTGGAGGATCTTTGGAAGGGATGCTAAATGTTGAAGATGAATACATAGCCGATTCTGCTTAGATCCTTCTAGACATAACTGCAAGCCAGTCACAGGCTTTCGTCCAACCGATACCTACATTTAAATTGAGACAAGACAATAAGTAAAGACGAATTAGAAGGTCATTAAATATCTAACCTATGTTGGTTTCCCTGGATACCATCTTAAGCTTAGATCTATGGAATCAAGAACAGACCTCAAGAAGTCAAGATGATAATAACCAAGCCTTCCCTTCGTGTGTATTCCTGTTGTGTGTTTTTTTTTTTTTTCATTTTTATTAAGTAACAGTTTGGTTTATTAGGGGAAGGGGGGAAGGGCTGCTGGGGTTTCAACCCATAACTATGAGCATGGCTGCACAAGGCCCTAACCGCTATGACAAGCCACTTGCTCAAGAATGAAAAAGTGAATGGTCAGTCTCATCTGATGGGATTCCTCTGGGAAAAGGGACTTTTTCCCCCCTTTTGCTAGCAAGGTGTGCAGACCTCTAAGGTATTCAACCGACCCTACGCACATGCAATTCCTCATTCCACATGCACAAGGTAATTATAGGGATAAATGGAAAGACTCGAACACAGTATCTGCGCTTTCTTGAGGCAGCATTAAAGGGAGCTCTTTGGCATACCATGGAAATGGAGATGATGAGAATGATCAATCACAACCAGAACGATAGAGTAATGTTAATTTGTTGATTCTTAATATGGGCCATAACTTAAACATAGCGTTAGGGGAAACAAATCATGTAAAACCTACAGTAGTTTAAGTCAAGTACCACATTAAACACAACGTAAATGGTTCAATCCATGTGTCCCCCAAATGCTGCCTAACATAATATAGAACTATCAACTATTCACTACATCACATATAAAACTTCATATTATGTCCTCAAAAAGATTGAAACAGGAGGAGTGGGGTTAGCATAACGGTAGTGGCACCCCCACCCATGGTTTAGGACAAGGATTTGACTCACCCTTCCCCCATCCCCAGGGCTTTGGCCCTCCAATGTAGCCCAATAGCATGCATTAAGGTGTTCAACTTATTAAAGATCAATATTCTTTTCTCATATTATGCCCTTTCTAATTTTATCCCCTATAACGGTACACACTCGTGGAACCCATCTATCACAGGTATATGTCCTGCAATGGATGGTATACCTAAATTTTAAAAGTTGCCCTATAGATGCACATAAACATACTTGCTCATGGCTGACGTAAAGCTTTTGCCCCATGATGCTGAACTGCAGAGATGGGCAAACAGGCTCCTTCCTCTGGTGGCCAGGAAGCTTGTCCTGTACAGGGGCCCATATACGAGGGACCTGAAACTCAAGGAAATACCTCAGCTCTTCAATCTGAGGCTTGTCTGCACACAATAATCCAAAACAATTTTCAAGTTAGCAATTAGAATGAATCCCTGATCACATCATGGTGGTCGTTAGGTTGGTGCATAGAAAAGGAAAAAAACACCAGGTCTTTTCAACCCAGACATGATGAATTTAAAGATGTCTTACATTCAAGATAGAGATCTATAGCACGAGCCAAGTGCTCCTTTCCAGTTATCCCTTCAAGAAGAAGAGTGATAGGGAAGAATGACATCTCAATAATATCCGGAGAGGACTGAACAGTCCTTGCCCATTGAGTATGGCTTTGCTCCAGATCATCTCCTCCCCTACGTCTGAAAATGACCGTAACATCCTGCATCAGAAGTAAATCAAGAAAATTTCAAGTTCAAGAGTTTGTAAAAAGACAACAAACCCAGGTAGAGAAAGTGTGCAATCTACAAACAAGCACGTCAGCGGATTCAGAATCCTGACAGTGAAAACTTTCTACCACTCATGTAAATACCACTATCACCTATGTGGGATGAAAATCCCCTAATAGCGTACCAAAAAATTATCTCCCTAGTACTCATGCAAATACCAACACCCAGCCCCCAAAGAAATACCGCAAATATCAAAATTAACCATAATAAAAACAACAAAGTGTTCAACTTCTGTTGCATGATCCAGATAGTTTAAAGAGTTGACTAACATTAAACAGAGAAATACAAGAAGCCAGATGTAAACAGTTCATTGGTTATCAACCTTTTCTTTTCCTTTTTCTTTTTTTTGGTGGTATGGTGTGTGCGTGCGTGTTGGGTGGGGGGAATACTTCACAATCCAACAAATTGACTTGCAGAAAAATTCAACAAGACAGAAGTTTATCCGAATGACTTAGGGTCAACTACATGGAAATGTTTCCTCCAATTGGCTCTATCAAAAGAATCAACTTGAAGGAAAAGTTTAGGATACCATCCTTGATTTATTAAGATAGAGATCCATGAAACAAAAAATCACAACCAACCAATAATCACCAACAGAAAGGTGATGTAAGTTATAAGATTTTAACTAGATAATTTTGGTGTGAGGTTCCAACTTTAACTTGGAATTTGATGAAAGTCCAAAGAGTGAGTATATAACATTAGAGCCCACTATCGTTAAGCCCCATCACTGTCTAATGAATGAACCACTAAAAGGAGAAATTCACGAAGCTGTCCGAATTCTGATGGTCAAAATAAAGATGGAATAGTGAGCCAGTATTTAGCCACACACAAGGTTTGCCAGTAAGTGATTCGGCCCTTCACACCATTAAATTAATTACTAATTCCAGTACTCCAGTTTAGTTAATAACTAACCCATGGCTTGTGAAATTCTTAACCACAGTCCTAGAATTTTAGCTTGTAGATCAATAATTTTAGATAATTCAATATGCAACATGCCTATGTTTTTTAGTAAGAGTTGAGACAACAAGGAAAGACATAGTAGCATGTAGTTTGATGCAATGGAACTTGACAAATCGAACGGTGAAATAATATCAATGTAGCTGACCCCAAGTAATAGCGGCAAAGCTTTATTAAGTTGAATTCAGTAGAGTTCATATGCAAATTGTGTACTCTATGCAAGGCAGGAGAGCACAAGTTAACAACTGTTTCTCCCTTTGTCACAGCATTTTTATAAATTTTTTAACCTTAAGCAATAAACACCTGAAAAAGGAAAAAACATAAAAAAAAAAAAAAATACCAGGTGAAGACTTCGACATACTTTACCATTGCCGGTAAGATAAGGTGCACTAGTCGGTTGAGGATATATCCCTTGGCTGTTGAATAAAGAAGGATCAACACCCTGCAAAATAGATAAGGAAAATGGAGAGAGAGAGAGAGAGAGAGAGAGAGAGAAAGTCAAGGGCAAACTACGAGAGATAAAGTATGAGAATAAAAATGTTCTTTTTTATGAATAAGAAATATCATGGAACTAGCCTTGTCCTTGTATTTCAATGGACCTGAACTTGGAAGACTGTCAGAGCTGGAGAATCTATGATTTCCAATATCCTGAACATAATTTTTTATCTCCATGGTAGATAAAGGCGATGTCTGGTGCTGTTTGACATAAATCACATCCTTACCACCAAGAGTTACAGATGTAATAACATGTGTCCCAAAGTTTTCAATAAAACTGCCCAAAAAACAATACAAAAAATACATATATTATCATTACAGTTAAATAATAGGCTCTAGTAGCAGCAACGCCTTTCTATAAGTAACATGAAGACTAATACCTTGCCAAGGACAGAGGGTCCCAAGATGTTGGCACTGCTTGCTTCACATTTTCTTGCAAAACTAATGGGGATCTTATGAGCTGAACCTTAGCAAGCGGAATGAAAAAACCATCCATGGAAAGGGTCTTTGTAGCAGCAGCATCAATATGCTTCGAACCAGTATAGCTGAAAGCAGCATTGAAGCTACCCAGAGGAACATCTCCTGACAGACCAGCATTTTTATTGAAATATTCCACCATCTGCAGTCATTCAGAGTGAGGAACATATTAGAAATTAGAAAAACTAGTGCAATAGAAAGAATAAATAGCATCCCATATGGTAGTTAATCTACAAAATAACCATGCAATAGTTAGTCCATTTTCAATCCTACAATGCAAATCATTTTTCATTCCAATATTTCTCAAGTTTTCAAGAACCTTATGCCTAACACTATAAGCGACAGTCTCACAATTTTCTTGTTTACGAAAGAACTCTCACAATGTTCTTGATTATTGTGACCACCTTAGCTGATTTCTACATAGTGACGCTTGCCACTCCAAAACAGCTATTCCACACTTCTTACTTGTCAGCTATGTTACATGGGCACAGCCGCACGGGTATCGGGAGTAAGTGTCGAGTAAATCTAATTATCCTGCCTAAGAACACCCGAACACAGCTAAATTTCATGACTATAGAATACTTCTTTCATTTATTAACGACAAAATGATGTTTACAAGCTTTTTATGAATAGAATAGGAGTCTTATGCTAAGAAGCACGGATATAGACACGGACACAGATACGGACACGGGACAAGGCAATTTCAAAAAATAGGGAACACAGATACGGCGGGGACACTGCAAAAAATTATTATTTTTATATATTTTATTTTTCATGTCTATAAATATAACATTCACCTACCACCAAAAATATTAAAAAATCCAATACTCAATATAATAGACAACAGGCTATCATTTCATCATCCATCAAGCATAGATAAAAACACAAGTTAAAGAAGATTATCATCCAATACATCATTAGATTCATTACCGTTTAAAACATGAACTAGTAAGCATCCAACTTCCACCAAAAAAAAAAAAACAGAAGTGGCAGGTAAGAAGTACCAATTTATTTAGTTGATTTTGTTGAGCAGTACCCACATTGAACATAAGCAGCAGTGAATAAGAAAAAGAAGAACAAAAAAAGAAGGAAAAAAGAATAAATACAGTAGCAGAAGATCTGGACAGTGAAGAAGAAGAAGAAGAAATGTTTTGATTTGAGATATTTTGTACATTTTATATTGAAGTTAAGAAAATTAAAAAATATACCCCATTTAAAAAATTTCATAATTACACTTCAACCCCTGCCGTGTCCTAAAGGTATCCCAGCCGTGTCTTCGACGTGTCCCAGTCATGTCCCCAGCGTGTCCATAGCTTAAAAAAAATAAAAAAACAGGACACGCCACCTGACGTGTCTGACACCTATTTTGGCGTGTCCTAGGAGTATCCGTGTCCGCGGTGTGTTCGACATGCAAACGGCATCCTAAACGGTGTGTCCGTGCTTCCTAGGTCGAATGCATAGTTTCATAGTAAACTCTATTAGAACATATTTGGTAGGTGAATATCTAACTAGACATGTTAAATGCATATCTCATAACCCTAACCCAAGTGTTAAATGTTCAACACGGGTACTTGACAAATTTAGACGAGTCCATGTAACAAAAGTTGTAATACTGATAGGCCTATCACAAAACCATAAGTTCATTTGAAAAAAACCTTGAACTAACTTGAAACAGATTCAGTAGTCAAAAATTCAAATGGTTTCATCTAAGAAACAACCTCCTTTCTCTTTAGTTTTATACCCTTTTTCTTGATTTTAGGGGGAGACCCAAGTACCAAATTTAGCCTATGAAGTTCTTGGGAAACAAATGATAGCCAAACATTGAAAAGCTGTCACTAATCTTTACTGCTTCTAATTGTCCGCAATTTCTGATTCCAACTATATCAGTTGCAAAACTATACATTAATATTTTTCTTGTGCCACAGGATATTGATCCTTCTAAACTAATGATTAGACATACATAGACAAATGTGAAAACTTCAAATTCTAAGAAGCACAGACATGGACACGAGTGTCGGACGCAATACGTATCGGACATGCCGACACGGCAATTTTCAAAAAATGCAAGCCACAACACGGCAGGGACACGGCAAAAGAATATATTTTTATATTTTTTATATGTCAAATATATAAATATTTTACAAAAAAAAAATAAAAAATATACAAGATAACACCAATTAAAATAAATAAAATAACATATTTCACTACTTAATCGGCAACAAATCATTAACAATCAATTAATTACATTTCATTAATAAATAATATTACGAAGTCATAAATTACCGAACTATGAAGTCATAAACTACCGAAAACATTAAAATGTCATTATACTTCATCAACTATCCATCGTCAACTAATATAAAATTCATAAATAACACTCAAAACAAATTAACCACCAATGTAAGTAGCATACTTGTTTTTCTTCTTCTTGTTTTTTTTTTCTTCTTCTTCTTATTCGATCCAACAATTAGTTTTAAAATTTATAATTGAGCCCCCATCGTGTCCCTAAAATGTCCAAAATGAGACACGCGTGTCCAAACCGTGCCCGTGGAATGTCCGACATGGGTACGGCTCCTCCAACGGAGTGTCCGTGCTCCCTAGTTCAAATCATTGAACTTCCTTACTCCTTATTACAAGAACTTCCCTGCCTCCATAGTCCTGCCATAAACCACTAAACAAATTGGCTAACTCCTCAACTGGCTTAGTGCTTCCGAGGACAGACTCCTCATAAACCATCCAACATTAGAGCCAATGTTTAGCTGACTTCAAAATTCAACTTAAGGGATCTTAAATTGGGGTATCGCAACCTTTTAAACATCCATCTTTGTAAGATGCGCAGCCTCTTGAGCTTTGCACCATAAGAGCTGACCTCACATACACATTACACACACATCCGTAATCACAAAAAATCAAAATAAGGAAGTATGAAGCTTTAAAGACTTGTCAACAACTGTGGACGCAACTACAGAATGAATGTGGTTGATTGAATTCCTAGTCATGTCACCAGAAATCTACAACTAACTAACAGTAGTGCACTATAATCCAAGCCCAAGTATGATGTGGTAAGACTGTAAGAGCTTATATCATGTGCTTTTGAACAACCCTACAGTAATCGCAAAACATTTGAAACATTACTGCCTTCGCTGCCGCATTAGCCAACCATTTCTAAAAGGTCTATACCATTCTATCAGCCAAGGTTTCCTGCACCAAAAATTTCATGCACACAACCAATATATTTCTACAGAAATACAAGAATTGAATTGTGGGAGTTAGTGCAAACGAAAGAACCAAACAAGCACGACACAGATGACATGAAACCCCTGCTTCCACCAACAGAGGATGAGTGGCATAAGATTTAGAGAGAGAAATATTAACTTACTTCATGAAAACTGCAAACCCCTGAGCTATCACGCCCAATTGTCTCCTGAGAATTCTGAACGTCCCTTGAGACATTTGGCACAACCAAACTATCATACAACCATAGATCCCTAGCGTGTTCTTCATCAATTTCAACAACCCTAGACCCTCCCACTCCTTTACAGTAGAGCAACCTGGTGTCAAAGTTCACATCAAAGCCCCTACCTAATGCCTGTACTGAATTGATAGCTGTGTGTAGAGCTGCTGCATTTTCTTCCATGTCAACAGCCCTACAATTCCAATCTGATTCAAAGCCAATCAAAAAAAAAAAAAAAACAAAACCAATAAAATTCCACACCCAATTGCCTGTTAGGGTAATTCAACCTGGATGATCTCAATTAGTTCGAAAAATAACCATTAAAATACCCTTGCTTGAACGCACAAGAAAGTTGAATCTTCAATCATTGACGAACTCCAAATTTGTAAAAATAACCGACAAAACCATCTTTTCCGCTCTCTCTAACCAATTGCCTCCTAAAGGTTGACTTAGAGATATGTCGACAGAGATTCGAATGTCCCGCTACTCTTGTATATCTTCTAGATCTTGAATCCATGGAGATTTCCAATCCTCTCTCTCTCTAAAATACACATAGTCTCTGTATCCATCTATCTATCTATATCTGCCGAGACCATTGGTAAAAATCTCTCTTTACTGTGTCCTTTCTCTCTCTATTATCTTACGACTAGTCTACGGCTGTATTGTCCACAGTCCACACTCCAAACGGACATTTGACTCTTCAGTCCTTATTTACTATTTCAGTGGAATGGAAACTGTGCTTCCGAGGGGTACTTCTGCCTCAGACCTATACCGTCAAATTTTCCTAAATCTAATACTTATCATCAATGATTTCCATCGTACAGTTGGGAGCGAAAGGTTAAAATACTCGTCCGTAGAGGAGGTGCATTGATTGGTAGACGTAGACCTGCTCATTCCACATCCACGGTCCTTTTCTTGTTTTTGTCATTCTTTTTCTTTTTCAATTAAGTTTTTTTTCATTGAACTTTTGATATGATTTTTTTTTCTGTTTTCTGCCATTTTTCATGGATCAACCTTGAGAACCAAGACTATAATACCTTGTCTTTTTCATGGATCAAATGCATAGAAAAAACAAATCATCCCTAAAGTAATAGTTTGTGCCGATCATTGTTCAAAAAAAATAAAAATAAAATAAATTTTATAGGTGATGAGTTACACAAAACATGAAAAAAGATCAAAATTGAGATTTCATATTTCCCATGACCATTAAATTATTTAATGTTATAATGGGTTATTGTTTATGCTAAATATAAATTAATGGTAAGAACTCTAAAAGGCAGATCATTATTATTTTTTTTTTTGTCTTCATAAATTTTGGTTGAGCTCATGGAGAGTCATTGTCATGTAAATTTTGGTAGTGCCGTCCAAACCATGGACTTTGATCTCAAGACTTGACCGAGTAAGCAGCCCATCTCCATCTCAACCAGACGATGAACTGGCACCGAACTCCAAACAAGACTTTCTTAATTTCTTTACAACCTTCTTCGGCATCAATCATCTCCCTCTGCTCAGTTCAACATCATTTCATTTCAAAAACAAAATATGTGAGGTTGTACTTTGGGTTTGGGCTGCTGCTGTTGCTTTAATTCTGGAAGCAAAAACAAAATCCATTTTTGGAAAGGTGCAATCATGAAATTCAACATGCACGCACGAGGGAAGCACTTCACATGCAGGCCAAATGAAAAGGAACCTGCAAAACTAAAGAGCAAGCACATCTATCTACCTTCTCTGTCAAAGGTTCTACTGAAACAACTCTTTAACACTCTCTCTCCACCACAGCAAGAGATTCAAAACCATACAAAATCAATAAACTGCAGCATTATAGCATTTCCGGAAATAGACAATGTCGATATTGACGGGAAAATGACCAGAACAAGGTCACCTAAATGATGCACGTCTGTGTATCACTTTTTTATTTCTCAATAAGTTTCTCTAGTTACATAGTTCTATTCGATATTTTCATGATTTACTAATCATTGTGATTAAGGTAATCAATCCCAATTTCATTTACATAAATATCGCCTATTGCAAGCCTTTTCTCTGTGAGACTGAACAAAATGAAACTTCCTCAAAATTTACCTGCTCATTGTGAGTTCCTAGTCCTCTTTGCAGTGAAAAGTTGGCGAAGGAAACCAAATTTCCCTCTTGTTCGTGCAGATAACTCAGTCATGGTACCATTACTTGTCACAGCAGCCTCAGTGGTATCGGATTCAGGTAAAGTTGGTGAGGGTGGCGTCAGCGTGAAGAGAAATGCATTGAGCATGCGGATGATCTGGCTGAAACTGGGCCGCATATTGGGATCCTCAACCCAGCATGATTGTATGATGAATGCGAGATCAGGGGATATATCCTCTGGAAGAGTAGGCCTTTCTTGCTGCATTCTCAGATGACAATGCAATATTGGTTAGCAATGAAAAATTTTGTCATGATACTTATTTAGATAAAGAGAAACTCTTTGACGAGCGCTCTTCAACTACATAGCAGCTGAAATCACACAACTAAGCAATTTAATTATCCACCGACTGTTGAGATGGAACAGGACCACCAAGACATTAATTAACACCACATTCTGCCAATGCATATCAATAATTCCATATTCCTATTCCATCAGGTTGCACTTTCTATGATACTCTACAAGCTTGCTACCAGGGTCGTCATTTCTTGTTACGCAACAAAACAAAAATGGAAACAAGAGACCCAAACTTGGCGCAATAGGCACTTGTGGATTTTCTTCCTCGTATGACATTGTCTTTAGGCAAAAGATGGCAAAGGCTGTCCAGACTCAACTGAGTACAACATTCTAGACAGATGAAAACAGGCCAGATAGCTTGAAAAGAACAAGGACATTATGATGAAGTTCACAGAATACATGAAATTTCAACAAAAGGTTGAGTAAAAATTACACAAAATAAAAAGGCCAAGAAAACCAATGAAATTATTTTCCTGGAAACATGAAAAATAACAGTACAAACAAAAGCAGACGAAACAAATACATGCTAGCCCAGCTTTGAGGGAATAAACTTTTGATGATCAAAGTATTATAAGCCTCAAACATAAAATGGGCTTTAAAGGTTGAGCCCCAGTGTATGTTCTAAACGCTCACAGAAACCACACAGTTGTGAAAACAGTAAACTCATTAAAATCATTTTCTGCCCTTGAAAAGAAAAAAATAAAAGGAGCAAAGAACTCTGAGAATAATAAAGAGCCCAGCACCTGAAGTTTAGGTTTCATCAGTAACAAAAGAACAAAATTGATATTAGTCAGATTTTTGCTATGATAGAAAATCCAAATCTAGTACACATTCAAATGCCTAGACTGTTAGTTTTTCACGCAAATATGCATATTATATATATATATACACATTATCTAGGCATACTGGGAGAGAAATGGCTGGGAGTATCATGTCCCATGCATAAAGTGGCCATTTGGGTTACGTACTGCAAATACCCAGTTGGCACCATCTTTTGTATAATTACCGAAGTTTTTACAAAGGCCTAGAGAAAGTTCTTGATGCTCTGCATGTGAACTGCATGAACATGAAGATAGACCACATAATTATGACGTTGTATCTTCACTTTGAGATTTACCCTTTTCTTTCCTTTTTTTTTGTGGGTGGGTGGATGGGTTGAAGAAATTTAATTGCACCATGTGGATCTTGCACAGGTGGTTTCTCTGACATATATTATGTTAGATAGCCCTTACATTTATTGTGAATTTATTGTCTCTTATTTCAGCTTTGCATTTCATACAATTTATCACCTAAACTACAATTAAAAAAAACCTAAATCGGAAAACAAAAGATAAATTGCGAAGAGCCCAATTCAAACAGAAGAAAAGATTATTGATGGTTTTCAGACCTTAAAGGCAGCAGCATAAGCAGCCTGCAAATTGGACATGCCTTCAAATGGCATGCGGTTGGTTAACAATTCCCATAAGACAATTCCAAAGCTGTACACATCAACCTTGTTATTGTAGTGCTTCTTCTCCCCCTGACGCAATGTCACAGTGCTATATAACTGCAAGGTTACCGCCAGGTTGATGGTGAAAAGAGACAACTAAGCAAGAAACTTTGTATATACTATAAACAAATTAAGGACTCTTCTAATGCAGGAAGATAACAAAACAAAGACATATTTTATCAGGAGCAGCAGTAACAATAACGAAACTGAAGAAGCATCACTGTTGTGAAGTAGGTAACCAACTTGTTTTGTGCCATGCAAAAAACATAGAATTACTAGTTTGGTTCTTTTCAGCAAAGGTGGTGACACAACAAATGAAATAAAAAGGAATTGATAAGAAGAAAAGGAAGAGAAGGAACATATAATTATGCATTTGGTTTTTATCATCAGTGTGCAAGGCTGCAAATGCAATCAAGAGCTTCCCCTGCGCCAATTCTAGGGTAGAACTGAGAAACAAATCATGCCTCCAGACTAGGACAGTCAAAACCTCAAACCGACATGAACAAGATAAATAACTAAGTTCTGTCTAGATGAAGGTCAGACTAAGTAACCACATATACGATGTCCACCCATAAGCAGATTTCAAGAAGGCAAAAATCTTAGAACAGGAAAACAATGGAAGAAAAATCAAATCACAATAGAATTCTAGCTAGTATCTTTGCATAATCTTCACGCACACTTTCTTTATTCGGGTGTAGACTAAGTGTATTGGATCTTTATGAATCAAAACAAAATCACTATAGATGCAGACAATCACCAGCAAACCGCATGCATTTGGTAAGCCCAAGCACGGGTGAAGCGGAGACATCTAGTTCTACAGCCATCGCCTCAGACCAACCCAATTGACCATGCGGATTTTTCCCCACACATTACTAGTTCATTTACAAATTCTCAATAGAAAAGTTATATAAATATATATATAAAAAAAAATAGACACTTCAAATCCTTGGTCAGTGATAACCTCAAATAAGCTCCAAAAGAGGCATTCTCTAACATTATTTTCAAAAGAAATGGTAAGATTTATCACCAAAACAAGAGGAGTTCCTCAGTTTACATCTCTAAAAACCTTGTTAGCTCATCCATTGCCTAAAATTGTTTATAAAGAAAGTGGGGGAGAGGGGAGCAAACAAAGATCAAATATAAACAGAAACATATAAGTTAGATTGTATCTAAAGAGAGAATTATAATGACTGTAAATAAACACCATTAGAAAACTAAACAGCACAAAAAAGGTAAGGAGACTTCTGGCTTGGCTACAAGTTGGTATTCAAAATTAAAGAAAGGATTAATGAATTGTTTTTACTAATTCTTATTCTGTCAATAATCTCTACTACAATACGAAGAGTGCAGCATTGGCATATTAGGCTATTCAACATTCTTCAGAAATGCAATGAGGAGGAAATGTCCTCCCAACAATTTAAAAGGAAGCACAAGAGTAAGAAATCTACAAGGAAAGTATAGCTGTTAAGTATCCTGACATTTAAGTTCCAATGAAGTGTTTCCTAAGAATTGGATCCTTTTAGCCAAGAAATCCAGCTCCACACTAGGAGACAAAGAATACAAGAGATGGAAATTCCATGAATCAGACAAGGTCATTACCCTCCCAAGCAAGTTAGAAAATCTCCAAATAGCTGTACAAAGATTATTGAACCACTGAACCACATTGATAACCTCGTAAGGACCAAAACAAACATTGTCTCTAGCATCATTAGATCCCATCTATGAGCAAGGAACTTGGTATAGCAAGAGGTGCATCTACAAAGTGTTTATACTCACGTACTATTTGAGATAGAGTTCCTGGCGTTTGAGCCTCAAACCTAAAGCATGTACCATAAGCTTTTTAACTGTGTAGTGTATACTAATGAAAAACCAACACAACGGTAAAACTAAACAAACATGAAATGAAAAAGTCTCTCTCTCTCTCTCTCTCAAGTGACTTTTGTAGGATAGATGATGTAATCAAGAAAATCTGCTTGTCGTGCTTAGTATTTTCTTTACACAGCCGGTCCCACGCTTGGAGAAAGGAGGAGGGTTTAGTAGGTTGACAGCCAAAGAAAATCTTATAGTCACACATTTATGAACCTGGATCCTAAGATTCCTTCAGTTGGGGCATTCCCTATTTACGATACTGCATCGGAGCTTGGGTATAGAGATAAATGTGAAAGGATAAGCTAGGACATTCCCCCAGAAGTGGAGCCACATTGTCACTTTTGTACAAGGGAAAAGAGAAAGCTAGGAATGGAGTAGGGTAACTGTAGACAAAAATCTAAAAGAAGTAGTGATTGAGTTGAGTTGAGTTGAGTTGTACATGATGTACTCAAAATATTCTTCTTTGAAGAAATTTGCTCACAAATTAAGTAGAACTACCCCAGTGGGAGGCATTCCTGGTTTCAGTTCATTATTGCCACACTGAGAATGGATACACCATCAATTAACAAATTGAAAATAATCAGATTCTGAATCCTTTTACACTCCTCAAAAGTTTGGTCTATGGTCTATCCACACAGCAAGGAACAAAATTTCCATTTGTTTCCATCAAATCGGCCGAAACGTTTCCATTTCTTAAGAGACCGAAACGAAACACTAGTGAAATAACGAAACACTATTATTATGATCAATACACATCGGAACATAGAAAGAACATAGAAAAATGCACCAAAACACAATAATATATACCGAAACAATAAGCTGTATTAACCCAAATTTAAAATTTTTATAAATGTTGTAAAATTTTCATACAAAAGATTGTATTTTACTATTTTAATATTTGTCACTTTTGAAATGTTTTCGAAACATTTCCGAAATGTTTCCGAAACGTTTCTGTTTCCGAATCAACCGAAACGACCTCTCGAAATGAAATTTTGATTCTTGCCACACAGTAACATAAATTTGAACTACCGCCCTACATCAGCAACGCTCTTTGATCAAGCTACCTCTTCATATATCAAATAGCCATTCAATACATTTTTTAAATCAACCAGCTATATAGTAACATATTAAATAGCATTAATAAAATAAGATTACTAGTACGAGCATAAATATGAACATTATAAATTTATAAATATCATAATCCATGTCGTCACCACCTTAAGACATTTTTAGCTTTTAACATAGATGCCCCTTACACTCTGGCTTCGGAGAGTGGCCACTTAACTTAGATAGTGAACGTGGTGACAATATAATTTCATTCCTAGTAACTAGTAAAGGTTTACAAAATTCAATTTATTAACAGATCGAGTGATACTGATTAATTGGACAATTAACAAATCGTACCACAAGAATTTAGCAATTTAGCTAAAGCAAAAAGCACAAACCTCAGGAGCCATCCAGCGGTAAGTTCCAGTTTCTGCAGTCATCATCTCAGTTACAGATTCTTCCCTTGCAAGTCCAAAATCTGCGAGTTTTACGGACTTGTGATTGGCCGTAAGCAACAAATTGTCTGCATATTATGTTTCAAATATATTTACAATTAGTGTAGCAAATAAAAACATACATAGTGAACTACATATATTCCTTACATTGTCCGGGAAACTGGAAATAGTAACCTACTATCACTTCTTCATCTCAAAATTAAATATCAACTTTATCAGCATCAACAACCCAGTCTCCATAGGTAAAAACAAAATTTATATCCCGGCAGGTGTTTGTCATGTTCTCCTCTCTTTTTCCTTCTCATATGCAAATTGGATAGGTTTGCTGGAACTAAATGTGAAAAACCACAGTCCTAAGCATTGGTGACAAGACAATTGAGATAGAAAAACCAGAATCCCAATGAACTAGATGTCCAAAGGCATAGTAGAATTCTTCATAGGAAAGGAAGAAAAGATACAAATTAAAATTTCAAGACTAACTGGGACGTATTCCATCACATTGATCATCAAGATGATACGAAATTTATTATGGTTTTCACATGCTGTTTATTTAAGGAATGCAAAATCAGAAAAGAGGAGGAAGAGGAAGAAAATTAGGAGACAGACTTGTCTGTTTATTTGAGCAGTGACAGATAGCCATAACGAAATATGTTTTAACACGGGGAATCAATTAGGTTCGTTCTACATTACAAAATCTAACATAATTGAGAACAAGAAACACTATACAGCTTAACTAGATATGTAGTACCAGGCTTTAAATCTCTGTGTATAATCCCATTGGCATGTAGACAATCCATGGCTCGAGCAATGTCAAGGGCAAAACTAATCACCACATGAAGGTCAAGTTGTTTAGGACGAATACTGACTAAATACTTCCGGAGTGACATCCCTGGTAATAGCTCTGTAACTAACACCATTAAAGGATCTTTACAAGCTCCAATAAACTGCAGAGTCAAGATGTAAATTATGCTCAGCAACGTCAGCATGATAAATAAGAAAAAGGAGAAAGTGGTAAGTGGGATGCAACCAACCATTAATTGCCTATGACAAGCTGAACCGGCTATAAATAAAAGGGTAACCTGAGAATCCCTAAAAAGTATTTAAAAATGGAAAAAGAAAAAAAATGGAAACACAAATTTTTCTAAGATGCTCACCTTCACTAGGTTCTCGTGTTTCACTCTTGACATCATAGTAACCTCCCGGGCAAATCGACTTTCAAGTGCAGCTTTTACTTCTGAAGTGTTACCACGATGGAGTACTTTAATGGCAACAATTCGATCACCATACCTGGAGCAGAATCAAAGGTAATAGGTAAAAAGGACATAATTACCAGTCATATTGCACCTAAATTTAAGGATACACACACATCAATCGTCATTGCAGTTTACTTGATGACTCAGAAATTACAATTAGAATGCAAGACACGCAACTTAACCTTCACAAGTTCATATGATGAACAATGAGATATAAACACAGCAGAGATAAAACTATTATATTCGTACAGCTCTTTCTGACAGTTGATTCGATTTTGGCAAGCCTAAATATATGTTTTAAGCTAAATACCCTAAAAATATCAAGGAGCCAAATCTGAAATGATTCCCAATTCCAACAATTCATAAATGACCACAGTTCCAATAACTTCACAAATTACAATATCTGGAAACAATTAACTATCACCTCATGTACAACGGGTCCTAGCAAGGCTAAAATAAAGTTTATTCAGATGGTCGGAAAGATAAATACAAATGCTACAATTTGTTGGCAGAGGAGCATCGTATGAAATATATCAAAATAAAATCCAGAAAATGTGAAAAAGATAAATTTCATAAAAATAGATAAAATAGTAAAACTGTAGATAAAGTTATCAGAATACTACCTACGGGACTTACAGTTACAGATAATTAAGCAATCAAAAAGGTTAAAGCTTCAATACGAATCACAAGAGTATGAACCAAATTTGCTCTTACCTTCCTTCATAAACCTTCCCGTGTGCTCCCTCGCCAATTTTTGATCCAACAAACAGTAACTTCGGGTCAACCAGCAAATTCTCATCAATTGTTAATTCCGGGGCAGTGATTGATCCATTCTGCGAAACCAACTCAGGGTTATCCTCAACCGACTTGCGTATGACTGGCTTCTCATATTCCCCCTCTTCACTTCCTCTGTTCTTCTCACTGCAACTCATGTTGTAACTCTCAAATTATGCCAGAGTGCCTCATCTCAGCTCTCCCACAAGCCTCACATCAACCTCCACACCCAGATATTTAAAAGGCAACCATTTTACACAATTTCAATAAAGGTCAAGTTTTGATAAACATTTCTTGCGACCCAATACACGAAAACCCAATTCCCACAACTCTATAAACTTTCATCTTGAGAACTAACATCCAGAGCTGAAATAAAATTTGCTATAACAGAATCCACCAATTTCTTACCAAGAAAGAAAAAAATCTCACTAATTTTTTTCTCCCCGATCACTCGACAAATGATCAAGTGCTTACAACAAAATAGAAATAGAAAGTAACTTCAGTTTCAAACCTCTGACTATTCAACTTGAGCTTGAAGCCTCGCAAAAATAAGCGAAGCCCTAGAAACCAAGAAAGAGAGGCACAAAAGAATACTTATCGCAGCATGCGTACATAATACATATATATATATATATAACACTATGTGAAAAGCTGAAGTCTCGTGCTTGACATCACACGCTTAGCTGAAGCTGTTTTGCAGAAGAAACCCTAACCCCGTATTTTCTCTCTATTCTCTCTCACTCTCTCTCAATGGAACCGGTGCGTTCCGATGAAGATATTCCGAGGCTCTGTTCCGGTGAAGGTTTAAAGTGGGAAAAAAAGAAAAAGAAAGAGAAAAAAAAGTAGTAGTGATGTTTTGCAGAGGGTAAGTAGCCATTGCTATAAAGACACGTGGAGACGATATACTGGGCCTTGGGGTCTGTCATAGCGTCAGCGATTTGGACGTTCTTGGTCGAGAATGCTTGGACAAGTACTCGGGCATAGACAAACTAATCCTTCACGGCGGCTTCACTCTCGGCTCCTTTTTTTGGGCTCAGTTTTCCAATTTATAATTTGGCTTGTGCTCAAAAAAAGGTCGCATGTGGCATTTTCAATATAGTTCTTTGTTTTAAATTAAAAAAGAAAGAAAAGAAAAGAAAAATAGGGTGTTTTTCATTTTTTGTTACAGAAAATCTTGTTTGCACCATTCAACTTCCGATCTTATTGGGAGTCTGTTTGGAACTTGTGAAAGGAAAAGAAAAAATGAAGCAAAAGTGATTAGTTTTATTTGTTTGGTTTGCTAATAAAACAAAATGAAATTAACTTTTTCCTCCTCGAAATTTCAAGAGGAAATAAAAGAAAAGATAAAGTTAACATAAAAGAAAATAGACGAAACTTAAGAAGAGTAATAACTTTCACTTGTTTTTCTAACTTTTTTTCTGTCCTCTTAAACTAAAAATCAAACATAAGTGCTCTTTCATTTTCTTTCATTTCCTCAATTTCCAAATAGAAGGTGAGACTTCAAGGCTTGCATTGGATGGTGAGGGAATCCTTCATTTTTAAATTGAATATCACGAATTCCTACTTGGGGATGCCTTTTTTGTTCATGACAAACCTATAGTCAAGGCTTCGATTTTATTTTATTAGAGACTAAACTGTACAAGGAAGTATAAATACTAAAAATAACAAATTTTCATGCACTCAATTATTATTATGTAAACTCAATCAATCTTTTTTATGGCATGTCTTAATCTTAAAGAAAGCTAATGAAGCAACTTTATAACATGTATTCCCTATTTTGGTACTATGGCAGGTTGAGCTTGGATAAATTTTTGCACTTCATAAAGTACTTTTATGGAATTTGGCTATGTACTTGATAACTTGTGATTTAACCACCCATTTGAAATAAATAATTTGGCAAAAAGTAAGATGCTTAAGCCTTTATGAAAAGAAACCCAAGTTTCAAAGGAAAGCAACACGGTCAACTTTCTTGAACCAAAGTAAATGAATTTAAGTGGTGTTTAGGTTACTGGTTTATAAGCTATGAGTTATAAGTTATAAGTTATAAGTTATTTTTAAAAAATTACTTTTAAAAATAATTTTTTTAAAAAAAACATGATTAGGCATAAATTATTTTTTTAAGTCATTAACCCAAACACATTTCAAAAAAACCATAAGCATAAGCTATAAGTTACTAAATAAGTTACTAAAAATTGGTGTGAAACTCATTAGGACCAAATGTTTAGGATTGTAAACTAACCAAGTTGATTCTAGCAATAAGTTTTTTAAACTTGATTTAAAAATTTAATGAGATTCAAAATTATGTTTAAGTTGAATTTGTTTAATCAAATTTCAAACGAAATCAAATTAAGCTAATCACAAACTGAGTTCGAGTAGTTTAATTTTTTTAATAATTTTAAAATGCACAATAATTTAAGAGTTGTATTTGTGTTGTGATTAAAAAATTAATAAGGTTCAATATGTGCTCAAACTTGATTTATTTGTATAATAAATAATATGAGTTTTAACCAAAAAAAAAACATTAGTCAAACTCCAATAATGTCGTTTATTTTATAACAGTATATAGCAATATATTTTGAATTTGAAAGTTTTTGAAGTTGTTAAATGGTTATCAGTTATCACGTCGATGACCGTGAGAGCCCCCAAAGCTGGTGACCGTGGCTCACTACTCAAGGGCCTTGAGTTTGGCTTGGCCTTTATTATCGATGGGTGTTTTGATTCGGGCAAAAAGTTGAATTTTGTTTGAAGTTAATTGCAAATGTAAAATGTTATTTTTTTAGAATTTTTGTATATAATTTTATATTAAAATAATATGATGATAATAATTTTATAATAAATAAGTATTTTAGTGAGTTATTTATTTTAAAGTGATAAATTCATAATTTAGCCATAATATTTTAGTGATAAATTCTATATGAATTTTCTTGTTATATAGCATTACTCATTGCAAATTGAGAGTTGAATTTACATTTTTTAAAAGTTGGGCTTTATTACTGGATTTGCAATAAATTGAAAATTAAGAGAATATAAAAAAAATAGTAATTAAGCCAGTTGTTTGTGTGCAATGAAGAACTGCAAAAACATATATTCCACTTCTCTCAAATTCGACCATCATATTTAAATTCCATATTCCACTTCTAACATTTCTCGTATGCTATGCTTGATAGGTCAAAAAATATAGGAGGAGAAAAAATAAAAGCAGGCAAAAAGAGAGAAATAAAAAAAAATCAAATTCAAGTATTACTGACTATTTTACTAATTGATATGACATTTAAATTTTTTATATAAATTAAAAATTATTTTATTGACTCGTTGTATCATTGCACAAAATATTTTCTCATAATTACGGAAAATCATTTTTCCACATACAAAAAATTTGATTGTTTCATTCCAGTTCGCACTTTGAAGTGTGTTTTAAATTGCGAGGATATTAATAAAATAGATTTTGGCAATAATGCATTGAAAGGTGAATCAGAGTCAGAGACGGAAAAGGAAAAAGGAAGGCCCACATAAGTGGAAGACATGTCGGCAACGTCTTTGCAAAACCTACCGTGATGGTGACTATCTCTGTCTTCCGAGAGAAAAACGTGACCACTTTTTTGTATGTATTATTTAATGTATTTATTGAACGTGCAAAGCTAAAGTCAATTTTTTTTAATTAAAAATATCAAAGCTTCCGTGAGCCCCACCCAAATATTGCTTGGAGGGCCAACGATTGATGAATGCTTAAAGGCCTATCCTCATTTTCAAGTGAACTCAAATCGGACGGCCATATGCTATGCTAATTGATCTATAGATTTCATTACTTTGGATTCTTAAATTTGCATCTACGTAATGGTAAAATTCTTCAATGGGTTTAACCTTTTATGGACCGAAATTATTTTATTTTTTAAAAAATTAAAAATTTATTTTAAAATTTTTCATTAGTTTCAATTTATCATGTTGAATGCTGGAAACAAATTTTCAATTACGTATTTCTTGGATTATGAAACTCTTGCTTTTAATATTTTTAATACAAATATAACTTCTCTTAATTAAATTTTTATTTTAAGTCTTTTCAAAAGATTATCAACAACATTTCCACACATTACTCTAGTAGGATTTCAATTTATCTGCTTCATGATATAGGTCTAATGGATTAACGAATTCACTATCTAAATCAGCATAATTACGGCCAAAACTGGATCATTTCTCAGCCGTAACTTAATATTTGGGCTTAAGCGTATTAAATACTTATATAGTATATATATATATAATCTTTCTCAAATAATATATTTCACCAATAATACTATATATAAACTAATTTCACAATTCATGTTCTTACCCAAAAGACATAATGTAGTGGGATCCATTCATTTTGTGGCTAAGAAAATGAATTAAAAATTTAATTTATGCATAGTATTTTTTTATATTTAACTATGGAATAGAACTGTTAGTTAAGAGAAATTATTCAGTAAGTTCGGAACACTATGTCAGTATGATGATATGATGTGCACAACTAATTAAAAATAAGCACATGAAATTATTCAGTAAATTCGGAACACCATGTAACATAATGATGTAGTATATCCAATTAATTAAAAATAAGCACATAAAATTATTCAGTAGATTCAGAATAACATGTCAGTATGATGATATGGTATGTCCAACTAATTGAAAGTAAATAATCATCATGTTGACATATTGTTCGAAGTTACTGAATAATTTCTCTTTTAAGGGGATTGCGCGATTTAAAAAGAATTGTGAATTTTGGCTTCTAGCACTGCACACGAGGCTTTCGCCTTAAGAAATTAACAAATGGGGAGCTGCAACAGGGCTGCTCCAATATTCTCCCTTTCTTGACATGATTTACACTGAATTATGTATTGTACGTATCCATGAAACAGACTTGGCTCCGGAGACTGAGTTCAAGCGACCAGGGTAGTCTCCACATCCTCCTCTCCGGCAGCGAGAGTCAGCTCCTCAGCTCTTTTAGCCTGTTGCCTCCAATCAGTTTTATACAATAATGTGTATAGCATCATGAGAACACATGAGTATTGTGCTGCTACCAGCCCCCACCACAGTCCCCAAAAACCAATCCTAAAAGTGAATGCCAACAAAACCGCCACTGGCAATCCGATGAGGTAAAACGCGGCCAGATTTACATTGACACCCACCTTAGGCCGAGCAGACCCCATGAGAACTCCACAGGCAGCTGTCTGAGGCGCATTCCCAACTTCTGCAAGCCCCAATATTGGTAGTGTTTTCGAAATCAACTCAAGAGTCTGTGGGTCATCCGTATACATTTTCCCCCAAACAGACCTTAATGGAAACGACACACCTAGAGCTATGAGTCCATAAACAAGTCCAGATATTATCCCAATCGTGGCCGCTCTTTGGGCCCGAGCTGCCCTGCCGGCCCCCAACTCGTGGCCAACCCGTTGCGATATACTCAAGCTCAAAGCACTTGGAACTACGTATAAGGTGCCTGTCGTCTGAATCAGAATCCCCATTGCCCCAACAGTCGATTGTGGGTTGTTCAATAGGCCACCTAGAAATAAAATGATTTCATACCACCACCATTCCAAGCACACCGAACAAACACTAGGCAGCGCTAGGCTCAGCAACGGCCACCAGCCTTGAATGGTAGAGATTAGCGTCGCCCCAACCCACGGCTTTAGCGCTACTCTCGACATAGCAGTGTAAATTAACAAGCCGATGTTCATGTTGAATGAGTAACAAACAGAACTCAAGGCAATGCCTCTCACCCCTAAATGCAAGTATGTGATGAAGAAATAGTTGATGGGAAGGTGTAGGATTGTAGCACAAGTGGCTACTAAGGTTGCTGGTGTGTTTAGGCTTTGGGTCCTTAAAAATGACCGCAATGGGTTGAGGTGAGCTTGGGCTAGCAATTCTGGAAGAGAGAACATAAGGTAAGCCTTGGCGACTTGCGTGATGACTCGGTCCTGACCTAACCAGAGGAAGACGGATTCGACGTTTAGCCATAGGAGTGAGACTGGAACAGAAGCAAATAAGAGGAGGAGGAAAGTTTTTAGGTATGTCTGGCTGAGAACGGACCATCTCTTGGCTCCGTAGGCCTGGGAACAAATTGGGTCCATTGCCACAGCTAGACCTTTCATGACTGAGAAACCCGTAATGTTTGCAAATCCAATTGCGAGAGTCCCCCCGGCTAGCTCGATTTTCCCCATACGACCCAAGAAAACCATAGAAATGATCGATTTGGAGTATATACACAAGGTTGTCATCAGTATGGGGCATGTAGTCTTGCCAAGAATTAGTACCTCTTCTGCCACCTGCAGGGGTATCAGGCAAACTGTTCAATAACACCACCAAAACGCTCACAAAGATGCATAAAGGAATCGAAAAACTCAAAAAACTCAAGAACTTAACCAATTCGGTCTTTATAGATTGATTTGGTTTGGATTTGTTAAGAGTTCGGTTTGGTTCTGAATCTAAAAAATATAAAATCAACAAATTCGGTTTGGTTCCTGAGTTTGTATTTTCTGGACCCGGCTTGATCCAAACGAGACCCGATCTATATATGTGATAAAAATTTGTATATATTGCATAGATATCTTTAAATTATTACTTTTTATACTTTGTTATTGCTAACATGTGTTTATATATTGTTATTTAATTATTTTTAAAAAATTGAGGATGCAACATTATTTTGGCATGGAACCAAACCAAACCAACCTGAATTGACTCGAGTTAATTCAGTTCAGTTTCAGGAGAAGATCAGTTCGGTTCTGGGTCTAAATTTTTAAAACCGATCAGTATCGGGTTGATTCTGGGTTCAGCATTGACCCAAACCTACCCACCCTATGCACCTCCCTACATATGCTCATACACATACGAAGACACAAACATGTAAATTAAGAGTAATGCTATACAATCTTAAAATTTATGCAAGATTTATTCAAAATGATGTGTTTATACAAAATACCCATCATATTAATTCTTAATTATAAAAATACCACCAATTAACACATCATTATAGTAGATTTTCTATACAATTTTTTTAAAAAAAATAATATATTCTATAATTAAATTAACCATGTACATGCTCGCATAGACTCGCATAGGTCAGGATTTAGTCATTAAGGTATTTTGGTTAAGAATCTTGGATGACAAGTCTTATTGTCAAGCATATAGAATTAAAAGAATGCTCATCCATTATTTGACGAGTCTCATTTAGTAATAGAAACAGATAAAGATCAATCTTATGTGACAGTTTCATAATCTTTTCCAATACAAAGAACAAAAAATAGGAAAATAAGAAATTAAGTGGTCCACACTCTCCATCAATTCAAAGGAATTAACCATGAGGCGTGAGGTTAGCCCGGTGGTTCACTCTGTCCAGGTATTCCTAGGATTTTAAAGCGGTCCCATTATTAGTATGTAGGCATTGCCATACAAGTTGATGTAAAAGTAGCAAAGATGATTATATACAATGTTTGATTGGGATGAAGGAAACCTCTGGAAATGTTGCCATTACCCTCCACATATAGTAACAAAGGAAGGACCACCATCCAACTCTGTGCTTGGATATAAACGTACTTACTACTTTGTGTGGCATCTGAGTTTATTTTAAGACATTAAATGGTACGTACAAGGCCATAAAGAAAGGTTTAAGAGCATGATCACTAGCACAAGCATGCATGCTTTGAAAAAGAAAGAAAAGTTATGGTCCCTATGTCTTTTGAAGCTGTTGCTACTTACAACATTAGAATCAAAACTTCGAAAAATTTGAAGTCTAAGGTCAAAGATGGGTCTCTTAGTCTCTAACCAGGGCATCAATACCGGAATGCCTTTTGCCGGAAACATTTTAATCCACTGATGCAAGAGAGAATTATAGAAAATTTCTCTCCTTGTGACCATTCTTTCAAGAACAGACAGAAGATGAGATAAAACAGAAAATAACTCCAATAGTTATATTCATGTACGAATTCGTTACTCGTGCATAACTCTGACAATCTTGAACCAATATATACTTTGATATTCTTGATCATGAAATCAATGAGCAAATTAACACTACTAATGTTTTTCTTTCATTTTGTTAAAAAGAAGAAAGAAGAAATGAGTAGTCGTAAGTTTTTACTGTTACCAATTTGCTTACATGGCAAGTTCTTATTCTCTGGATCAATTCAGTCTTTTGAAAAAAAAGAAACAAAAATTATTTAGTTTTCCGAGAGCACTACTTCATTTCTCCTCCTCTCTGTTAGGTGGGTCCCATGTCTTCGAGACTCGCTGTAGTATCAAAGGAGGGGTAATATAGTGCTCATCCAATACTTTCTGTTTTGAGTACCTGGGTGTCGAAAAGTAGTAGACAAAAGAGAGACCTAAAACAGTAAACAGTGTGTGTGTGATAGAGAGAGAGAGAAGTACCTCGCTCACGGGCAAACGTCGGGTTAGCCAATGGAAGAATTTATTTTCTCTTGTTCTAGTTCTTTCTTCACTGCTTTCTGCTTCCCTTGAGACTACAGGCTCGACATTCTCAAGGTCAACGCTCTGAATCTCTAGAGATTCATTCATTGCGCACATGCATGTCTGTGTTGCAGAGAGAGAGAGCGTTGTTCAATGAAGATGTGATGAACAACTGGAAAAGAGAAGAAAAACTAAGAAAACAATAATGAAAAATCAGCGGCTATTTTTGCATGTGTTTATATGCCAAGTAGAGTATACATAACAGCAGTGATTTAATCAAATAAAAAAGAGCAAAACCTTAATATCTTCAAAGCAGTTTCCGTGTTCTTCGTTTATTGTGGGGGAATTTGGTCTTCATGAGTACTCCTTGGCCGTGGCAGTGAAAGCATTACTAGGGGGAAGACCGGACAGAAACAATGCATTGGGACATGGAAACAATTCGGAATACGAGTCCCTATACGCCTTTGATTTATATCCCAAACACTTCATATTATAGTTAAGTCATGGCCAATGCTCTTTCCAGTATTTCTTTTGCTTTATACACCTTGTAATGTCTGGTTTTAAAAAAGAAACAATAGAATAGGAAATGCAGTAAAAGAATTGCTGGAATTGTCGTGACCGTACCATAAGTATTAAACATAAGTACATTATTTTGATATTGATTATGTCATATTTTACAAAATTTGATCAAATGCATTCATATCTGTGAATGTTCTTTTAAGTAGGGGGGCCTTTTACTCTATGGTCCACTTTGTAATATTATTGGAGACCTAAGAAATGATTTTCTATTTGCATTTCCCAAGTTTAATTATATATAAGAAGAAGAAAGTAGGAACAATGAGCCGCAGCCTTTGGGAGATGAATGCAAACAGCGCACATTGATGCGTTTGTGGGTAACATGCTGAGAGACTAATACAATCATTTGGCTTTTGGGAATCCAAATTTCAACGCATGCATCACAAAATCTAGAAATTAACTATGTGAGTGGAAGCTGACCGTTTATACACACTTCTTGGGGTATCCTAATCTCCTACACATTTTCTACTTGGCTTGTAATATGTGAGCAAACCTTTAAAAGACAAAGTGCTCTTCTATGTTAGGGCCAAGATTCAGCAGTGCCGCAAAATATGAGACGTCTGAGCTGTTAATGTGTTTTGCGAGAGAGAGAGAGACAGAGACTTTGACTTCAAATCTTAGAATTGAATTAAAAGTCGCTTTTTCCCCTTAAATGACTAAAAAAAATGAAGTTTTTTTTATGTTTGCTTGGATTCCTCGTGAACAAGGGTTGAATGTTGGTCGTGTTATATGATTGTGTTCATAGAAGGTATTGAGCAAAAAAACATATATTTCTTCGCTTGTTGGCGATTAATAATGAGAAAGAATATCTGTGCATATGCTTTCGCAGGCATTGTCCCTAGCTTATGTGCCTTGTTCCCTAAAATTCTACACTAATTATTAAGAGTTTTCTGTTTTTCTTGGTATTTCCTTAATTTAAGCCTGCCTCTCTCTCTCTCTCTCTCTCTCTCTCTCTCTCTCTCTCTCTCTCTCTCTCTCTCTCTCTCTCTCTCTCTCATGGATTTGGATTTGCTTATTCTCTCTCAATTACTGAGAATGAAATAAGCAATGAAAAAATGGAAAGTATACTAATGGAAATGATTAGTTAACGTCACAAATTTAAAACCATACCGTACAGATTCAGTACCAGTGCAAGTTGAGAAAGAGGGAATCACATGAAATCTTTATATTAATTGTTGATGCTCACCTAGTCACTTTCGTTTCACCAGCTGTTTGCTTGGTTGTTTCTTCACTGCACTTCTACACACAAAATTTGTCTGGACGCAAAAACTCTCAGCTCATTTTTCTAGTCGTTAAGAACAAAAAAAATTAATTATATGAAATTAGATGCATGGTTAGAATCATGTATAAATATGAGAATTAGTGTTGATATTGTCTTTCACTGGGAGAGCATGTGGCTCTTAACTAGTTTATGCCAAATGCTTGTCTTGTTAATTATATATTTTTTCCCCATTATATTTGCATATTACTCTCTGGTGGATTTCATCATTTCCTCCTCTCTCTCTCTCTCTCTCTCTCTCTCTCTCTCTCTCTCTCTCTCTCTCTCTCTCTCTCTCTCTCTCTCCAAAAGTCATTATTCCAGCAAATGAAGTTGGAATTCATGTAAACAAAGCTAAACACTAGGTACAAACATCATGCTAGCTAAGACGACTTTTAGCACATGTGACTGATTACTAATTAGACCCCGTGAAAGTTAAGTTCCTAGCAGCCTTTTAATGCAGACATTGCAAATTGCAAGTTGTGGGTGAATATATTTTCACATACTCTCACAAGCTAAAAAGTTTGCAGAAAAACCAGATTAAACTACTTAAAAGCTCTTTTTTGTAACCAAACATTGGTGTCAAGTCTTGCATTCCATTTTAGCAGTTTCTACCAAACTTTACTATAAGTGGTGATGAACTTTAACACACCATGGACACTGATACCTGCCATAAAAGCAGGAAAGTAAGCTAAAAGCAACATGTCATAAAAAAGTTTATATGGCCTTTTCAGTTGTCAACTAAACCCTGTTTCTTCAGGTGCTCGATCATGACTCCTTTGGAATCTCTTTTTTTGTTGGCAATTTTGTACCTTTTTTCATTTTTGGTCCCCTAGAGAATAACCAATCTGGTTGATTCAAGTGGCCGTAACACGAAATAGAAGAATATTGTTACTCCATCCTTGACTTGCAACTTGTATTTTTTTTTTTTCTAAAAATCCATGACTTTATGCTATAATAAATCAATTGCAATTGGCAGAGCATCTTATGGGAGTAATTATTGTCTCTCAACTGACAATTTATTGAATATTATAAACTTCTAAGCTTTTATTTTAACTTTCCCAAATCCGCATCATGCCAATCTAATGTTGTCAGGATAATTGTTTTGCATTATTATTTGCTCATCTTTTCCAGCTGGGGAAGGTAAACGACAATGACCAACTTTTTTTTTTTTTTATCAAAACTACTAGTACCATATGTTGCCGTGATTCATATTGAAGAAGCAAATAAAAGTGAGCTTTTCAAGGTTTTGTTTTTCATCTTCAAATGGTACGTACTTCCGCGGGTTGTGATTCGAAAATGAAATGAAATATTACTTGATCTTTCCAACGATTTCTGCATTCTCAATTCGTGAGCATTCAACTGAAATGATATCGGCCACCCATAGGGATATCTTCCAAGGTTCCAAGTTCCAACTATTTGAAACTGGTGATAGTTAATAGTGTAGCAACAGGTCAACTCTTTGGAAGGAATTAAGCAACTGTGGCTAGTCAGTTGGCTAGAGTTTTTGGCTTTCATTAGGGAGGTCAGGAATTCGAAACCCCCTCTCCTAAATCTCCTTTCCGGCTTCAGTCCTCCTTATAATCTTTTCCGATGAACCAAAAAAAAAAGGTCAACTTTTTGTTTTTTTCTCAACTTTTCTCTCTCGAATTTGTATTTGAGCTAGTGAAGAATTCAATGAAGTGAACGATGATGGAAAGTAATTCTTTGCAGACATGAATGAGGTGCACTAAAAAATTAAAACCTAAGTTAGTTTTCTTTGCAGGTAGATGACTTGATTTTCTCTCTTTGGGTAAACATTGTAACTTTGCACGTGGCCCTGGAAGGCAATCAAAACTAATATTTGTGACTTAGAATCTTATTAACTTTGTAAGAATAAGAGAAATACATTGTTGTCGGTCATCATATGACTAGATTTTCCTTTGCTTAGAGAGCCATAAATTCCCCCAAATCCCGGCTTTTGTTTTCCCTTCATACTACTGACACCTTTCTTTGTTTAATATTAAGAATCCTAACCTCGGGCATTTGAGACGGTTCTAATCTGAAAACTTTTCTTTGGATTGGACTTTCTGGGTTGAAACTAATAAGATTGAATAGCATCTTACATAGTATTCCTCTATAACAATAATGAACCATGAATCTCATAGTGGGGACCGACCAACATTCTTCCAATTCTGAGTTAATAATTGACTTTGATGCTGAAAGTGTAAATTCTGCGCACAAATTGTTCTATATTTGTTTAACGAAGCACTAAGTCAACCACAGAGTGCTCCAAAATATAAAGTAGGTGGCAAGGGAATTTACTTTGAATTTTTAATGAGCACTTCATTTTCTCTACACAGAGAGAGAGAGAGAGTTCTCCTGCACGAGGGCCTGGCTACCTCACCGACAATGACTTGTTTAGAGGACATTATTTAGTCTCAGTCTAATTGATTTGGGGTTGATACAAAGTGCAGTAGGTGTCAACCTAATTAACATTTGTCGTGATGCATCAACCTAATTAACATTTGTCGTGATTTGCACAAAGTAGCTAGCTCAATATATACCAACCATGCATTTAAACTTCTCTCTCACTAAAGATTCGAGAACACACAAGAAAAATGTTATTGTACAGAATTTTGTACAAAAATGATATGACAATGACAGTTTTGTAATTAATATGCATCTTGATGGGTTCTATATTATGAAGTGATAGGACCACAACTTAAACATATCATTCTGGTGATAAATTCTGTATGAATTTTCTGATTGTATAGCATTATTCTTCATTCAAATTGGTAAAGGCTGGAAAGCAATAAATGTTTAACAATTCTTATATAACTTTATTTCAACAAAGAAAAATCCTAAGCAAAGGTTTCTAGGCAGTGATATATACTATATATTGTACTAAAACGAACTTGGTAACATGTTTACATTGAGAACATCTAAATTGAAAGAAGCACCGACTTTTTCTGATAAACCTAGCGCTTATTCAATACCATGTTGCTATATTTCTAATACTCTCGATCGAACAACTAGACCGTCGCTTATGATTCTGCATGGACAGCTCTTCTCATTCTTGACGCGATTGAGTATCTCTTCAAACTTTCTTGTCGAGCAAGGTAGGGTTATGATACACAACTAAGCAGAAGCAACATAGCTGGATATTAGTAAATGACGTGGCATTCCACAATTGGAGAGTAGAAAGTGGAGTTACAAAGAGGTTAGAATTGATCTATTTGTATGAGCGGCAAAAAAACAGAGCATCGCAACTGGCAGCAATTAGGATGGTTATTTCGGTTATGAATTCTGTTGAGTTGTTAGTTCGGTTATTCTGTTGAAACTGTATTCAAACTATATAGCTATGGTATTAGCTAATTGTAAGGCATTCAAGAATTAATCCAGTTACATTCATTCTAAAGGTTTCCCTCTTCTTCCTAACTCAACTTCTAACATTTGGTATCAGAGCGGCGGTCCTCCGGCCGGCGACAATATCAGGTGCAGAAATGGTAGATGGAACTAGGGCGAAGGACATTCAGGCGTTGAAGGACAGCTCCGAACGGCAAGAAGAAGCTATTCGGGAGTTGAAGCAAGAACAAGCTGTTGCAATCCAAGAATTGAAGAAGATGATAGTGACCATGAACATCAGGTACGATCAGCTAGCCAATAAGATTACTCCATCCCCCGTAGAGCTAGGGGAAACGTCCCAATCTGTCAACACTCCAAGTGCTTGGGGAAATGCTCAAACCAGATATACTAAAATTGATTTTCCCAAATTCTCTGGGGAAGACCCTTCGGGATGGGCGTATAAGTGTGCAAGATTTTTTGAGTTTAACAAGGTGGAGGAAGGACAGAAGGTGAAGTTAGCAGCAATGCATTTGGAAGAAAAGGCTTTGAGGTGGTTCCAATGGTTCGAAAGCACTCAAGATAAGTTGATTTGGGAAGAATTTGTATGGGCAATTACTGCTAGGTTCAGTGCTAATGCATATGAAGATGCAGTTGGCGAACTCACCAAGCTGAAACAAGTATCAACTGTAAGGGCTTATCAAGAGAAGTTTGAAGATTTGGCAAACAGAACTAAAGGGTTGTCTGAAGGGTTTTTTGTCAGTTGTTTTACGAGTGGATTAAGGGAAGAAATTAAGGCTAGGGTTCAAATGTTTGGACCCAAAAGCATTGTTCAGGCAATTAGCTTGGCCAGATTGCAGGAAGAAAGTATTGAGGCTATTACGAAGAGATCTCGAATGAACCCAAGGAACACATACCCATACAATGTCAACAGACCTGAGTGGGATAATGAGGTAAAACTACAAAACAGTCAAAGTATTCCATCTATCCCTATTAGGAGACTTACAGAGAAAGAAATGGAAGCAAGAAGAGAAAAAGGGTTGTGCTACAATTGTGATGAAAGATTTGTTAAGGGCCATAAATGCCAAAGGAAGCAACTGTTTTTGTTAGAAGCAGAAGATGAGGATCCAGAAGAGAATGGAACTATAAAAGAAAATCAGGTTGAAGAAGAAGAGGTGGAGGAACCTTCACAAATCTCAGTTTATGCCATTTCAGGATCTACTTCATTTAGAACAATGAAGGTAAGAGGAAATATTAAGAAGAAACTAGTTATTATTTTGATAGATTCTGGAAGTACACACAATTTTCTTGACCCCAAGGTGGCCAAAAGGGCCAATTGTAATCTCCAAACTACAAGCCCATTGATTGTGTCAGTGGCTGATGGAACCAAAGTTCGCAGCACTTCCATTTGCAAGAATTGTGAGTGGGAAATGCAAGGTACAAGTTTTACGGCTGAAATGAGGATCTTACCTTTGGGGGGTTGTGACATGGTTCTTGGAGTACAATGGCTATCCACCTTAGGACCAATTACATGGGATTTTAAGAACTTATAGATGGATTTCACACATGAAGGAAGGAGGCATGTTTTAAGGGGCAGCAAAACTGGAAACATTCAAATTATTGATGATCAGCAGATGGGAAGGTTGGTCAGTAAAGGAAAGCAAGGAATGGTGGCACAACTATGCTTAATCCAAACCCATAAAGGAGAAACTGAGTTCAAGTCCAAGGAAACTCAGGAACATCCAGACTTGGAACAATTATTGATGGAATATCAGGACCTCTTCACAGAACCTACAGGATTACCACCAAACAGAGTTCAGGATCACAAAATTTTGTTGCAGGAGGGAAGCATTCCCACCAATGTGAGGCCTTACAGGTATCCCAACTTCCAAAAGAATGAAATAGAGAGAATTGTTCAGGAAATGCTTGAATCTGGTATTATTCAGAACAGCACCAGTCCTTATTCTTCACCTGTTCTGTTGGTAAAGAAGAAAGACAACTCATGGAGACTTTGTATTGATTATAGAGCCTTAAATAAGATCACTGTCAAGGATAAATTTCCCATTCCAGTCATAGATGAATTACTTGATGAGTTACATGGCTCCAAATATTTTTCAAAGCTGGATTTACGGTCAGGGTATCACCAGATTAGAGTCCATGCTGAAGATATTGCTAAGACAGCCTTTAGGACACATCAGGGGCATTACGAATTCCTTGTCATGCCTTTTGGCCTTACTAATGCACCTGCAACCTTCCAAAGTGTGATGAATGAGATTTTCAAGCCTCATCTTAGGAAATTTATTTTGGTTTTCTTTGATGACATATTAGTTTACAGCAAGACGTGGACAGCTCACTTAGAACACTTACAACATACTCTAAATATTTTGAGGCAACATCAGTTTTTTGTGAAGAAAGTTAAGTGTGCCTTTGGAAAGAATGAAGTTGAGTATTTAGGCCACATTATCAGTAACAGAGGTGTATCAGCAGATCAAGCAAAGGTTGAATGCATGAAGCAATGGCCTACTCCTACTAATCTGAAATCTTTAAGGGGATTTTTGGGGTTGACTGGATATTACAGGAAGTTTGTCAAGGGGTATGGTCTAATATGTGCTCCTCTCACCAACTTGTTAAAGAAAGATGCCTTCCACTGGAATGCAGCAGCAGATTTGGCCTTTGAACAGCTCAAGGATGCCATGTCTAACACCCCTGTGCTAGCTATGCCTGATTACTCACAAGACTTCGAAATTGAATGTGATGCATCGGGGACGGGAATTGGGGCTGTGTTGATGCAAAGGGGTCAACCCATTGCATACATGAGCAAGGCTTTGGCACAAAAGAATTTGGGTCTTTCTACTTATGAGAAGGAGTTGTTAGCTGTGGTCGTAGCAGTCAACAAGTGGAGACATTACCTATTGGGCAGACATTTCATCATCAAAACTGACCATCAAAGCCTCAAGTACCTCCTTGAGCAAAGAATTACTACCACTCTGCAACAAAAGTGGATCACCAAGCTATTGGGATATGACTATGAAATCAAGTATAAAGCTGGCACTGAAAACAAGGTAGCTGATGCCTTGTCTCGAGTTTCAGGAGAAGCTAGTAGCATTAGCGCAATTACCACCCTTCAAGAACACTGGTTACAGGAAGTTAAAACTAGTTGGAGCAGTGATCCTGAACTGCAAACTCTCATTCAAGAATTGGCAAATCAAACCAAGGCACATCCCAACTTTGAATGGAGTCAGGGACTCCTAACATACAAACGCAAATTAGTCATTGGCTCTACTCCTCAGCTCAAAGACAGAATTTTAAAAGAATTTCATAGTTCTGCCATTGGGGGACATTCAGGTGTGGAGAAAACTATCAAGAGACTAAAACGACACTTCTATTGGAAGGGACTAAAAAGGGAAGTTCGAAAATTCATCTCAGAATGTGAATGCTGCCAAAGGAATAAGAATGAAACTGTGAGAATACCAGGCTTATTACAGCCCTTACCTATTCCAACTACGATATGGACTGACATTGCTATGGACTTTATAGAAGGCTTACCCACTTCCAGAGGCAAGAATTCCATAATGGTTATCATTGACAGATTAAGCAAGTATGCCCATTTTGTGGCTCTTTCTCACCCTTATACAGCCCAAGATATTGCTCAATCTTTCATGGATACCATTTTTCGGCTTCATGGTATGCCTAAATCCATTGTCACTGATAGAGATCCTATATTCACCAGCATTTTCTGGAAGGAACTGTTTAAACTACAAGGTGTAGAACTGAGACTTAGTTCAGCTTATCATCCCCAGACGGATGGGCAATCTGAAGTTTTGAATCGCTGTCTGGAAAACTATTTGCGCTGCATTACTGGGGACAAACCCAAAGACTGGAACAGGTGGCTACCCTTGGCCGAGTGGTGGTATAATACTACCTTTCATTCCGCAACTGGAATGACCCCGTATGAAGTAATCTATGGGCAAGCACCTCCGCACCATACCCAGTTCTTCATTCATGACTCGCCTGTAGCTGCAGTCAACACCACTCTTCAAGACAGAGATCGCACCATCAGTCTGCTTAAGGAACACCTCATGGCTGCTCAGAACCGAATGAAGAGAATAGCAGACCAACATCGATCTGAGCGCCAATTCGAGGTTAACGATTGGGTCTATTTACGACTCCAACCATATAAACAGCTTACCGCCTCCATGCGTCGTGATCAAAAGCTTGCTCCGAGGTATTTTGGCCCTTTTCAAATTCTGCAACGCATCGGGCCTGTGGCATATAAGCTGCAACTTCCCTCTAGCTGCAGGATTCACCCTGTTTTCCACGTTTCATGTTTAAAAAAGCACTTGGGTCAGCATGTTGTTGCCCAACCCAGGTTGCCACCCACCGACTTACAAGGCTGTCTTCAACCAGTCCCAGTTGCCATTTTAGATCGCGCATTGGTCAAACGGCGTAATCAGCCTGCAACTCGGGTTCTCATCCAGTGGTCTGACTCCTTCCCTGAAGATGCCACATGGGAGGACCTGTCTTCCATTCAGGAGCGCTTTCCTTCTTTTTCGCCTTGAGGACAAGGCTTCTCTTGAAGCGGAAGGGAATGATACACAACTAAGCAGAAGCAACATAGCTGGATATTAGTAAATGACGTGGCATTCCACAATTGGAGAGTAGAAAGTGGAGTTACAAAGAGGTTAGAACTGATCTATTTGTATGAGCGGCAAAAAAACAGAGCATCGCAACTGGCAGCAGTTAGGATGGTTATTTCGGTTATGAATTCTGTTGAGTTGTTAGTTCGGTTATTCTGTTGAAACTGTATTCAAACTATATAGCTATGGTATTAGCTAATTGTAAGGCATTCAAGAATTAATCCAGTTACATTCATTCTAAAGGTTTCCCTCTTCTTCTTAACTCAACTTCTAACACTCATCTAAATTGAAAGAAGCACCGACTTTTTCTGATAAACCTAGCGCTTATTCAATACCATGTTGCTATATTTCTAATACTCTCGATCGAACAACTAGACCGTCGCTTATGATTCTGCATGGACAGCTCTTCTCATTCTTGACGCGATTGAGTATCTCTTCAAACTTTCTTGTCGAGCAAGGTAGGGTTATTGGCCCCATGGCTTGAATTTCATCCTCGTACTCATCGAGTAATCCCTGAAAAGTCATGGATGATAAGGATGCGATTGGAACAACATACTGCTTATGTTCTTCACCGACATATACCGGAAAGGTACCCCTTCTGACTGGTTTCTGGTGAATGCTTTTCTTGATCATATGCATGATGTGCTTTTTCCCAATCCTGCTAAGCTTATTAATAAGCAAGTGAAGTTTTCTTGCAAGTTCTGTCATCTTTCTCAATCAAAAGAGCTCTAACTTTCTGTTTGGAAGAGTAGAGAAATAGAAAGCTAGGGTGTGGAAAATCTTTGAGAGAGAATGGAACAAGAAGAGAAATATAAAGCTAGGGTATGGAAAATCTTCGAGAGAGAACCGAAAGTAGATGAACGAAACAATGAGAATATCTGGCTGGATATATATGTATTACTGTAAAGAAGGAACGCTTTTGATCTCCCATAAAATCATCAAACTTACTTTCCAAACACGTAATATAATGATCTTTACGAGACCAGAAGCTTAGTAATTAAGATAACTGTAGCCAGAATTAGAAACCACAGCTACCAATTAGAAACCATATGTTTCAGATAGCACCCAGAAATCCACGTGTAAGCTTACACGTGCAATATACATATACACGTATATATCCATGTTTTGTACGTATGTACATGGAAGTAATTCAAGCTTCAACGTACGTTGTATATAAATCTAACTGAAAGTTCTCTTACTGCGACGCCAAAAAGGGTGTATATACTATATACACACAAGCACAAATCTATGTTTATGTATATATATACATACATACAGACATTTATTTATATTTATGCTATTGTAGGCTTCCATGAAGTGAGCAAGGTGCAAAACTATTCTTTCATGGAAACCATGAAAAACAAAGAGATAATGCAACATCAGTCAGACAAGAGTTCCTGTTATCTGAACGCCCATATCAACTTTCGGAATCTAAAAACTTGTAACGAAATTATTAATGATGAGAAGGTCGCAGGAATTTGATGATGTTTTTCAAACGAAGCATGCACCATTGCAGCCAGAGCAAGATCGTTCTCCAATCTCAATGAAGAAGTTTCCTCACGATGCTGATTTGGCCTCACCTTGTCCGCTGATTTGGCTATACATTTTGACACTGTTTTGTTTTCAAATCAAACTTCAACCATCCACTACTCAGAGTTGACTCAGTTCGTTTGCACAAACTTTTTGCACACAGTTGCTGGTTTATCAACCATTCGCATTACTGGCGAGCTCACATGCCATCCATATATGTACAATTTCTGGAAATTCTTATTTTAGAAAAAAATTTATACAACAAAATTCATATTACATTTTTTAAATTTAGACTTTTGAAGAATACCATTTGCATCGCTTTGGTTATTCTGTTCATTCAACCGTCTCTTTATTCAGTTTCTTTTTCTTTTTTTTTTCCGTATGATAAATTTTATTGCTTGGTAACTCCAGGAGTTTTTATGTTTTTTTTTTTTTTTTTTTTTTTTGGAGGGGAGGGAGGCACTTTTGAGCTTTGACGGATTGAAATTATGCACAACAGGTGGGAAGTCATTATTTTTCACTACTAACTCGTGCCTTGATTGCAAGGCAATACACAATGGACTAAAGTTTCATTGACATCCCATGCCATTTCCATGTTTTCATCCATCCAAAGAATAGGATATATCTTCAACATTGAAGGCTGGTCACTTGAGAGAGAGAGAGAGCGAGAGAGAGATCATCCACAAGTTGAAAACATCGCCTTTAATTTTTTTTTCTTTTTATTTTCACTCAGTTACAATATAAGAGGGAAAGGGAAAGGGAAAGGGAAAGACCAACAGGGCAGAGTCAAGAGCCTTGAGGCAAAAGCATCACTATACAGTTCACAAGCTATGGTTCCTATGAAAGATTGCACCACAATACATGTGATCTGCCACAACACTCCGAAATCATTTCTACAAAACTGGTGCTGTGACATTGTGTATATGTAAGTTCCCTCGAGGCCAGACGGAGGTCAACTGTCATGGTCATTAACTTCTACACAAGTATTGAAACCCCCTGCGCCCCAAACACGCAAACACATACACACCCAAAATAACGAAAATAAAAAAATTGGCCCCAGTAACAAAGATCCTCTTGAGGAAACAAAAAAATCCCTGCTGGTAAATGTGTACAAACTTCCTCTAAACAATTTCATCAAAATTCTTTCTAATTTTTGACAGACTTGCACATAAAGATAGTGCTTAGAAACTTTACTGAGTTCATCATTCAACCTTTGCCACTCCCCCGGCAGGCCTACTGCTTTCTGCAACGGTCTCCCTGACAAACCTGGAAAGAAATGCAAAGCTCCAAGAGTCTCAATCCATGGTACTTAGAAAACATCTATATCTCTTTTGTTGTCATGGGGAAGGAGAAAAAAGTGTAGGGGGAAAAGAAAAATAATAATAAAATCCATCTGTATCGGCCTACTTGGTAGCTTGGACAGCCACCATCTAATAGGAGGAAGAGACAATACCTTGCAAATTTATCCTGAGACGATTGCAAGATGTAAATTGAGAGAATAAATGTCATCAGAAGCCCTGTTCCATATGCGCATAAGAAACCAGATAGTTAAGCAATTATGGCTCTAAATTTGTCACCTCATATTGTTCAGTTACATTGATCATGAATTCATAGTTCGTGGATGAACTTCAAATCAAAACTCCTCCAGTTTTAAGGCAAAATTAAGGCCACTTATGACAAGGACTCGGAAGCCCTCCCGTGCAGGGATTATTAGCTTGGCTGTCAGACATCCCAAACACCCTATTGAGCTACTTTTGCCACTTTAAGATAAAAATATTCACCAGATTTTACAACAAACTAAGTGCCCTTTCTCGGCTGGGTATATAAGCTTGCGGTTACATGTGGTGTCATGTAAGTCATAAAGCTAGGATCTAAAGCCAGATGGAAGACAAGCCTTACAACTCAACCACTTTAGCAAGGTGGCACGGTTATGATAATGAAGAAACAGGACATGGCTGCATATTTTTAAAGTAAAAGAGTGACTTTGTAGAAAATAGCAATACTTGTGAGGGCAATCCTCTGGGAATGTTACGATGACAGTACTTCTACCATTATACTAACAAATTATCGATTTTGTCAGTCTTGAAAAATGTTTTATAACATGCTGACACAGACAACAGATCTACCGTTTTAATTGAGCTTTCTTACCTGATCCAAACAGAACATAAAATCCAGAAATCACATCTATCTCTGACTGTTCTTCCCTGTAGACACCAGAACAATGACTCAACTATAATTGTTTCTTTTCTATAAAAAAGAGAAGTAACAGGAAAGCTTAATGTATTAGACGTTGTAAAAACGTAGATTTAGTTAAAAAGAAAGCACTGACACCCGCAAATGTTCTTGTTTCACTATGACAGTTCTATCTGTTGTGAAGACGCATGATGCTGCATTTTCCAATTCCTTGTATGTATTTATATTAGTGTTTCAACATGCTGCTCACATACAACCACATTTAAGTCAAACCTATTCATATAGACCAGAGTAGAATAAAGATTACATGACCCCAACCCAGAAATTTGAGCTGCTGTGAGTGGTTGGGCCAGATTGATCACCAACTGCCAGGGTTCATGATCTTACACTTAAACAGACCCCAACTCCCATGTCAAATGCAGAATGTGCAATGCAAGTTTATCAAACTCTGTCCCATTGAGGCAATGAAATACAATGTAGCAGGACAATAAGTCTTAAAAATCCAATCATGCAACAGCTAATAAATGAAGGTTAAAAAGTTCAGATTGTTTAAGTATGAGTGGAACAAAAATTCCCCAGAGCATAATAATATACCAACACAGACTCAAGAGTTCTCACATGCACATATGATTGTTACTGGAAAAGGCAAAACAAGTAAGAATTTTTACTTTACTAAAATCCTTTATTTATCTCAACAATCACCACTAAAATCCATTAAATTATACAAGTTATAGTCACAAAACATGACTTAAGTTTATTCAAATGAACCAACAAAACCATCAACCAATAACTGGAAGGTTTGCAAGACATGCGAAGTCTCAAAGCAGTGACACTAACCATGTGTATCTGACAAGCACATGTTTTGGCCAATGTTCTGGATCCCAAAATTGTTTACAGATATCAGGACGCATTTCAACATCTGCTCAAGACAAAAGATAAATTCAGTATCATGATCAGATCCATCCAACATTGATCCAAAGGGTGAACAGAATTTTTATTTTTTTTTTGGTGAATGAGCATAAAGAATTAGTTATTTTTTAAAGAACAAAATCAAACTCACCACCACTTTGAAACTTTGGATGACATTCTGGAAAAAATTAATCAATAAAAGTACTCTTTGACATTCCTCAATAAGTAGAATCACACTATACACAAAATAATGTATCCAATAATCTAAAAGCAAAAGATCAAAATGACTGCCATTTTGCCTGCAACATTTCTAATAGTATCATTCCAACCAAGCAATGAGGAAAAAGAAGAGAAGGAGCAAAGTGAACCAAGCAGCAAGCAAGGGTTGCCTTGGGGCTCCACTTGGGCATTGTTAGGCCGTGCTTAGGGCATGATTGAGCAGCCGAGAGGCTACATTGGGCACTCGATGGAATATGTGAGTGCAAGCGTGGGCAAGACGTTGTGAATTGACAGGCATCATTTGAGGGACAAATGCACATAGTAGCAAGGTTGAAAGAGACACCCATAAGCTATAAAATTGTGAAAGAATATGAAACTTATAAATCAATTTGCCATTTGTTGTAGAAGTGTAGAATATCCTCCAATGGTGCCCAACTAATCAAATGTCCATGTAAAAGGTGACAATAAGAACCATTAACTCAACTTTGTTGAAGCACCCAATAATCTCCATGAGGGCTCCATTGTACAAGGATCTGGAGTGAAGATGGGACACAAGAATTTCATTTCTTCTCAAGCTGTTAATCTGTAGCATATTCACATATTTGAGATTAAGGATTGCCCCAGACAGAAGCAACCAGGTGAAAAAGAGAAGGATAAAGGTCTCCTCGGTGCATGACTTACATCACTTTTGAAAAAAAATTATTCCGCACCATTCACAAGATTGCAAAATTCTGCATGCATCCTCGCACTCTCTATCTCAGTGGCCGTGGGTGTGGGGTGGGGCAACACAAAAATGTGTTGTTTAAATCACCAAGTCAAGTGCACTGAATGACACTGCGGATTAATGGTTTTGAAAATCCCCCAATGCATCTTAACATCTTCATTTTGGCCACATGCGACTTTCGAACATGTTATATCTTAATTACCCATGTTATACAATTAAGCAAGGCTCACCTTAAAGCTCACTCATAAGACTTTCCTCATAGCTTTGGCAGGAATTTGACAATTACATAACTTTTTTAAACCCCATCTCCATTTCAACCTCCCTACTTAGGTTCTACATTTAAACCCCATCTCCATTTACTTCAAAAAGCCATGGAACCAAAAACTTTTCTCTTCCAACTTGAAATGATCTGCACAAGAACAATTTTTAGTATGAAACTTAAGAACACAAACATGCTCATTGAAAGCATCACTTCTACACTTGCGATAACATCTTAAGCAAATAGAGCTTAAAGGATATATATAACCAAATACAAAAGCAACAGAAAATTAAAGCATTTTCTTTGTATCTCTATAAGTGATAGAAACTAAAACAGAAACCAACGAAACTATTATGCTGGCTCCATAAGTCAGAGAATCTCAACAACCAATACAAGTAATTACAAGTCACAACATAACAACCAATGTCTATATAAAAATTAAGTTGATACATGAAAAAAATAGGAAATCTAATTCAAGAGCTCCCACTAATAATTAGAAAGGTGCCTTCATCGAAATCTCATATTCATAGTCAGAAATAAAACTCAATTACCGGTTTATATACTACATATATGGTTAAATATGCTCTGTATCATTTTCTCCGTATGGACTGTTGCCATGGTTAATCAATAAATACACATTACTCACACCATCATAAACCTACATGCTACAGGTAAAATACCCCCACTAGGTCATCTTAGAAACAAAATTTAACTTCTCACTACCATCTCGATCCCTCCAGTTGGTGATTGAACTTTTCATTGAACCCGTTCAATCTATGTCTAAATAATCCATCAAAACAGCTTCAAATTTTACCAAATCGAAGAAAATTTTGTAAACAAGAAAGGAAACCAAAACTAAGAGCTCGAAGAAGGTGTCTCACATTTTATACGGATCAGCGCCAGTGTAACCAGTTGGTTTTGGTATAGGAATCAAAACCTACAACACATTGGAATGAAGTTAAAAAATGCAGAATAAGAAATCGAAACATTCATGTGCCCGTTTGTGGTTATTGATTTCAAGCAACAATTAGCGAAAATAAAGAACCGCCCAAATCCCAATTGATATATTCGAAAGAAGGGCACCTCGCGATTTACCGCAAACATTGGGCAGTGGCGACCGATCATATCATGCCAAACATTTCTCGACTTATGGACGCAATAGACAACACAACAAATACACAGATCAGTATTTCAATATAAATGTGTGTGTGTGTAGAGAGAGAGAGAGAGAGAGAGAGAGGAATTGAACGGTTTGATGGGGAGAGTACATACAGAGTGATATTGGCCCATCTTGCTCATGGGAACGATGTCTCTGGGTCCGTAAGCAAGAGAATTGGAAGCCAGTGACATCAACATTACCACAGAAAAAACTGAACTGATGATTGCGCTTCCATTTGTGCTGATTCTGCCATTTCTCGCCATGAAGAAAGCTTTCTGATGACTTTCTTCTGATGAACTACGAGGTCGAATGAAATTCATTACATTTAACAAAAATTTTATCATAAAAATATTTTTGTTATTTTATTTTTGTAAATTAAAATATTAAAAAAATAATTTGATGAAATAATAATAAAAAAATCTTAATAGACAAGTCTTTATTTTAACATAAAATAGCTAAATCATCTTTTTAATATTCTAATTTGATATTCTAACAGTTTTTATCCGTTTCTAAATATGTCAAAAGTATAAGGGGTTATGTGTTCACTTTTAAACTATAAGGAGTCATGAATTTTTTATTCAAACTATAAAGAGGTAAAGTGTAATTTACTTAAAAAAATTACTGTCTTTATCTATTTATTATATATGCATACTTTTTTTTTCTGAACAAAACGGTGAGAAGTGACAATCAGAGTATAGTAACCCTTCAGTACGATCATAGGTTTTTATTTGTTACGAAATGTTTAGTTTGAGTCATAGTTGTTGATTTAAAAAAAGAGAATCTATTACCACAATTTTATTAAAGTATAAGTAATAGTTAGTTTTTTCTCAATAACATTTGATTCATACAATTATTACAGTAAGCGAATATAAATACACGACCAGCGACATTTAATTCTGTCTCAATAGTATTTATTTCACACAACTATTATAATAGATGAGTACAAACAAGCGATTATTGATAGAAGGGCAAAATTCTAAACTCAACTAATAAAACTAACTCAACCACCATTATCTTAATGGTTGTATGCACATGTGCGGGAGCATTTCTCGCAGCAGCCAGAGAACGAAAAAGAAAAGTAATTTATTGGGAAAACACCACTTTCAATCACAAATTTCAATCCAAATTAGAGGGTATATGAACAAAAATATGCATACTAACAAACGAAAATGCAAAAATTTGAGAAAACACCATTATTGCTAGATAATGCATAATGAAAGCGTTTAATTACAAGTTTCAACCCGTCATAATCAGGATTATAAATTAGTCAAAGCGGAGTCGAGATTATTAGATTGTTTAAGCTTAATTTAATAACCTTAACAAGCTCCAATATGTATTTAAATTTTTTTTTTTTTTTAACTTTTAAACCAGGCATAAATGAGTTTCAATCGAATCGAACTTGAGTAATTGACTACGCTCGGATATGACAATTTATTAACACACAAGTGTAGGTATAGCAAAGCAATAAATAAAATCCGGTAAAATTAGAATCAAATCACAAGAAATTGTTATCTAAACATGTAAAGTTGGCTCTAAAATTCACCTACAATAAAAATTTAAATATCAACTAAGTCATGTTAAACACTGTAGCACTTTAATGGTTTCAGTTGGAACCTAAATCAACCTGTTTGAATTCCACCATGAACAGATCAGATCTGAATAATTGGTTAAAAAAAAGTAATTACACTTTAGTCCCTTGTGATTTGAACCAAAATCAAATTACCTCCCTATAGTTTAAAAGTGAACACATGACCCCCTGTGATTTTGGACTAATCTGAAAATAAATAGAAACCGTTAGACTTATCGAAAATTCTATCATATGGGTATTTTTATTATTTTATATATCTAAATTAGAACATTAAAAAGATAATTTGGCCCTTTAATGATAAAAGATTATGAAAATCAAAGATTATGTCTTCAAAAACATGATTTGGTCATTTTACATCTTCAAATTAGAATATCAAAAAGACAATTTGGTGAAATAACAAAAAAAAAAACTTAATAGACGACACTTTATTTTGGCATAAAAGGGCTATAATCTTTGTTTTTCATAATATTTTTGCTACAAAAAGGCCAAATCATCTTTTTAATATTCTAATTTAGAGATGTAAAATAACAAAAATACCCTTATGACAGAATCTTCGTTAAATCTAACGACTTTCATATATTTGCAGATTAGTCTAAAATCACAAAGACATCATATGTTCATTTTTAAACTACAAGAGAATTATTTGATTTTAGACCAAACCATAGAGGTAAAGTGTAATTATCCCAAAAAAATTATATAGTAACCAAAATAAAATAATTTATTTTGAGAGGTTTGATGGTTAAAGAGCAAGACTTTAATTAAATTAAATTAAACTGTTTTGAATCCAATTGATTCGATCACCTGATTTACTCGAAATTTCAATGAAGATTTTGTAACTTTAATCATTGATTTCGTATTGAGTCTTTGATTCGGAATATTAAACTATTAGAACAAAAATTTAATAATAATTAAATCTAAAATAATAAAATTAAAATTATAAATCATATCATCAATTTACGTAATAATTATACCAAGTTAATATTTGTGTATAAAAATTACTAAACTTAGTCAAGAATTTAAATTTTCTCAAAGATGTTGAATTTAATTACCAAGAATTGAAAGATTTTAAAGATAAAATAATCAAGACTCAATTGTCTTCGTTGATATTCAAAGATCTTCAAATAATCTTTATAATTGGTTCCAAGAATAAAACTAACTACTCATAATATTGAAAAAAAAAAGATATGGTTTAAAAAATAAAATAACTTCATAACTAAAATGATTATTACAGTGGAATAGCGTTAAATAAGAGATTAAAAAAAATTAATTGAGTAAAAAGTTACTCCTAAAAAATAAAATAATTTAATAGAGCTCCCTTTGACTTTTTCATTTTTTTTTAAATTTTCTCTCCCATTTTTGCTTTGTCTTCTTCGGCCTTTTATAGCCAAAAGATCATCAATTTTGTCATTTTTTTAATATTTTTTTTCTTCTTTTGCTCGCCGCCTCTGCTTATTTTCTTTCTCTTTTTCTTCGTTTTTAACTTTTGTTAGCCGCCACCTACGCCTAACCACAAACATATATGATATAATATACATATATATATAATATAATATATACACAAATATAATATAATATAATATAATACAATACAATATTACATAGAAATATATATATAATTAACACCAAAAAAATATGTCTATGTGCATGTCGATTTCATTTTATTTGATTTTAACTGTAAATTTGTAAAAGATACAAAAATATAAAAAAAATTAATATTATATTAAAATAATAAATAATATTTGCATAATTACTAATGATAACTTATAATTAAGGATTCTAATTTGTATTTTTTATAGTATAATCGGTAGCTTAATTTTTTTTAGTGCATATAAATTTATCAAACTGAGTTCTAGCAAAGCTTCGAAAAACTTAATTTTTTAGTCGTACACAAATTAAGCGTAAATATTTTTGTTCGTTTTACAGCCTCAGTAGTAATGATTAGAAAAATTCTTGAAAAAAAAAATTAAGTTATCTTTATATTCACTTTTCCTGTTTCTTTTGAACAAAATTTTTTATTTTATTTTACTCTTCTTTAACATTCCCAATGTTTGTTTTATTCACTTTCTTTTCCTTTACTTCTCTTCATTTCCACAAGTTGCAAACACACTTTATTGTTTCAATATTTCATTTTCCTTTCGATTTTTTGCCCATTGAAAAGCAGCTATTCATTGTTAAACTTACACATAAAAAATAAAAATAAAAAATATTTTTTTTGCTGAGAAAAAAAAGATTTTGCTTGATGGGTTTGATATGCATTTACAAGCTAAGCATAAAGCAATTAATTTGAGCTTAAATTAAACAAATCATATGATTTTTTCCTTTTTTGCCCCATAGATACATCTTAAAAAGTAATTTCGCCAATTGACATTACTTCCCCCTATTATAAGGGAAAGTCCTCAAAAATAACATTATAAAGGCAAATGTTTGTTTATTGAGTTGATTGCTCTAGATGTGAAATTAATGTCATATAAACTATGAAAATATATAATCAGGCAAGAAAATTGATGAAATTTATACCAAATGAACAAAATAAAAGGAAGTACATATTATTTTGACCATGTCATTACTAAACAATTGTGTGGGGGATAGCCTTCTCTTGCTCCAAAACAACATCACAAAATGGCAAATTGCAAATGTGAAATTGGACACTTTAAGATGTACCTTGAATATTCAATATATGGAGTTCATTAGCAATTGTCCGCACGCCAAGAGAGGAACATGATAAGATCCTGTTTGAAAGATTCACGTAATCTTAATATTTAAACGAAAAATACTCTTTTCAACTATTAGATGCACTTAGGGACCCATAATCAAAAAGTTTTAATGTGAATATAGGTACTTCTAGTCTTATTTTCATATTAAAAAAAAAAAAAATTGAGCTAGCTTTTTATCTTTTCTTTTTTGTGTTGAGTTTATTTGTAACTAACAGTTGCCACTCTCAAACCAATACAATAAATAACCTCCCAAATGTTAATTTAATTATTTTATATGTAATACTAGAGACCCCACCACCATATTTTCTATAGATTTGTGAGAAATAAAGATAACACTCTTGTACTTATCATTAAGACTATGAGAAATGCTAATTACACTTAGTCATCAAACGCCATCTGATAATCGTCACATAGTTGAAGAATACCCGGTTTCCTCAAATTGACGATTTGCCAGTAATTTTGTTTATAAAATAATTTTACATAAAAACCTTTGAAAGGGTTAAAAAAAATGCAACATTTGAACAGATGTGAATAAAAGAATACACATTACATATACGATTATTTTATTTTTTATTTTTTAAAATATTATTATGTGAACTAGTTTACGAGTACCTGATTAATTAACGATCAAGCCAGTCCATCCACGATAGAGTATTGAATAAATCATTCACACCCCAATAGTTGAACCACTTGACCACGTGGACCAATTTAGAGAACCCTAGTTCATATAACATATACATACAAAAAATGCAACGAAGATTCAGGATTGCGTATTTATGCTAAAAGGAATAAGGATTGCTGAACCTGAATCTAACAGAAACCAACAATCCCCCACTAACAAAAGTACTCATTTGAAGCGCAGGAGATTGGATTCTCCTTCAAAACGAGAAACCATTTCAAACAGAATCGTTGTCTTCTGTATTCTCTCTCTGTCTACAGTTTTCAATTGTTTCCTTACTTAGGTCGTTGCTGTAGCCCTTTCTCTTACCCATCAAGCAAGCCCCTCACCAATCGAGTTTTTTTTTTTTTTTTTCAATCCGACCCAGAAACCAAACGATTTTGATGGAGAAACAGAGATGGCTGTATTGTTAATTCGCGACCCAGGCGGCTTGTGAGGAGTCGTTTTTGGTTTTTTTTTTTCTTTTTTTTGCATTTTCGAGAATTGGGTACTTTAATGGACGTTCTTCGAGAACCAAGCGTCGGCGCAGCGGAAGAGGGGCTGGTACCACCATCACCGTCGTCCTCAAACCCAAGCCCGTCGTCAATTGGGGCGGAGCGCTGGGCCAGAGCAGAGGAAGCGACCAAGAAGATTATATGCCAGGTTCAGCCCACTGCCGTGTCTGAAGAAAGGAGGAGGGATGTCATAGATTATGTTCAGAGGTTAATTAGAGGTCGTCTTGGTTGTGAGGTGAGCATTTGATGCATATATTATTATGCAATGTGTAGATACATGTGTGTTTTATGTGGTCTGGGGTTCCATTTGAAGTGCTACTTGTTGTATTGAATTTTGATAGTTATGTTTTGTTAAGACGTAGTTGAAAATTTAGAAGACTTACTTATGGGGCCCTGTTTACTTCGATACTTGTGATAGATAGTTGAAGCATCATGAAAGCCGTTGGCTTGTTTTGGACTTGTTTAAGTGCAAAGATTGACTCAATTGATAAATCTTGTTGATCTGGTTGGTAACTGCGAATTGGAGTAGTGGTTAAAAGTGAGTGCATTGAGACTGATACGATTTTCATGGGTTTGGAATGACAATTGTAGAACATTTCTGTATATTAACGAAGCTTATTACTGTTATCCCTGTAGTTCTAGCAACCCATATCGTTTTGGAAAAATTTTAACTAAACTTAATGGTAGTTTACCTGGGGCAGAATGTTTTTCACTGTCAGGAGAATATTTTGTCTGCTGGGGGACTGGTGGGAAGTGCCAGGGGTGTAGCATTCATATTAAGTGAGGCCGTTGTACGTACACATTAGATCGTGGCTAGAGATGTTCATATTCTGCTTTGTATGCAATTCTATGATGTGTCAACAGAAGCCTGTTTGATGTTTACAGTTGGCTGTTGAATTGAATGAATGAAGAGGTGAGGAACATGGTTGGAGAATAGCTGGGTTGCTGGTCATGGGGGTGTTGTTGGATGGGGTAGATTTTTGATAGTGAAGGTGAAGACAATGATAATCAACTAGGAAGCAATGGTCTCGTTTAGGTTTTGCATCAAAAATACAAAGCTGCCAAACTGCTGTTACTATCGTGCATGGCCATGAAGAAAAGGATTGTGGAGTAAATCTCATGAAAGGAAGAGATAAGGTAGAGCTGGAGAACAAGTATAGTTCATAGCATTGACATGCACAGGAAGGTTACCATTGACTGGAAGAATGAGAAAGACATAATATTCAATTTTGTTTATTTGTGTGAAGGAGGCCTTGTCAGAATTGTTGGTCTATACAAAGGTAGGAGATATTAAAACAGTTGGTGAGATTTTTTCATTGTGTAGCAATGGATGAAGCAAAGTCCAGCTTTTGCCATTTTGGAAAGGGAATCTCAAATCTTAAATCAAAGGGAAATAATATTTTTAAGGTATACAATGAGAAATCCATTATTTGGAGTGGATTGTATCAAGCCTTTTTCCAAATTTATCCAACCAAGGCTCTTGTCATATATTTTGATTATTACATCATCCTATGAGGATGTTGAACTAACATTGTAAGATATACAATGTGAAACCCAATATTTCAACTTGCAAGGCAAGCAAAGTTGATTAGGGCTACTAAATGAACTTTTTCTTGGGGGTGGAGCCTCTATCTTTCCTGGGTCTGTGATGAGCTGCTTATGGAGCTGGCATGGATCTACGATATTAGTAATTTTGGTCCTTTCTGTCATTTTGTGCCTTCTTTTGTGGCTCTGTACTGGTTTTCTCAGTACTATTGTATGCTGATTTTGTTAATTATTTACTGGTATCTTAATTAGTTAGTGCAAAGGCCAATTGCTAGTTTGGATGCTAAAAAGTGTTGCGCAAGAGGTTGAATAGGTCAGGTGTCCAGCACATGGTCATTACAGCAAATAAGTGTCTACGTACTGATGATGCTGAGAAGTATGGGGGCTTTTCAGGCTTCTTATTTATTTTTCGGGGGCAGGGCCAATTCAGGGGTTACAGTCATGAATATGGTTTCCCTGGTGTTGCTTACTGGATATGATTGAGAATGCAGAAGAAAAACACCTATATAATCTTGAATTTGAATGTGCCTTGTATCTGCATGGGATCTATGCTGATTATTTTGCTTGGAATTTGCTAGACTAGCTATGTTACATAGACTCGACTATGGGTGTCCGGTGTGGGTTTGTGTTTAAGTATCAAATTCATCTAATCTCTATATTCAAGAACACATTGACACATCAAAACATTTATATTTCTTAATATACTTCTTTTAATTTATATGATAAAATAGTATTTACAAGATGCTACAGAGTATTTCATGCAACATATGAGAGTTTTATGTATATTTATATGGTGAGCTCAAATTGCTAAATATTTTTGTTGGGTGAATGTTAAAAAATATATATTGGACACATATTCTATCGGAGCTATATGCATACCCTTACCTAATTGTCTCAGTCTAAGTGTTAAGTAGCCGACACTGGTACTTCATGCATTTTAAAAGAGTCCATGTAGCATAGTAGACTGATATTGTGTTGTATGTTAGGGATGTAGTACATTTTCCTGGTAGTTGGCTATGGTTATAAGATTGCAGGGTTTAGCATGACGGTGAAGCCAGTAGTTTTTGTATTTGGTGCTTTGAGAATGAAGCTAAAGCCTATCAAAGGTGATCAAAGAAAGAAAGGGCATATATATTAACTTTTCCCTTGTTTTGGTCACGGAGTGATTCTTGGTGAACCTTTGAAAGTGAGAATCAAGATTACTTTTGTCATGCCTTGAGTCAGACTCTCAGATGATTACTTGCCAACTTGTATATTTTAGCTGTTAAACTTAACTGCTAAACTATGTCAACACTATTGATTGGTTGATTTGTTTTATATGATTTAGCTTCTGCTATGGAGTCTGTTGACTAATTTACTTTGACTAGTTGTAGTTGATACAGACCATCCAAGCAAGTGTCGTTGACATGTCATTATGGGTCCTAATCTATTTGGAGTCGCGTAGGGCCCATCATCCTAGGATATGGTAAAACTGTCTTCAAGTGCCATTGTCTAGCTTGTATGTGGTTTCATCAGGATCCATGCTCCTGTGTTTTTCTTGCACAGCGTGCCAGCAAATGGCTAGGGTTGCCTATGGCTATTGGTGCTGTTTTACTTTCAGAAATGATTGAATTCTCGGGCAAGTACTAAGAAAAAGTACTGCTGTAACAGGGGATATCTACTTCTGTACTCTAGTATCACACTTTGTCCGCTATTGTAGCTGTCAACCAAGTTCAACTTTATTTATGTGTAACAAGCCCCACCAGGCCTGGAATGGCACTACTGAGGTTTAGGAAAAACCTTTCGCACCTCCATGCATGTAAACATGATGCTAACTTACTGGTTTGTTATTGTAACTTGCAAAAATTTCTACTTACATATTGTTTCTAGCATGTTAAATCATTCATTCGACTGGTTTAGCTTCTTCACATGCTTACTAAATGTATTATTGGAGTTGAAAGCATATGGGAAATAGTTGGGTAAAATCTAGGTTAGAATAGGTTTCATTCCTGGATACAGGGGCAAACTGATTCAGTAGTAGGATCATTTTTTTGTTTGTGACTTTGCATGAACAAGTTGTTAATCCCAAAGATAATTCTTCCTAATACTGAAGAAACAAATGCAATTTGGTAGAAGTGAAATTTTCTGTTGAAGTTGATGCTGAGATGGGCCTATTAATGGTTTTCTGTTGAAATTTCCAACAATTTCTGATAATTTCTGTCTTTAGGTGATTTGTATCTTCCCTGAATTTTGTAGGGTTTTCTTTCCATTCCTCTTATAGTACCTTGGAAAATTACAGCAAGTTTTGTGGCTTCCAATTTGTATTCAAATTTGATCAAGGTCTTCTCTTTTTTTTCTTCAAGTCTCTTTTGATAAAATTATATTATATTCTTACAGGTCTTTCCATTTGGATCGGTGCCACTAAAAACTTATCTTCCTGATGGAGACATTGATTTGACAGCCTTTGGCGGTGCAATTGTTGAGGATGCTTTGGTGAATGATGTCGTATCTGTACTTGATGCAGAAGATAAAAATCGGGCTGCTGAATTCATAGTGAAGGATGTCCAACTCATTCGGGCTGAGGTTTTTTCTTTTCACCCCCAATATGTTTTGAAGAGTTTTGCTAGATATAAACCAAGGACATCTTCACTTAATTTCTTTGTTGTATTGCCATGTACATCTGTCTCTAGCATTTTAGCATCGTTGAAATTTTCAATTAGCAGAAAGTGCACAATAAATTGATCAGTGTCTAAGTACACAGACTGGTTATTGGAGCAAAGATAATTTGTCTCTAGATATAATGGCAGAAGCTATCATTACATTGACCCAGGAATTTTTCTTTCCCTATGGTGGTGAAGATTCAACCATGTTTCTGTTTGATCACAAATTCATATATCATACCAATCATGGTCATTGGTTTTTTTCCTGGTCTATTTTGATGAAAAATCCACATCACATGTCAATAACCACATTGCTTCCAAATGGAAGTGAGTTTTTGCAGGAAAGGGTGTGTGGTGTTTGATGAGAGAAAATCAACGTAATTAGACGAAGGCGTTCAATTCTACATAGAGGAATGTGATAATTTTCCTTTTTCCCTACGAGGAGAATGTCCTTGCCATTGTGAATTTGTTACAAATATTCTCTCAAGCTATGCTACATATCTCTGCTATGTGCCACTCCTTGAACCCAATCAATTACTCACTATAGGTGTCCAGATTTCCTCTGTTTGAACTCACACTCTGGCAACAAGCTTCTTCCTTTCTTCTTCTTCCAATAACTTTTGTTCCCATGGTTGCAATGAAAATTTTGGTAGTGTTCCATTTTTAGGCTTTACTCAGTAAAGCTTTCCCTTCAATCACTGTAGGGAGCCAGTTTTCCTTGTCATGGGGTTTGGTAGCTATGATCTCATCTCATATCTTGGAATTGACTTTTCTTCTCTCTTTTGTTTTTCTTATTTTGTATTTGTATTTTGGGGGTGGGGTTCTTAGAGTTTGTTATTACTAACAACTTGCTTTATCAAGGACCACATTAAGTTTGGCCTTCCTCTTTTTTCTAATGTTAACCTCGACATGGATAACGTCTCTTTTCCTTATTGTTCTCGTAATTAATAACTGAGGTATACAACAAAACTATCGCAGTGAATTTTCTCTCCTTTTATCTCCAGTAAGTGCTACTTCTATCTTCTCATGAATATGTTAATTGTTGTCTTATTCATTCTTATTTAGTTGCACATCCATTGCAATGTCTGTGTTTTTGCCACACACCTCTTATGTACATGTTTCTTAACTGCCTAGTATATCTTGATCACTCAATATAGAGGAAGCAACCTTTAATTGAATCCGTCCAGTTTAATTCTATAACATCATACCCTCCATATATATAATTGAGCCGGGTTGGGGAGGTCGTTCACCCTATCTATTTTAAGTTACACTAATGCTAATTGTTTGGTTTTGATGAAGAATACCAGTAGGGTACCTATTTAATACCATTTTTTTTTTGGATGGGGTGGTATTATTAATAATATTTCTATTAGGTTATTGGGACAAAATTAGAAATGATTGCCCTACTCTTTAAGGTATTTTGGCAATCTATTGTAGGTGGGACATCTTTAGACATGAAAATAGTTTATGGACCTTAACCTAACCTAGATCGGTTTTGAATAGTAGGGTGTCAGGTCGTGTTACCCGAACCTAGATCGTTTTTGGATTTTGCAAACACTTTGGAAGTGTAAAGGAGTGTATAGCTTCTTGGGCGATTTCTTGTGTGATCTTGTGTCCTCTTTTTTATATATGGGTGGCATCCCCACGATGCTTTTTAACACAATCCTTCGATTACATTTTTTTTTTTGATAAATAATAAGTCAATCCATTGAAAAGCGCCAAAAGGGGTGCCACCTCTACACACGATGTATACAGCCTGCAGCCAAAGGCCAACCCAAAACACTATATATCTACACGGATGTACAAATCCCCCAAAAAGTGAACAAAAGATAAAAGGAAAAACGGAGTATCCTCTTGAAGCCAAGTAAACATATTCGCAACAGCGTTCCTTTCAAAACATGAACAGGGCACTCATTGCCTTCAAAAGAATGTCTATTTCTTTCCAACCACACGCACCACATGAGACACAAGGGGGCCAAATCCCATGCCTTCTTGTTTCCCCCTGCTGGACAACCTCTAGACCAACAAAGAAGGAAATTCTTAACTGAACCAGGCATCATTCCATACACCCCAAAAATGGACAAAATTAAGCGCCAAAGCTCCACTGCAACCTTACAATGTAACAAAAGGTGATTAATCCATCTTGCTTGCACATGCAACACCAATCCATCATGATTTTACCTCTTTTCCTTAGATTGTCCACATTGAGAATGGCCGCCCAACTAGCAGTCCAAGCAAAGAAAGATACCTTAAAGGTGCTCTCGGGCGCCAAAGCCCCTTCCAAGGAAAGTAGGTATTGCCCTTTACCATTCGCTTACGGTAAAAGGAGGCAATTGAGAATACTCCTTTTTTTGATCCTTTCCAAACCATCGCATCTTCGGACCCCTTGTGAATAACATGACCAACAAGCATATGGAGAAGTCTCGCAACTGGTTCCAACTCCCAATCATGACAGTTCCTCCTAAGAAGAGGAGCCCAGGAGCCATTCCCTTCCATTTGTGACTAATAATCAGCAACTGAAGCCTCCCTGTTAATTGCCAAACTAAACAACTCGGGAAAAACTTCTTTCAGTGGTTGATACCTACACCAAGAATCCAGCCAAAATCTAATCCTTCGCCTATCTCCCACCTTAAAAGAAGTGAAATCATCCAAGCCCTTCAAGATACCTTTCCAATTGCCCACACCAGGGGGCCTAGGCTTCCAACTCTTTTTAACACTCGACAACCCTTCCCAAACCAACCTATTGTTCGTATTGTTTGAAGGACCATAACGCTAGAAAAGAGCAATTGGAAGCCATCCCCTAAATTCTTAAAAAGGCACGAAACTGAGAACACTCCCAACTTAATATCACATTTCATCAAATATCTAGTGTCCCACATTACTAAGATACCCCCTGCAGCACCTTCAGCTCCTAAACTGTCCCAATCCACATATCTATCCCCCCAGAGGCTCCTAACTACTTCTAGAGACATGTTAGCAATCTTAGTTTCTTGCAAGCACACAATGTCCCCTTTCCACTGTCTCAGAGCGCTCTTTATAATTAATCTCTAACTAGGGTCATTCAGACCCCTCACATTCCAAGACAATTTTTAACTTCATGAAGGAACAACATTCTCACCACCCTCCGCCCTTCCCCCTTCAGACAGATTTTTGCCTCTAACTTTGGAATTTTCCTAATTGATAGTCCATTCAAGATTCCTTAATTCTCTCTCTCTTTTCAAATTAGTGCTGCCCCCCACCTTCCTTGAGGTTTACACTGGTTTCTCCATCTTTTCTCAATCTTGGTAAATAACTCCATGGCCTCTTGCTCATACCCCCCAGTAGACACCCCCATATACTTACTAAAGCCTTTGATTTTCCTAATCACCCAATCTGATATATCCTTGTGTTTAACTTCTGACTCCCCTTGACCCAACAAAACATGGCTGATCCCTCATCATGCTATTCTCTTCCGGCAACAGCACAGCCATGGGAGTGGCATCATGCACTTCCAGTTGTTGAACAGTCCCCGACTCCCCAAAAGGTATCACAGCCCACATGCCTCCTGAGTTGTCCAGTCCAGTCCATTCTTGATTATCTACCATAAAATTTTCTGTGCAGGAACCCAGTTCCCCAGAAAAAGACACCTTCTGAAAACAACCCACCCCCATAGCCTGACTCCGTACCCGTGAGCTGATCATCATCACCCTCGAACGAAGCTGCCTTTCCTTCATTGTTCTGCAAGCTCGTCCCGCCCTGTTCCGAAATGGATCCAAACTGATTGCCTAATGCGAATTTTTCCCCAGCCTGGGCATTGAAGTTCTTAGCCTTCGAGACCCAAATTTCTTGTTCCTTGCCTTTACTGCCACCCAAGCCGTGTTCTCGGGCTTTATAATTAGCCCTAAGAGAATGGACAGGCTTTCCCATATGACTCCATCCACGCTTTAACCCATTGACAGGCCCGTTTGTACGCCTCGGGCCCATGCCAGATTAATCAATCTGCTGCCAGAATAATCAATCCGCTGAGAGTTCAATTTCTGCTTTGCAGGTGATCTTGTTTCACTGGGCTCAAAATTATGGTTCTTACAACCCTCAACGTTTGCAGTATAGGGCTTAGGCCCAAAATGTTTAGGCGTAACAAAATTATGGGGCCCAAGAGCCTTACCCACCTCAGCCCGCACACTTGGCCTACCCGAAACCACTTCTTGGCCCCAATTCCCAGCTGTACCCCTCTTAGAATTCAAAACCAGTGCCGTCGGTCATACTGACATATCTGGTCCTGTGACAGTTCTGCCACCACACGCTGCTCTTTCATTGATAACACGCACCACCTTCGTCCTCCCCTCTGTTGCAAACCTGCGGCTGTGTGCTGAGGAGAAATCTTGGTTCATCACTGTAGCTCTCATCTCCACCCAAATTGGAATCTCATACCTCCATTCGCCAAACCCAATACTCACCTTGGCTGGTATCGACCATCTGTCGCCTCTCACCTTGATGCGAGCCCACCGGAGGTCTACTCTTCTTTGTGTCCTCATCTACCTCCAGGAAACTTCCGCAAGATTCACTGATCATATGGAAAACCTCTAGATTCCAGAAATGAGCTGGAAGACCCATAGCTCTCGCCCATAACCACCTAGGGTTCCAGCTTGATCTAGCGCAACATCCAATGGGCGACCACCAATCAAGGAGGAGCAAATGATCACTGAAGTACCATTCATGAGACAAAACCCTGAGAGCTTTTTGACGATAAGGGAAGATAAACAAAAAGAACATATCACTATATTCCAGCACTTCTAAGCCAGGCTGAATACCCCATCTTCTACTCGCCCATTGATAGATCTTGTGGGCTTCTAGTGCCGAGGGTTTTGGAGAATCGACCCTCCCCATCAGACATCGATCCAATAACCTTAGTCTCTTCTCGTAAGATGCGACATCGACATCAATCTTTGTGTCGTGGTCATCAGAATTTAGTGAGACCTTCGAACCTCGCTTTGGCCAAGGTGGGATCGTCGCGGCTTGCAGAAATGATAACCTCTGCATGTTCGGCTTTGAACCTCTGCCTCCTGGGTTGAAATCCCTCAAAGCATACACCAGACACCCCCATCCATCTCCATGATCATATTCCGGCAGGTAGACCTTTTCCCTTTTCATCGGAGAAGCAGCGATCACCTCCACAAACCTACCCTTCCTCTTCTGCAGTGATCTGCATTCTCTTGCCTCTGAGGCTGCCCAGGAATCGAACACCTATTTTTGAACTCGAAGCTTCCTTCAACTTCTGCCCTAGCCATTGTATCTCGTGACCCCACAAGGAAATCGAATGTTGGACCCCTCTACCCCTAACTACCAGCAGCAATCTTCTCTGCTCTCTGTCTTCTTCTACCAGTTCAATCGTTTTGAACCCTAGCTGGATAATACATCTTCTGCAACCCTTAGCTTCCATTCCAGGATCCCTGATTTACCCATCCATAATATCTCCTTTGATTACATTTTAAAAATTTTGAGTAGACAATTTTTAGGTGTCTCTGAGTCTTTAGGTTTTCCTAGTATCTATATAAAGGGCCCCTTTCTGTGAAACGAATGTAGAGTTGAATGAAAGTTCTCTCTTAATTGGAGATGTGTGTTGAACTCTTCTATCAGTTTGGTGTGATCTCATTCTTGCCCTCGTGGAGTAGGATACTTTTCTCTTTCTTCATTTTCTTGTTTGCTGAATTTCTGTTGTTACCAATTTATTTGCATCACTTTACTCGTCACAGCCGAAATATTACTTTTATAATCCATTATTTTTATAATCCCTAACCCCTATTCCTTCTTCAAATCTTCAAATCCTCCACTTTTCCTTTGCGGTACAGCCATATAATACCCAAAAAAAGATAGTAGGCTGTCCTGCGTCATCTCTCTTTTGGGTCCACAAAGTCATAGTATTTCCGTCTCAGGTAATATACCTGTTTAAATTTTGACTTTTGTGGGTTTGATTCTTGAGTTTCGATGTTTTTATCTAGTTTAGTGTATAACTCATCATTTATTTTTAATTTGAGGTTCTTTTTTATTTGTTTGTTCATTTTGTGCTTTTCTTTGTTTTTCTTGTACCAAATGGTAAAAGGATTGTGGTTTGGTAATGCATGCATATATTTGAGATTTTGGATTATCTGCTGACAGGTTAAGCTCGTCAAATGCATCGTACAGAATATTGTAGTGGATATCTCCTTCAATCAACTAGGAGGGCTCTGTACTCTATGCTTTCTTGAGCGGGTAGGCTACTCTCTTAAAGTTTAAATCTACAGTGATTGCCACCACTTATTAAGAAGTAACTGATTCTTAAGCATAAAAGAAAAAAAAAAAGAAAGAAGGAAAGAAAGAAAAAACTTAACTTACTCATTCACTAGTTTAATAATTTGTGCGTGAATACATTTTGTGAAAACTGCTCCAATAAGTCTGATATTGACAGTCGGTAGTGCGAGTCTTTTACGTAATCAGTGGTTTATTTATATTCTTCACCACTATGTTAAAAACATGGACATACAACTTCCAGAATGATGAGCCAAGTTGTCCTCTGGGGATTTGGATTGGTCAATGTTTGCTCAAACTGTTTAGTTTGGTGTTCTTATTTCTTACATGTATAGTTATCTAAAAGTGTGTTATAATTACCATCTATCATCCAGTGCCTTTGATATAGTTAATACTTTATTATTCTGTTCCTAGCATTGTAGCTTTTTGCTGGTTTTTCAAGAAAAATGTCAGTTTAGTTCTATTCTGAGTTGACCTAATATGGAAGGACACTCCTCACCCTCTCTCATAAAAACACCCAAATCCAAGAAAAATTTTCATCATACAGAATGGAATACGTGTTTCTGGGTCAGCATTACAAGACACTGATGCCCCAGCAATTTATCATCTGGATCAAATGGTCTGAAATGTGGTTTTTTTTGCCGGAATAACAGTTTGGACGTAGAATGCTACAATTACCATTTTGAGTTTTCTGGAATTTTTCATTCATCATCCTTTTGGCAATGGGAAGTCCCAAAAGGAAAAAATGAGTGTAGTATTTCAGAAAGTTGCATCTTAAAGACTGTTAGCATCCCTGCTTGGTTATTTACCAAGAAAACTAGTCTTGCATTTGAAACTACTCTAAAAAAATGTTATGATAAAGTAATTTCTAGCATATGATATTTCCATAATTTTTGAGGGACCATGTAGATTTGTATTCCTGTTGTTATTTCCATGCTACCAAGTAGATTAGATTCATATTTATTTTGAATATGAAGGTAGAACCAGCTGGATTGGCACTCCACATTTATGTTGCTTCTCTTACAGGTCAATCACTTCATTGGCAAGGATCATCTCTTGAAACGCAGTATCATACTGATTAAGGCATGGTGCTATTATGAAAGCCGTATCCTTGGTGCTCATCATGGCTTGATCTCTACATATGGTTTGGAGACTTTGGTTCTGTACATCTTCCATCTCTTCCATTCAACATTGAATGGTCCTTTAGCTGTGAGTTCTCATGTACATCAGTAATGGTGTTCCATATATATATATATATATATATTTAACACAAAATTAACTTAATTACTGTGCTGCTGAATTTTAGGTTCTATATAGATTTTTGGACTACTTCAGCAAATTTGATTGGGATAATTACTGCATTAGTTTAACTGGTCCACTCCGTGTATCCTCGTTGCCGGAGATTGTGGGTGAGGAACATCTTCTCACATTGGTACCATATCATGTGGGTCTTCTTGTCATTTGATTGAGATTTTTTTATTTTTTTATTTTTGCAGCTGAGAAGCCTGAAAATGGTGGGATTGATCTACTGCTTACTAGTGATTTTCTTAGGGATTGTGCGGAGGAGTTCTCAGTACCTTTAAGGGAGGTTGACATAAATTCACGAACGTTCCCCCAAAAGCACCTCAACATAATGGATCCACTAAAAGAAAACAACAACCTTGGCCGTAGTGTCAGCAAAGGTAGAAACACCTCTTTTTTTTTTTCTCAACCCCATTGTGAAATAAGCCTTTCAGGTTTTGAAATTTCTTTAATTATGAGGCAAGGTTAGTTGTGTTTCATTTGTAATCTTCAGTCTTTCATGTGTAGAATTTTATTGCACACGGAACACCATTTTTGGGGTTGCTAGTCTTCTAAGAAAACCAATGGTTGGTTCTCATTGACATGGAAAAAGATTAGCCAAACTGTGTATGAGAAATTAACTAGTTTAATATGTTATTCAGAACATAAACCATGTATGTTTCATTTTAAGCATTTCTTGGAAAATATTTGAACCCATCACTTGTGTGCTTGTGTAATTAGTTGAACTTCAAAATTATAATAGATATGTTGCCTGGTGGGCATCGAATGCTTGAACACCTAACTATCAGTTATTCGCAAACTACCACTTATTTTATTTATTTATTTATTTTACTCTAAACTACCTGTCTGTTCTGTGCAGGGAACTTCTACCGAATTCGGAGTGCTTTCACATATGGGGCCCGGAAACTTGGCCAAATTCTTTTGCAGCCAGAAGATGACATAGCTGGCGAACTCTGTAAATTTTTCTCAAACACTTTGGATAGGCATGGAAGTGGACAGAGGCCTGATGTTCAAGATCCAGTGGTCCCCATGTCTGGTCAAAATGGTTCTGTTCCTGCATTGTCATTTTTGGAAACTGTATCAGGTCAAGAAGAGAAGGCAATTTCTGATCTAAAATCTATTAATTCAGTTGGCATAAACGGAGCATGTAATTTGGATCCTGATGGATCATCCCATAATGGAGGTAATAACCTTGTATCAGGGATTGAGATAAAAATAGGTAGAACTGTGAATGGATGTCAAAAAGGCTCTACAAAAGTGGTTAACTCCACATTGTTGTCGGAAACTGATGGTTCTGTGGAGAGGACTGCTGTAATGGGATACCGTTTTTCTGGTGATGCAGAAGACCTCGCAACCTCCAGAATTCAAGATCTTAAAATTTCTAATGATACACCTAAAGCTTTTCATCCTAGTGGTGAGGAGAGTGTATCCCAACGAGGCATTGCACATCATGCACCTCATCTTTATTTTTCTGGCTCTGTATCAGGTAATGGGAAGCTGGGATATGGAAACTCTGATACAAATGACCTAGAATTCTCTGGTTCAACTGTAGATAGAGTTTCTTCAGGGCTCCTGTGGGTATCTGATCAAGGAACGGGCATTTTTGTTGGCGATGGCCGTGACAAGAACTTGTCAGTTGGTAATCATGAGGTCCCCACCACTGTTGGATCAAAGGATGTTGCTTCAGTCTCAAATCCAGTTGCTTGCTCTACGGCAGGTTTCGATACTGGCTATCGGGAAAAGACCTCTGTGGGTGTTGCTGCTAGTTCTGAACATTTGAATTCCTTATCAGATCTCAGTGGGGATTATGAGAGTCACTTTAATAGTTTGCAGCGTGGTCGGTGGTGCCATGAGCACTCAATTGTGTCTGCTTTGCCCATGCCTCCACCATTGCCTTCCCAGTTTCAGAGTAAGAGTTCATGGGATATGATCCGACATTCATATCACTTCAACCAGAATGGGTTTTCCAATGTGAATGCTAACGGTGTCATCCCAAGACCAGCTTTCTACCGCATGAACACACTACTTATACCCGGTACAATGTTTGGTGTGGAAGAGATGCCAAAGCCACGAGGAACAGGGACATACTTCCCAAATGCGGTATGTTTATTTTATGCCTGTGTGTGTTTTGGGCATCTGATATTTATGTGAAAACATGACATTACAGGTCATGTGGGCTTCAGTCAGTTGATCTTGGTGTCGTTTTGCAGCTTCTATTTTCTGTTATATTGTGCAGGTGGTTAGTGTCGTTACCTTCTAAGTGGTTTATGGGTAAATTTTTTGCAGAACCGGCCTCCATACCAGAAGCCTTTAAGTGGGAGGGGAAGGTATCAGGGATCAGTGAGGTCCCCTCGTAGCACTGGACGGGCAGTGACATCCACGGAGGCAAACTTGCAAGATGGAAGCAGCCGTGAATTGTCACAATCACAATTTTCTGATCAAGGTAATGGGAAGCCTGGGTCATCAGATTATTATGAGTCCTTTTTCCCTGGTGAAAACGTGATTCCCGATGTCAATGGTTTGCTTCTCCAATCTGAGGGAGTTGTTGAATTGGGGTCAGTTGGGCATGTTCCATTAGGATTGCCCTTGCCAGAAAGCACCAGGCAACTGAATCCTGCCTCTCTGCTCGCTCAAACTCCCACTGAAAGCCTTCCGACATCGGGGATGCAAAAATCAAACCCTGTACTGGGTATGAATCAGGATAGGTATGAGAATTTCATAATCTAAGAAATTTTTTATCTATTGCTACTGTGTTGGTGGACATGTTTAGGATCTTGTTTAAGCCCTTCTTCCGTTATGGACTTGTAGGGTTATGGCAAAATCATCATACCGTCTGAAGGATGAAGATGATTTCCCACCTTTGTCCATCTGATTGTAGTTGCAAGGGCTGCTTTATTTATATTGGCACAGTAAGTACGAATAGAACTGGATATGCTAACAAACCAGCCTTAGCCAGAGCTTTCTGACTTTTGCTGCTTGTTTCTCTATTGCCTGGGATTTGAGAACAGCGTAATGCCGAGGCCTTTTTGTACATTCTACTAATTATTTTCCCCATCATCTAATATCTTCACATCTTTGCTTTACATTCAGTTGTTGTCTATACATAGGATATTGAAAGCTATGGTTTTGAAACAGGTTTTGTTTCGACTGTTCGCCCCCTGTAGTTTAATTACAAGCACAGAGTATTTGTTGTTTCATAGGTGAAATGTAACTTCAACTGGCTTGTTCTTTAATTTGTAACTGGAATGATGAAACTTTTGGCTATCGTTTTGCAAATGAAGGAATTTTTTTTGTGCTTCTTTATGGAATAAAATGCTCTACTTTGGCTCCCTTGCCCTGTTGAAATTAAATTTCTTGATGCTATACACAGTAAGGATTTTCTTGGTGTGGGGTCACTAGGCCCAGGGATCGGTTGCAAATGGCAGGATCAACGCGGGGCTGCCTTGCAAACTGCTGCTGTACTGTTGGTAAAAGAAAACACCAAAAGAGTTCCCATCCTGCCAATTGAAGGGCTCAGATAAAATAGTACAGAGAGGACCGTTGACCAGTGTGTTATCTGAAGTCATCACCAGAAGCACCAAAATTCTGCAGCAAAAGGTACTATAGAATATTTAAAGCAATTACACTCATTTTTGAAATTCACATATATCAAATCTTTTCTTTTATTTTGGTTTTGAGAAAACATATATCGCATCTTACCATTGATAGAGATTGGTATAATAAAATTTCCGAGGGAATGGTAGAGGTGAGAGTGTTTAGAGGTCATTATATATATATATATATATATAAGCCCTTTATTTGAAGGCACCGATTCTCTTTGCGTATCGTGCATGCATGGACAAGAGGTAGCTCTGAAGCCTTTCATCTGGTCTCTATTACCTCAGTTGGTTAGGAAGTCGTCTGCATGGGCCACACTTAAAACAAAATGAAAGGATCTTCATATGAGATTCGCCTTCTGTCAAGACGCCAATCCAAAAAATAGATATATGGCCTTGGAAAAATGGGGATCCATTTGTTGTCTTGGTCGGTACTGTGACTGCGTATCTACCTACGTAGGTATATTAGATAGATAAAGGTTAAGGACGGAGACAAGAATGTTGTGCATTATTAATTAGTCAGAAGACTCGAGAGGAAATGTAGGAACCATAGTTATTAGGGTAATATATATTCACACTAGTGGTGGAGTCAGAAAACTTAGTTAGGGGGAAATTGAAAAGTAGTTATGAAAATATAGTTAAGAAAAATTTTAACAATCTAAGGGGGGGTATTTATAAATTTTGAGAGGGGTAAAATGGCAAAATTTTCTGAAACTATAGGTGAAAAAAAAAAATTTCAAACTCAGGGGCAGATGCCCCTTGGGCACACATTGCATCCGCCACTGATTCACACCCCTTCTTACTTTTTGACGGACCAAATCAAACTAAACCATTAAACCGAACGACGGACCAAATCAAACTAAACCATTAAACCAAAAAAGTTCGGTGAGGTATTGAAACACAACACGCACACACTGAGATTCTGAGAACCTAGTCTACTCGTGCAGATCTGGTTTTGCATTTCGAGAGATTCATCTCTTGGAAATTTTTTAGTTTTGGCATCAGTGACCTTCTTTTGACCTGATTGAGAATAGGATTAATAAAGGTGCGCGTAAGTTAACTCGAATACCTCTAACCGCATAATTAAAAAAAAGAAAAAGAAAGCGGGAGGACTACAGATATTGCCACATTTCCCTAAAACAAGAAAATATTTGTTAATTGCTGAACAAGAGGGTGAGGGGGGGGGGGGGGGGAAGGGGGGGGGGCAACCGATGATAACGATCTCTTTGGGTGTGCCCATAGGAGCTCCCATCTATCATGAAATGTTCGGTTTGAGCCATAACTATTATTCGAAAGGGTGAGCTCGTCATCACAACATCACCAAAGGCCAAATGAACAAGGAGGCGGTCCAGCAGGGTTAATGAAAAATATTTGTTAACTGAAAAATTATTTAATACTCATGGAGCACCACATTATCCTTGCTCCATCATTCATATAGTGGTAGGGTCTCATTGTTAAGTGGAGTCAAATACCCTATCTAACAAGTGAAAGACCACCCTTATATGAGTGAAAAGTAAGGATACGTGGCGCTCCAGAAGTACTGAATAACTTCTTCTGTTAACTTCCATCTCACCTCAAGGAGCAACTTGGTGAAACCGCTCCGTGAAAAAATTATCTAATGTGACTATCACACCATGTCATCATGTCTATGTGGTGTGACAGTTTATTCATGTAATGCTATGTGGGGAGAGAGACTACACTTTTTGAAATATTATAAGTATTATCCTACATGTATAGTGGCATTTTAAATTTAAAATTTCAGTCATCTAAAAAATTGTACATACATTACAATTTAAATTCTCCTCTCCGTGTATGCTACTCCAAAAAATTTCAGTCATTACAATCTCCAAGAGGTTTTCCATTGTATTTGGAAAGGAAAACTCTGGTCTTACAGAATCTTTATATGTACAATTTCACGACAATGATTTGGCAGTGGTATATTTGAAATGGGCGATGCTATACAAACAAAAAGTTTATATAAAACTTATCAATGTGATTGGATAGGAGGCGCCATTCACTTTAAAAAAGACGTCCATCATAATGACTGTTAATTAAAATAATACACTGCTACATCATTCTTGTACAGATTTTTTACAAGAATAGAATTTTTCATTTGAAATTAAAGCCAAATTGTTGGTGTTTTGGTTTGAAATGAAAATTTAAAAAAAAATGCATTATTTTGTAATAAAAATTCTATAAAAAAAAATTTATTTGTATAGTATTACTCAAGAAAACATATTCATCAGTTGAGAAGTTGACAAGAAAGGTATCGTGCAAATCTAATGATATAACCACCATATTTCTTACCTTGATGTCACACGTACAATGGGGAATCCCACTAATAATGACCAAAATCTTATGGTTGATTAATGATTTCAATCATATTTGATGTGTAGTTTAATTATTGAACACCTAACCACTTGAAAAGATCTTAATTTTGCAAAAAAGTCTACCATAATTACAAAATCAACTTAATGTGTTGTCGGGTACCAAGCCTATTGTATAGCACTCGGCTAAAATGGTTCGATGGTTCCATTCACGAAGTATTTTCGGAGTAGATTTATAGAATGCAATTTAACTTCCATAGGTTGCTCTTATTTAAACCGTCACGGTAAGTAGCTTGCTGTGACCATTTGGTTGAACAGGTCCTGACCAATATGTTGCCTTTATAATAATATAAATATAAATATATGTTGAATCATTACTTGGGCTTAGCGTTAATGTGCTATACCTTGGTCACACATGGCGATAAGACGGTGGCATAATCTTATTTTAAGAATCTATCATTGTCATTATATATACATAATCAAACTATATACAGTAAACATCTATAGTTTCATATTATATATATAGCTGCAAGTTACAACTAGTAAGTTTTTTATTTTTTATTATTCTCTCTCAGCTTTTCTCGTTGGGGGCCATATATGTTTTTCAAGTGATCAGTTATAATAGTATAAACTGCCTTTAACCTGAAGTTAAACCATTTGATAGAACACAATTCAACACTAACCGGACCCAGATAATCATTTGGGTGGGACACTCGCATCCAAGACAGAGACGCTGCAAGTGTCTCGCCCTCTCTCCATATATCTTACAGACAATGCACAAAGAGACGAGCCTCCATGGAGATAATAACTCCGTTGCATTAATATTGTACCTCCACAATTTCTCTTGGTCAGAAACAAATGAGTTGATGGCATGAACAATCCTCTCTCTCTCTCTCTTGTTGTGCTTAGAGAAAAGATGAGCTCTAAGACTAGTAGAGATTGTGAATCAAAATATGTCTGTTGGGTGGTTTGTCATGGCTCGGGTGGGGGCAAGGGAGAGAAAACAAAACAGCAAACAGAGCTACAACGACATTTACACATGCACAAACCTATGTTCATTACATATAAGTGCAGCGCCCGTGTACAAAGACTCCCCCATGTTGGATTCTCCTAGATTTTTTTGTCCCATCTACCCATTCCCACGTGCATATTATGGAGGCCCCCTCATAAACTTCACAATCATCTCTATCTTGTAATTTATGGGTGCATAAGATAATATATTTTTTTTAAAGTTCTGTGTTCACTTTCTTTCCTCTCCCATCATCAAACATAAACACGCGAGAGGAAGGGACGTGGATACAATTATTAAAAACTATGAATTTCGCGTTTCTCTAAAGACACTTGGCGCTTTAAGATGTGATTAATTACGGTATGTTAGTAACACTTAGAGCCTCTTTGCAACTTGGGGAGGGAAAGGAACCGAAGGGTAGAAAAAATTAATTTTTTTTCTCTTTTTTTTTTTTTCTTGTTTAATTCTATTTAAAAGAAAAAAAGAAAAAAAAATATTAATTTTTTTTAAATCACACTCTTTTTCTTTTCTTTCTTTTCAATTTTCTTTCATTCTTTGTACAAAACCAAACAAAATTTTTTTTTTCTCCACTTTCTCAAGTTCCAAACAGGCTGTCAGAGGAAGATATAGAGACAATAAGGTAAACAGAACACAATAATTTAACTACTTTAGACAATTATTGGAACATAATAGGGTAGGAGCTAGCCCCTACACCATGCGTGGCTTGTTTTAAGTTTTTACTAACAGGGTAGATATTAGATTGGCTGACTAAGAAATGTCTTCGAACGGAACCAGAATCTGCGGGATATGTTGGTGGTAGGGGTCATTTTCTTCACATATATATATATACACATATGTACATGTTTAAGTCTCTGGGTTGACTTGGTCATCCTTACGGCTCGCCGACACTGACCTGAATTTATACCAACCGTCCCCCTTTGATTGCGATGATTCTTTTTTACTCAAACCCAAAAAATTTATTTGTTGTGATCTCCGTATGTGCACGGTCACATGGATAAATGTTGAGATAAGAACAATATTGAAGCATGCCCTATGGTACATGCAAGTTTTTGCACGTTTTAGTTGTAGATGCATGCACTACAGCTCGGATCTAGTAGTCAGGCAAATACAGTGAGAAAAGAAGATAACTATAGTATTTTTCAATAGGAAATGTTCATATATGTGTGTGTGGGTATAATTGTATAATTGTTTTTTTTTTAATCAAGGTTGCTGCAGTTGAAGAGAGAAAAAGAAAATTGAATATATGAAGACCGATCCATTGTTTAATCATTTCTGGGGTATTGCATTTCTACCCTTTGGAGAGTGATTTTATACTTAAGTTTTCCCCTCTCCCTTTTTTTCTTTCATTTTTTTTATAAAAAAATATTTTTTATTCATTTTTCTTTTTTTTTTTTCCTTCTCTTTTCCTCTCTCAAGTTCCAAACAGGCTCTTAGTGTTGTGTTAGTGTCGGTGACCATATGAACTAAAGTTGATTTGATGGAGGTGGAGGCCATGCATGAAAGTGGAGAAGATATATGCGTGTATAGTTATATATAGGTATATGAGAAGTTTGAGGACAACATTATAAGAAATGAGTAGCACAAAACTAAAGTTGGTGTCTTGGAGGACCTAATTGTCCCAATCTTATAGATTAGAAATGGTGAAACTTGATAAGAAAGACCACGCGTCAAACATTTCCAAACTCATGATACAAGAGAAAAAGAAATAAGAATACAAGCATGTACGAGATTGATTGTGACGAAACTTACATGAATTATTGCCACCGTGACGAAACCTGAAAGTGCGCGGAACAAGAATCTTTGGTCATGACCTGGCTAGTAGGGGGTGGCTAAAGCAAAGCTAGGCCTAAATTGGCTGAGAAGCAAATGGACTAAAAAGGCTCCTTATAATTGAGAAAAAACTTGCACAAAATGGAAATTGCAAAATGGGATACAACATTTGTAGCTCAGTTTGATAGAGCTTAAATTTAATTTTTTTTGCTTATAAGTAAAATAAATTATTTTTTTAGATTTTTTTGCTTTTATAAGTTAAGATAAGTAAAAAAACAAAAAAAAGGCAAAAATGCTTTAAAAAATTCAGTTTTTTTTTTTTATAAGATAAAAAAGTCAGGCTAAATTTTTTTAAAAAAAGTTGAATCAAACATGCCCTGTAAAGAAAATGAAGAACAAATATTCTTGAGGGTTATATGAAGTAGGGTCATAAAGGAAATATTCATCACTTTTTTTTAAGGGGTAATTACACTTTATTCTCCTATGGTTTGATCCAAAATTAGATAATCCCTCTGAACTTTAAAAGTGAACAAATGACTTGTTGTGATTTTGGACTAAAGTGTAAATGGATGAAAACCGTTAGATTTAACGAAAATTGTTATGGGTCATTACATTTTACCCCCATATGGTTTGAGTCAAAATCAAATCACCCTCCTATGGTTTAAAAGTGAACACATAACTCTTTGTGGTTTTAGAACATTAAAAAGATGATTTGACCCCCTTTTACGCCAAAAAGATAATGAAAACCATTAAATTTAACTGAAATTCTATCATAGGGATATTTTGGTCAAATTATATCTTCAAATTATAATATCCAAAAGACGACTTTGTGAAATAACCAAAAAAAAAAAACCCTCGATAGACAATACTTTATTTTTACATAAAAGGGTCAAATCATCTTTTTAATATTTTAAATTAGAGATAAAATGATAAAAATACTTCTATAATAGAATTTTTGTTAAATCAAATAATTTTCATTCATTTACACTTTAGTCTAAAATCACAAAGGAGTTATCTGTTCACTTTTAAAATTCAAAGAGATCATTTGATTTTAAATCAAATCAAAGGAGTATAAAATGTAATTATCCCTTCTTTTAAAGGGCGGCTGAATATTTACACACCCCCCAGCTGACGCCTTTGAGTCATGCAATTAGAGCTTTTCTTATTGCTAACATAAATGATTAATGACCTTTTGAAATCGGTGCGTATCATTAGCAGTAACTTAAAACCTGGATTGATTACATCATGATCTTCATAGTTGATAACGAAAAGTCAGCTACGAAAAATTTTCAGTCTCCCATTTCACTTGGCAGTTCGCAAAGTATAGCATGCATGAAGCACTTTTGTCTCAGAAAGAGAGGACACCCACCATCAGCGTGCTTGTTTTTCGAATTCATTGGCAGAAATTGGCATGGCTTAAAAGGTAGATCTGTACAGTTACGGTTTTATTTCTAGTTTTTTATAATTTACTAAAATTGCATTTGACAAACTGATTTTAGAAATTGTTTCAATCAAGACCACATTTGATAGACAAGGTTCAAAATTTGTTTTTGAGAGATTTTTCAAAAACGTCCCAATTTTAAAAACCAATCAAAATGTGTTTTCTTGGTTTCTGAAACTGTTTTTATAAAAATAAAAAAAAAGATATGAAACTAAAGGTGTTTTCAATGTATACAACGGTATGAAAATGAAACCGTAACAAGGCCTTATTATTTTGCCACAGTGAAGTTCCTTGTTTTCTACCAAAAATTAAATGGGATTACCTGATAATACAGTACATAAAGGTTTTAAAAATGTATACAACTTTTGTCATCTCTGAGGCTACTTTTGCCTTTAGAATCCACCACACAACCTTAGACAGCTTTTTTTGCAATTTGCAACACAATACACAGCACATGAATTTGAATTTTATAGTTTCTTATTAATTTACTAGAAGTCAGTTCATATTTGAATCATGTACCGCTTTTTTAAAAGTTCATCTCCTGGGCATTCACAGCTTTTCTAATGTTTCCCACCTTTTGGTTTTCAAATGGTGGGGGACTTAAAGCTTACCACAGTGCCATGAGATAGATACCTATAAAACCCTGAGGAAAGATTAAAGAGACACAACTTTTCCTTAATGGGTAGCCTTTTATGGTGATAGAAACTGAAGATTGATACAAGAAACTGTCAGTCACTTGTACGTTTGGTGGGTCACTTTATATATATATGTGTATAGTAGTAGGTTCAAGCATTATTACCAATTGCAGTCCATCAGTAGGCAGATTCAAGTCTCCTTTGGTCTGTTTATACGAAAATATACAGAAGAAAACTTTATCGAAGGAACAGTGTATGGACAAAATACATTTCCCAAAGTACTATCATTTTACTGTTTTATTTTGTCTAAGCCAAATCTTTTTTAAGATGACAAATGTGTAAGTTGCAGTGGCTATTTTGTCAATCTTGATGGTAGGTGGCCAGTGTAATCGTGCAAGTTGAAGGAAATTTGTGTATTAGCATATCTTGCTTAGCTCTAATGACAGTGATTATCAAATCAGAGCAGATCTATTTAAGTCGTGTAAGGTTTTGGTTTCCCTATTGTCAAAGCAACATAGGGACTGCTTTGAGTAGCAGCACCGACTGGACACATCCCATAAGATTTGATAGAAAAATGTGACTAGACAGCAAGGAAACTTGTAGTATATTATTTTATTTTTGGTTGTAGGTCATCTACACTGAGATGACAGTATTAACGAGCGATTAATCTCTCGTAATTTGACTCTAATAGTTAAATTTGAGTTGATCAACGTAGGAAATGCTCTCATTTTTGCCTGACGGACAAATTATTATCATTTTTGTTTTTAACAAACCTGCTGGTTAGACTAAAATTAATTCTTTAGTGTTATCTTTGGGTTTAGATTGCTTAGGAAAAGAAAATGAAATAAGAAAAGTTATTTTATTTGCTGTGTTGAGTTGTGAGAGAATATGAAATTTTTTGATTGGTTGTTGATAGGAAAATAAAGAGAAGTAATTTCATTTCCCTTTTATTTTGTGTTCTATCATCAAATACTAAATTCAAACATCGCATGAGATTATGTATTGGGCATCTAGGTATTCAAAATACACAAATCCCCTTCTAATCACTCAACTCCTTGAACGTAATATTTGATTTGATCAAAACCAACTATTTGAGTTAAAGAACACCACAGATGGATTGCTGTTTGAAGGACTATTTTTCCGCTCACTCTACTGTATTTCAACAAAGGGTTATAAGTTAGATCTGTAATCACTTTATATGAAATACAGTAGAATTTCTATTTATCTGATAAATCTTTTAAAACAAGAAAAAAAAAAGGCAAAGAAATCATATTGAGCAATGCAAGTAAAAATAATTTTATAAAAACGTATTCTATCGAAATTTTTGTGAACAAAAGAACAAAGAATCTTTTCCTGTTAGACGTAAATTCAGACCCAAAATCTTAAAATCATTGAAGCTTTCATTCGTTAGAGCATTTATCCAAGAAAATGACTGGACATTCTTTAAAGGAAGTTACGAGAAATATACACCAATTTGAAATGCTAATTGCTCAACCTTTTTTAACCATACATCTTCCATTCCAGCATTAATAAATTATTGATCATTGTCCTAGATTTGATTATGCTCCAGTAGCAGAAACTTGAAGCTTTCATTAGAAAACACTGCAAGAAGAAAGTTGCTGCTAAAAACAAAAAACACAAAAAGAAAAACTAGAAAAAGATGATATACATTTCAGTTCTTGAATATGTTACTTCAACTTGACATCTGCAAGATCAAACCAAATTTGCTTGAACACCTTGATAATGACCTCATGATATTCATCTGAATTCAACTGAAGATAACATGCAAGAAGATCTTCCAAGTCCTTCGATGCCTTGATGTTGTTTTCCAGAATCATCTCCACCATTGACTCCCTGAAATCACCTTGCGGATCGGCCGACGACTTCACGACTGCAAAACTCTCCGAGAGGCTCCTCCGGGAGCTCGAGTTCGAAGCCGACGACAGGCTTTTCCTGCCGTGGGCCTGAATCTTCCTGCTAGCTATTCTCGGAGAATTTGTACGAAGTTTCACACCTGGAGAGGTCACTGAAAGTCTCCGAACAGGGTTGGTTCTCTCTTCTCTGGAAGTACGAATGCAATCCTCTTTCACAATCTTCACAGATAGAGATTCATGAGCATTTCTTTCCTCAAATTTATCTGAGGTCCTTCTAAGTATTGTTGGCTCGTTGCAGTCATTCTTCTTCTTCTGGATGTTCTGTATTGAATCGCTCCATTTAGCGGGCCTTTTGGTTGTGATTGGAGGGAGGTTAAGCTCGGAAATTGTGTCAAACCCATCAAATTTTGCGTTCAGTGACTTATCATTCATGTTGAAAACGATATCATTTGCGGCTCTGCAGCGACAAGAGCCAAATTGAGGCACGAGAGAATCGAGGTCAGAGGAGCTATCGAGGGGAGAATTTGGGTACTCCTCCAATGTTGAATCGGGCTTAGTCCGGCCGGACTCGAGGGTGGTGGCAGAGGTGACAAGCTTAGGAGACCGCCTATTGGAGGCTCTGTTTCCCCTGGTGCTACGTCTCTGTTTGGCTGATTTTCTTGGTAAGTCCGGGAAATGGGTGTCCTGAGTCGGTGATTGTGGGGGAGGAGTGAGCTCTCTTGTGAAGTAGTAGGACTTTCTTTCGTGAGAGAGGAGGTGGGGTTGCTCTGTTTTGGATTTCTCTGGTGGAATCGCAGGTGTAGTTGATGATGATAGCGATAATGATGATGTTGATGATGATGAGGATGATGATGATGATGTGGGTGGCTGTTTTTTCTTTCTAGGGTGGTGATTGATGTTTTTGTTTCTGGTTCTGCCCATGTCCTTGAGCTTGTAGAACCAGGCACTTGGTATCATATCTGATAACCTGAACCTGTGGTTACCCATCACAAATTCTTCTCTCTCTCTGTTCAGTGTTTTTCTTCAATGCTTTTGGGGACTAGGGAGTGATTTTTGGAAGATAAATAGGGAGAGACTTTTGTGGGGTTAGGATGGGGTCCACATACGAAGAAAACTTCGGCATGCAAGAGAATCAAATAGGAAAAATTAGTACGCCATAGAAGGAGAAGAGAGACTACGGGCATCCACCTAATGGACGACTCATTAGCATTTTGAGAGTAAAAGGAGGCCACGCCGTCCGAATAATTTTTCATGAAACAGGGCCCCTGAACTGGGTAGCTTTTCCAAGTTGTGGAACTGGTACCTAATGGCTAAATGGCCCAATGTTAACTGCTCAAACAGAAAATTATTTCTTACTATCACGACTTTTATGTGTTTAGTCCGAAAACGCTTCAAAAATTTTGTGGTGATCTTATTGTGATTACTGTGTATTTATTTTATATGATTCTCCTACCGTAGGCAATTCATATATGATTTTCCTACTCAGCTTCTTTTTGGCCACGAGACAGAGTTTCAGTGCTAGCTCTCAAGTGGCAATGGCTTCCCAAACCCCTTTTTGTCCCCTGTAGCTCGTATGCTGGCCTTCTGGACCACCTTATCCTCGACCTCTGAATTGAGAACTGAACTGATCTGGTCGGTTTTCAAAATTTCAAACTCAAAATTAAACCGAAAGAGTCTCAAAATTGAATCAATCCAATCCATGAACTCATGAAGCACGAGTTGATTCGATTTGTGCACCCCTACTGCTAACTATATTTATCCAATTAAATCACCATGCAATTGAGAAGCCATGTACACATAAAATTTAATTTTGTGTTTGCATAGTTGAGAATTCTATACAGACTAACTTTTATTATCGCATAAACACAAGCAATTGAGTTCCACGCATATTAATCAATGGAGGTCTCATAGTGGGTAAACAGAGGGGGCAGCCTTTATGAACACATTCATCATCTATCATGTAAGACAATTCTCTCTTTAATTAAACATTTAATACGTATTATGGTGGTGGTAATGTAATTGGTAAGCTAGTGTCTACATCCAACCACTTTCTTACATACCAAATCCTCTCTTATTAAAGTAGGGACTCTGGATATATATATATATATATATATATGTATTGAGAGAATAGGATGCTACCAATAGCAAGCTGTAGCTACAACCTTTGATGTAGAAATATAAAAAGCCTATATCGTACTCGTGCTCCATATACATTAGCTGTTTCATTGTTGAATCGACCTGATTTGGCACAAAGGGCATTTCAAATCTTTCATTTCAGTTGTGACGACTTGCTGGTGTGCGCTTCATCTGCGTTAAAACAGAGGAAGCCATCAAAGGTCTCCTGCATTCAAGTCAATGGTCTCAACATCAAGACTTAAAAAACAGTACAAACTATGACCAATCGTAATTCGTATTTATTTTCGCAAATCTTTCTTTATCTTTACTTCACCTATTTATTAGAAAAATCATCTGGAAGAAAAGTTAAAAAGCCTTAAACCACATTTAAGTTTCAATCTAGGTCCATGTTAACTTGAAATGGATCAAGATTGCTGCCTCAAGTGACACATTAATCTCAAGTACCTAGCTACTTCCTTATCAAAGCCCACGCCAACTCGAGTTAAGGTCGTTACATGCTCGTCAAGCATTGACCTCAAACTGATGAGGTGTCCCGAGCCCACATGGTCGTATGTGTGCAGGAATCACGGAAACTCATCTAAAAGGGTTAGCCAATCAGGTATAATTTGGGTTCATTGCCAGTACTTACATATTATAGGCCTACTAGCTAGCACTCAAACTTTCGACGCAGGACTCAACGTACGGGCCAGTTAGGTATAAATCTATGTATCCAAATCTGATATACAAGGCATTTCTGCAATCTTCAACAGTTCAAATGGCGACATTTATTCACGTCTCCAATGCCATAGATGATGAAAGCCACATCTAAATTAAGTGGCTGAAGGACTTCCACATATATCGCCCGCACAATTTATGTAAAAAGGCATACTTTTTTGTCATTTCAGCGAAGAATCCAAACTTTTGAAACGCCTGATTAGCCCATCTTCTTCAGTGAAGTGACAACAGCAGTATGTGACAATGTAGAGAAGAACCAATGCACAGATACAGCGCAATGACAAGGCCAAATGCCTGCTGATAGCTATCACAGAACTTAATGTATATATAATATACTATATATATATATATATACAACCCATACTCCACAGGCGCATATATAAATGCGAGTGAATGACGGGCTTAACTTTGTGATTGTCTTGAACCAGAAGGCAGTTAAAAAAAGTCAGCCTAGCAAGCAGTGCACCTTGGGCAAATGGTCCCCTGCTCTCTGTTTGGACAAAACAGAACGAATGATCATCTAGCTAGCTGCTGAACAATTACTTCTACCTCTGCTGGACTGGACTGGGGACCAAATTAATTTCTGGTTCTTATCTTGTTCAATCCATATGGTAGTCGACGAAAACTTTGTCTGTGCTGTGGTGCTGGCCGATGACAAATAAACTTCTGGAAATGCTTTTTGCCTACCCATAACATTTTGCTGACATTTATGATATATATATAGTATATACATACCTGTTGGAAATAGAATTACATGCATAATTCTTGATCATAATAATGTGGAAATGATATTTTTTTAAAACTTAAACATACTTTAATGGGTCTTTTGCTTTAAAGTGACAACACCACGAGTTGTCACGTCATTTGTAGGGATTCTTGTATAATTTTTTTGTAAGGATAATATTACTCATATATGTTCAGTTTAGGGTAATATTATGCAATAGAAAAACTTCATAAACAATTTATCACTAGAATGACGTGATTAAAATTTAAATAGAGTCATTCACTTCAAACAAAATACCTATACATTACCAATGATTTCTAATTACAAAAATACTATTATCAATTTGTCATCATTTATATAAATACCCTAAAGAATAGTATTTTTCATAAGGTTAATATTGTTTTTCCCAGGGTGGGGGTTGAGGGGTGGTTGTTGGTCCCAAACCATGACCACTTTTTCAAAGAGTTGGAAGTTCAAGAAAAGTTGCCTCTTATCTGCATGGGCCATTATATTTGGCCAAAAGACAACACGCACAAATTGGTCGTAGTTTTGGACACCCGCAGTGGCCCATGAATAACAATTCATGGTTACATCAGTAGAATTATAAATTCCTGACCATAAAATGATCCTACAGGTATGTCATTTCTTTTGGATGCTTTTTTTTTTTTAAGCTTTTAACTTTTGGCCTTTGTCTTAAAAGCTAGTAAAAATTAAGATCATTTTGAAAATGAAAAGCTACATTCAAACAAGGTCTATATATTTTTACTTACATATAAGATGATTGATATAATTCATTTTTAAAAAAGTTATTACATCAACTTTCCTTCTTTTTTTTTTTTTATGGATACACTCTCTCTCTTAGATGGTGGGTAGCATATATAATAGCTTTTCATTTGTAAAAAAAAGTAGTGGTGGAAAATATACCAAGAAATTTACGCTATGTTCACAATAAACTGAATAAAAAAGTAAGGTCGTGTTCAAAGTTATAGCAAATATCAATACATCTTTTTATCTTTTTTTTTATTTTTTATTTTCTCTCTCTTCTAACTACAACACCATGTTTCCATTAGGCCAGAGGTGGGTCACAGTGAAAGATGAGAGAAAAAACATTTATACATCATTGAAACGGTCTTGAAAAGAAACAAATTAATGCATACAGTTAACAACAATATCCAATCAATTTTGAAATATTTACAAGTTAATTAAATCAATTAGGCGAAGGTTACTCTGGCAATATTATCCTTGTTGTGCTCATATTTGTAGTTGACGAGTACCCAGCCGATACATCGCCATCCATCCCAGCTGCCGCCCATCTGCGAAGAATCCTCAACAGCGATGCCGCCTTTGTTCTAGCTCTCCCCGTTCCCATTCCCACCATTTCCCATATCACTCTCTCGATCCCCACAATGCCGGCAAGCTCTGCCACCATCTCCGATCCCCCTTTCCGACACATATGAACAAGCGTCGCCGCCGCACTCTCCCGAGCTCTACCCGTACCATCCCTTAATACCACAGCCAATTTCTTGATCACATGACCAGCGGCGGCAACGGCCGCCGATCCTCCTCTCTTCACCACCACTTCAAGGATGATAACCGCTTCTTCTGGTAGTTCGTCCGTGAGTTCGCTGGCCATCTCCACTACCCCTCTCGCAACTAACTTCCCAACTGTCTCCCTCTCTGCGGCCAAACTCAAAATTGCCACCAGGGCATCCCTCTTTGAGCTTGTGGGACCCGCTTTAGCCAAATCCATCAATCCCTTGATGACACGTGTTTTCCTTCCTAGCTTCTTCCTATGAGCGTGTACACCTGTCAAGCTGAATATTGTAGCCGCGGCATTACCTTTTGCCTCCCACGTAGCACCTGACCTCAATACCTCAATAACGCCGTTCAAAACTCCGTCAGTCTCCATTATCCTCGTTTTGTTCGCTTCGAGAATTGAAAGGTTGAGGATGGTTGTGACGGCGTTAACTTGCAGGTTCGGAGCATCAGAACCTAAAAATTTTACGAGGGAAGGCAACGCTCCAGCTTCGGCAATGCAGGCTCGGCTATCTGAATCTGCTTTAGCTAGCACCCGAAGCTCGTGGACTACACTGTTTGCCGTCTCTGTTGATTGAGAAGCCGTTAGTTTGCCGACCAAAAACGACGCAGTCATCTTCGTAGCCTCTAACGCCGTCTTGTTGTGAATAACGCCGTTGACTCTCTCCTTTGGTTCCGTAGCTTGGAATGGGATTCTCTGCTCGCGGCACCACAAAGCTATCAAGTTCTTCAAGGCAAGATTAGGAGTAAGGTTCGTGTGGGCCAGCTTTTGACCTGTCTTTGGACAGGTGTTGTGTCCTGATTCGATCCAGAGATTGATCGACGCGCGATCGTATGTCTGCCCCGTTGACACAACCACTGGGTCCCGCATCAGGTCGAGAGATATCGGACACCGGAAATCCGCCGGAATATTCACATCCGCCGACGATCGGCGTCGCCTCCCGGTTGTTGTCGGCGTCGAGGCTCCATACAAGACGCATTTCGTGTAACGAACGAGTCCGATCAACGCGATGACATGGGACTTCGATTTCTCATCGGTTTGATTCCGAACTTCGTCTTCGAGACTCTCGATTTCGTCTCTGCAACTCGTTGAATCACGTAATTGCAATCGATCGAAGATCTCGGCGAGCTTAGAATGATCAGGTACAATCTCTCTCTTGATTCTATCAAGCATTTCCAACACTTCCCTCTTGAGATTATCGTCAACAGGATCCACAATGGCCTTCGACTCCGAGCACTGCTTTCTGATCAGAACAACCAATTCTTCCACATCTTCGTTCAAATTCATATCTTTCACCGGAAAAATATCTAACAGAGTCGATAAATCGGCGGTGAGCTCGCGAAAAGTGTTGGTGATAGATTCGCTTCGCATGAGAAGCCACATCTTGCTTCCATTGGAACAATCTTCAATCAACGTCTTGATTCTCTGCAAAACTATGTAAAATTCTTCGAAGCACAACGTAGCCGAAGGCCAAAAGCAAGTCACTTGATTGCGAACCAGCTCTTCGAACAAGACCGAAAGCAGCTTCATCTTGCGGATGATGGAAGTCGAATTGTATCTAAAGAGACATCGGAGAGGTTGGAGGGATGAGATTTCTTGTGAGATAAGCAGGAGAGATTGCAGCAGCCTGTTCTCGGAGAAGTTAGGGGACAGGAAAGATCCGGCCGACTGCCGCCACTTTCTTGGTCGGAAAGCTTGAGGTGACACCGCCATCAACGATCAAATACCAAACAGTAAGTCCTCGGAATTGGAACAAATCAGAATATAATCGCCCAAAACAATCCCAATATGCAACAAGTTGGGTTTTCCTTCTCCAAGTATATTTCGTTTTATGTACTCTGTATTAAACTATCTAGTTGTGTGTATTAAACTGCATGTATAATAGCTGGTTTTTGACGGGGTTTTGGCTTCACATGAGTTGAATTGAACGAGGTAAAGGATTGGGTAGCGGTTTTACTCGGCAAGAATTAGAAAAGGCTTTGGTTGAGAAATCCAATTTCAAAAGAGGGATGAGGGGTACGTGAACGAGTCTCGACTGAGTTTTATTTATTTATTTAATAGCCGCAGCGAGACGGCATTTGGACGCACGGTCTGATACAGATTTTTGTATTTTGTGTACATATATATATATATATATCTCTTTATCTAATAATTGAGGAGCTGTCTAAGCATGACTCGGCCACGGTTACCCGAAGGCTTAGGTTGGTGTCGACTTGTTCTTATCAAATGTTTCCAATTAAAAAACATGTGATACAATCTAGCTGGTTTCTTGCATATCTGCACAGACTGTATTTATATGCATATATATTTAAATATATGCGTGTATATATGTGTAAGATTAGTAAAATTGGACAAAAGACTATTTGCCTTAACAATGGCTAAAAGATTATTTCTCGGGCAATGCCTTCAAGTTATTTCCAACATTTGAATCGGTTTGTAAGTTAGTTTATTTAAGTAATTTATGATTTTTTTTTGTTATTTTTGTTTTTATTAAAAAGTTAAAAACATAAAATAAAAATCTATGAAAAGAGGTAGACAATTGAAAGATAAAAAAAGATCGTAAATGAACTGGTAAATAAGTAGAACCGAACTAGAAATTTAGAGAATCATGCATGGTTAACTGTGTTTATCAAAAGTTGGTGATAAAATGCCAGGCGCCAAACGATTTTATTTTGAGATTAGGATGTAGGGGAGAAAAAAAATTGGTTGACAGTAAGTATTTTAGTTGTAAGCTCGTTCCATCAGTGACAGACATAGAATTTTTAATAAGGAGAATAAAGGTAAAAAATTTTTTAATTTTTTAAGAGATTGATACACTAAATTTTATAATAAATACTTACAAAATTATAAAAAAATAATAAAATTTTTAAAAGTTTAGAAGATCCTGACCCCGCCAGCTGTGTCCGCCCCTGCGTGCCATATTCTAAAGGAATACAAATTCAAATTGGATAAGTAAAGGAAAGTTTGATCGTCAATCAGGTTCTGGTATGTTCAATTGTGTGCTACAAAACTGTTTGGCATGACGTCCTGGAAAGGTTAAAGCCTCTGTTCCATTGGATAAGGCTTTTCGCTTTTGTATGTTATATATTTTAATGATTGGTTGGGATAAGGTGTCGCTGTCCAACGTCATGGCCGTCTTCATAGCAAGCTCAAAGTTGATCCATTACGAAAATTAAAAAACTATCTTTTGGCTACATGACATGGGTGATCATGAACATTATTAGAAGTTAAAAAACTGAAAATTTTTGGTTATATTGGATTACCACGTCATCCTTCTTACTCTTATAATTTTCTTGTAATGCAATGGTTAAGAATGATAACGAGCGAGTTTGGATTGCAAGACTCTTATTCTATTTTCGTCCCACCATGGTGAGCTCTATCAGAGGCTTGTTTAATCTTTCTCTCCCCATTTTCGTCTCACCTTACTTCTTTTTATGTTAGTAATTTTTTTAAATACATTATGCACAAAACAAATATTAAAATTATGTAAATAAGAGAAAAAAACCAAACTATTTATATTCTAATATAATATTTATACATGTATATATATATAGACTCTAAATCCAACCAGACACCGATCAATATCACCACAAAACTACTTCAAAAAAGACGGAGAGAAATCCGAAATGCCGAGTTGTTTGACCGTCCTGAGTCTTAAATGTTGGAATGGGTGTGTTAGGGACTTGTATAGTAGGAGAGGGGGATTGTGAGAGGAGAAAAAAATGATGACGTGGTGAAGGTGTTGATGAACATTAATTGTAGTAGAAGACGCCAACTGAGACCGAACAAGGCAAGAAAAGAATTGAAACTTACAAGGAATGGAATATTATCTAAACCCCCGTTACCTAAAAGTTCTTTAAGTACGTCAGTTGACCTTTTATACGGTTTCCAAACCATCATCCTCGTGTTTTATAGCGAGATTGTTGATGAGTTGTTTTGAGTAATGCTAGACAGGCATGACTTTTTTTCTTTTGTTTTACATAATTTTTATTGAATATGATGTCACTGTTTGCAGTTTTCAAATTTAAAATAAAGTACTAATAATTTGATTTGTAATTTTAAAATTACCCCTGCCCCTGTGACTTCATTTGGTGTAATTTTTTTTTTTGTACAAAATTCTTTTGAGAATATAATCTTCCTAGTTGTAAAATATTAAGAGTAATTTAATATAAACCAATTTTTTTGTATAGAATTTTGACATAGAATAATGTAAGTTTTTGTAATCTTTCATTTCACACCAAAACACCCACTATCATAATATCAGAAATATTAATGTACGTCATTTTTGTTTTATTTTTTGTGCGAAAATTCTATAACCATAGAATTTTGCAAATGTCTAATGTGTGTTTTGATCTTAATGGCTCCCTAAAGCATGGTGGAACAAAAACTGCAAACTTTATAAAATGCATGGTGGGATGATATTAGGCTTACTAACTGTAAGTGGGATTTTTCGGGAAGGTTGAGTCGAACTCTCAAGCCCCAGATGGATGAGTCCAAATATCTCATGCAAGACAAGGAGGTTAGAATAGGTCGACCCGTAATGGGCCGATCACACTCCAAAGATTAAGATAGCAAGCTTAATCGATAAAGATGAATGAAAGTTGTGAATACTTGGAGTTAACTGTCTATACCTGGCTCTCAATGCCTTGGGTATTTATAGAATATTTGAGGGAGTGTGTTCTGCCTTGGCCTACCAGCAGGCTGGCCTGCTGGGTAGGCATCATCATTGACGCCGCCTGATTATTTACAGGGTCTGGCGCATCGTCGTGGAGGATTCCGGCTGACCGGACGTGCACGTCGACGTCGCGTGGGCAGCCGCTTGTGCATTTAATGCCAGTCAACTCTGCATTTAATGCTCAAAGACCGCTAGCGGTTTGGGCCCACTTTTCGCAGTTTGGGCTATGCTGTGAAGGAGGTTGACAGTCAAAGCTGGCCTTCCCTCTAATTCTGATCTGGGTCTGCCAAGCAGCCCAACTTTAATTTGTGCAGATTGGGCCTCACCCATCGGGTTGGGCCGGGGGTTATTCCCCCACAATTGCCTCCCAGCCTTTGTGTCATTTTGGCTTCTGAAACGGCCAAAGGCTGTAACGGTCACCCGGCCACATAAATGGCGGAGATTTTTAAAAGATTCATTGGTGGGGCGTTTACTGAATCGATGGCCGATGTGACGCTTCGGCAGAGCGTCATGATTAACGTCGTTTTACCGTGTATGAACCGACGACTATGGTGTGTATAAAAGAGCAACGCTCTAATCAATTGGAAGACACTTGCTCTTTTTCCTTTGCCTACTGAATAGCGTGTGCGTCAGCTGTTTCGGTACCCACCACTGTAAGTGTCCATTGAGCCCGTAACTCTTTTGCTCTTCACTGTATTCTGTGTTTTGACGGTTGCCCCCTGATGGCGTCCCGTCTTCGTAAAATGTTAGATGGTCCGTCGGCCCTTGCCGCGTTTAGGGCTAGGTTTGAAGTCCCTGATGAGATCGGTTTAGAGCTGGTCGATCCTGAGGACTAGCGCATGGGCGAGATCGAAAAGGGGGTGTCGTTCCCAGTCATTGCTATCGTAGAAGGGGGACTTAGGTTTCCCCTCCATCCTCTTCTTCATCAATTATAGTAAAAAATAAGGTGTCGCCCTTCCAGTTATCATCGAACGTCTATATGATCTTTTTCGGAATGCTTGAAATAAATCGGCGCCTGGGTGTGAACCTGGGCCTTGCCGAACTGGATTATTGCTACACACTTTGTAAAGTCGGAGGCACTTACAAAGTTTATCTGCGGGCCGTAGATAAGTCCCTAGAGTTAGTGAAGTGTCTGCCTTCCTTCGGTAAGGGCGTCGACGAAGTTAGGGTTTGGGTAACCGGTCCATGGGAGTTTGGCGACGTTCTCAATAAAGATAGATCGGAGATTCGATGCTCTAGAAAGCCCGTTGAAATAGGTTCGATGCCGATCCCTTATATTGTGAGTCTCTTAAACTGTAATATGTATCTCACTTGTTCCTCGCATTTTTGCAGAAAAGAAGGGGAAGCGGTCGAAGGTGCGTGACTGGTTGGTCAACTTCAACGATCTCAATAAGGTTTTGAAATACGACGGCAAGGGCAGATTAAAACACGTTGGTCAGGCTGCACATATCTTGCTAGCGTACCCGCTACGATACTCGACCTTCACCAACAACACGGGTGTTCCCCAGAGTACCCTTGCAAGATTGGCAGAGGAGGGTGCCGAGGGAGATTTCGAGGAAATTCTGACCGGTATAGCAATTGAAAGGGCCCGCGGCCCTACCAGGGTAACAGTTGCAGTCGCTTCTCCGTTGGAGCCCGGGGGCGAAGGACAGCGCGGGGAGCGATCGAGGTCCCATAGTTCGGTATCCAGTTCATCGCCATTCATTGTACCGGACTGTCGGGTCAGCGTTCCAGCAACAACACAAGATTCCACTCCGTCCACCACCGCAGAGGACAACATGAATCTGAGGGAGAGGATGTTTGCCGCTGCCGGCAAGCCACTGAAGTCGGCCGCGGAAAGATCGGCAGATGCCCCAATTGCCGAACTCCCAACATCAGCTGTCGAGACAACACCCCCAACTCAACAAAGGCCTGAGACACGGCAACAGAAGAAAAGGGGACCGGAGGCTATCGCACCAACTCCAGCTCCAAAAAAGTAGAAAGGAAAAGGCATAGTGGAAGAGGTCGGCGAGACTGTAACCATTACACCTGATATCCTAGGTCGGCCTCTCTCGACAACCGATTCGATGATTGAGCAGGCCGAGGTAGCGTTTGGCGTGATGAAGAGCGTACTCCAGAAGAGAGATATGGCAAAGTTAGGCGAAGGCAGTGATGCGGCAGTTTTTGTGGGAGCCTTCCACGACTCGCTTTTGGTAAGTCAGCGATCATTTCTTTCTGTTTCAAGGGCTTTTCTGATCAACTGTCTTTAATACGATTTTCCCCTGGTTCAGGGCTGTCTGAATTCGTTGGAAGCAATGTCCCGCTTCCAGAAACTTGCCGAAGTGCATCAGGAGCTTATTGAAGATCACGACCGGTTAAAGGAAGAATGGATCGGCGCAAACAAGGAACGAATCGCCCTCAAGAAGCAGGCCGAACAGGCCTCCACCAAGCTTCTGTTGATGAAGGCTAACTTTGAGAGGAGGGATTGGGAACTGACCAATCTCGAAAAGAAATTCGACGTGCAGTCCGTGGAACTACACAATGCCAATGTCGAGGTTGAGGCCTTTAAGACCGAAGTGGCCCAACTGAAGGTTGACGAGGAGGCGTTGCTGAAGAAGGGTGAGGAAAGAGCGGCCAATGAACTGGCCATTGAGATGGCAGATTTGAGCCGCACCATATTTCGGCAGGGCTGGAGTGGAGTTCTCCATGTCCTTGGCACCGACAAAACTGTGGACATCTAGCGTCTTTGCCCAGATTATTTCGACACAACTGAGAATGGCGTTGTAGATCTGAAGAGGGTGATTGCGAATGTTGAGCATCAGAGACAGATTGCCTTGGAGATCGCTACCAAAAAAGATAAGGCAGGAAAGGAAAGGGCGGCCACTGAGCAATTGAGATCTGATGAACATTCTACAGTTTGCACAACGAGTCAATCTGTAATGCCAGAGGATAAGTTGGCATAATTTTTAACTTTTATTTATTTATTTATTTTTATTTTTTTTGGTAGCCTTTCTTTGTTCTGGGACATGCTTTGTATTTACCTCTTAAATGAAATTTCAGTTTTGACTCATTATCCACTGTTAAATTTACGTTCGTACAACTTCCTTTGTTTGGTCGGACTGTATAATTTGGTTAACACCAATTTCTACCTTTGTTCTTCGTGGACTTCATGAGCCAAGGATTTACGACTTGGTTTTTGTGGCCTCCTTTGGTCGACCTGTCCAACTTGGACAGGACCAAGTTTTTACACTTGGTTTTTGGCCTTCTTTGGCCGACCTGTCTAACTTGGACAGGACCAAGTTTTTACACTTAGTTTTTCTTTTGGCCTTCTTTGGCCGACCTGTCGAACTTAGACAGGACCAAGTTTTTATATTTAGTTTTTCTTTTGGCCTTCTTTGGCCGACCTGTCCAACTTGGACAGGACCAAGTTTTTACACTTGGTGTCATGACCCGACTCCGCTCTCACTAGGCCGCGACAGTGATGATTTTGTCTAGAGTTGGGTTCGAAAGTAGGCGATGGGGTTTATGATTCTAACAAAATAACGTAAATAGGAACATAGCATAGATGATTTAGAAATATTACATCAAGGACGTAAAACCAGTGTAAGTCTCATAATGTTACAGTCCAGCATAAACTAACTCAAGAATTTAAAAGACATAAGATAATAGGAAGACTTGATCTCGTATGCTTACTTCCTTGAAAGTCAGTTGGGTGTCCCTATCCCTGAAAATGTCCCATAAGATAGGAATGAGCGGCAAAGCCCAGTAGGAGATCTAAGATTTCTATAAGGTGCAGGATAAAAGATAATGCAATAAAAGAATGTCATGGCAAGCATATGTCCCTTGTAGTTTCCCTATTTTTTTTTCTTTTCATCAATACCCGGATCTTTGCAGGTATGTCTTGCCAGGGCCAATTCAAGCCAATGGGGTCCACCCAAGATTCATCCTCCATCATCAAGTTCAGTGGGGCCCATCCATGATCATCTAGCCCGATATCAAGCCAGTGATACCGACCCATGATAGCCCCAAATATCAAGCCAGTCAGGTATACCCATGATATAAAAACTCGGGGTCTTTCCTTTTCAGGTTGTACCACCCTTATACCTCTGTAGTGATGTAGTCATACAAGCAAGAATGCTATGTTTTGCAGTTAATGAATAAAAGACTTTTAGAACAGAAAGATAAATTGACAGGAAAGCATAAAACATAAAAATATGCAAATCATTTAATAGAGAAGATATGTAAGCATGAATCTTAAGGAAATGTATAGATTCCTACCCTTAGTATCTTTCCGTAATTCAAGAAGGTTCGGTATTTTCTGTAAAAAGAAGGAAGAACATCCGGCTTAGTCTATAGTTAGCTAAATAAAAATCTCGTTTAGGCGTAGTTAAGTGGGGAGGGTAAGTTAACTCAGAGATGACGTAATTAAATGAGGTGGAAGGTTCAAACTTCTCCCTTAGGGAGATATACGTCGCCGAGCTAGGAACCAAAACTGCCGGTGTTTCAAAGTAGAGAGATTTTGAAAATTTTCATTTTGACGGGATATTAAGGCCACTCTCCCATTTTTGGGTTCCCCGAATATCTAGGGGTATCCCGGTAATTTTTCAGAATTTTTCTACTTATAATTTATTTTCTGTAAATTTTTATCCTTTAAATCGTAAATAAACCATGGAAATTCACATAGGTCTCCGATTGACCTGAAATTTTTATGGGAGCCTTTTGAAGTAATTTAATAGCTGCCAAAAAAATTTCAGCTTCATCGAACTTCACACGCGCCTGCACGCGCCACCAGTAGCGCGTGGGGGTGGAAGGCTTGGCCTTCTTCTTCCTCCCGCGTGACTGGTAGCGGTTCTGCTTCATTTTTCGGCCATTCCCCGCACCCCCTGGCCATGCATGTGTGACCCAGAGATTGGCAAGGACCTGGGTCACACATCCATGGTCGGAGCTTGGCCGGAGATGGTCAGAGGTGGCCGGAATGGTCCGAAATGCCGGCTACATGGCGGAACCCTAGGGTTACCGACCTGCAACAGCGGTTTTGGCCATCTTCCCGTGATAATTCGGCCATAGTTCCTTCACGACTTTTGTTCCTTGCCCAAAGACGCTTCTTCCCCAAGTGATCCGGTCGGCAAAGGTGGCCGGTGGCCGAAGTTATGATTTTCTGAACCTTTTCCGGCGGTTTCGGCTTTGCAGAAGACTTTGGTGCACGCACAGAGGTCATGGACCTCTCTAGGACACTAGAAGGAGTCCCCAAGAAGTCCCAAACTCCTGTGACAGCCCTCGGTTCCTAGGTTTGCCGGAGTGGGTTGGGTAATGTATTTTTTGGTCTCCTTCTCACTCTAGGTTCTTAGCTGTTGTGGTGGAGCTTCGGGGTCAAGGTTGCTGGGTTTAGGGAGCTTATGGGGTGGTGGTGATGGGTTATGGGGTGGTGATGATGGATTCTTTACCTGTCTTTCAAATGCCACAGCCTCAGCCCAATTCTTCCCCGTTTTCCCTTTCTTCTTTCTCTTGGTTTCTTTCTCTCTCTCTCTCTCTACAGCTTCCTCTCTTAACTTCTTTCGCACCCTGAATGAGGGAAGGGGAGGGTGCATATATAGGTGTTGTGGGTTTTGGGCAACAGAAGTGGACTCTCTCTCTCTCTCTCTCTCTCTCTCTCTCTCGCTTTCTCTCTTGAGTCTCCCAGCGTCTTTCACTCTCTCTCTCGTTCTTAGTTTCTATAGGTTGCCAAGGTCGGTTGCAGCATGGATTTGACGACCTTTTGCTACGTGTGTGTGTGTGTGTGTGTTTTAGAGGTTAAATCCTAAGTTGTATTCTTATCTATAGTTGACAGCTTGGATAGGTAAGTCTATACGCATATATGGGTGGTATTTCTGCTAGGTAGTGCATGCATGCATGCATGCATATATATATATACTCCTATATATGTGTTACATGTGGCATTAAGTAAGGCTGGCCATGTAAATTGGTGGGGTGGGGGGGGTAGTTTCGTAAAAATGTATGAGTTCGAAGCGACTAAATTCAAGGCTCTAATTTTTCATCGAACACTTGACTCAATATCGTAAGTAGAAAGCCCTCGAAAAATTAATAATTTTAGGCTCCAATTTCGTACAATTCCGACACCGGGTGAGCGAGAAAGCTCGAATTGAAGTTACGGGAGATTCGGGCTCGAATTTCCAGGTGCAGCGGCTTGCGGGGGCTTTTCGGCGAACCGAAACTCTCCAGAATGGAGTTCTGAGATTACCAAGGCGTCGGGCTTGAAAAGAAGATATTTTTAGACATATAATTCGCCGAAATCTGACGGAAGACGAGGGAGAAATCTCCGTTCAAAGTTAAGGTGCCGTTTTGGTGCGAATTGTCGGGTAACGAATTTTTGAACCCTTTATTTATTTATTTATTTTTTTCGGGGACTCGAGTTTCGACATATGGACAGGGTTGGGTTCAAAAAGGCCTTGTTTCTGACTTGCAATCCTATGGTCATACCTTAATCGGTCCCGTTAGGGGTAATTCAGTTAAAGAAAATTACGGGTATTACACTTGATTTTTCTTTTGGCTTTCTTTGGCCGACCTGCCCAACTTGGATAGGACCAAGTTTTTACACTTGGTTTTTCTTTTGGCCTTCTTTGGCCGACCTGCCCAACTTGGACAGGACCAAGTTTTTACACTTGGTTTTTGTGGGTTTCACAGAGTGCTCAGAGTAGATTTGTTTGAATAGCTTCATTTTCATTGATTCTTCAGCAGAGCTTTACACATTTCATGGACTGTTACATCGCATGCAGCTTTGTATTACTGGTAGAATTTCCTCAAGTTGCTTGCATTCCAGGGTCGCGGCAATTGTCTCCCTTCTTCAACAGTCTCTAGTCTGTATGCGTCAATGCCAACCTGGGATGTCACTCTGTAGGGGCCTTCCCAGTTTGGGCCGAGCTTTCCATCTGCCGCTTTCTTGGTTGCCCCCAACACTTTTCGTAAAACTAGATCCCCTGGAGCAAAGCTTCTCGGGCGGACCCGTTTGTTGTAAAAGCGTTTTAGCTGTCGCTGATACTCTGTGAGCCTGATCAAGGCGGTTTCCCTTCTTTCTTCGACGAGATCCAGGTCTCTTGCAACCGTCTGGTCATTGAGACCCATGTTAAAAGCTGCCAATTTGATAGTTGGTAGTCCGACCTCCAAATGGATGACTGCTTCCACCCCGTATGCGAAGGAGAACGGGGTTTCTCCGGTAGATCTTCTTGGGGTTGTTCTATAGGACCATAGAACGTTGGGTAGCTCCTTCGTCCACTTCCCTTTGGCTTTTTCCAGTTATTTTTTGACTCCGTTAAGCATGGTTTTATTTGAAATCTCAGCTTGCCCGTTGCATTGGGGGTAGGCCGGCGTTGAGTAATAGTTTCTGATCCCCAATCCCTCACAAAATGATCTAAAGATATTGCCATCGAACTGGGTGCCATTATCTGAAACAATGGCACGGGGCAACCCGAATCTCGTGACAATGCTTTTCCATATGAACCTTTTAGCATCGATTTCCCTGATGTTTGATAAAGGCTCCGCTTCTACCCATTTGGTAAAGTAGTCAGTCGCTACGATGAGAAACCTTTTGTTGCCCGGAGCTTGGGGCAGAGGTTCGACAATGTCTAGTCCCCACCGAGCGAAAGGCCATGGACTGGTGATGGTGGCAAGATCTTCGGCTGACTAGTGGATGATGGGGGAAAACCTCTGACACTTGTCGCAGCTCAGGACGTACTGGGCTGCATCTTTCTGCATATAAGGCCACCAATATCCCTGCGAGATGGCTCGGTGTGCTATCGATCTTCCGCCGACATGACTTCTACAAATCCCCTTGTGGATTTCGAACAAGACACCCTGTACTTGGTCTGGATGGACGTAGTGTAAATATGGACCTGTAAAGGAACGTCTGTAAAGCTCCGTACTTGGTGACAGCCAATACCTGAGAGATGCATGTTTGATTCGCCGAGCTTCAACCTTATCGTTTGGTAGTTTGTCTGCGTCAAGGTAAGAGATGATTGGATCCATCCATGATGGTCCCAACTTTTTTGCTGTTAGAGCTTTCTCCTCCTCCCGAAAGATGCTGGGCTTGGCAAGAGTTTCTACATTGATCATCCTTTTCGATCCAGACTTCAGAGCTGTGGCCAAAGTTGCCAAGGCATCTGCATGTGAGTTGCTGTCTCGGCTGATTTGTCGAATCTTGTAGCTTTTGAATTGGCTGAGCAGTTCCTTGGCTTTTGCTAGGTACTGCGTAATTCTATCGTTCTTTGCTACGTATTCTCCTGTAATTTGATTTACAACAAGTAAGGAGTCCGAATAGATGACGATTTCAGGAATTCAAAGTTCAATGGCTCGACATATTCCGACGAGCAAGGCCTCGTATTCAGACTCATTGTTGGAGGCAGTGAACTCGAGCTTGATGGCTTGTTCGATGGTTAGACCGTCTGGTGTGATGAGTATGATGCCTGATCCTACCCCCCGGTCATTGGAAGCTCCGTCCACGTAGAGTTGCCAATGATCAGTTTGTTCCCAAAGGTCCAGAAGGAATTCGTGTTGCAGTTGGCCAGTTGCTGGAGTTTGTTCTACCTCTGTTGGTATTTCGACAGAGAACTCGGCAACAAAGTCTGCAAGAACTTGCCCCTTCACTGCTGATCTAGGTTGAAACTTGATGTCAAACTCCCCTAGTTCCATGGCCCATTTTGCAATTCTTCCAGAGAAGTCGGCCTTCCTTAGAAGAGGTTTGAGTTGGTGGTTAGTGAGGACGTTGATGGTGTGAGTTCTGAAGTAATGCACCAACTTGCGGGATGCTACTATCAGTGCGAGTGCCAGCTTTTCAAGGGGTAGGTACCTGCTCTCGGCTCCGAGAAGGGTTTTGCTGACGTAATAGACTGGGAATTGTTGCAGGTTTTCTTGCTTGAGTAGGACGGCGCTGACTGCATGGTCTGACACTGCAAGGTAGAGGAAAAGTTCCTCGTGCTGAATGGGGTTGGAGAGCAAGGGTGGTTTGGTTAGGTAGTTTTTTAGATCGGCAAGGGCAGAGTCACACTTTGGGGTCCACTCGAACCGTTCTTATTTCTTTAGGAGCTGGAAGAAGGGTCGGCACCTGTCCGATGAACGGCTGATGAACCTGTTGAGTGGTGCAGCCATTCCTGTCAGTCTCTGTACGTCTTTGGCATTCCTTGGGGCTTGAATGCTCTGAATCGCACTAATCTGCCGTGGGTCCACTTCAACGCCCCAATGTGTGACCAGGAACCCCAGAAACTTGCCCAAGCCGACCCCGAAGACACATTTAGAAGCGTTCAGACTCATTTTGTAGTCCTTCAAGATGCAGAGTACCTCCTTTAGGTACACCAAGTGGGTGTTGCCCAGTTTGCTTTTTACCACCATGTCATCGATGTAGACCTCGACAGTTCTGCCGAGCTGCGTCTTGAACATTTTTGTGACCAATCGCTGATACGTAGCTCCGGCGTTTTTCAGGTCAAAGGGCATAACCCTATAGCAGTAAATACCCTTTGGAGTGATGAAAGCTGTTTTTTCTTGGTCGTCGGGGTAGAGTGGTATCTGGTGGTATCCTTGGTAAGCATCCAAGAAACTCATCCTTCCGAAGCCGGCGGTTGCATCCACAAGCTGGTCAATTTTGGGCAGGGAGAATGAATCTTTGGGGCATGCCTTGTTGAGATCGGTGAAGTCCACACAGACCCTCCACTTACCGTCCTTCTTTTTTACAACCACGATATTTGATAACCAGCTTGGGTAGTTGATCTCCCGAATGGCCCCAGCTTCCAGAAGCTTCTCTGTTTCCTCCAAGACAACGTCCACATGCTGGGTAGTGGCCCTTCTCCCCTTTTGGACAATAGGTCGGCAATTTGGGTTAACATTCAGGCGATGACAAACAACATCAGCGCCGATCCCAGGCATGTCATAAGGGGTCCAAGCGAACACTTCCAGGAAGTTCGTTAACAACTCGATGAGGGATTTTTCCTCTTGTTTGGACAGAGAGGTGCCGATGACAAAGTATTTGTCTCCTCGCCGATCAATGTATATCTTCTTCAGGTCCTCCATAGCTTTGTTCTCGGGTGTCTGTCCCACATCATCGATAGTGAGGGTGTCTTCATGTAGCTCCATCATCTGCACTTTCTCAGGCTTTGTCTTCATCGAACATGCTGTTAGGAAACATTGTTTGGCAGCCACTTGCTCTCCCCTGATTTCTCCAACTCCTGTTGGGGTCGAAAACCGAAACAACTGATGGTATAACGACGGAACGACCCTCATGAGGTGCAACCAGGTTCGTCCCATGATGGCATTGTAGGGGGAGGGTACGTTAACTACTAGGAATTCGGTTTGCAATGTGATTCCTCCGGTTGTTACAGGAATCGTCACCTTCCCCATTGGCCAAACTGTGTTCGAGCTGAATCCGACCAATGGGTTAAGTGACGGTTAGAGGTCGGACTCGTTAAGTCCCAATTGCTTGAACAGGCTGTAGTACATAACTTCGGATGAACTCCCCCAGTCAATGAGCAGTCTTCTAACGTCGCAGTCCGCCATTCTTAACGTAACCACCAAGGCATCATTATGTGGAATCTGCACTCCCACGAGATCCTCATCGGTGAAAGCAATTGGTACACGGCCACTGTTGACTTTTGCTTTCTTGCTGGATTGTTTTAGCTGCATCACTTCCCTTAGGTGTGCCGCTTTCTGTATCTCGGCTCGGTACCTATGCGGGTCGACGATTCCTAATTCAGCCGAATCGTGTAACACATTGATTACCCGAACTGGCCTTGATTCTGGTTCCTTCCGGGCTGCGTCTTCTGCCCGCGGTTGCTCGGCTTCATTCTTTGTCTTCTCCAGATCAATGAATTGGTCAAAGTGGCCTGCTTTGGCCAAGTCTTCCAAGTGAGTTTTTAGATGCCGACACTGCTCCGTCTTATGTCCCTTCTCACAGTGGTATGAACAGAACCTCTTCTGGTCTTGGGTCGCTGGATCTCTTCCCAACTTTGGTGGCCACTTGAAGAAGGGCTTATCACGGATCTGGGGCAATATCTTATAGATGGGGTCCTTAAAGACTGTATAGACCCTCTCAGTTACCCTTTTTCCTCGGCCACTATCTTCTGACCGGGGTTTCTTAGCGTCCTTCTTATTTGTCTTTTCAGCAGCAGTGCCGACCTTAGCCGATGCTATCTGGGGTATGTCTTCTTCCAACCGTGCATAGCGCTCGATCCTGAACATTAGTTCCTGTATCGTGAGAGCTGGTTTCTTCATCAAGGACTGTCACAAGCGATGCTCCCTGGGAAGGCCGATCTTGAACTGAGTTACAGTTAGTTGCTCGCTGCACTCGTCAATTTCGTTATAAGCTTCCCAGTAGCGTCGGGCGTATGCTCGCAATCCTTCCCCATCCTCTTTTCGTAATGTCAGCAAGAAATCAACCTCCTTCGGCTGTAAGCTGTTTGCTATGAAACAAGCTGTAAAAAGCTCGGCTAGTTGCCTCCAGCTAGAGACGGACTTAAGTGGCAATTTATCAAACCACTGTAAAGCCATACTTCCCAGGCTGGAGGGGAAGATTCGACACATCAGCGTCTGGTCACCGCACCACACTACCATAAGCTGTTTGTAATGCCGAACATAGTTAACCGGGTCGGACTTCCCGTCATAGAGGGTGAACTTTGGTGGGGTGAATTTTTGAGGAATTGGGTGGGATTCAATCTCCTCAGTGAATTGTGTGGATGCAATCTGATCAAGGGCCTTTATCATCAGGTCACGAGCTGTGCGCTCCTTAGTTTGCTGCCTTTTATCCTCCTGCTTTTCGTTATACCACTTCTCCCAGTCCTCTCTCCGCCGATCTCCTTTAGCTGGACTATTATTTGGCGGGGTTTCGCTCCTTCCCCTCCGCCGACTCCCTCTTACCGGTGGCGCTTCATCGTCCCTCACTCCAGTAACCTACTCCCGATCTGGGGACCCTTCTCTTCCACGCCCATTTCTTCCAGAGAACGCCTCCCTCATGGCCCGAACCTGGGAGGTGAGGTAGGCTATCTCTTCTCCGCGCCGCTGAATTTCCCTCTCCGCTGCACGGAGCGTATCCTCACTCGGGATCCGCCCACTGGAGGGTGATGGGGCAAGGTTTCGAGGATGGTTCCTGCGGAAGTTTCTGTCCCTGACATAGCCCGTATCCCTCCGCATTTCATCTGGTGCTTCCTGGTGGCTTTTAGTGGACGTTCGTATCTCCGACCTTAGTGTTCTCTTTTTTTGCCGATCTACTGGTGTAGATTGGCAATGTGCCGAGTTGGTCGGGTCTTTACTGGTGGAGGCTCCGAAGCCTCTCCCGTCATGGTTCTCTCCCTTACGTCTCCGGTTGTTTAGACTCATGGTTTTTCTTAATCTTCCCACAGACGGCGCCAATTGTAAGTGGGAATTTTCGGAAAGGCTGGGCCAAACTCTCAAGCCCTAAATGGACGAGTCCAAATATCTCCTGCAAGACAAGGAGGTTAGAATGGGTCGACCCGTAATGGGCCGATCACACTCTGAAGATTAAGATAGCAAGCTTAATCGATAAAGATGAATGAAAGTTGTGAATACTTGGAGTTAACTATCCATACCTAGCTCTCGATGCCTTGGGTATTTATAGAATCTTTGAGGGAGTGTGTTCTGCCTTGGCCTACCAGCAGGCTCTCATGGCCTGTTGGGTAGGCATCATCATTGACGCCGCCTGATTATTTACAGGGTCTGGCGCACCGTCGTGGAGGATTCCGGCTGACCAGACGTGCACATCGACGTCGCGTGGGCAGCTGCTTGTGCATTTAATGCTCGTTAACTCTGCATTTAATGTTCAAAGACCGCTAGCGGTTTGGGCCCGCTTTTCGCAGTTTGGGCTATGCTGTGAAGGAGGTCGACAATCAAAGCTGGCCTTTCCTCTAATTCTGATCTGGGCCTGTCAAGCAGCCCAACTTTAATTTGTGCAGATTGGGCCTCACCCATCGGGTTGGGCAGGGGGTTATTCCCCCACACTAACCATACAATACAACTATACAAGCAATTATCAATGTTCACTTCACTTTCAGCCTCCAACATGTGCTCATGAGTTGGGTCATTATGCCTTATGATCAGCATCATTTTTTTTTTTAAGGAATTCATTGGCAACATTGGATACATGATGAGATAACTGAGAAGTGAGAACAGGTTATGATAAGATGGGACTAAATTGCCTTAGGTTATGGGTTTGCTACAACCACATTTTATTATCAAAGAAGGGACATGCCAGCCCTATAGCAAGATACAAAATGGTCCTCTAGCTCGTGTATTCTCCACCCATCCACCAACCAACCCCAAAAATTAATAACACTAACCTTGAGATTGGGGTATGAAATAATCATTGTGGATAGGGTTTGGATGTTTACCTTAACTTGGCCTGAAAATGGAGGGAGGCCTTAAATCTAGCTGTCACCCATTGAAATCTATTGCAGTAATGGGCCAGATCAATCCCAAACTTCCACTTCACTACGAGCCCATTTGTAGGTAGGCTTTCATATGAAATACAAGGTTCACTGGGGTCGGCCCATGGCCCATGTCCACTTTTTCTTCTTCTTGTTTTTATCTTTCTGTGAATGGTAGAGAGAGAACCATCCTTTCATGGGAATCGACACCTTTGTTTTTATATGCTACTTTCTTTATGATTTTTACTTTTAGTGTATTTAATAGGGTGCTCGTTGTAAAACTTAAATCTCAATGACACGGTACCACTTAATATTTGTTAGTGAGCCTAAAATCTTTGCCTGGGTCATTGGACTTGCTTCTGGAAATTACCAACAGAGGAAGTCAAAACTTTTCCATTGCTTGGATTTATTACTATAATGTTTGTGTCACCGGCCAAAAATCAATAATTCTATGTATGTTCATATTTAAATCAAACAATTGAAGAAGTCACATGAAAATTTGAATTGATATAAAGTTTTTAGAATATGACTGGTCCATAAGATTGACGTGATCACAACACCGACACAGTGACACCAAATGGCCGGTTCTCCTCGCAAGATCATTTTTTTATTTTTTTTTGTTGTATGATTAAGAATATTTAAGTTAACTTACGTGCACCTCGATTAATTCTCTCCTTAGCTATTCTTATCAAAAACAGGTCATTCACTTAAACATTAGAAATTTTATAAAAAATCAATCTCTATGCTCTGGCCTTAAAAGGGTTATCAAGTTTGTTATCTCTGTCTCCATTGAGTGTCTCCATTGAGCTACCCTCGAGGTTCACAAGGTCAATCTAACACACGTAAGGGTGGAGAATTCAAAGGATGTATCTCCTCTTCTTTGGTTAAAGTGAAGAGAGAGTGACTTCTTTATCTTCGTGTTTGATTTGACAATAACTAATATAGGGAATGAAAGTGTAATCATACATTGTATATAAATTTTTGTAATAAATCATTAATATAATTAATTTTTTAATAAAATAATAACAAAAATTTTACTACTCTCTTTTCTTAGAGCAACATTAAAAATCGAATAATATTGTACATAAACTAATTTCTCAATCTATTTTTTCACCTGCAAAACATAAATAAATAAATGTCTCGTGCATTTATTAATTAATGAGAGTTTCACTGCATTATGTTTTGTGAATGAAAAATTAATTTATGTATGATATTATTTTTGCAAATATGTTGCTAAATGTGCTTTATTGTTATTCTGTAAGAAAAAAATAATTCTTTTCACGCGTTATAATATCACGCTGTCACGACCGGTCGGCTACCACCACCACCGTCAGGTCCGTCACTGATCTTCACATTTACGCGCTGAGTGATGATAGTTTTTGGGAGGATTCAATGGACAGTTTGAAAGCCGACCCGCCGCATTACACACTAATAATTTTCATATATACATGCACACAATATATATATATATATATATATGTATGTATCTATACATTATTCATATTCATGTATCAAATAGATTAGATATTCCTTCCTTCGCAAACTAGTTTAATTCGGGATAGAATCGGGTTGGATCGGATATGTTTTTATTGTACAAAATATAGTATAGTTTGTTTATTTGAAAATTTTAAAAATAGAATTAATCTTATATCATTGATTTTTTAAATGATTAATAAAATAATATACAAACATAAATTAATATTAATTAAATTCAAATAATTATGATTTATAGATATATATACAATATATGTATACTTTTATGATCTCTATAAGATTAGGTCTCGGTTCTATTATCAAGTCAGTTGCAAATTTGAGAATCGAACTGAAACAAGCATTTTTTTTCAAAATAATTATTTTTTAGAAGTTTTTTTCAAAATAATTAAATGCAAAAAGTTATTTTCATAATAAGGTAAAACGCAATCATCTGAAAATGCAACCTAAGATTACGTTTTATGATAAGGTTGAAAAGTAGGACAAAAACCTACAACCGGACTTGCATTTTTTAAACTCGTAATCGAATCAAACATTTGACAGGCTCGAACAGAGCCGAATTGACCTAGAGCAATCCAATCGGTTCGAGTTGATTCTCAAGTTTTCCAATTTTGTGTGCACTCCTTTGGGTGAGGCCAATTAAAGGACACAAATCTCTACCCTACCAGGAAGAACTGCTGGGACTTTTAATGAAAAAGGCTTAGAAGAGGACAAAACGGTGGTGATGGTGGTCCAACTATATATACTTGCAATTACCAAAGCCAGCCATAACAGGTCTTCACATGCTATGGGACCTCACCTTGTTGAAGAAGCCAATGCTGTGGTTGCCGTTAACCTCATGGTCATGGACTTAATTGGTACTAAGGATCATTTAATTCTCTCTGAAGCAACGCTTTCACACTTGGTATTTTATCACCAAAATAGATTGTTGGAGAGCTTGGTATAAATCGTTTATTTTCTTACCTAATAGCTTAAATTTTTAGATACTTTATCTTTAAGAAAGTGTATACATACACATATATATGCTGATACAATTATTAATTAAAAATGATGAACTACAGTACAGTGAGTGTGCAATGGCAGGAACACCAACAAAATTTTGATGCAACGTTGGTATGGTTTTGGCCTAAAGTCCTCTCGGTGGTTCAGCTCTAGCTCCTTAATTATATAAACATCGATCTTCTCCAACCCAGAAAATTGGGAGGATTACTTAAAATTTTATTGACAAATTCTTCCATATTTTGGCCATTTTCATGACTCTTAAGGTCAAGTTCTGTATCCAAAACTTAATTAAGATTAAAATTTAGACGCCCTGATTGCATGATTCTGGCCTTCATTGCTTGCAAAAAACATACAAACAGTAGCTGAATATAAAGAATTATAAACCGAGAATCTTTGGTTTCTTGGCAGCTTACGTTATTTATCGATTATGATTCTTTTACTTTGTTTTTTCTGTTAATGACTTTCTACTCAACACATTAAATATTGTCCTCCACACCTGTCCCTCGGTCCCTCTGTTGAATATGAATATAAGAAATGGGAACTACTTGCTAATCTATGGTGTCTTCAGATCATTGGAAGCGTAAGATAGAGATGTCTCCTTCACGACGCATTCACACATAGAGAGAGAGAGAGAGAGAGAGAGAGTATTGTTTCCTTGTGCTTACAGTCACATAAAAGTTTCGTGCATAAGTAAAAAAATGCAGCAATGGCAAACTTAATTGTCATGGTGACATTACATTACACTAATTTAATGGCTGACTGATCAAAGACCCTTACCCTTTGGATTAGGGCATATTATTGGCTTTGGCAGGGATTGCTCGAGCCCACACGATTGTGCATCGTCGTGTGAGACCACCATTAGATGTATTAATATAATTAATGTACTAACATTGCAAGATCAATGGTAATACGACAAGTATAGTTGGTTTGTCTCTAATGGACAGACCAAATAAGCTTATGCTATGTCTCCAGACTCAGACCCTAGAACTCCCTTTTAGATCAAGTCTGTCAACAGACCTGGAAGGGCATAGCTTTAGCGGTGCACCAGACGCTGTCATTAGGGCATCCCAATATTTTTGCTTGACGATCAACCTCCACGATCCCATAATTAGGACGGTTTCATCCACGACTGGGTGCATGGTTCATGAAGCCCAACGTGAGGGCATGACACTCTCCCACGATCCTTGGTGTGCAATTCAAGGGCACGATTAGCTCTCCCGCTAAATTTGCCAACAATCCGATCTGCACTCCCTGCCAATATTTTTATAAAAAAGGTAGTCATTATCTCCAAAAATGTACGTAATACATGAACCTTTGAGCATTATTACTCCACCCATTTATTTTTAGCCTAATTTTGGTATCGGAATGTCTTTAGCAAGAATCACACCGATGTTCCAAGCAGGAGGATTCATATCCTCAACCGTTCGCATCAGAGATCAAGAAGTACCTATAAATTCATTACATCATCAATCAATATTTATTTATTTATTGCAAAAGTTAACAAGGTTAACATTGATAATCAATCACCCACCACTAGATTAACATTAATTTGCAAAGCTCGTGGTTGGAGACAAAACTTGGTGTAAAGAAGAGGCAACAACAGATGGGTGATTGTAGGCACTATTCCAGGTGAAATAGCCAGGCTCTTCAAGGCAGACATATAGAGAGTTGGAACTTCTAAATTTGGAATACTAGCCTTTCAATTGGTTTTCCCACCAAGCTTTTTGCTTCACCTTAAGCACCCATTGAAAAAGTGGAAACAAACTTGGGATAATAAAGCATGTCAGTAGTATAAGCTCTTTAAAAGAGTAGATTTAGACAGTCTTATGAAAGGCTAATCGCATTTGGTTTTGTTTTCAAAAATTATTTTATATTTTAAAACAGAAAAATTAATAACTAATACCAAAAAAAATTATTTGATATACTGTTTTCAATAAACTTTTTTGAAAATATTCAATTTTTAGGAAACAATTTTAAAATTATTTTCTGAATTCTAAAAAATTCGAAAACCATAGTGTTTTTGAATTTTTTATTTTAAAAAAAATATGAAAAATAAAAACAAGATGATACCAAACAAGCCGCAGGGAAGACTGACTAGGAATTCGAACAATGGCAATTGCCCTACGGAACCTAGGAGAATTTCTCTTTCCCCACACAAATGTTATCCAAACAACCATTTTAAAGATAGGTAGGAAAAGTTAGGTTTCATTTGTATTGTCAGCTATCCAAAATATTGTCCTTGTGTACTGTCATTAGAGCGCATTAATTTCTGCCATCAGGAATGTTCCCAGAAACAGTTAAAGACTGATTTTTTTCATGGCATTTGATTGAAGTTCGACAAAAGCTCCACTGAGGCTCGTTTAGTAGGGCACGTAGTTTTGTTTTAACTTAGTAAAAAAGTTAGATTTTTTTTGTTATTTTGATTTTATATTTTTGCTTATTTTTAATTTATAAAAATAAAAAAGTAAAAAATTTTTTTTTGTTCGTAAGTCAAAAAAGTTAAATAAAAAAAATTAAAAAAAAAAACTATATCAAACGGGTATGCTTGTAGTATTCACAATCTATCTTGTGCTATATTTGCATTTTCGTTAGTTATGCATGCTTATGGCTTCTCTTCCCTTCTAGTTAATTTTTTCTTACATAGTCCAATTGAAGGTTAATATCATAAACATAATTGGTTGTTGAGTTCAAAATTAATTCTTTTCACATTACTGCAAGTCACTCTCAAACTCTCCATCCACCAGGAAATTGTGCAAAACATTAATTAATAATGGGTAAGTAGCCCATTCCTGTCATTTGACTATCTAGGTTTTTTTTTTAATTTTTATGGTTACATCATGTTCTTTTCATATATATGTGGTCTGACCTATAACCTTTCATTAATTTGTGATTCAAGATCTTCATACGCATAATCACTTTTTTATGCATGATAAAATAATCTCCTTTAAAGATTACGTATATATCAATGGATTCATCTATTGTTGATAGTGAAAAAAACTTAAGAAACAACAAATTAAAACAACTTATCGTTTAATTTTTTCATATACTATTACTATTTTTTATTAGGATAAATAACCATTTTATCACTTCAACTTTGTTTTAATTTCAATATCATCCATCAATTTTGATTTCTTCTATTTAAACCCTCAAACTTTCAAAACAAGTCAATGTGTTTCAACTTTTTAAAATAGATAAAAATATTAAATATTAGTTACACTTTGGCACTCGAAATCATAAATTAATATCATTTTATCCTCATTGAACTAAAAATTTAAAATTTTTACCAAATAAAATATAAAATTAGGGGTTAGTTTGGTCAAAATTTTATATTAATTTCTAAAGCAAAGAAAAAAAATTTCATTGTTATAAAATGTTGTAAACCATCTTAAAATGCCTAAGAAAATGACAAAAATGATTTACAAAATATTGTTTGTACTACAAGTGTTAAATCTGTTTCTTTTGTTAATAGTGTCAATACGAACTTCAATTTTTAATAATTTAAAAGTAAAAATGTAAAAACTTTTAATTTAACAAGCAAAGTGAAAGAGAATATCACTTAAGAGAGTCAAAATGTAATCAATTTTTAATTTTTGTAATCTATTTTAAAATGTTGGATCACATTAACTTTTTTTTACCAGTTGGAGAACTTATAAAGAAAAATTAAAATTATAGATGACATTAAAATTTAAAACAAAATTTGAGAAACAAAATAATTATTTACCTTTTTTTATTATTAAATGTAACAACTTTGATTACGTGGTTAGTTCTTTTGACTGTAAGCCGTGAAAAGCGGAAGTAACGGCTAAACCGTCCTGAGAGAGGTGTTCATCATACTTGGGGGCTTGTCCGTAATCCAGAAATTATTCAGGGGCATATTCGTAGTATGATAACTAGAAACAGAAACATCCTTGGAGAAACTGCGTAGCGTAAAGGCTCGTCGTCTCTTTCATTGACTATGAGGCTTTACTATCACCCACACAAAAGAAAGGTGGACACGTGTATGGTCACTATTTGTCCTCATCTAAAGCTCACGTATGCAGAAAATATTGAATTAACGTCTGCTTAGAATTTAATAAACTAAAATTGCTTTTTCCACATTATCATTCACTTCAAAGATGTTACGTTTAAATAGCCAACAAAGAAACAGCCTGTAGAATCTGTATTTCTTCCCCGAACTCGATTGCAGTCCAGCTCTCCATTTGTTCACTTCTGAAAACAAAATACTAAAGCCAGCTCTCTCTCTCTCTCTCTCTCTCTCTCTCTCTCTGGTTTAAATCGCTCTCGTTGGAAGGTATAATCGATTCATTAGTCTTGCGTATCACAACGTCTGGTTGTTGATCATCCTTTGAAGATAAGACTTCCAATAACTTAGAAGTTCCTAAAAATCTATTGAATTGTTTAGTTTTGTAGATATTAATTTATTCGAGCGGATAATTTTCGCTCACTTTGTTTGATGCCAAGTGAAGAGGTTTTTTAGGAAGAAGGTACGGTCTCTGCGAGAAATGCCAGAGATCGCAGATGAGTCCGGCAATGTTTCGCCGGGGGTGGCAACCGCTGGCGAGGTTCCGGCGGATACCGAAGCGAACCTGTTCGGGAAGTACGAGCTAGGGAAGCTGCTCGGTTGCGGAGCCTTCGCGAAGGTGTACCACGCGAGAAACGTGAGGACGGGGCAGAGCGTGGCGATCAAGGCAGTGAGCAAGCAGAAGGTCCTGAAGGGAGGGCTGACGGCGCACGTTAAGCGGGAGATCACTATCATGCGCCGGCTGCGCCACCAGCACATTGTCCGGCTTTTCGAGGTCCTGGCCACGAAGACGAAAATCTACTTCGTGATCGAGTTCGCCAAGGGAGGGGAGCTCTTCGCGAAGGTCGCCAAGGGACGGTTCAGCGAAGATCTCAGCCGCCGGTACTTCCAGCAGCTGATCTCCGCAGTCGGATACTGTCACTCCCGCGGTGTCTTCCACAGAGATTTGAAGCCGGAGAACCTCCTCCTCGACGAGAATTGGGACCTCAAAGTCACCGATTTCGGACTCAGCGCCGTGAAGGACCAGATCAGACCCGACGGACTCCTCCACACGCTGTGCGGCACCCCCGCCTACGTGGCACCGGAAATCCTAGCCAAGAAGGGCTACGATGGTGCGAAGGTGGACATATGGTCATGTGGTATCATACTCTACGTGTTGAACGCCGGTTACCTACCGTTCAACGATCCGAACCTTATGGTGATGTATCGGAAAATCTACAAAGGCGAGTTTCGGTGCCCAAAGTGGACGTCTCCTGATATGAAGCGCTTCTTGTCTCGTCTCCTCGACACCAATCCCGAGACTCGCATCACAGTCGACGAGATCATCAACGATCCCTGGTTCAAAAAAGGCTACAAAGAGACCAAATTCCATCACGACGATTTTGAGCTCAAGGACTACGGCGACAACAAACAGTTCTTAAACGCTTTTGATATAATTTCGTTCTCGTCCGGTTTTGAGCTGTCCGGTTTGTTCAATCACCTGGAAGGAGGTGAGCGATTCATATCGGCGGAGTCGCCGGAGATAATTATTGGGAAAATCGAGGAGGTGGCGAAGGCGGAGGGGTTGACGGTGACGAGGAACAAGGATTGGGGAGCAAAGGTGGAAGGGCATAATGGTCACTTCGTAGTTGTGGTGGAGATTCACCGGTTAACGGAAAAGCTAGTGGTGGTTGAGGTTAAGAGGAGAGAGAGTGAGGTTGGACCCAGCCGTGAAATTTGGAAAGATAAACTCAGACCCCAGCTCAATACTCTCGTTTACCAACCGGAACGGCAAGTTACCGGTAACTAAAAAGTCATTTTCCGGTATTTTACTGCTCTCTGTTTATTTTTTTTTACCCTATTTATGTTGTGTAAATCACTTTAGTAGTGGCAACTTAATTACTGCATTCAAATATCAAATTATGTTGTGTTTGGATGAAAAAAAGTGAAAAAAAAGATAACGTATATTTTTTTTCATTACCAAATTATCGATGCAAACACAGTGTTACATTTGCTTGGCCGTAGCTTAATGCTATTGAAGGCAATGCTATTGGCAGAGTTGCAAGTAAATTTGGTTTGGGGAGGCTGTTGACCATTTCAAGAGAGTGTTCATTAAATTTCACTCAATTAATTGACAAGCCATGCTGGGTTAGATATTATTTTAAATAAACGTTCCGTGGTCTGACTTATTCTTTGCATTCCATTAGTGGGTTCCAAGAGAGTGCACAAATAATTTTTTTTTTTTTTTTTTTATGCTTAGGAAGTAAGTGCAGATACTCAAATCATTGAATAAGTTGAGTAAGTTGATATAAGAATGATTTGTTTGAATTGTAGAATAGCAAGAGTTTGTAATATTAATATACCTGATTTAATTGCTTTTAGCCAGAACCAAAATCATTGCTGAACAAAAATGCATTCAAAAACCAAGAAAATGGTGGGTGGGCTAAAATTTTCCCTTTTGGGGTCAAAGATGGAATAACTGGTTGGAACAATCGAGTAACATTTTGAATTATTTGGAAAGGGGGATTATTTATTTTTATTTGGTCGCACACGTCGTCACAAACCAATTAATCCCATTTTTTAAAGTCTCACTTCAATTATAAAATTATCTGATAGCGACTGATAGGGAAGTTCGTGTCATTATCACATAATTGAATGTAAAATATAGCAGCCAATAATTATGAACAATCGAGTAGTTGAATAATTCAAAAAAGAAAAAGAAAAATAAAACTAAGGAATTAACTCAGTAATAAGTGGCGCTCCTCACCCTTGATCATGAGTTTCACACTCTCATTTTTTTTTAAAGATTTTGACCATACGACAATTGAAGAATATTTATGTGTACTTGGTCCCATTGTGACAAACCAACTAACAATTTGAAATTATTAGATGGGCGGCTGAGGATATTTTGCTTTTGAGTCACGGCAAGTAGGGCTCCACGGGTTGAACAATTTTGTATTACGATCACAACCACTTTGGTGTAAGATCACCCGGAGGAGATCCGTTCAAATTATTTCTCTCTAATCAAAACTTAGTCGCATACGTTCAAATTTCTATTAAACCATGTGGTGCTTCACTTTTTACATAAGTTGGAGTTCATCACTTGTTAAAAGTGATTTAATAGGTTATAGGCTCCACCTCATGTGAGAGGTAGAGTACTACACGACGATACTCTAAAGCGTTGAATAATTTGTGAATAAATCATGTGGTGCTTCACTTTTTACATAAGTTGGAGTCCACACTTATTAAAGGTGATTTAATAGGTTATAGGCTCCACCTCATGTGAGAGGTAGAGCATTACGTGATTGTACTCTAGAGCATTTAATAATTTTTTCACAAATCGGCTATTTTAATGTACTTTTTCTTCTTATAATTTAAAACTCATCATCTGAGCTTTGGACACATCCTTAGGGAGTGGTGACCAATAATTCAAGGATTTTGTTACCCAATTTTTTTGTTTTAAAGATTTCCAACATCACTCTTTTTAGATTTTATTTTGTTATATATCTGATCTGAATTTTCTTTGGATCTAACAAAATTTGGGTTACAAAATCGTTGGTAGAAGTCATATATCACAATTGATGTTTCTAATAAATAATTGCCCTTTCAAGTAGTTTACGCATGAAGTAAACTTAAAGTTACCAAGTGTTTGGATCCTAATTATTTTTGCCTTCATTAGTTTTTAAACCATAATTTAAACTTCGTATTTTTCTGAGCTTTTTGTTATGGTTTTGTCTTTTTTATTGAAAGCCAAAAGAAAAATTTTACTTATATACCGAGCCAAACGAGCACATTAATGAGAGGTAGGAGGGCTGCTTATCATATTTTGTTAAAAAAAAAAAGTTCAGGTTCTTTATATATAGGATTAATTATACTTTGCAAATTTTACATTAGGACATTCATTTTCAATTGTGATAATTAGACCATTCATATTTCTAATTTATTGTAATGTTAACTTTCAGCTAACTTTTGTTTAGAAAATAGACGAAAAATTGACATATGACAATTACGTTACCTTTTTCAAGAAGTGAATATGTAAAATTATGCTTCTTTCTCATAATTTACTATAAATTTTTCTAAAATTATTTTAAAATTATGAGTGTAATCAATTTTGTGATGTATATTATGTAATTAAGTTACATGTAAAAACTCTCAATTCAATTCAAGTGCGATACGTGTGAGTTTTTTAGATAAAAAAATGATTAAATTGTATGTATTTATCTCCTTAAAAAGGTCATGTAATTATCACATGAGAATTTTATGTCCATCTAGAAAACAGGAGCTTGCAATTATAACAAATTAAAAATATAAAAATTTAATTATTATAATTAAAATAAAATAAAATTTGATATAAAGTACAAGATACAAAATTTAATTGACTCTTACATATATTAACAAGACAAAGAAAGTCCATTATATGAAATTGGAATTTCCTCAACTTACAGGTCATTTCAGATCATCATCATAAATAAATTTCACCCTTTTTGAACAGGTCATTTCAGGTAATTATCAAAACTTTAACGCCCTTTTGGCCGGGGGAAAAACTTTTGTGGAGTTTAAGTCATGACAAATTGGAGAAATTTTTCCATGCTCATGATGGAGCAGTGCTCCACCCCCACCTTTGGAAGGTGGAGCAATGCTTTATGGAGCATGGAATAAATTTTTGACACCACTATCGTACTAAAAAAGTCCCAATAATAGAAGATAGCATCGTCTCTCTCTCTCTCATCTTCATTTATAGTTTTAGGTTTAAAGGGTGGTTGAAATATGAAATAATGAAAGGAACTAATTATATACTGAGGCATTTTGGCAAAGGCAGATATCAAACAAATTCGGAAGTCACTCTCTTTGTCCTTTTAAACATTCAATCACACAATCAGGTTTAGTCTCATTATTAATTGTTGATAATTGTTATTAGAGGGTTGGAAGTATACATTAGTAGACATGAATTGGAATTACCCTGCTGCTTAAAGCTAAAACTCCCTCCATTTGTGGTGAAGTTCTGATCGTACAACTAGTGAATGGGATAAGTACTCCTTAAAATAAGAAGGGGGGGTGGGGGGTGGGGTTTATACTTTTTGTTGGACATTGCACTTTTTGCTTTATTGATTAAATAAGGCATAGTTAACAGTATATTTTTTATTTTTTATTTTTCCTTATATGTGTTTATTATTGAAATCTCTTAACCAATTTCAGGGAACAGCATCAAAAACAGCTTGTACAATGACCTTTTTTTGGCCATTTAAACATAAAATTGATCTTTCTATAAGTATATATGCATTATTGTTTGCCACAGAGCTCCATCCTTGACATGTTAGCATATTTATGGGGTTGGTTGTTCCTTCATTGCAATTAAATGCCTGCCCATCCAACATGATCTTCCAGAGTGATGATCTTACAACCACTCCCAATAAAAAAAAACCGCAATTATTTCAAAAAAAAAAGTTGTATAGAAAATCCCATCAAAATAATATTTTTTGTAATTAAGAGTTATTATGATAGATATTTTATTTTAAAATAAAATGTGCTCATTCAACTGCACATAAACTCTGTGTTAATTTTATGATTATATATCATTACTTAAACAGAAAAAGAAGAAAAAAAAAAAGGAGAAAAAAACACTAATCTTTTTTGAAAGCCTACCCATAAAAAATTATTCACTAAAGTGAGAGGAGAAACAAAGCAACTGTTACTTCAGGAGTACTCAATACTATCTCCTGCCCCATGAGGTGTCAAGTCTGTCCACCCACTGGCAAGGGGCGAAGTGGGATGAACCATAAACTTGAGTGTCATGTGCACGCGAATTTTCTTTGCAGCTTGTTTGGTTGTTGAGAAAACTTCGAGAGGAAGAAGTTAGGGAGGCTTCTTTAACCGCTTGTTTGGAACTTAGGGAAGGGAAGGAAAAGGAAAAAAAAATTATTGTTTATTTTTCTTTTCTTATTTAATTCTACCTAGGAGGGAAAGAGAAAAAAAAAAAAAGAAAGAAAAAGAGAAAAAGGGAAAGAAAATTTTAAATCATTCTATCTCTTTCTCGTTGTTCTTTCCTTCTACTTTTTTCATAAAATCAAACAAGAAAGAAAATATAATTTTTTTTTATTTTCTCTTTCTTTTCAGTTCCCTTCCCCATGCTCCAAACACTTCATTGGGAGATTTACAAGACTCACATCTGGACAAAAATACAAGAAGGAAGGAAGCCTGAAAACACAAGGCCCCAAATTTTGGTGGCCCAGCCCAGTTACAATTCAGTCGATTGCTGTCTTCTTTAAAGATTGGTGGCTCATGCGATGTTTAGTTTGGCCTGTGCTCGGTGTTTCAACTTGCTTCCTATCAAACGCAAGACCCTAAATTAAATTTGATATAAACCAGAATAATTAAGACTTCTAATACATTTATTATTTTAAAAAGAGTTTAATTTTAATGCACCGTTAGTGTAAAGTTTTTTTTACACAAACGGATCACTAAATTGTGACACCTCGATACTTTCTATGTTTAGCCTAAGCTATTTTTATTTATATTAAATATTTATTTTTCTGGCAACCATAACAGATTAGGAAAGGAAAAATTATTTCCAAACTTTGTTGCCTTGATAGTGCTCTATGTAGCTTCCCCTCTCACCTTACTCTGTGTGTAGTGATCTCTCTGCTATTGCTTTGGTTTGGTTGGTTATGAGTTATAAACTTATGGTTGTTGACTTAAAGTTGATCCTTGTTGACTCAAGGTTAATTCTCATATTGATTTTGATGATAACTAAATCTTATATTATTTTACTAATGAATCTACTTAGTGTGCAGATTAACAAAGTTCATAATTTAGACTTAAAGTTCAATTTTAAGTCTAATACATGTCAAAGAGAATGCACAACAAATTCAAGATCAAACAATGAATTCCAAGAGCTATGCAATAAACCAAACAGATGATTGACGCCTATCGCTACTTTAAATAAATGTTCTACATTCGAAGAGATTGAAGGTGTTCAAATAAAGTTTCTATCAAGTATGCATAGTTTCAATGAAGATTGATTTGCACTCAAGATAAACTGAAAACTTCATCAAAATATGCAAAGAATAGTTGAAGAAGTGAAAAGATCAGTTGAAAAGGAATTGATTGTTGAAGAGATTGAAAATGCTCAAGAGATGACTTCATCTTTTATGCAAAGATCAATTCAAGACAATGTAATTGAAGTTGCTGAGAAGATGGCTCACAATAACTGTCTGATCTCTACATGAAATCCAAGTGAAGAATTCTTCTAAGATGAAAAGGATCAATGAAGACTAGATGTATGAAGAAATTTCATCATGTCTGCAATGGTCTCACTAAAGTGATTTTAATGAAGAATGAAAAATTGCTAGCAAAGAAAGAAAATCAGAAATCAAGCATTGTGAAGCTCTACACAATTGAGGAAGCTTCACATTGAAGTAGATGTTTTACAATGAAAGAAGAAGCTTTGCAAATGAAGAAGAAAAGATGAACATTGATCTAATGAAGCTCTGACTGTTTGGAAGTCAAGAGAAGATGAATATCCAATGATTAATTCAATCTAAGTTGAATAGAAGTTAACTCTGATGAGTTAAAGAGGTTTGATTGATCATCATACCCCAAAGAGATACTCCTTGAAGATTTTATACCTATGCTAAGATGATCTGAATCATTGGAAGATAGAATACAGATATCTGGGTAATGAGCGGACTCATTAAAATGAGGAGTCGCCTCATGGTTACAGAAGCAAAAGGCCTGAAGATAAATAGACAATGAGCGGACTCATGAACAATGAAGATTCGCCTCTTGATCACAGAAGCAAAAAGTCTGGAGACCAAATGGACAAAGAGTGGACTTATTGTAATGAAGAGTCGCCTCATGGAGACAGACGCAAAGGCTTGAGGATGAAATGATTAATGAGCGGACACATGAAAACAAAGAGTCGCCTCATGACAACAGAAGTAAAAGGCTGAAGAATCGAATGAACAAAGAGCGGACTCCTGATAATGAAGTGTCGCCTCATGACAACAGAAGCCAAAGAAGTGAAGACGGATGAATAATGAGTCGCCTCATTGATATGAAGAGCGGACTCATGAAGTCAGTGAACTACATCTGGTAAATGCAGAAGCAGAAAGTGTCGACTCCACAAACCTGGAGCCGACTCCTTTGATATAACGGCTATTTTTCTTAACGTTATAACGAACTGGACGTACATTAATGATCCCCAACAACCACTAACGGATGGAATCAATACATGGGTATATATATAAACTTCCAACTGCATTCATACAAGAGATGGAAGACAAAAATAAGATCAAGCTAACTGATTTACTGATATACTCTGAATATTCTTCCTGTTTTCATTTGTGAGTTTTGAATGTAAAATCTACTCTTGGTAGAGAGTGTGTTAGTTACTTGTAAACTTTTATACACTTATAATTGAGAGTTTGAGAATTCTCTTATAAAAGCAAAACTCTTGTAAGTTTGAGTGAAACTTGGACAAAACCACTTGGAGATTGAAGAACTCGGTGAGGAGTTATTGTATAGTGAGCTAAGCACTTTGTCAATCAGTAGCCCATCTTGTAATAGGTGATTACATAGTGGAAGAAGACTTCAAGGAGGTCTTGGGGTGAGAACGTAGACCACGGTTTGTGGTTGAACCTCGGTAAATCTGTGTCTCTCGTCTATTGCTCTGTTTTCTTTATTTCTACTGATTACATTGCATTGCATATAGATTGATCACTGTTATATTACTTAGATTAATTTTAATTAATCTTAACAATTGTTAATTTCCGAAAAACTCAATTCACCCTCCCTCTTGGGTTGTCTTTTAAACCAACAGTGGTGTTGATTGTTCAGTTTTGTGGACATTTTTTAAGCTAGGCATCGTAATTTTCTTCAACCTTTTTCATCTAATGCCTTAGTGGTTTGAGGATTGGATTTGTTGGTCTGATTTTAGACTTGGTCCATTGGTGCTGCTGATTGATTAATAATGGTTGTTGTCCCATAATGTTTCATGGCGCACTGTGCACACATGCACGAGGTGATTAAGAAGGTAGGGCATAACATTACCCCGTCGTGGGCAACTTGGTACCTCAAGAACCCTGGTGATGCCCCCACATATATATATATATATATATACACACACATTAGCGTTAACATGTGCTATGCACAAGATATAAATATAATATTAATAATTTAATAACTTATATAATAAAATAAAATTTTGAATAATGGGTTATTAAAGAAGAAGACGTGAAATATGAGAGAAGATAGAACATAATTTATGTTTATAAGAGATTTGAAGATAGACATAAGATTTAAAATCGATATCCTTTGAATAAAAGACTTTATGTGGGGAGGACTACCCTTGTATCCTATTTTGTAGCCAGACCAAAAGATTCAAAACTAAAAGCAAATTAAAATAATCGATATCCTTTGTTAACTGATTTTCAGTTTTGGCAAATATCCAAAATTCCATGTTTGTTCTAAATTGAGAACAAAATTATTAGTGATTGCACCTAGATCGTGTCAGTCCAAGACTGTTGTATGTAAATTGACTAGTTGAGTATCTTTATTTAGATCTAAATTCAATTAAATCAACTTATCTAAATTGGTGCAATAATAAACTTTTAATGGGAATGCATATGAATCCTGTTTCCACTTATTATGGTATTCTAATTAAATGATGATTAATCAAGCTTGCCTACTGTAGAAAAAAAAATGTATGTTTTATTTTCATGTGGAGTATGGTGAAATTAGAAAGGGATTTTAGGAATGTAATCCTTTATCACCTCAATCTAAAGATCATGAAATCCAATGGGCTATAATATTGATTATATATTACATCCCATCTATCATTTGGAGGAACCATAATGTGAAAGAATCACCCAATTTATAAATTTCCACATTATTCGTAAATAGCTTTATATGGTTCCTTTACAGAAAGACGAATGAAATTAAAGAGAAATTTTAAGAAGGTGATATAGAAGTGAAATTTCTGTGGGATCATTTTCAAATTAGTTTACATAGAATACGGAAATTAGATAGAGAGTTTAAGATTTAAAATTTGATTGCCTAACCAATCAATGGAAGATGAGTAACTTTAGCCACCTGTTTTGTAGGTAGATATATATATATATATATATATTGAAATTTTAGATCTTAAGTAATTTTTATTTTTGTATGAATTTTTCCCCTCCTATTTTGATGTCTCCATATTTGACATATATAGTTTTATAGTTTATAAATTCCATGCACTACCATAATAAATACCATTAATTTTAAACACCATACATAGCCTCCCTAAGCATATTTTATTTGGTAATTCAAACTAATTAAATTGTTTCCTTTGTTAATTGTTTAGTTTTCATAATTTTCTAAACTATCTCCATGTCTCATAATTTATCGACTAATTAATTCAAACTAATTAAATTGTTTCCTTTGTTAATTGTTTAGTTTTCATAATTTTCTAAACTATCTCCATGTCTCATAATTTATCGACTAATTAATACTTAATTTTCTTTCTCCTACCCCCTTTGCACATTTTCATATATAAAACCACGTTTAAGGGTATATTGACGGAAGTCTATTATTTTTATTTCCTACAATGATGGGATCTAAATTTTAGATACCTATCAACCTTGCATATTTTTTCCAACTCTTACTCAAATCTTAGGCATTGCACTATTATGACAAAAAGATGAAAATTTTAGTTCTAAAAAGGTGAAAAAAAAAACACATGAAAAGATAGAAAGAGCACGATACAAATAGAGATGAATCAAATTCAATCACCGCCTACACACACACAAAATGAGCTCCATTCATTGGTTAAAACAATAAAACAACATTTATGGTGGAGTTTTTTATTTTGTTTTTCTACTGGAGGCATAACCGGTGGGATTAAGAAAAGATTTAAGCAAGATTTTAGGAATTGATTTGATTCATTTTGAAAAGAGAGATTTTAGGAATGTGATTTGATTCATTTTGAAAAGAGAGATTTTAGGAATTTGATTATCTATCCAGAGTAATTTTAGGGATATCTTGTGTTTTCTTTTTAAAAAATTTTTGAAGTCAAGGTTGTTTTTGACCATTAAAATTTTATAACTCAATCTCTTATAGCATTAAATATTAAAATTTTTTAAAAAAATTAGAATGAGAGAGGACAGGAGCAAAGCGGTGGTGGGAGAAGAAGGAGAAAAGTTTACTTGTCACATGGCACCCTAGTTTTTAAAGATTTTTGAGAAATTAAGATTAAAGTTTTGGAGACCTAGGAGAGGTTCTACTACATATGCATATATAATAAGATATATATATGAGTGAGAGAGAGAAAGAAAAGAAAAAGAAGAAGAAGTTTGAAAAGGAAAGGATTTTTCCTTTCCCAATCTATTATGGTTTTCAAAAACATTATCATTTAGTATAAATAAAATAGCTCAAGTAAAACATAAAAAATATCAAAGTATCGCAATTTAATGTTCTATATGTGTAAATAAAGTGTGTATCAAAATTAAACTATTTAAAAAAAGGACATTTACATTATATTCCAATGAATGAATTTACATCCTGTGAATCTTTAAGAATTATTTATTCTCTTTGCTAGTGCTATTACAGAAGTCGAAAGATTACTATATATATATAAAATAAAATAAAAAAAGAAAATGTTTCCATTAAACTTCAAGTGCATTACCATGCTTATTTTCGCCATTGGTATTTCCGTTTCCTCTTTCACTACTAACTGGATTATTGCCCTTTAGACCTTTCTTAATTCCAAATTTTTTCAATACGACCTCTCCCCAATCCCAGAGGTGTAAAACAATGTGTACACCAATTCCACCAATTAACCCATAAGCTATAGAATATGTCAATGGCATCAAGATCATAGTCACAAATGCGGGGACTGCCTGCCGCATATCGTCCCATTCAATCTCCACCACTGATCTCATCATCAAAACCCCTACCAAAATCAACGGCGGTCCAACCGCCCACGGAGGAATCGAAGCCAATAACGGAGTAAAGAAAAAGGCCAAGAAAAAATACCCCGCCACTGTTAACGCCGTTAGACCTGTCCGACCGCCCTCCCGAATTCCGGTCGATGACTCGATAAATGTCGTCACGGAAGACGTACCGAGCAATGATCCGACCACAATTGAAGTAGCGTCGGACATGAACGCGAAGTATTGGCCCTCGAAATCACCATTTTCGTCGGTAAACCCTGCGAATCGGGCCATGGAATATAAGGTGCCGGTCGTGTCGAGTATGTCAACATACAAGAATGTGACGAAAGCGACCCAAAAACTCCCTTGGCTCATGCCCTTAAAACTCAATGCCCCGGCCGTTGTTTTAATCGCGTGGAGGTCGACCACCTTCTTGAAGTACTTATAGCCCAAATTACCCAAATCGGTGTCCGGAAACATGGTGGTAGGGGTGCTGCGAAACCATGACACCACCGTTACAAAGATTATACCATAAATCATAGCCCCTTTAATATTCCTCACTAGACAATAAGCAATTATAACAAAACCAACCACACCTAGCCAAAATGTTGGACTCTCCATTTTGTGATCCGAGCACAAAAGTTCATCCGATACAGTGCCGCCCTCCATTAACCCGAATGTGCTGTTAGCCCCTGTTATAACAGGGGCTAATCTTGCCCGGGATCCTAGCGGGCAGGCTCCAATTGTCACAAGGGTTGACGGGCTGTACCCGATTAATCCTATACCCTGCTTGTTTTGTAATCCGATGAAAGCCAGGAATAGACCTATTCCAGCAGCGGATGAGATCCGAACCGGTTTGGGGACGAGTTGGGCCAGTTTTGCACGTAACCCGATTGCTGAAATGACCAAAAACACCCAACCTTCTAGGAAAACGGCGGCTAAGGCAGTTTCGTAGGATATGCTACCGGAGCCATGATAGCCTACGACCGTGTAGGCAAAGTAGGCGTTTGTGCCCATTCCGGGAGCTAGCGCTAGAGGGAGGTTGGCGAAGGTGCCCATTATGAGACAGCCGATGAGGGAGGAGCCTACGGTGGCGACGATGAGGTCTTTCTGTGTTGTCCTTAAGCAGTCGGAGTAGCCCCGGTTGACCGGAGGAAATTTGCAGGAGTCGCCGGGCGGGATGACTTGGGTGCAGTTTGGTGGGTCGGCACAGACCGGGGTGCAGTTGGCGGTGGTGCAGGTTCCTCCGGAGTCGGTGAGGATGCTGGCGTTGACGGCCAAGATGTAGGCCATGGTGAGGAACGTGGCCGTGCCGGCCCTGAGCTCGGTTGTGAAGGTCGTGTTTCGTTCGGTGAGCTTGAAGCTCTTGCCAAGTCTGCTGGCTGCGACGTACGAGTTTAGGCGGGTGGAGAGGGAAGGTTTGCGGAGTGGGGATGGGGGAGTCGCCATCACCGGAGAGAAAAGAGTTTGTGTGTCGGCTAACTCTCGGGCTCTATGCTATAAATTTAGATAGAGAGAGAGAGAGAGAAGGGAGAGAGGTGGTTTGAAGTTGTGCTGCCGTTTGTCTTTTGTTTTACGTACGTATTATAGGAGGGAGGGGGCTTAGATACCTTATGCGATGGTTCCTGTACAAAATGGGTGAACTAAAGAAATTTTTTTTTATTTAACCGGTGATTTGTTTTTCTTTGCTATTAAAATGGATTAACAAACACAACCCTAACAACTGTTTATAAGGAAAAATATAGTTTTCTAGACTCTCAAGTATATTTCTTTTTTTTTTTTTTTCTTTGGTATATCAAAAGTGATTACAAAAGAAAAGGTCTTAACCATTGAAGAGATATGGAGAGAAATAATCAAACTTTTAAACTCTTAAAATAGGCATTAAACTAAGCAGCAGTGAAACAAAATTGGTAAAAAAGAACAAGAAAAGGAGGACGGTTATGCACACAAAATAAAAAAATTTTAATTGCACTTTCATTTGAGTTGAGTTTTAGCTGTTCTAATCAGTAGAAGCATTGCTGATAGTTCTTATTCCTTGTGAGATCGTTACAACGGTTCTTCAGAACCAACTTGACCAGATAAGATGAAAAATGGTCTACAAAGACATTCAAAGGAGATAAATAAAAAAAAATATAGGTATTGGGGTCCACACTATCATGCCAAGGGAACTTTCGAATGGTCTTTAAATGGAAATGGCTTTTTTTCATGATGTTACTTTACAGAGTGTATAAGATAGAAAGTTGGAGCTGGATGCCTTCGTTTTCCCTTCATGGAATATATATGAAGTGGGTGGATCGGAGACTGCACCTGCAGATTTCGAGCATCTCTCTATTGTTGCCTCATGGAATCAAATGATTCAGACATTTCAAGATAGAGAAGTCCCACACATCGCCCAAAAACTCTCTTGCCTCACATTATTACGCTTAACATCAGTAAGAATGTAAGCAAAGTCTCACATTACTTGAATATGAAGGATACTCCACATAGGCTTTTAAGCAACTCTTGCAAATTGATATTTCAGGTTGAGCTAGGTTCATGATTCTAACATGATTTTAGAGTTGGGTTCTGAATCTCACATCACTAGCTTTGTTCAACAAGAATGGTCCTTCTTCATACTCAAGGATCATAGTTTTCGATCGGTATAGCCAATGATTGATTAGCCTACATACCAGCTTTACTTAATTGGCAAGTTTAGAGCCAAAACGCTTTTATTTTTTTCTTTTAATGGTGGGATTAACCAGCTTAATACAGTCCAAAAAGTTTAGGCCGTTTTAACAATAGCTAGAGGCTTGATTTTTTTTTTTGTGAAAATGGTCAAAATGTATAGTTGTTTGGAGTTGGCAGAAATAGTGTTGTTGACCATTTTGGATGAAACAAATTAAATTAGAATTCTTTGGGTCTGTTTGAAAGTGTTGTCAGTTTTTTTTTTTGGTATAACATAGGTGCGTGTTTTTATTTTTTGTTTTTTATGATTTGATGATGTCATTTATAGGTTACAGTTCTGCTAACAGTATCAGACCAATGTTTTAGAATAAAAAAACACATCTATTTTAGTATTTGTTATGTTTCTTATTTTAAAAAAAAAACAAAAAACAGAAACCAAATAGACCTTTAACTTCGACTAAATATAAAAAACATTGATATATATTCTCTAATTTGGCAGGTATATATGAATCATAGGATGTAATATTATATGGTCGATCAGTCTTTGAGGGTAGAGAGATATAAGGGAGCAAGGAGTTTGGTGGTCATTGTATGCATGAGACAAACAATACATAAGCAAGAGATTGAATCTAGGGTCTTTATCCTTCTATGTATGCTTTCGATTTGGATTATTAATATTGTTCGTGACTTTGTCATCTTCCATTTTGGCTCTTTTAATTGTCCATTTCTTTGGTTTTCGGCTTCTTTAGCCGTACCCTATCGGTTGTTTGTAATGTAACTTTTCTTTAATATTCAATTTGGAGACCTGTTTTAATTATGGGCTCTCTCACAATGTCTGTCCAGGGCTGTGGTTTTCAACTTGAAATGGCTGCCTTGTTAGACTAACTCACAGTTACAGAAACTTGTGATATCAAAAAAAACAAAAAAACAAAAAAGTTAGTAACTTGGGCCAACCCCAATTTAGCCCCCACAACAAACGCCAGTAACACAAAAACTTGGGCCGATGAAGGGTTCACCTCTGATCTTCAATCCATCCTTGGCCGAGCCTAATTTTGCTCCACTTGTAGGGTTGTCCCCCACAAAAAAAAAAAAAAAAAAAAATTCCTTTTAGTTTAATATGATTTTTTTGTTGTCTTAATATGTTCACAAAAATTCATTTTATATCTAAATTATCTTCTCTTTTTGTAATAATTGTCTAAAGACTGAAAGAACCTCTGTTGGTTCCTATATTTATATGATATTTTAAGAGATATTTCTGTTATTAGACAATTACTATAATAAGATAATATCAATTTAGGTATAAAAGTATATTTTTGAGAACGTATACTAGTCATATTATAATTTTTCATCGATTTTTTTAACAGATTACTACTAGAATGTGTTAAATAAAAATTAGTAATTCAGGGGTTAATATATTACGTTTTAAAATTTATAGAGATATAGTGATATTGAGTCATAATTTATGAAATGTATTTGTAATTATTTATGTACAATTTTTCGAGAAAACAAACATATACATCAACAATAATCGAGTTCCAATTAGTAAGACAATAAATGCACATAGGTGCATGCACATGTGAGTGAGGAGAGCCTTGCTTTTCTTACCACCCCCTTTATTGTTCTTCATTGATTACCTTATTCACATGAAGCCATAATTAATGCTAGTTAATGAACCCCTCTAAACGAAAACTTTGGAAATTTCAAGAAAAGAGGGGTTTTTTTTTTTTTTTTTTGTTTCTAAAGAAATTTATGTTTTTCAAAACTAAAATGTTGGAAAATTTCCTATAGATTAACTATAGATAATGTGTATTTTGGCTACCAATTTAATTAGCATATTTCATCTTTTATTAATCCTGTAATGAGTATGCAAATAGAGATATTCATTTTCCATATTAATGGAAAAAAACCAAATATTTCACCAGATGTGCATTAATCATTCTAATTAGAATTTCAAATGTACTTGTAAATATGGGATACATACCATCTAGTGGTTTAACCGAAATTCAGATGACCCATTTGTGTTTCAAAACTCAAAAGTGAATACATAACCCCTTATACAAACCGTTAGAATTATCGATAATTATGTTATAGGGATATTTTCGTCATTTTCTCTCTCCAAAATATAACAATTTTAAAAAAAAGTTGTTATTTGCAAGGGCTTTTTAGTCATTTTATCACGGTTTCATTCATTTTATAAATAAGTTCAAATCATAATGGGGTTATGTGTTTATTTTAGAATTACCGTAGAGCCGTTTGATTTTTACTCATATCACAAAGGAATTAAGTGTAACTACCTTGATAAATTTTTTACAATTAAGCAACCCAAAAGAGCATGTTATATATAATTCTATTAAAATTTGTATAAATAAAGCTAACACTCCAGTTTGATAAAGCTTGTTTGCGACAACATGTCACCATTACGACTTCTAAAAATGCTCATAATGTGGGTTTGAAATCAGTTACTGTTTAGCAACTTAAAAGAGTAAAAAAGTAAAATTAAATACCAAATTCAGTTAGTGAGATTAGTGGGTTTGTGTAGTAACCAAGATTAGGTGGGCATATATGTATGCCTCCACTTCTAAGCCTAAAGATCCGTTAACATAAGGTAGTTGTGCAATCTACATATGTACCATGAGAAACTAAAAATGGGCACATATCAGTCTTTTTGAAGATGAGATAAGGGCATCCAAATAACCTCCCTAGGATGTAGCTTCCCATATTAATACTTTCTAATCATTTTTCGGATTGTTCAGCCATCAAAATTGACATGACAGACACAAAATCATACTAAGAAAAGCAGTCTATTAAACGAAATTTATGTCACTTTAAACTCTCGAAATAGTTAAATTTATACAATTTTACCTTACATTCAGAAAGAAATAGGTTTCGAACTCGTGACATCCAGTGTCAGGGCAGCATGTGATTTTGACCACACCATGGTATAATCAATGGTGCAACCAGCTCCACTGTGGCAATTGCAATGTTACTCAAAATTTATTGCCACGGGAGATCCAAGCCTCCAAGATCCAGGGTTTCAAACCCAACCGGTTCGATATCTGAATCCGGTCCAAACCCAACCCAATGGTTCAGTGGTCGCGTATATAGCATTCTCACGTTCCCTCATTTTTCTTCTTCATGTTTCTCTCTCTTATCATTTTATTTTATACATTTCTCTCTCATCAAATCATCATCATCATCAGCATCGTCGACGCCATCGTCGTCACAGCTTCTTCGCTGGTAAAAAAGAACGAACCGTAGCAACGACCACCGTTTTTAAGCCGACTCCGCCGACACTACCACCGTCGTCGTCTCTGCCAACGCCACCGCTGAATCTCAGATATTACGGTCAATGGACGTCCAATCTGTAAGTCCTCTGATCCCATTCGATTGTTTATTCGTTTCGTCTTCACAAGGTTTCGGAGCTCCCTCAAACGATAGCATCTCCGAAACCGCAATTGATCAATCGCTTTAATCAAGCTCACTATTCTGATTAATCTTGGTTTTATTGCCATTGAAAACTAGGTCTTATCACACAATTCGCGTTGTTAGGGTTTGGAGGGATTGTATTTTCTTGGAATTCGATACAGGGAAGAACGTAGGATTAGGGTTTTCCATTACTTTGGAGATTGCAGAGCTGTGATTGTTTGATTTGATATTTAGGGTTTTATATTTGGATTCATTTCGATACGGGGAAGATAGGTGCGGGTTAGAGGATAATGTGTATACTGTGCGTGATTCAGAAGTGGTCTCGACGGATTGCTACCATGCTTCCATGGTTAGTAATTCCAATGATTGGCCTGTGGGCCTTATCTCAGCTGTTGCCGCCGGCTTTCCGGTTTGAAATCACGTCGCCAAGGTTGGCGTGTGTGTTTGTGTTGTTGGTTACCCTGTTCTGGTATGAGATATTGATGCCGCAGTTGTCTGCTTGGCGGTTGCGAAGGAACGCCAGGTTTCGAGAGAGGAAGAGGTTTGAGGCTATGGAAATGCAAAAGCTGCGGAAGACAGCAACACGGAGGTGTAGGAACTGTTTGACTCCATATCGGGATCAGAACCCTGGTGGGGGCCGGTTTATGTGTTCTTATTGTGGGCATATTTCGAAGAGGCCTGTTTTGGACCTCCCTGTACCCCCTGGATTGGGGCTCTCTCATTCTGGGATTTTGAAGGATTTGGTTGGAAAAGGTGGGAAGATATTAAATGGGAGGGTGTGGTCCGATAATGGCTGGATATGCGGTCAAGATTGGTTAGATAATGGTAATTGGGTCAGTGGGTCTTTTGCTGGGAAGTCAAGTTATTGGCGGAAGAATGGGGGTGGATTTTTCAGCGATGACGACCATTGTATGGCAGAGAAATCTTATTCACCGGTTATTATTTTTGCCTGCAAGATATTGACATCTTTTTTCTCAAGTATTGGATGGCTCTGGAGAAAGATCACTAGGGTTAGTTCATCTGGAGATGATGCTTCATCAGATGCAGAACATAAGGGGATGTTGGCTAAACGGGGCGAAAATGGGTTGAATTTTCATGAGAGCAGAGGAGAGAAAGCTCGCAGAAAAGCTGAAGAGAAGAGACAGGCTAGGCTAGAGAGGGAGCTATTGGAGGAGGAGGAAAGAAAGCAGAGAGAGGAGGTTGCAAGACTGGTGGCGGAACGCAGGAGGCTGAGAGATGAGAAGATGGGGGCTGACAAAGATCGTGGCAGGGGTTCAACTGTTGTCAGGGAAAAAGACAGTAAGAAGGAAGCAGAGAAAAAGCGTTTAGAAAGAAGGAAGGAAAAAGACAAGGGGTCTAGTAAAAGCAACTCAGATGTAGAGGAACTGGAAAAGAGAGCAGGCAAGGAAAGTGAGCGGAAACGGGAGTTTGACAGGAAGAGTGATACTGATCGACGGGAACATCACAGAACTAGTGCAGAAAGTGCAAAGAACCATAGCACAGATATAACACATGGGATTAAGGGTGCTAGCGTAAACAATCATGGCAGGGGAAATGCAGGAACACGATACCTGGACCGTATGAGGGGTACTTTTTTATCTTCTTCTAAAGCATTTAGTGGAGGTAGTTTCTTTGGAAAGGGTGTTAATTCTTCTGCTCCTGTTTCAAGAGAAAACAAGCCTAATGTTTCTGTAGATCATGTCCACGCTTCTGCTAATAGGAGAGAATTATCTCAGCCTGGGAAGTCAAATATGAATGGGGATGATAAGACCATCAACCGTCCTGTAAGTTATCTTCTTGCTTATAGATAGTCATATATTTTGGTTTAATCACATATTTCATATCTACATAGGCTATCTTAAATGGGCATGGAAGTACTTAAGTGATTGTTTTGTAATCTAAGATTATATATTGACATAATGTCCATCATTGTCCAAATGTGTGCAGTCTTGACTGTAATGATAAGAATTATAGTTTTGATCCATCTTGGCATGTGCACTTGTATCTTTATTTGATCTGATTTTTTTTTTAAAACAACCAGGTCTAGCTCTATGTTCTGAGTTACACATTGTCTGCCACTGCATGAATTTGGGATGATTCTTCTCTAGGGATTTAAAGGATCTGTGAGCCAATAGACTACCTTATATGGTAGCCTGGTTTTGCTCTAGCATGTTGAGGATGATAACTTAGCTTTGCTTTGTGTTTGTTTTGGTGTTTATTGCAGGTGCTCATTGAACCACAACCAACAATGGCCCCTAAAAAATCATGGCAACAATTATTTACTCGTTCATCAGCTGTTCCTCCAGCCACTAACTTGAACGTCATAAGTAGACCAAATGGGAAATCCTATGCAGAAGTTCAAAGCCCTCCTTTTGCTGGTCACTCATCTTCCAGACAATCATATGATAACCCCATTAATTTTGGACTGCCATCACCATTTACTTTACCTACCTTTCCTTACATACCAACAAGTAGTAGTACAGTTCCTCCATTAACATCTGAAGCCATGTTTCCTCGCATTGGAGAAGCACCTCGTGATTTTTTACCAGAAGAGTCTGACATTTTTGAAGACCCATGTTATGTGCCCGACCCAATATCTTTGCTAGGGCCGGTTTCAGAGTCACTGGAGAGTTTCCAGTTAGACATCGGCCCTGGATTTGCAACAGAGATGGGATTAGAAAAGCCACGTGCTTTAAAAAACATATCTGCAGTTGAAATGAACAGGCCATCACCAATTGAGTCTCCATTGTCACGGATACGAGTCTCTCATGAAAAGCATTCTAATTCTAGTCGATTTCCAAGTACACCTAAGACCCAGGTTTTGCACACTTCACCAGTGGATGATTCAAATATTGCAAATGAGAAGGGAACATGGCAGATGTGGAGCACTTCTCCTCTTGGTCAAGATGGTCTAGGTTTGGTAGGTGGCCCAGCCAGTTGGCTATTACCTCCAGAGCTGAACAGATCAAACAAGGATGATGTGGTGCATCCTATGTCTCAAAAGACTATGGCATCGCTTTTCACAAAAGATGATCAAGCACGTTCTGGCACTCATTCTCCTCAGAAGATTTTGCTTGGCAATTGCCAAAATGGTGGAACCTTTGCTACTTCTGTTCCTGGTCCTACTGATGGTCCTTGGTTACCAAATACTTTATTTGGACCAATGCCAGGCAGTGAAGGCCATTTCTCTCTTAATCCAGGGGAGGAAACCTCTCAGAATGAAATGATGTATGGGAGTCCCAATTCATCTGCAACTAACAATCCATTTGAATTTTCTCCAGCCAATTGTTGGGCCAAGTAAGTGATCTATTCTGTTTATGTGTCCATCTCAATCTGTGATTGTCTTTTTGGATCCAATGGTGTGCCTTTTGTTCATTCTAAAATGTTGTTTCAAAGTTGAGTGAGTATATCTCCCTACCATCTGTATTTCTGAGATAAGAGCGGGAACTTGTGATCTATTTACTCTGTACAGCATCTTTTGCATGTGTTAGTGATGATGCATTTTACCGGGAATTTTAATTCCACAGTGTGTAGGCATTAAATAAAAGAACATCCAACGTTTAGATTTTGTTCTTAGAAGAAAAATAGGAGAATTACTGGTTCTAAAATTTATCTCCGATTCCCCATGCATCTTGGATTGTTACTTTTTCTCCCTGCATCACTCTTCCCTGCTGCTAGGCTGCCTTGCAGCTCGAACGTGCATGGTGTGAGTTGGCAAATACATCCATGCTATTGCCACAAAATTTTCTAGTGCTGATTATAAGCCTCTTTTGCTAGAATCCACCCTGCAGTTTGTTATCGATTCAATGCCGCAGCCGAGAAAAATCTGTGATAGGATGACTCCTACTTTAGAGTGCACACAGCGTCGCTTTGAAATTTCTATGCAAGTCATCACAAGCACCAAGAAATTTGGGAATTCCATGTTGGAGACCTGATATATCTGTCTTTAATTTCATCTTCTCTAGTAGGATATTACTTGCTATGGTAGGTATTTAAGAACCAATAATCTACATGGGATCAGGGAGAATATTTTGTTCAAAATTTTGTCATGTATTTATATAACTTTTTGTTGTTTTTAAAAATGTTTTTATTTTTATTTATGCAGTTATTATTTTGTTTAAAACTCTTTATCAACCTTAACCCCTATGACAAAAGAAGAATGACTAGCATTTTGTTTCAATGTAGAACAAAATAGAGCAAATAGGCATGCTAGATGAAATAACTTTGTTAAGTCCTAGTGTGGGACCTTTATATTAAAACATTCATACAATGAACGAGGAATGCTCCTTCTGAAGATAAATAACAGAGTTTTTATTTTTATTTTTTATGAGTTAATAAATTTTGACTTTTTGTTTCCCATGTACTTCTGTTCATGGTCATTTTACCTTGTAGAATGGGTAAATGAATTTGCTTGTTTGGAGTATATTCACCATTTTGTGATTCATGTCTTCTAGATTTGGGACCTTGTAGAACTCCATCCTTTATTATGCTATTTTAGTTTATCACATTTCCGTCAACTATGATATAAAGCGGATATATTTGAACCCCAGTTTTTGAAGACTCTGCTGTCACAAATTTTTGTGATGTTACCCTTTCTTGTATTCCCTTCTATCTGATTCTTTTGTCATCACACTTGAATCCATTAGTCAGGTCTATGTTATCTGCACTCTTCTAAATTTGTGAAATATTTGTGTCGGACACTCGACACTCGAAAAAGGGTATGACATATGTATCCGATATGACTAGTTGGACATGCATCTAGCAAGTACCTGTAAATGATTAAGTTCACCATAGAATTATGCATAAAATTTCTATTTCATGCATAAAATGTTGTATTTTAGTTTATAAACATCATTGTAGCTTAAATAAATAAGTATTTAAAAAATATGAAATCTAGGCGTGTCTGAGTGTCCATGGACATGAGAATTAAATGAATCCGACGTTTAGATACATACCCGCACCCAACACCCATACCCGAGTCTAGGTAACATAGGTTAGGGTTTGTCCAAGTATATGTTCCAGAATTTAAGGATATAGGGGTACAGGCCTAGAGCTATATATATATAGATATTTGATTATTTAATTTGCAGTAGCTCAATCTCCACTGTTTTCATACCAATAATTCTTATCTCACGAAAGTGTTACTTTCAATTAAGATGTGTTATTTTGCCTTTTATGTTTGATATGGGCAAAGATGCGATATGCCTTTTATGTTTGGGGAGAACGGAACATAAGGACTTCTGAAGGAGTTGAAGCCCCCACTTTTCTTTTTAAAAATAGATTCTTGGCGTTTTTGTATAGTTGGTTCAAGGGTTTTGTAAATCGCCTTTGAATCAATTTTTAGATTTTGTGGAGTTTTGTGAGTAGTCTTGTTAATATAGATGTTATAGGTCACATTTTTTTTGTCCCTGATTGTACATGGGTGCCTCCCTCCTTAGTGCCTCTTTTATATATATATAGAGATATACTCCTTTGCTTATACAAAAAAAAAAAGGTGGGGCTATGATGTGAGGCTGGAAGAGCTTAGTTCAACTTATCACCAAAAAAAAAAAGAAAAGGTTGGAAGAGCTCAGTTCAACTGAACATTTACAATTCAAAGCATGCATTCCCTGTTTTAAACAATTGCATGATAAATAACAACAAAGGTGGAACCAACACTAACCCCCCCACCCCACCCAACACACACACACACACACACACAAAACAAAACAAAAAAAAAAACCAAAAAACAATAAATAAATTAGATAAAAATTCAGGAACAGTTTTATGTGGCTGATCCTGGCAGTTAGCCTCTGGCAGAAGCTCCTGAAATGTGCACATGGTTCTGTGGATTCTGATATTTATTCTTTGCCATGTGTGGAATCTGCTGTTTTCCAAAGCTTTTATGGTTTTTTGCCCCCTATGACCGTTCTGTCTTGTAGATTTTGAGTTATCAGAGAATTTTTAACATTTTAAGACCCGCTTTTTTGCTCTCTATGAGCTCTTGAACTCATCTTTTAACATAATTCTGAATTCTGCTGGAACAATATAATGCTGTATCATGTGACTTTCAAATATCATGTCATTATGTGTGACTTTGTTCCAGTAATGTTGATGAAGGGAGTGTAATGGTGCACTTGGATGCACGCTTCTTTTTAGACCACCACAACGACGGCAATAATAATATGACATAATTGTAAAAATTAAACAGCACAGGCATCTTTTCACATAACTCTGAACTCTGCTGGAAGAATATAATGCTGTACCATGTGCCTTTCAAATATCATGTCATTTTGAGTGATTTTGTCTGCAACTTTGGTTGCCTCCCCAAAGACATTAGAAACTTGAACAGGTCTTATAGAGGTTACCCTTGACTTTTATTTGGATAAATGGCAATCTTGAGTTGCGTTTAATTTGAATAAGATCAACGCATTAGCTAATTTGATTTTTCTTGTGACACATTTGAATGTCCTTTTAAGGGGATGTTTGGATGCGGCTTTTTTAGTAGCTTCAGGCTTAAGCTTATGACTTTTTTAAACTGTGTTTGGTTCCCCGCTTAAAAAACCACTTTTAGAACTAGCTTAGGCTTTGCAAAGCCTTTTAAAAGGGTTGCTCTTTAGAAGTAGCTTAACCTTTTAGCTTATGGATTTTTAAAACTACAATCCAAACACCCCCTAAGTATCTGCACTGCATGGATTAAATAAGATGTGCTGTGCTTGACCAATGAATTTCTGGAGAGCAGCATCCACTGGACAATCCAATCGGGGAAGTATCTTCTTTATTTCAGAAGGTGAACTGCAGCCTTGTTACCTTCATGGATGCATATAATATTTAATGCCAACTCTTTCGAGTCATTTGTCGATCTCTCTAAGAGGCAGTATATCATGGTCTATATAGCATTTGCTGATGGTGTGTGCGCGCTTAAAATTGGTTTGTTGGAATTTGAAGTTTCCAAGCAGTTGTATCTGCAGTGGTACATGAATGCATGCACATGAATAGCATGCGTATACATACACAACAACTAGCAAAAAATGAATTAATATTAGCACCTTAAATAGAAGTCAAGATAAGCAAATCAAAGTAAATTGAAAGAAAAATGTTTATGCATGCACATGAATAGCATACGCACACATCCACAACAACCAGCAAAATATGAATTAACATTGGCACCTTAAATAGAAGTCAAGACAAGCAAATCAAAGTAAATTGAAAGAAAAAGTGTCTACAAGAAGTACTGGTCACTGCTTTTTTTAATTATGTAAAGGAACACAAAGTTTTACATGTTTAAAAAAATGTTCAAACCAGAGCTCTCAGGGACGGAATCAGGAATTATGTTGAGGGGGGGGGGGGCCAAGGCAAAAACATTTTCAATTTTGTTGAGGGTTTAAGATAAAAATTCTTGAATTTTGGAAGGACAAGATAAATTTTTTTGAATTTTGCTGGGGCCTAAGATAAAAATCTTGAATTTTGGAAGGTCAAAGAATTTTTTTTTTTTTAAATTTTGTTGGGGGCTGAGGTAGAAATTTTAGAATTTTGAAGGTTGAAGGTTAAAATTTTAAAATTGTAGGGGGAACAAACACTTTATTATCATAAATACCCAAAATTTACAGGCTCTAAATGAAATTTTGTCAAAGTAGGGCCCCCCACGGTCTACGTGTAGTTCCGTTTCTGAGAGCTCTAGTGGTCCACAGCACAAAGTTAAGAAGTCAACCCAACCAACAAAAGTTTGGATTGACATTTGCATGCTACTACATAGAAAGGAAGTTGAGCAAATCAGAGCAAGTTTGAAAGAAAGATGTATTGTAATAAATATTCTGCTTGTCCAATTGTGTATGTAACATAAAACATACAGATTTTACATATTCAGACAAGTATTTAGACCAATATCTTTCAATGCTTTCTGGAAAGAAGTTATATTTCGAGCTAGTCAAAATAGAGGAGGGGATGAAATGATTACGCTAATTGTGTTGTTAAATTAGACATCTGCTTTAGAAATCTTACTACGCTCACCTCCATAATCTTAAATTTGCTGATGGTTATGCTTGGAACTGATTGAAAATGTCTGCAATGTGGTGTATGCAATTGAATGGGATGTGTATGCGTACTTGCATTGAGAGAAATCCTATGTGAGATCTGCTTTACAATTCTGACTATGCTTACCTTTTATATCTTGAACTTGCATCACATGTCTGCTTTTTGTATAAAGTACAGCTGTTGAAGTAGGACAAATCTGACTGTGTGCTACTGCCATAGAAGGACTCGTCTTTTCCTTGTTTTTGGATATTGGTTTTTATGGTGTTGTGGAAATCTTTTCTGCTTCAAGGGGGTTGTGATAATCATGCTAAAATTTCCTTCACAGTTGTAGTAGCTTGATGTTTCTGCCCATCATATCAATCTGGTATATTGGTGCCATTGGTGCTAGGTTCCGTTTGTTTAGGTTTTATGGGTCTGGCATCTGTTCTTTTATTCTTGAAGGGTGAAGCTTTTACTTTGTTCAAGTATAGAATTCTTCTGGTAGTTTATCTGATGCTTGTTTCACTTTTTTTTGTGGCAGGAAGGAGCGGGATGTGCAGGGTTCAGGGGAAGGCAGTGGAAATTCGTCGATCACAAGGCCCCATATTGGTGGCTTGTATTCCAACCCAGATGTACAGTCACTTTGGTCATATGATTGAAAATAGCAAGTGACAGAGTCTTATGAGGGACTTAAAATACACCTGTTCTGAAGAGGAAAACAGCCTCTTTTGGAAGAGAGTTTAGAATACTGGATCACTGTATCTTCCTTCTCTTCTTTATAAGGGAGATTTACTTACAATAGCATGATAGAATTACACGTGGCATGCATGCGCTAGTACATCAGGTAATAGCTAAGAGTCAATTTTCTCTTATTTCATTTCTTCCTTTCTGTTTGCCCCCGATAATCTGTTTCCTTTCTAGCTTTTGGTTCGCTGGGGGGAGTGTGATGTCTGCTTTTAAAGGAGGATTTGATCTTTGCAGAAGGGATACAATCCTGCTGTTGGTTTGGTAGCTCTGATGTGGTGTTGAATAGGGGACACTTCTAGTCATTATCCAACAAACATTTTCTATTTTCTTTGGTAAGCTACCGGTAAAAAATGTTGGGGAACCCCCTCTCCCCCACCAACCAGACTAGTGATATAGAGATCTAAGAAGTGCAGTTTCGTGCGCACGTGTAAATATTTAGACAAATAGTGTAATTAGTTGAGGTTCCATGTTGATTGAGAAACATGATGGTGGGATGGCACTGCCAGGCAGCGAAAGATTGCCATATGTGATGCAGTGTTTAGTATAACCCCCAGTCATTGAAGCCAGGTGTCTTTTGCTGCTGTGGCTAGTTGGTGACATGCAGGATTTGCTATCCTCTGGCTTGTAGCTGATTTACATTTACTTTATTCGTGTAGAGGATCTACCTCGCATTTGCCTGGTATGGAATTGTGAGAAATGGTGTCAGGCGAAGAGTCTTTGGGTTTTGCATCTGTTTGTAGCTGTGACAGTCAGGTCGCAATGCAGCAATCTTACTGCCGGTCAAGGTCCCACTTCACATGCAGTGGTAGAACTGTGACCGGGAATTGTATCCGATGTGACACTGTTAAGTTAGTTACAATGAATAAATGCTTAGTGCCCACTATTTGGGGTTAAGGGTGAAAATTGAAAAGAATAACCGAACCTTGACAAAAGCTCATTGAAGCTTGTTTGTCCGTCCTGTTGTGCTAATCTTGAGCTGAAGTTAAAAAAAAACCCCTAATCTTGATCAGACCTACTTGGGGCACACACAAAAGCTTGGGTTTTCAGGCGCTAGGATTTGGTCCGTTTGACTACTCGGTTAGAGGAGACTGCTACTGTTAGATCTTTATCCAGCAATATGGTCCCCAATACCTTGTTCATTGTGTTTTTACTGCAGTGCAGGCATTGCTCAGTTGGGTACAGTTTCTAGGAACTTTCATTCTGGCCCCTCGAAGCAGCTTCTCCTCCGTTCCCGTTCTTTTGTTGATTCTCCCACTAATGTTGAGGTTACGTTGAAGATTCGAAAGTCTAAATGACCCAGCAATAAAGGATTTGTGCCGTGCAAAGCAGGACCGCCCAAACTATGCATAGATTTCGTATGGATGATTGAAGAAAAAGGAAAATTGTTGAAAGATCATCAGTGAACATCAAGTAACAGCACATCTCTAAGCACCAACATAGTTATGGCAAGTTCAATACATAATCTTATAATTTTCACAAAACAAAGATTATAATAGAGTACAAACTACTAGTTACAATAAACACTAAAGAAACTTCATTTGTCATGAAATCTAAGGTGAGGCAGCCTGCAGTGGGAGCACTAGAGAGGGCTGTATTTCTGGTTCTTCTGGCTGCTGGGATTGCGGCTGCTGATCACCTTGCCAAGTCCATACAATGTCTTTAAGTGCCGGCCTTATATCTTGCTTCATTATCTTCTGATACTCCAATGTATCTCCACCAGACTTTTTGACCTCAACCAAATGAAATGTTGGAGTGACCTCAAAGATCTCTGCGTCAATAGACAACACGCCTTTCCTGCCTGACTTTGATCCTTCCAGTTTCAACAGCCCTCTGTCTTTCTTCATTACTTTCAGCCTCAGACACTTAGCTATGTCCTCCAACTTAGAAATAATGGTCTTGGCAGTCTGCCTAGAGGTAAATCGCACTTCTTTCTTCTGGTCATTTTCCTCAAACAAACCAGACAAGTCAAAGCCAGCTGAAAACGAGATGATATCAAAAGCATTCAAGTTGCTAGGCTTTGCCAGTTCTTGCTTTGCCTCTGCTGCAGTGCTGCTATCCTCGCAAGGACCAAACACTGCATCCACATCAAGACTAGCTGGTTCTTTCCCCTCCATTTCAATTCTCATATTGGAGTCAAAGCCTTTCCGAAACCAAGAATTTTCCATTATTTTGGCAGTGGAGATTCGTGTATTTGGGTTTGGGTCCAGTATCTTTGACAGCAACTTGCGTACTTCAGGGTGGAACCAATTAGGGAATTTGAATTCTGCCTTTCCAATCTTCCTATACATTTCCATCAGATTTGGATCATGGAATGGGAGATAGCCAGCCAGTAGGACGTATAAGATGACCCCACAAGACCAGATGTCAGCTTTGGATCCATCATACCCTTTTCTGTTGATCACTTCAGGTGCAACATAGGCAGGTGTTCCACAGGTTGTGTGGAGCAACCCATCTTGATGCTTAGATGTGGCAAGAGCACTCAATCCAAAGTCTGAAACCTTTAGATTCCCATTCTCATCCAATAGTAAGTTCTCCGGTTTCAAATCCCTGTGATAAACACCTCTACTGTGGCAGAAATCCACAGCGCTGATCAGCTGTTGAAAATACTTCCTTGCAACATCTTCCTTAAGCTTCCCCTTTGCCACCTTGTTAAAGAGTTCACCGCCTTTGACATATTCCATGACAAAGTAAATTTTGGTTTTGCTGGCCATAACTTCATAAAGCTGCACGATATTTGGGTGTCTAACCAGCCTCATTACAGAAATCTCCCTCTTGATCTGACCAATCAACCCAACCTTAAAAATCTTCTCTTTGTCAATTATCTTAATGGCCACACTCATGCCAGTTTTAAGGTTCCTTGCATGGTAGACCTTGGCAAAGGTTCCTTGGCCCAACAATCTCCCTAATTCATACTGTTGCATCAACACACTCCCTTTAGTTTCCATCTCAAGTTACAAAAACTAATAAACAGTAGAATGCTATTTTCTCCAGCCAATCCGACGTATGTAATATAGCTACTTATGGGGAAGGAATCAATTTAAAGACTATAAGAGTTCAGCCGTCTTCACAAAGGTCGTGACATGACATGATTGGTCCCCTAAAATATTTAGCCACACTAGGCATCTGAGCAGAGAGATAGAACGGGCTGTGAGTCATATGTCGCATATCATCAAGGGAAAACAAGGGCAGCTCTAATGGAGCTTCAACCTCATCAAGCTCAGTGAAAGACACCTTAGCTCTCAAGCACATCTTGCAGCATTCCTGGCTTTGTAATGAGCCAGAAAATACAGGAGAAGATGGTTGGACCTTTACCTGAACAGGACAAAAGCATAACAGAAATTGGTTAAAGCTTCAATTCTCCAGCAAATGTATGAGATGTTAACCTGAAAATCAATGAAAATAGGGCCTTGTAAGCAAAAGAAAAGAACCACAGATGTAGCAATGATTCAAAAAACACAATTTTTTAGATAATTCAGATTCCAACACAAATAGAACGATCCAAATGAACATATTGCAAAAGGTGAAGGGGAGGAGGAAATTCCATATGTGCAGAATGCTAGAATTGCTCCGTGCAGACTCTGGAGTAGTTTAATCAAACAAATTAAGGAAGCTTTAATAATATGCTGCATAATAGAAATAGGCAACTACTGAATTTGAAGATATAACAAATGATACTGTTTTGGAAATTTTCAAGAGTATTTTAAAGAAAATTAAAAAGGAACTTTTTAACTGACTTGGAAATTTTTTGTGGAATATATTATATTGCACAAATACTGAATTAGAGAAGTGTAAGGCGTAAATTCACACTCAATAATTGTTTCAACATGCGTAGACTTAAATTATCGATTCAAATTGTTTAAAGTCCAACTATGAAATCCAAGTGAAGAAAATCTGGTCAGTGCATCCCACATATATAGACATAAAACCCTAAAAAACAATTTTGATTGTTTTATGGGTAAATGGATCATCATCAAACTACTTAAAAAATATAGAATAAACTAATTTTGGAAAATGAAGACAGATCTTTGGCAAACTAGGAAAAAAAAAAAAGAATAATAAGAAATCAAACGAACAGAAATAAATGTTTGATTGCCGAGAAAGATGAGGGTTTTGGTTTCAAACCTAAGAGTGTCAGCTCCACCAAATTGAGCAATTCCATTTGGCTCAGTTGTTTAGAGGTTTTCTTTTCATTTCCTCTAATCTAAAACATCAAAGAGAAAAACTCGGGGATACTGAAACGCTAATTTTCCTTTCTTTTTTCCCACCTTTTCTCGGCAACCAAACGCACATATAGACAAACAAACAAAATTCAATACAAATACTGCGAATTTTTGCAGAAAACATGACTGAATCAGTAAAGGAATGCGAACCGAAACGTATGTAAACATTGTAAAGAGGGATCGAATTGGTTACTGAATTACCTTTGAAATGCGGGAATTGAACTCTAAATTTACGACCAGTAGAAGAGTAGTACATGAGAGAATATGGTATCATACAGACATTTACACACGTATATATATACGGCAACGCGGAAAAATCGAAAACCCTAGTGTTTTATTACAGGCTGGCTCTTGCTAATCAATATTACCAACTCAGTAATTCAAATTTCTATGTGGACTGATTTACAGAAATGTCCCCCATTCTTTTGGTACTGGCGGTAAGACTAGCCAAGGAAAACTTTAACTCGAGTTCGGTTGGTCAAAATAGGGTGTACAAAAGAATAGAAAGATTTGATGACTAAACAAACTCGACCTCTTTGAATTGGTTTAATTTATGTTTGTAAGGGGTTTGTTTTTATTCTGAGTTTTTGGGTACAGTACCCTTTTGTTGACTAATTGATAAATTTGATTCATTTATTGGGTTAAGATTTTTGAGGCATGAAATTGATCCCAATCTGAGCTGACCAGAACTTACCTATGATCTAATCTTTTAATGTGATAAAATTCTATATATGTATTGTAAATATATTTCTAAATAATTATTTGTTGTGCTTCAATATTATCAATTTGTTTTGTGTGTTGATTTTTAGAACTTTTTGATAAATCAAGGATACAAATTGAGTTTATTTTAAAAAAAAAGTTAAGTGAATAGATTTTATGCACAAAATAGGAACCTGTAAGGAGCGGAACCATGGAACCGACCCAAATCAAGTCGAACAATCTTGATTCAGTTCCATGCATGGTCAATATGATTTTGGATTCAAAAATCTGAAATCAATTAAGATCAATTCGATTATGGATTTAGAAAAAACTATAACCAACTCGACTCATGCATACCCTAATTAAAAACTAGTTCTAAATGGGTTCATATAGCAAATAATTGAATTTTAGTACATTTTGAAACTGTTAATACAAAAACAAACTATTTGACCTCGACTATATTGAAATTCATTTAAAATCAATTAAAAAAATTAAATAAACTAAACTTAAATTCATTTTGAGCCCGTTGAGTTTTACAGTCTTACTAAAGAAAATGCTAGCGTGAGTTCTACAATATGTGCATAATATTGCTCCATGAATATAATATCACTACCCTTGCACTAATTATAGCATTATTATATACCAATTTTTGTTTTACTTTTGCTCATTGAAGGAACATTATTATATCATCATTATGTCCACGAAGAGTGAATTTCCAAATTGTAAGTGAGGGAGAATCACCATCGAGGATGGCTTTGGCAATTATGATGAAATTTTTTGTCCCTATTCACGTGGTCATAAATTTGAATTCGTTTATGTTAGTAGCCCTCATAAATCAAATGTTGCGACGAGGCCTATGTTACCTTACATCTTGGTGGGACTGTGTTCATTTATGACTTACTCATTCTCAAATAGTCTAACAGGATAGAAGTTACTATAATCACGCCCAAGCAACTAGTTACATTGATCACTTCCTTACCTTTTTCCTCTGCTACAAAAAAGAAACAAGAAAGTGAGGGAGAATCTGCCACTCGAGAACAATTTTAGCTGGTCACCAATCATGGTTCTTCCCTTTAATAATTGGCTTACTATTGTTCTATTTTCTTTTGCAACATTTCAGTTTGTCCCAATTGTTATGAGAATACCATTTAATTAGCGTATGCTGGTTTGAACAATCTCAGTTAATCTTGTCTTTATTTGATAAAAATCGATACAATTTTATGAGGATTCAATGATAGGATCAATCTAGGGAGGGTTTATTTGTTAATTAATTTTTTTCCACCCCATATAATTTTTCCCGGGGGTAAAGCCTTATATAACCTTTCGTGAGTGGTGGATTTTGCTTATAAGTAAAGGCAAAACTCAGTTGAAATAAATCTATTTTCAACTAATTAATTATATATTCATTAATGTAATTCGTCCAAATACTGAGTCTAATAACCATGTTGATCATTGGTTAGCGAATGACTCATTCATTAAATCTAAAAGATTAAGCTAGATGTGAATGCAATTAGCAGTGACACAGAAGATTATGTTATAATTTTATTATGCTCTAATTACCAACATAGTAAAAAAACTTAGATATATTGGCAAACTGCATAAATTTAATAGCATTCTTCTTTGCTTGTTTCTTTTTTGTTTACTACACGTTGTGTGGATTTGAAAATCACCAAAACTACATGGTGATGTTAAAACAACTCAAATCAAACTAATCAAAGCCAAGGGAAGATAACTCAGAAGCAAAAATACATGGTCCATGTGCCATTTTGCACCCTCGAAATGTAATTTCGTTACATAACTATGGTCAATTGTCTTTCATGTTTTTAGGGCCTTTAGGTTTATCTTTTGATTTCAAGATTAGGATACTCTAAAAATTTTGAAATTTTTCAAATTTTGGCTGGCCCCACCGACGCCTTCGATGAGCCTTCAATTGTACATATACAACTACCAAAAACGAACGGTCTTTGATGTGGCAGCAATCCAGTGGGGATGTGACACGCCGTGAAAACGAAGTTTCAGTGTTTGCACGGTGCACAGGTTCTACCTTGTGAGTCACTTTTGTCCGGGGGTTGGCACTGTCAACTCACAACATTTCTACATTTCTAGCCGCACACGTGCCCTTGTAAGAGTTGCTGGCGCTGCCACGCAACCTAACATTTTCATCTTTTTGCCAGTGTGTGGGGACCACTCTAGACCTTTTAGATTGTAGAGATCTCTCTTCTTACATGACATGAGAGCAGTGAGTCCATAATTACATACATAGTTAGATACATATCTACCAAAGGCCACGTTTGTTTCCCATATTAAAAAAGGCCGATGTGCTGTGAAGCAAACTATTTGTACAATCAAATTCAGTTGGCTCAGACTTAGTTCAGTGGTTAAGGCTTAGGGTGGGTTTGGTTTTATTTTTTGTTACCGTTTTTTGTTTTTTTAAAAATAAAAATATAAAAAAATACTAAAATAGATGTATTTTTTTATTCTAAAACATTGATATAGTACTTTTAGTAGAACGATAACTTATAAATGCCATCTTTAGACCATAAAAAATAAAAAATAAAAACAGAAAACAGAAACATATAACAAAAAATAAAAACTAACTGAACTTCCAAACAGACCCTAAGATTTGGGTATTTAGTTATTTTAAGATTTTAAATTTTAAAATTTTAAGTGTTATTAATTCTTTAAAACAATTCACAAGGTTTTTAATTTAATAATAATTTAATTTGTATAGGACGAGAGATTATAAATTTCAAGTTGTGCCCAACTTGGCTTGAATGATCATAAAAAAAAAAATTCAATTCCCAAATTTGTGAGAAAGCACGTGCCTCAACTAATTATTTTTCTCTTTTTATAATGTTTTGTTATTTCTTTAGTTTGGTTTTTTGTTTTCTTCTTTGGCTGGTTAAAATTAAATTTCTTAGAATTGACCAGCCAAATATATACTCCAAGGAGAGACAAGTTTATAATTTCATATGGTTCACACACAGTTTACAATTATACGTTATTGATGGTGTCATCGGCTGAGCAAGCCCGTTCAATACAGTTTTTTTTTTTAAAAAAAAATTTAGTTTATAAGTAAAAAAAAGTTAAATTTTTTTAGCTTTTTACTTTTCTAATTTTGTTGCAGCTAAAGATAAATAAAAAAATAAAAATAAAAAAAACTAAAAAAATAACTTTTTGCTTGCAAATTAAAATAAAAATTAAATAAAAAAATCCTACCAAACGAGCTGTTAATGACCCTCAGTCAGCCCCCCAACACCGAGCTGGCCAAACGTTGACCTTTCCATGGCCCCTTTTTTTTTTATGAGAGCTTTTGAGCGTTGATATGTTTGTTACTGAGGAAACGGAAGGCAAGGAAGGGGAGAAATTAGAAAAAATTGTGTTCTTGCTTTGTTTGATTTAAAAAAAAAAAAGAAAAAAAAGTAAAAAAAAGTTAATTTTTTACACTGCAAACCAAATAAGAGAAGGAAATAGTCTTTTCATATTCTCTTTTCTTCTCAAATATCAAACACACCCTTACTTCATGTGATAAAAAAAAACCCCTAAAACTAAGCACTTATATCTCCAGGAGATCCACCTGAATACATTATAGAAGGGCCATACCCCTTGGATAAAAGGTACACTTGCACAAAATTATCAACCTTACTTTGCTGTCTATTCTTCCCTCCATTCCGCTTTCTAACTCTGGCACGGGAACTCTTTGGCTGGCACCCACCGGTGCTAATAGTGATATGGTATTCTTAATTCTTATAGATTAACGTCTGGTCAAGGCACACAAATTACTTTCATAAAAGAAATTACAATTATCTTTGGTAATTATAATATCGAGACCCCTTTTAAAAAATTGGTTAAACATGTCGACCTTTCTTTTAATGATGAGCAAATTTTTCAATTTTTTTTTGTTTACAATAATCTAAGTATAACTCACAAAAGTATAATCCACAACAAGTTCACCTTATGTGAACATCAAATTGTCCTTTGCTTTGTTTTTTTGTTTTTTTTTAAAAGTATTTTAGACGCACCAAAGTGACCAAAACACCTATCCCAACAGCTATATAACAGCTTGTATGAGGAGCAATTACGTAATTTGACCCATAGTTTGTTGAGTATTATGAAATTTTTCACGATCCGAATATAGTACATATGCATAATACCAAAAATTTTAATTTAATTAGCAGAAATTAATCTACATGATTCAAATCATACTTTTAAAATCTCTTTAGTTTAATACCAAATAGTAGCATGTATGAGTTTCGAAATCCCTCTGTTTTGATCTCGAATAGCAAGTAACAGTACTAAGAAAAATTCAACTGCTCGAACTCAACTTTTAGACTTCTGTTGTATTTTTCAAATACGCTTTACTCCAGAGAAAGTGAGCTCACAGCCTTTAGAATTTCTTGATCTCACAAAAACGTGTATTTTTTAATTATGAGTAAGTGTAAACCTATCTGCTCTCAGAGTGCATATATACCAAGGTTAATCATAGGATTAGTATGACTAGAATTTTCTATACAAATAAAAATTCCTAATTCTACCAAAATTAATCCCTATTTACATAAATTATAATTTATACCACTAATAAATTATAGTTACACTTTCTGTCATACTAAAAATTATATTTTGATCTCCATATTATTAAATATTTATTTATCTCATCATGTTAAGGTCACAGATACCAATTTATTAAATTAAATTATTAACAACTAAATTTAATAAATTTATTTAATTTTTTGAGACCTTCCACTTCACTTATTTGATGTGTAGATTTCATAATTCATCTGCAAAGTTTGACATAATCAAAACTTATAAACTTTTTCAAGGGGATATCATCAATCACTATATCAGAATGTAGATTCTATCAATAATCAATAGTCACTATAGACGTAATGTAATTGTCCAACTCACTGATTTTATTAACTCACAAAAAATCTCACGATTCTGTGAACCAAAATAATAAATACTACATGCACATATTTATTTGTTATATTAAGATCGAAAGCATAAACACTCGTAATAATCATGAAGTATTAATTGTTATATATAGTCAATATAAAAATAATTTTCTCAACACGGTTCTGTTTAATATATGAAAAGTGTACTAGTACATTGTGTTACAGTACTACTGATGATGTATGCAGTTCTATCTGAGACAAAAAACAACAAATTTATATTCTATAAGAACCAATGATTTATATAGAATAAGAAACACACGTACATAATCATTAAACAAATAACACAATACAAATATTGCTCACATAAATTCTCATTTAAAATAGAACAACTAATTTATTAATAAATACTAAAATCATTAAACAAAACGTATAAATCCCTAACATAGTTATAGTGCCCATGATAGGTTGTGCCTAGTCCGTTCTCATGCCATAGTGGGCCTAGGCCGAGCACTCAGGCGGGCCATAACTGGTGCTAGATGATGACACAAAGCACAGATAGGCCCATGAAGAACTATGGTGGCCTGGCCCGTTAATCACATTTTTTGTTACAGAGGTTTGTTTGGCACCACAAATTTAGCAATCAAAATGGAAGTAGAAATTGATTTTTTTAATCCATAGCCACCATTCTTAACAAACGACCAACAGTTTGGATCTGTAGGTAGTGACCCTAGAGTATATACTCATTCTTTTATTTACAATATGACATTTTCAATCCTGTATGTTTTACTGCAGTTCTTACAGTGCAGAAAGCATGGATGTTTTCTCTACCTCGCTGCCAGCAGAAGGCAAATCACAGGCACGGATTACAGTGCATATGTCCACTGTTTCAAGAAACTCCTCTGCATTGGAAAGGATCACCGGCCCATATTCGAAAACCAGGGTCTTGCACTGCCCAAAGAATCGAAACCAATAGATAATCAAATGAGATAAAAAGAAGGAAAAATGAAAAGAAGAAAAAGCAATGACTTGGATTCGCAAAAATAGACCGTTCATCTTTCTAGACAAATATGAGAAATCCAAATCTCAGCGATCGAGCAGAGAAATTGATCATCTTTCTCTATGATTTCAAGCAATTAATAATGTAAATGCGAAACCACGGATACATAAAGTTACAAAGATAATTCCAGCACAAGTTCTTGAAATGTTCTAACCTTTTTCACGTAGTTCTCCACAGCATTGCATGCCTTCAGAAGCAACTCAATTATCTCTAACTGAAATTGAAGCCAAAAAGAAAATGAGTCTGACCTTCTTGGCACTAAATCCCCATTTACATTTTGATAGATTGCAAGATGTTTCTGCTTCAAGCCTCAATAAGACATAAATTTTCAGGTATACAGAAAATTTGTAATCGTATTTCTTGATGATCAACTGATGATGCAAGTACATACCTGTGTGTCGGGATCTTTCAACTTTTTCAGAACTTCTGCAACAGCAAATTGGCAAATTTCACACTTATCCTCAGATAGTGGCCGAGAAGTGATTACCCTTTGTTCACAAAGATTGATCTTCTTGCAGAAATCTTCAGGTTGCACTGATCCAATCTCGGAGAATAAGAAAGGAACGTAGTAGTCCACCAAAGTAATGCACTGCCAAAAAAAATGACAGACGCAAGTCAAGCACAATGTTTTTTCAGCAAGAAAAGGAAACAAACACTAGAATATGATGTTCAGGAAGTTTAAAATAGACATGTTGCAGAAGCTTCTACGCATGTTTGATCTTCTCTACATACCAGACACTTAGCCTGCTGGTATGTCTCACACAATTATAGTAAGAGAACACCTAAAATCGATGCCAACAATGTTTTCTAATAATCTTTATCTCAGCTATGATTAATAAAGCAATATATTCTATGATAGGAAGAGCGTGCATATTCTCCCGTCTTCCACCTATAAACATCCATGCACCATGTGTGAAGGAGATGGGCTGTTCAAATGAAGGAAGCTTATCACAATGACAGATGATAGAATCATTCAAGTAAACAGACTGTTTGAAGCACATCACTTTCTGATTAAGTTAACTGAACAATCAGTGACGGCTGAAGATCTTTTGTTGGGCAATCTCCAATAAACATGCAATGTCAAGTGACTACCTAAACTGGGTATTCATCAATCCTACAAGTGTTTGCGAGTTAGACATGACAAATTTGTCAGTGTCTGCAGCTCAGGATTAAGTCATATAAGATTATTTAACTCCAATTGCAACTGGGTGCAGTTTAAACAACCAGCTCTGCTAAAAGTCAGTGACCACCTGTTGCTCAAAAGAAACCAGTCGAGAGCAGGTCTTGTGAAGGATGTCAATGATCTCCGTCTGAGTCTTGTTTTCCGCAAGGTACTTAAGTGCCTCAGCAGCGAACTCTTCACACAATGTGCAGACATTTTCTTCTGGAGCTTTAACTTCCTCTTCTGACTCCTGGTGATTTATCTGCAAAACTGTAGCCAGCTAACACTGATTAATCTCTATATACTTTGAGCATCACAAGCATGTTCACTTCAATCCTCCAAGAAAAATTGTATTAGTCCTCCACATTGCGCAAATAAAAGTGAGTAAGAGCAACCAAACAAGACCCTACAAGTTCAAAGCATCTTTAGCAAGAAACCATTTTCAAATCTAATGCTTCCTATACCGAACATGTGTGGAGATCTATAATAGGTGTATAATCTACGGTTTTGACGGTCCCTCCAAAGAAGGAAATTGGAAGTCTGAACAATTGGATATATATATATATATATATATGCAACTAGAAATTCACCCGTAACACAAATTTGGATAATTAGGAGAATCTATCTGAGTTGCCAGTTTCTGCAGCCTCATAAACTAGGTCTGAATTTAAACCAAATAGATTAGGTGAGCGCATGTGCTGACAAAATTACCATCTTGCAATTATATAAAATTAAAAAAAAAAAAGGAATAAGTTGAAAGAACTACCTGAAACATCAGATGTGATGGTTTCTCTACTAGAGAAGCTGTCAGTCATGAATTCTCTGGCATCGCAGGCCCAGCTAGCACCCAAAACAAAAATAACTAAGAGCCTAACTGTCATAGCCATGGCCGCCTGAGGAGAAAGCAATTCTATTCAACCCAAAGAAGATTGAAGAGAGAGAAGAAGAAATACCGATATAAAGAGAAAAAGACTATCGACTATCCAACACAATAAAATTATATACGCAACAATAGCTGAAAAGCACCATATCTTAGACAAGGAAGAAAAAGACAAGACAGAAACCAGGACAGATATTTTTTATGGTAGGATCAGGTCCTCTACGCATATAAATATCAAGCACTGAGTGAAAGCAAAATCAAAAGACTGTGACTTTAGCATCAACCTTAGTTGAGAACTCCTCTATAATGACACTCAACACATAATTTGAATGTATCATATGTATGGGATGATACCTACCATCCATGTATACTTATTTGGTACATCTTCATGTTTCCAAAGGATTGCAAAAGTAGAGTACCGTTGTATAATGTTGTAATCTCTACAGAACATGTACCGAAAAATTATTCACCCGTATGCCCAATGAAAGTCATACCAGATTTCTGCCATACTTGTGATATTCCTCTTGTAGAGCTTTTAATACCTCACCATAGTCTACTTTTACACTATTGAACCATTTTTAGCTCCATTTAGGGGTTGCTAAATGGAGGGTACTTCAGCCTTTTATTTTCTCTCAAAAGAAGCATCAAAAAGGTGTTTGGCAAAGTCAAAATTGGCTCCCATTTAAGCAAATATCCGGCTTGTTTTAGAAGCAACTCTGAAGGTGCTTCTCAGCTTATTGGTTAGTGGGGTTCATTATCACAACAATGAATAATATCACCTTCCAAACTCGCCCTCAAATAAAAGTGACAATTCCATGCCTACCCTATTTAAGCACTTTTAAGCAAGCTTTTCCCAACAATCACACATTTCTTTTTCCAGCACCTTTAAATGAGGACCTTCAAAAACGTTTACAGACCCCAAACATGGCCTTGGTTAATAAGAACATTCTAGGCTCTAAAGATAAATAAGGATCCTTCATTTTGGAAAGAAGCAATTTGAATTGAGAATTTACGGCATCTACTCGACAGACCCCGGTTACAATGATGCTAATGAAAAGGTTTGCATTTGTTATAATATAGATGAGTCACAGCAATCAGACCAGCCACTACATTTCTCAACTTTGGCAGTTTGACAACCCCCAATACATTTCTCGACCTTGGCAGTTTGGTAACCCAAGAAGTAAGGAGTTGTCTCAGGATGCACAGTCGGGCACAAAAGACAACTTCCCGAAGCAACATTAGCAGTATAGAAAAAAAAACCCAACAGTATTGGAAGATACAACCCTTACATTTGGAATGTAATTGACAACTGAAAACAATATGATAGATCTCCACAAAGAACACGACTCTGGGTAATTGTTAAAAATATCTGGAACTCACAGGCTATTGAATCTCATACAATACATTATAAATCTAAAAAGATTACATAACCATCAAACTCTCCCATGTTTATGTGATATAATGATGTTAGCTCACAATTGAATCAAGCTAAGCCAATTTGAGCCAAGTACTTGATGTATCCATTGCGGCATGGTTGAACTTGGAAAGAACTTAACCTGACCTCATTAACCCAATTCAAGATCAAGCATCTAGATTGGCCAATATAGGGCTCATACCTAAGCCTAACCAAGCAAATAAATTACCCAACTCAGACATTCATACTTCTGAAGTCCAATACTTTAAAAATCATCATCAGGGCAAATTAGTGAAAGTAACAGTCTCCAAAAGCATAAAACACAGATTCTATGTCACTTGTTAACTTTTTTCCTAAACGCCTACCTCAACACTAGACACAGCAGTAACATTGAGTCCAGTGTTGCACAAGCTTAGTTTATTTGCCAATGGATGTAGAATACTAAGCTTAATTTCACTGTAGATGAAAATATTCACGACCGGCTGTTCAATATCAGCCTCAGGCTAAACTCCCCATATGTACGTACACTATGACAACAACAAAACCAAGCTTGGTTAATTTGGATTCAGCTCATTAAGAAAACAATTCCGTCATTTATGTTCCAGCAGCGTAATTGGTTGATATATAATTCTAAATGATTTCATATCAAACCAGATGTCAAACAATCCATAGCAGAAATAACAAATTGACTACTAGAAGAAAATTCCCGCAGAGTTAACGCAAGGCCTAGTTTGAAGATTTACCTCACAATTTTGAAAGTCATTGATGGTCACATTCCATTATCTAACTGCCTCTGAACCCATGTTTAGTTGACAAATTTGAAATAATCAAATCTAAGGATCTAATCCAGCCCATAATGAATAAATCAAAATCTCCACGGATCCTAAACAAGTAATGCCATTAAAGGTAACAAGACAACTAGCCCCAGAATACGAATTTATTGAATAGTTCCCATCTTATACACATACCCAGACACATATAAGCACATAGAACGAAAATACAGCAGAAATAGAGACAGTCAACACAAGAAGGAAAACCAAGAACTCAAACCCAAAACCATCAATGAAAGAATGTACCTTTTGCAGACTTGCTGTAGTTTTTGGATACCCCTTCCGCTTCTATATGGATGGTGTCCGAAGGGGAAGAAGATGGGCAGGGATTAGTTCTTCCTTTCCTTCCTACCTTACAAATAATGGGTTTTTGGGGATAAAAGGTTGACTGGTTGTTGGCTGCTCTTGGAAAGTTAGAATTTTGAGAGTGCACTTACGAGCTTTGCTCCTACGCTAAGTACCTGCACCCCAACCCCTTCAATTGTCTACTTATCTTTTGACATGTCACTCGGAGAGCATTGGTTCTCCTGTGTTGAAATCTGAGTGGCCATTCACAGCTAACAAATTGGTTAAGAAACTTTGAAAAGTAGAATATCAGAGCCAGAAGAAGGGTTGGCTGAAGAGACTCAAACAATAAGGAATGCTTACGTCTTTAACAAAAGAAGACAGTGCCACGTTACCTTATGTGTCGAAATGAGAAGATTTTGAAAACTTAAAGAGATGGTTAAGCAGATTAAAGAATAGTATAAGCATTTTATATTAACCTTTGATTGCAGATAAACGACTAAACAATAGTGTATTTTAATTTCCAAGTATATGCTTTAGAAGATAGCTAACCATGTGCGCAACGTCAGGTGCCTCTCATGAGCTTGCTTTTAATTAGTTCATGAAGCCAAAAACAAAAAAACTCTACTTTTTTACCTAATTACAAGAAAATACTAAGAAATGGGTCCATTCGCACTGATTGAATGGCCCATATTAAAATATGAACCATTTGGATAAAATGAAAGAAAAGGCTGATCTTTGAGTATGCTGTTTGACCTGATCTTATCAAACTTTTAAGTGAAAATTCAACCCTACGATGATCATGTAGTACATAATCCAACAGTAGGGCATGTATCTCGATTTGTGTGCAAGATCAAGCCAATAAATAGAGGATTATGCTTGGCTATATGCAATCAACCTCAGGATAAAATTTTCCACAGTACAATACACACCATACTTCCAAATGGGAAGAGCACACTATAGCGAGGAGAGGCTATAGATATTTAGAAAGGAGGAGCAATGTGTCATAATTGGCAGATAATCGCGTGATTGGACCCAGATGATTATATGGAATTTGCCAAAAAGGGATAATATCACTGATGCTGAGTAAATGTCACAAAGGAGGTTCTGTTATACAGCTAGGTTTTTCCTTGTGAAAGATCTATGCCTGCCCTCCCTTTGAGAATTCATGAGCCTTTCGGGGCTATGTATTGAGCTTTTATCAATTTTTTGGATAATAGAACACTTCCCCCCCCCAAAAAAAGAAAATCCTGTTTGGAGCATTCACCAACTGAAGATTCCGATGCATATGAATGAAGATTATAAGACTTATGAAAGTAGAAATTCACAATCATCATGTGAACAACCACAAAGGGAGAAATAAACACAATACTATTAATAAACAATGGGTCTGGGTTACATTAGCCACCTAAGAAGACATCAAAGTTAAACCAGGACACACCAAAGAGGTTTAGGGCATAATAGGAAGTAAAGTACAACAACTAAAGAAGAAGATGGCTAATAATGTCCGGTCTTGGTCTGAAGCAATTGATCTAACCACTGCCACACCTTGAATTAGGAGTATGCTTCTTCTTTCTCTTAATTTGCTTTCTCATGAGGACGGAGAAACGAGCAAAACCAAACTTCTTTCTCTTTGCCGGCAGCTGCTTATGGCCATTTTCCCCTTCAACCTTCCGTGTAGAAGGTGTATCACCATTAGGCTTACTAAGCATTTGACCCAGTGACATCTTCCTCTTCACAGCACCTTTCTCTACTTGCATCCCATTCTCAAATTCTTCTGTCAGGAGCAGCTTCCTGCTCAGTATTTGCCCTATAGACAGCGTTGGCCTCAAAACTGGCTTTGACTCATCATCGGCAAGATTCAATCCATTTACATCAAGCAGACGAGAGTCTTTTCGGTGGTGAGATGGGTAAGAATTCTTGAACTTGGTAGAGTTCTGTACAGAACGTCTTCTTTGACCATGTTCAGATCTCCATTTCCGTAGAGCCTCTTCAACTGCCAGCTTTGCTCTATTTGCAGCCTCTACTCTATTCAGAGCTTCTTCCAAGACCTTCTTACTGGTTTTAACTTCTTCTTTAGCTTCTTCTACGCTCTTCAAAATCTCAATTTTTGATACATTTGCTTCATCAACCAGAAGCATGGCATCTATTACTTTGCTCTTGGAAGCTTCCTCTGCATCTCGAGCTTTTGAGGTAAGAGATGTATATTCCTCAATTGAAAGAGTAACCCCCTCAGGCTTCTTCTGGAAACCTTCAGTGGAGAGCTCACTGCTTGATAGGGCCTTGATCTCTGCAAGAGCAACGGCTTCTGTGGCTCTGGCAGCTTCCTTCATTTTCTTGGCGGCAACCAATCTGATCTCAGCTGTTTTAATTCTAGTTTTAGTCTGTTCAATCTCGGACATCGCTCTCAAAACTTCTGATTTTGCTGCTTCTCCCATTTTCTTGTACTGCTCTGCCTCGGAACTCAACTGTTGAAGCTCTCTTGATACATCAATGGGATTATCTGAATTACCTTTAACTTCAGCATCTTGGACCAGTTGTAGCTTCAGTCTTGTTTTGTTTAGCTCTTCCTCAAGTGATAAAACTTTTGAGGAATTTAAAGATAATCTCTCACGAGTCTTTTCAAGCGAGAGTCTTTCCTTCTCTATTTTCTTGTTAAATGATTCAACAGTAGCTCGAATGCCAGCAAGATCATTTGTAGTTCTTGTAAGGTTCAACTTGGCTTGTTTCAATTCCAGTAAGATGAATCCCGGAGCTGAAGAGGGGCAGAGACTGAAAGCACGAGTAGAATCCTGACTACCGCGTGCAAGGATTTCATGGTTTTCCTTTTCTGCTAATTTCACAGCAGGATGCACATTTATATCACCTAAATTTGCAATGGAGGCTGCATTGACTTCAATTGCTTCTTTCTGGAGCTTTTGTTTTAGTTCTTCTACAATCATTTTGGTTGTTTCCAGTTCTTTCAAGACATCAAGTGTTTCCCTTTCTTTTGCGATCAGATCTTTCTCCAACTGCACAGCCTGTTCCTCCACTTTGGCGATGTCAACTGCTTCAATGTCGTGCTGCCATTAATGCAAACACCTCAACAAAACAAATAGTATTTAAAAAAACACAAATAAAACTCAAAACAAAATCTACTAGTATCCAGACTTGTATTTGTGTTGAGCCGGTTTTTTATGTGATTACACATCCATGGGCAACCCCCAGCCTCAACAGGAATCTCAAACATATTTTCCTCAAGGCTTGGTCTTTTACTTCTAGATGGACATGGAACCAACAAAATACTGATGGCAAGGGGTTAAACAACATTTTCATTCTAGATCTTTCCCTTTCAATCAAAAGCAAAATCATAAAAAGAATTACAATCTTGTTATTGGGTTAAGATGGTCACTACAGAGTTAGTAAGATTGCAAGGCTCTAACACTGTCGATTCTCCAAAATGGGCCAAATGGTGACTCCAGCCTATTTCCTGGAAGATGTCGTACGAAAAATAGTGCAAGAACCATCATTTAGAAGAAATGCAGCAAATATGATCACAATAAGGAGCCAATGCACTTGTGCAGCAGCAACAGTTGTAAACAGGGAGGGGACAGAAAGGCGAAAGGGATGGGGGTGGGTTAACATAATATTTTAAGGATTTTAATTATCCTTAATAGCAAATAATGCGTAGGTAGCTACTTTCTAGATGTGAATCAACAAATCAGAACACTTTAATACAATTCACATCTCATACTTGTGCTATGTTTTCCCTAGGTGAGAGTTTATATCAAATAAATAAAAACCAGATAGAGGACTATTTATTTTTTATAATAACTAGATCACGGAAATCACATAAAATATACATGCTATTGTAAAAATGGAAAAAAGTTTCAGCTTTAAAATGCATGCAATGCAGTTCCAAAGTGGAAGCTACAACATTGTCATAAACTCCTCATATTGGTGGGTATCCCACACCTAATGGAAGTTGTCATGGGCACAATTTGTGTATTTTGAAAATTCAACACTTCAAAATTATAATCAAACAGCCAAACTCAGAAAAATCCTCCTGCTAAGGATTATCCAAGGTACTGCACTCCATGACCATTATACATAACTCCAATTGTTATGGGAAAAGATGGTTTAATCAGGAGATATTCGGTATTTTGTGCTTGAGTTTCCATATTCTGCATATGTAGCCAATAAATCCAAGCCACTTATGAGATTTATGACCCCATTTAAATGGAGATTACCGCTCTTAACAGCAACTTGCAAGTTGCAGCTACGAATGGAAACAAAAACAAAACCAAAACCAGAACCAGATGCTGTTGCAAATGAAGATGTGCTGATGCAAAAGAAAGATCACAAAATAGTATGAACATGACAACCCTCAAGCTCCACACTATATTTTCAAAGCAAATTGGCATAGCAGGTAATTGGGTTAAGAAGTAATAGCAATATGAAACAATTTTGAAGAAAAATAACAGCCAATTAACTTCAAAAACCAAAAGAGAACCAGATTGACATAGGCAATGCTATTAAATAATATGTAGCTGAAATCATGACAAAATAAAAATCTTATCTTTTATCATAGAGAAACATTGAAAATTTAAAACGAAATAGAAATTTTTTTTTGCTTGGACTCACAATGTAGCTGAAACCCTCTAAGAAATTTTTGAAAAAGAAAAAAAAAATCAAAATTTCATGTATGATGAATATGATATTCACACTTTTATTACCGCAAGAGAAACTTATGCAATTAAAGCCACATTGTATGCTGCGGTGAGAGAGAGAGAGAGAGAGAGAGACCTCAGCAGCTTCGGAGGGTTTGTGGGAATGGGGTCTCCAGAAACCGATTCCACCGAATCGATTGGCCGCCTCCTTCACCGACTCGAACGGCGCAGACGTGTCGATTTCAGCTCTCGAACTCTCCATCTTCTTCTTCTTCCCCGAACCCGGGTCAGCTTCACCCGCTGTGGGTCCCATTCCGGCACTCTTAGCTTCCGCCGCATGCGAAACTGCTTCTAGTGCTTCCGAAACCAGTTGGGTACTGCAATCTAAGGCCTGAGCAGCCATTGAAGTAAACCAAACCAAAGCCCTAGAACTCGCCAAATCGTATAACGTGTGGACTATGTACGATGATTTTTACCTTGCTATCCAAAGGATGTATAAAGAGAGACTAGTTGTAGACAGAGTAAGCAAGAGACAACAACAGCGAACAGATTAGAGAGAGACGTTAGCCCGGTGTATGAGGAAAGTAATAAAGTGTAACGTTCGATTTCCTAGAAAACCCAAAAGTTGGAAAAGGCGAAAAAAAAAAAAAAAAAAAGAGTATTGGAGAGGGTTTAGCAGAGAGAGAGAGATAGAGAGGAGGGAACCAATTTCTGAGTCCTAAACCCTTCTTGGGAATGTAGTTAACGAATATATTTTCAGTAAACTGTTGTTGAACCGTTTCACAACTGTTTCGATTTTGGACCGGACAGAATAAAAAAATCAAGTGCTATGGTCTTTTAATGTTTTTTTTAATTAATATAAGATAATTACATTAAAAAAATTATATTAATTGATAGTTGATACAGAGTTTTTTGTAGCTTTTATTATTTTATAAACTAAGACTAGTAGAAAAGAGAAAATAAAAAACCAAAAAGCTAAAAAATTAACTTTTTAATTATAAGTTAAAAAAATTAAGTCAAAAAAATTTAAAATAAATCATACCAGATGGACCTGAATACTCATTTCTCTTAAAATAATTTAACAAACAAGCAGTAAGAAGGGTCTTAACAACTAAAATACTAGAATATGCATGTGGACGCCATTAACTATTTGAATATCGACCAAGTGCTATGGTCATATATAACTTTTTGCAAAGTGATAATCCTCATAACTATATATATATATATATTTTTTATACAGCCTATTTAGGCATTAAATCAACTATTTCTTTACCTAATAAATTAATTTTTTTTTCTTTTTAAATTGGCACGTTCTGACGTGACAAAATTTGAACCGTGGTATTGTGCCACCATCATATTAGAAATTTTGTATAATCAGAAAGGTTAATTAATTTGTTAATTACGCATCGTGTACAGGAGTCTTTTTTTTTTGTTTTTTTTGTAGTTATGTAAGAAGAGTAAAATGGACCAATAAACGCTATGGGCCATTGTATCCGATTAATCCTTGTATAATCAATCCTTTGACAAGGTTTGATTGACAATTATTAAGGGGATATCGAAATTCAAGACCATTGTCAATCAAACCCTTAATAAAAATGACTAATAAAAATTCAAGCCCACTCTAATGATCCTAACAGCGAAAAAAAAAGAGTCTAGCTTAGTTTAATAGAGAGAGAGAGAGAGAGAGAGAGAGAGAGAGAGAGAGAGCAAGAGAGAGAGAGAGAGAGAGAGAGAGAGAGAGCAAATAGACGAGGCATAGCATAATGGGGTGGTCCTTTGTGGAAGACCCAACGATAACTCTCTTTGCTGTCTGTGTTGCTTTTCTCTCTTCTTTTTTTTGGTCATCCAAGGTGACCGTTGTTGCCCAACGTTATGGTAAAAGGACACTTGAGTGCCGTTGCAAGAAAAGCTACTAGGGTGCAATTTCAAATAGATTCATGGCATATGATGGAATCCACAAAAGCCCAATAAAGGAAAAGAAGCAGACTCTTACAGTTGGTGGCAACCACATATAGTTGCAATCCATCCTTTTTTGGTTGAAAGGCTACTACTTTACAAGATTCAATTACAAAACCTAACTGAATTGAATTAAATTGCAGTTGGTGGCAACCACATTTAGTTGCAATCGAGCGGTTTCTCATAGTTAATTTCTACTATTCATCTAGACTCTAGAGCTTAGACATATCATACAATGGTGCCTTCACATGAAAAAAATCTAGCAAAAATATAGTATTCGGTGATGAAAAATGCTATTTTTATATAAAAAAAAATTCATACAAAATTTTGTGACAGTGATTGTGTTAAAATTAAAAGTCATTATAATAGGTATTTATTTTGAAGTGAAAGGTATTAAGTCACATTATTTTGTATAAAAATTTTGTATAAATTTTTTATTTGTATAGTATTACCCGTTCGTGATTCTAGATACTACCTCTGCTGTGACTTCTTTATTCCCAGTATTTGATAAGTGCTCATTTCAAAGCTTAAGTTCAAGGGACAACATTTAAAACTGCTGTAATATTTGATATTTGTCACTATACTACATTAGAACCATTTTTGTCTCATAACAATCATGAGATAAATATAAAAAAGAAACGCTAACTCACATTGTTTTCTCCATTATTTCTACCCAAATATTTTAAACCAGCTGGGTAACTTATTATTCTCATATTTTTTTTTTGAACATATGGACAACTTATAATTTATCCAGTGTCTTCACTGTGCAAGGTTTATCCATGTATTTAACTTCATGTTCATTTTTCCTTTGAACTAAAATTATTAACTTGAACTTAAAAACTTTGGAGCTCTTCCTCTTTGTCCATTCCCTAAAAACTTGTTTTCTATAAAGTTTTTGTCTCCCATACATAATTACTACTAGAAGTGAAAGCAAACATTTGTGTATCCATAATTTTCATTAACTCCACTAATCTCAGTCCATTAATCCGCTAAATTAAACAAATATTTACTATTTTATCCTTAAACTAATCATTTAATTTACTTTTTTGTCCTTAAAGTTAAACTGTGCAAAGACAGAATGTACACTTATTTGTTTGACATTTTAGACAATTATGGAATACTTTAAAATTTTACAGGCCTTGACAAATTAACGTGTTTGCCTTTGTAATAGAATAGATGAACAAGTGACCCTCATAAATACAACCATCATCATCTTGCTCATGGTACATCACACGATGAGTCGTTTTAGAGATCATTGCATTTCTGAATCGCATATATAAATCGTACTGCAAAACTCCATCTTCATTAAATGTTAAGGTCTTTGCTTGGAATGATCAACCTACACCATCATGTCTCTAATTCCTTACTTTGACTATCACATTACAAACTCACACACACCCAATATATATATATATATATATATATGTATATACCCTTTTGTTTACAGCCAAACTGGTATATATTGAAATTGATCATTGTCCCTTTTCTCTTAATCACATTTTGTGCACCAGTTTGTTTGTTTATGCAAATTAATTTCGCACGAGCTTTAACGATACAGTTAATTCGTGATGACTTGCCCTCAGGTTCGGGATGAACTCCCCTTTAGCTGGCCGGTGATCTTCTACACTAAATCTATCGGTGTGGTGGAAATTAAAGGCCCTTCGATGTTCAAGTTAGATTTAAAGAGATTCAAGTGCTGGAGAGAAAAAGATGTCTTAAGGTTCTCTCAGGAGTCGTGTGTTTTGGTACCTGTCCAAGGGGTTCCCTCTTCCTCTTGTATGCTTGCATGAGAGTAGTGGGTGACCTCTCCACGTGGCGGCCTTTAGTTAGAAGATCAGAGTACTGTCAGAACACTTGAGAGGGTCATTCTAACACTTCGAGGTGGCGTGTGTCAAAACGGTATCAGAGGCATGACTATCATTACCAGTACACGCCAAGCCCACGCCCCTAATGTATATCAGGGTGGCCGGTGTCAGAAGTGAACCCTATTGACACAGTCGGGCGCCGACCCAATTGGTGAACTGTCACGGAAATCCATTCAGCTCGGGAGGTCGAGAACGAACAGTCGGAAGACTTGATCAGGCAACGACCAAGTGGTATGAAAAATACGTCATCTAGCAAGTGCCAATCAACTGATAATACAACCCTGATCTGATCGAAAAATCACCATCACCGAGCTTTACATGCATGTTCGGGCTCTCTGTGTAGTTTTGTAGCTAGCCCAGACAAGGAAATTAGGGTGCACTACTGTACACTGAAGGACCCATGTCACCATGAATGGCTGTCATCCACTATGATCTGAAAGGTGCTTTCAGCCTAGGAATAATTCTTATTGTTTTCTTCTCATTGGAAGTTTCTGACACTTTCAATAATTTGACATTACACTTTCGGATCCATACTGATTAACTATGTCCACAGTCCACAAAAACAGAAGAGAAATCAGCTTAGAGAAATGGAAAATAAATTTGCATTGTATGATTTTGTTAGTCTAACGCACTGGGATATATTAATATAATTCATCATATTTCGTTCTTTTAAAATGTTCGATAAAATTTATTTAGATGAAGTGATGGTTAGATAGATGATTAGTGGTGGATATCTAATTAAGGCTTTGAAAACCCACATAACTAAACATAAAATAAACCATGATACTTGTCGGAGAATGGACCATATTAAGAACTAAAATTGTGGGCGAAATGGTGGATGGGAGGTATGCATCATGCTTGGCATTTTGCTCAAAAAAGAAGTCATTTGTCATGCCTGTGGCTCCTGTCTCTCTCATTCTTGCTGGCTTATGTCCTGCCTTTCGTCATGAAAAAATTCCGTGGTTGATGCCTAAGGGTGGAAAAGCCAATTTACTATTTCGATATATGTGGTAGGTAAGCTATATCTACAAGAAAATAGTTGTATAGGCTGTCACATCCTAGCAGTTGGTCACAGCAACCTCATCGATTCTTTGCGTGACAGTCAACTAATTAACGCTATGCGTAGATCTTACTTTTACATTTATGTTTTTCGGATCTTGCTAACATGTTAGCATTTGGCTTTATACTTCAAATTAACCATTCAGAACCCCCACCAACCCAAATAAAGAAAGCTTCATTTACCACTTCCAAGTTCCAACCATCCTTTCTAAGATCAAGATCCAAGGCATTGGGGTGATGAACCACATGATTTTTCAGGTCCTGTGTTCTCTCTCTCTCTCTCTCTCTTTTCTCTCTCTCTCTCTCTCAATTAAGTGCGTTCCAAGTACAGCTCACAGCGAGAGCAGCCTTCATGGTGTCTAGGACCACAACGAGGTCATCTTTCCAAGTCATTTATTTCGTCAGACCAACCCATTAGGACCATATTCATAATCTCTCCATCTCCCATCTCCCATCTATATCTATCCTGTTTTTTCCGATAATCATCATCGACCGTAGTGAGCCCAAGTTAGTGCCTCCTCCGCGATGCATGTGAGGTACACCTTCACCTGCACAAAGATATATATATTTTATGTGTAATATAATACAAAGATTATCTTTTAAAATTCCGTCATCCACCTTATATAACTGGTGAGAGGGTGCTTCATTTAGACCAAAATCTGAGTTCTTGCCTAATAGGAGACCTTCTCAGCTAAAATATGCCATGCTTGGATTGCAATTTGATTTGCACAATAGTACCACATATAAAGGAACTAGTTAGGTGACATCGACATCAACCAAACTCTACTGATCCAGGTTTTTTTTTTTTTTTTTTGTGGATTTCTTAGATGGGACATTAATGGTGGGTTTATGCTTTTGCATCATGCATCATATATATAGATTGTACTGTAGTATGATTGAGATTGAACAGACTCTAGATTTGCCCGAACCGTTAATAAGCACAGTAAATGGTCAAAATGGCTTAGATATAATAATCTAGCAAGTCGATGTCATTAAAAGCTCTAGCGTGGGATACCATCTTGACACAAATCTTAATGTCAATAATCAATTCATCACATATGCTGTCCTTAAATATACTATAGGCTAGTTCAATGTAATATTTATTTTGAATCATACCAAGCTTCAGCTCACTTCTCTTCTTCTTCTTCTTCTTCTTCTTCTTTCTTCTTCATATCCCTTCTAAGCCAATTCCCCATAAAGTCAAGATGTTCAGTAGTAGCCCAGATCTACCCCAAAAGTCTCTCCAAATTAAGCAGGAGGACAAGTTCTTTTCAAGGCTTTTATCCAAGGAAAACTCCATGGCTAACCCTTCTTTTAGAGTCTACTATGGTGGTGTCTCTGGTGCAGTCCCATTCTTGTGGGAGTCTCAGCCTGGTACTCCCAAGCATGCATTTTCTGACACTTCTCTCCCTCCTCTCACTCCTCCTCCCTCCTACTATTCCCATAACTGTAAGCAACCCGCGAAAAAGCACTCAAGATCCAAGCTTTTACACACTTTATTCCTGAGGATCAATCTCAAGAAACCCCCCGCGCCGTTATCACCCTCATCTTCATCATCTTTGTCATCATCGTCATGGTCATCATCACATTCATCCATGTCTGTTCCTTCCAACTACCATGGGCGAAGCCGGTTTTCAAGTGCGAGATTATCCTTTGATGAGAGGGTATATGATGAAGAAGTGTCCATGGGATCACCTACTTCGACTCTATGTTTTGGTATTGGCAGAGGCAACAGTGGTGGGCTTCGAGGTGCCTATTCTGCTGCGATGGTGAAAAAGGCTTTGATGACAATGGTTGGCCGTGGATCTGCCTAAGCATTAATGCAAACTTAGAGATCCGTTTTCTCGTTTGTTTATGCTTTTTTTTTTTTTTTTTTTCAGTTATGTGAAGAGTTGGTTTCCTAGTTCATGTATGGTAGCAACCTTAACTACCAAAACTAGCAACTAAAATTTGTATTGTGTTAGCTCTTGTTGATCCAATGCAGTGCTCAAAATTTGTCCTCCCCTTTTTCTTCTTCTGCTGCTGTTGCATATAGGATCCATGAGACTAGGTGAGCTGAATTTGATAAATGCTCCAACCAGCATAACAAACCTATTATTCCATTATTATGCAATTTCATCAGCAGGAGGAGAGATATGCTTTTTTATGGCCACCGGCAGCTTGATCCGGGCGAACTTAATTTACGAATAATTTAGGGTTTGGCATTTAGTATACTACTTTCATTGCTTGAAGTCAATAGTTTGTGTCTCTAGTGTGATTATTTAATGCCAAGAGACAAAGATGGGTTTTGGTTCCTATCTTAGTATTTAATTCTGCATGAATGCTTTATTGAAATCCCCTATGGCTCTGTCTGGTCTTGTCCTCTTCACATACTGAAGGAGTGAGAAGGAAGCTTCTTTTTTGCATTTAGGCTGCGTTTAGTACAGTTTATAAATTAGTTTTTTGATAAGTTTATAAGTAAAAAAGCCAACAAAAATTGACTTTTGTTACTTTTTTGTTTATTTTTATCTAAACTAATATCAGAAAAGCAAAAAAGTTAAAAAAATTTGACTTTTTTACTAACAAGCTTAAAAAAAACTTGATTTTTAAGCCTTACCAGATGGACACTTAATCACTCTTTAGTGGTCCTTGGTGATATATTTAACTGTTATATGCATGTTTATTACTCTATCACTGTCCAGTTACTCCAGTAGTACTATTGATCAGTAACAAATCTTGATAATTGTTCTACATCTGGGATCTCACAACAACCAAGAGCTAGGTTCTCTGCTGACTCAGGTTGCATGATGTAGTTTACAAAGAAAACACAAATCTTCACAAGGCAGCACAAATTTGCATACCATTTCAAATTCCTCACATAACATGTCACCTTCCAAATTCAAATGTGGGAACTAATTTTCCACTATGCTTATTCCGACAAACCAAGAAAGAGTGAAATGGAATTTATAAAGGATTTAATTCACTTTTTTTTTTTTGTGGTAGAATGAAAAGATTAACAGTACAGAACATACATAACCCTGTAAACACAAGTCATTGGCCTGTCAGATTTGCCCTGTTTTCTCCATTTTAAGACCTAAAAAAAGATTTTTCTCTGCTTCTCAATTAATGTGGGGGAAGATGGAGAATCTTATCAGAGTGAGAAGAACGAAAAGGATCTATAACAACCAGACACACATTCAAGTTTATATTCTTATGCATGGAATTTGTCGGCAGTTATTGATAGTAGGGACTAGAACCTGTGCCCATGGTTGCAAATAGCTGCTAGCCATCATTTTCATAATTCTTTTTAAACAAAATATTTTGTAATTTTTTCATGTGGTATTTAGAACAATGAACTTGGCGATGAAAAAAAAAAGATATGAAAGAAAATAGAACAAAAATTTTTTTTCTTTATTTTTTCTTTTTCCTTTGTTTGTCTTTTAATAAATTCAGGTTCCGAACACAGCATTAGTAGTACAATTATAGTAATTAATAAAATGCCCAATCATTCAAAAGAAGAAGGCTCGAAGGAGTTTGAACAAAAAGGCAAGAAGATAAGGCAAAACAAGGGTTTCTTCTGAGTCATTTTCGTGGAAAGTGCTCTTTTTTATTTTTATTTTTATTTTTTTTATCACAAACAATCCATTTGCTACTTCAAATGGCAAAACTCTGTCATTCTTCTGTTATTATACAAAGTAACTTTACATCAGACAAATACTATGGCAGTACCAATCTATACCAATTACTGTCACTCAAATTTAAGCACCTTACAATGCATACGCAAAACATAAATCATATTTATTGAGGCATCAGCACTACATATCTCTAGGAACTACATGTTGAAATTGTTATTTATTCTCCCAAGTATGAGATACAAATGAGTTAAAAAGACTGTTGGTGCGAAGAATCTTCTTGAGCAAATCTGGTGACTTCATGTATTGCATGTGCCAAATAATCCACATTGCTTGTAGTTACACCTGCCATGCTGGCCACAATACATTAATCAGTGTGATAGGCATCTAAAAAATATACAAGAAAGGGGGAAAAAATTCAAATCAGAAGCTAATTCAAACAACTTTAGAGAATTGCTTTGAGATAAAATAACCTTATGCGGCCATCACGAGTCATGTATATGTGGAAATCCCTCACCATCCGATCAACCTGTTCAGGGGATAAGCCAGAGAAGCAAAACATTCCAACCTGCAGTATTGTTGATCAATGGATTGATTCCCAACTGGCCAACTTCAAAACAAACTGAACCAACCTTTAAAACCATTAAAACTACTAACCTGGTTAGTTATGTGCTCCCAGTTGAGATGAGAGTCCAATTTCTCGAGACTGTGACGTAAAATAGCCCGCATTCTGATAATGCGAACAGCCATAGCCTTGAAAACAAGAAAGCAAATCAGAAGCAATTTTCTCATTTTTATAAAGGTAACAAACTGAAAGGAAATATTAAATGGGAGAAAAAAAATGATATCTCACCTTCACCTCATCTTCCCAAAGTGCCTTCAGCTCTGGATCACCCAGGATTGTGGAGACTAGTAAGCTGCCGTGAACAGGAGGGCTGCTGTAAATTGCCCTGGCAATCTGCTGAAGCTGGCTTCTGATTGCAATTGCTTGCTTCTCATCCGCAGAAAGAATACTAAAATATTTATATGAGGTATGATTAACAAGAGTCCATAACAATCACAAGATAGATGGGGATAGTTGGAACCAACTTATGCAAACATCACTAAAGAAATTAGGCTTGCATTTGGATAGATTTGGGTATTTAATTTGCAAATATGTCTGAGTCAGTTATTGGAGTTGGATTAAAGGCCTAGGGCAAAGGCTTGAAGTTGAGATATTTTAGTAGGATCCTTGTAAAATTAGAATCCTTGTTATAATGGCTTCAAACTAACTATTTTCACCCTCCACACATAATAAGGCATTCTATTTGTTGATATACATCCATTTGTTGATATCTAAAATGTAAGCTATCCAATATAAATAGGAGGCATATTTCTTTCATAATCACATCCAAATCCGTTCATTTCAAAGCAATGAGTAAAAGCACAGCCTCAGATGTGCAGAAAGAAAATCACATATTAACATTTTAATCATACTTTCTGACAATCAGCAAGGAAAAGAGTCAATTATGCCTGGCAGCACTTCTTAGGACACAGTTAACTTACGTCTTTCTGGTTTATGTTCAGATATGTTAGCTATACCACTTACCATTACAACTACAACGATGGTTGCAACTTTAGTGTTTTGACTACTTCAAATACTATACATTCAGTATCAATTAGTTGATACAACTACTTAGTTTCAATCAACTTTCAATATAATTATTTGCTCCAGGACCAAAAATTGACAGTTCTTTTCTTTCAAATCTCTAAGAACTCTGAATCTAACCATGAAGACCCGAATATTGGCTTACCTAAGACAACCCACTCGGTGTCCATAGAGTCCCATGGTTTTGGCGAATGATTGAGCACAGCCTATTAAATGTCCATCTTCATGAAATATCCGGATAGCCTTGGCATCCCTATCAAGATCCCCGCTAGCAAGACCTTGATAAGCCATATCAAAGAAGGGGAAATGGTTCTTCACCTGATAGAATCAAAGTAGGAATTAAAATTAGAGAGATCTGAGAAACGTGGTAGATAACCAAACTCCGCCACAATTTACCTTGAATTGATGCGAGATTTCTCTCCACTGTTCATCAGTAGGGTCAACCCCAGTCGGGTTGTGAGCACAAGGATGGAGTAAGAATAATGAATGATCTGGGGCATTCTAAGAAAACACAAACAAAAAAGAGCTAGAGTTGATTAACCAGTTTCGTAACCACATCAGCATCAAGTAACTCAGACACACACAGAGTAGTGAAAAACCTCAGCTAGGAAAGATAAATACTACTTGAACTTAAAGCTGGATGTTACTACATCAGTTCATGATTTACCAAAAAGAGAAAAATATAAACAAGATCGTCCACCTTAACTTCCCCTTTGGAATTAGTTGTTTTTTTCTGGGTGGGTGTGGCATCTACGCCGCTGTTTGTTGCTGGAGAAATATAAACGGTTTGTTGTCTTTCTGAATGGTGACAATCAAGAAACTCTACCAAAATGACGGCTCCTTTTCTTTTTTTATTCCTGTCCAGATCTGCGGACATGATGGCTCCTTAAAAGTGTAAGATGTATGTTGAAAAAGAAAGCCATTTTAGTGGACATTATTTGTTTTGAAAGTGAAAAAAATCATTTTTGGCTGGGAGGCCCTTAAGATGTTTGTGGATCATTAATGTAAGGTATATATGCCTTTTTCTGTTTAGTCAAACATAAGGAGTGTGCTGAGACAGCATGAATTCTCCTTCAGTATAAAAAACAATTGCTTCCTTGACACATTTATGAATTAGAGACTCACCTTTATATCATCCATGAGTGCTGTAAAATGTAAGCCCTTGGAATCAGGATGGTAGTAGTGGAAGGTTCTTACTGGAACTTGGGCATCTCTCCAAATGTTGTGGTGGCTAAGCAATTAACATATTTGAAATTTCAGTAAAGCATGAATGTTCAATATAAAAAAAGTCCCAGCTGCACATCTTCATTTATATAGACAATTGACCCCTTGACAACAAGAATGAACTGAAGGATGCAGAATGGACTTTACTTGGACCAAGTTGGAACAGGTAAATAAATACGTGATTCAGGATAAAAACGCCGCTGGAACTCAGCAAAGAGACGACATGCACCAGTGCCTGAAAGAGCTTGGACCCCAGCAAACCTCCTTTCTTTGACAATATCCGTGTCCTTTCCATATACCAATTGCACACTCTCCTCAACTAACTTGGTGCTGACTGCACTTGAAAGTGACTCCCTGGTAGTGAATTGCCAAAGCTCAGACTACTTAGGCAGAGATAGCTAGAATACAACAGGAAAAAAGCTTGCATCTGAAGAGTATATCAATTTAGGATATGATAATGAACTCCAGATAAGTTCACATCTGAAGATCAAGATAACACTGTATATTATGATTTCAGAGAGTACGGTAATGAGATAGAAAATGCCACGACCACAGAATCACCAAATGTGTTGACTCCTATAAGTAGTAATCGAAAATGGGAATTATGTACCAAAAAATAAATGAAAATGGGAACCACATCAGAAAATGGAGGAAACAATCCATATTAACTCATATGTATACAATAAGCTCTACTTATTCTTCCATTTGCTAAAAAACCAACCAATCAATGATGTGAAGTACATAATCTTGTAGGTTTATCTTGTACAACCTGAAGAAAGATATCAAATGCAGACTGTGGCTAAGCACCAGATATTGATTGGAATTAAAAACAGACCAGTAACAAAACAATTACCCAAAACTCCAGTAGTTATTAATATCGGAAATCATTCGAGACAACGCATTTAGGCTGAATGGATTTCAGTTTCTAAAATGTTTTGCTAAATCCTGGGCATAGGTCTTTGACCCAGTGGAGGATGGGTGTATTCTCGAGTACATTGGTTCAGAACTCATGCTTGAAATGAATGGATACAGTGACAAGAGTAATCTACATTTGAATTACCCAAAACACAAGGAAACCAGGATTTACCTACTCACACATAGTACTAAGTACTAACTGAATAAATAATATTGACATCCAAGAGCAGGAAAGTTATAAAATGAAGAAATTCGAAATAAAAAATAAAAAAATACTCACAAGAATTGGCTACCAGCAATCTTGGCCTCAGCATGTCGAACACATTGAAGAACAACAGGTCTCCCCTCATCATCCCTGTAAGCTCCCTAAAACCCACAATCATGGAAATGCATACGTATATAACTAGTAAAAAAAATTGATGAAAGAAAGACAAATTAACCAAGAAAAAAGTTACAATGAATGAACAAAGGAAGAATTTTGATGTGCTATAATACCACACCGAGGTTGATCTTGCGAGGACTAGTGTCAGCCATGAAAGCTTCGGTGACACTCATGATGGGGTCCTTAGGGGCTGGTCCCACGTGTTCCCACCATCCAACGGCCCTGGTTGTTGTCGCTGAGGTTGACATCCATCTTCTCATCAGATCTCTCCTCCACATGACGATGCCAACCGTGCTGTGTGGGATTCTGATCCTTTGATTTGTTGGGTGGTTGTGCTAAGTTCAGGAGACCCACGGTATAGTCTAGATTTATGAAGAAGAAGAAGAAGAAGAAGAAGAAGAAGAAGAAAAGGGAAGGAGCTGAGAAAACTCTGCTCTTTTTCTTCCATGGTTTTTTTGTCCCTTCCTGTTTGCTTCCTAATTCCAGTGTGCTCTTTTAACTCGTTGCCTTCTGTGGGCGACATTCTGGTACGGCACAAGAAAATGCAATAAAGGGCGGTTGGGTTGGGCACGCTTATGTGGGCCTTACGGACATTTAAGTCCACTTTAGCCCAAAACTCTTTTTAGGCCGAAGAAAGTTGACCACAATCGATAGAAGAAAGTCTAAAGCTGGATTGGGCTCAACTAATTCATAGCCCATAACTTTTCCAAACTCTAAAGATAAAACCGAATTAATAGAAAAAAAGTCGAGTGGTTAGGTAAATTACTCGATAGTTATTTTTATCTAATTTCGTCATGTGGCGCATTTTTTTTAAAGTCTTTTTATTTTTTCACAAATTCAAGTTGTTGATGGAATTAAACATTACGAGTCACAATTTTATAGGAACGATTGGTGACAACTCAATGCTACTTAACCACTAGTTTTTCTTCCAAATTAATGGGTTACTACTACTTACTAACCTTAACAAAAAAAATTAATGACTTTTTACTTTTTGGCTATAGGTTTCAGACTTTCAACCATGCATAATCACTGTTCACACGATCTATGTGTACATTATGCTTTGTATGCACGATGACAACTCTCTCAAACTCGTGTAAGGTTATTATCAATACGAATTGTGTAAACTCCATATATTGCATGAATGACGACTAATCACATAAAATTGTGGAGAGCAATTGAACTACAGCTAGCCGCGGATGCATCACTCCTAAGGTTATGACTGAATGGATGCTTTTTGTGTATTTTAAGTTTCTTTCTTAGTTCTATATAGCTGTTCCATGTGGACTATGAATATTTGAAATCTCGGTTCTGGAAGTTCTCATTTTAGTTTTTTTTTTTTAACAAACCTTTTTAGTGCTCTTTAAAACTATGGTTTACTTCTTTCAAAATTAAAGAAGTCATTCAACTATAACGAACAAAATTTCACTATGCATGATAGGTGTAGTGTGAAATCATATATCTTCAAACCACAATTGTACATCACGGTTCCATGTGAATTTTTTTTTTTCCAGCGTCAAAAATGAGATTATTTATATACAACGTTACTCTTCCAAATATGATGACCTATATAACCTTAAGACTAATATTATACTTAATCCTATTTCTTATATATATACATAATCCTATTTCTTATATATATATATATATATATGTATATGTCATTAATTTTGTGGCACAAAGGTAAATGAAAACAAAAAGGTACTATTATAATGAGAAAACAATATTCTATTTCAAGGAGTAAAAAATGTGATTATTTGATACAATTGTTTCACGTGCATTTATTACAATGCATTCACTTGAACAAATCCTCAGAGTCACCGCAAACTCTAAGGTGGACCATCTCTTCCGTTTGCTTCCTTATGGAAGAGATAAGAACACTCTCATTACCCAACAAATTGTTTCTTACATCTTTATTATTGTTCTTTCAAAATTAAAAAAATAAAAATCCAACCAAGAAAAACCCATTGACTTTTGAACACATTAGTTCACCTTCCTGCAGTTCACCCTAATCTGGCCTTTCTTCCCAGTTAATGGCTTAATGTTACCCATCTTGATCATAGAGTTAGCAAAATCTTTCGAGAATGCTGCGGCATTTGTGCTATAGCTCTTCACCAACCCATCTGTTTCACCGCCACTATGAAGTGCTTGATCGGAATGAAGAAGCCCCCTCTTCTTCACCAAGTTGGAGAAGTATTTGGTGTCGAAGGTGGCGGCTGTTTGGTCCAGAGGAGCGAGGTTTGAGTCGCCGCCGCTGCGCGGGCAAGTGGTTTGGCGCTGGCGGGCAAAGATAGGGTCGATGTTGGTTTCAGTGTAAATCCGGTCTTTGAAGAGCCGACATTGAGCATGCCCGAGGGTGTGGCCGCCGGAGAGGGCGACAAGGTCTTTGACGTTGAGGCCTTGATTCTTGAAGCTGCTGATGAGCTCGGGAAGGTCCATGGTCGGCGAGGGGATGTCGCTGTTGGCCTTAGTCTTGCTTGCCGTGGTGGAGTCTCTCCTCCCTAGTTGCACCTTCCATGTTGGTCCCCCAAGCTGCATATATAATCCAGAAACCAAAACAAGACACATTTCAGCACACAAAATTATGATGGAAATTGCTATCCTTACACAAATTTAGTACAAAAAAATCAAACAGAATGATGTAACAGTAATATTTTTGTAATTAATAATCATCATAATGAGTATTTTATTTTTAAATAAATAGCTTTCATTTAACCACATCACTCTGGTGATAAATTCTATATGAATTTTTTGTTTATATAGCATAATTCATGAATCGTGATAAATATGTCCTCTTGCAATTAAGAATAAGAGTAATACCATAAATACATAATTTTCGTTCAGAATTTTTATACAGAATGATGTGGCTGTTTGTGGACTTTTCATTTGAAATTAAAACACCCCCACTTTTGGCTTATAATTTTAAAAATGCTATTGGATGAAAAAATTAAATTAAAAAATTAATTTACGTATTTACATATGACTCGTTAAACATGTTGCCGGAAAAAACAAGAGTACTAATCTAAACCTTGGAACTTATAAAAACTTGAGGGCAATTTTATGGGCTTTACTTTAAGACAGTGGGTCCATAATATCACCAGAATAAGTATATGTATATATATATTACGCACCGCAACCACGGAGTCGCGAGCCGCAACAGCCAAAATGTCGGCACATGAAACCACAGGGCGGCCACAGGCTTTATCGACCTCCGACTTGATTTTGTCAATGACATTGAATCCTCTAGCGGAATTCGCATTAGGACCCGCATTCTTTTCGCTGTCAATGGTGGACGTCGAGTCCAGAAGAATCGAAGCATCACAGCCCTGCATTAGAAGAAATGACCCATTATCAAGAATTCCATCACAAATAACTCAGAAATTTTATAAAAAGAAAAGAGAGAGTTGGATATAGAGTCGTACGTTAACGAAACAATCGTGGAAATGCAGGCGGAGTAAAGAAGCGCCCATGCGGCGCTCTTGCTTCACTGCAGCCTCCACAACTCTTTTGATGGTCGGCAAAGCTTTGGGACATGCTTTGTTATAGTAAGAAGGAGAAAGTGTTGCACAGAAAGCTGTGGTTGCGAGAGAAAGGGTGACTAAGGCAAGGAGATAGAAGCTACCACGAGAACCCATATTGTCTGAAGACTTATATGTGGTACTACGTAGTAACTATGATTTGTGTTTTGATTTTGGGTGCTATTTGGTTGAGGCGAAACCTGTATTTATAGTAAGATATCTTGGATTCAGGTAACAAGCTAGAATAAGGCTTGTAAAGCTTAGATTTGGTCAGCAGGACTATTTCTAGGAAGCGTACATTTACCAACTCAAACTCCAAGGTAACCCACGCATGCAAGAAAAGAGACTAAAAGTTTTGGAAGAAAAATACTATTTTTTTGAAAAATTTGTAGAGAAAATATCACCAGAACAATGTGGTAACGACATTTTATAGTTTAGAGTCATCATGATGTGTATTTTGTTTTAAAGTAAATAGTCACACATCATTCTGGTGATATAGTATGAAGGAACCTTTTAGCGGTATAATATTACCCATTATTTTCTCCTTCAAGATTTAACCTAACTTTGTTATGAAAAAGCTCAGATCTTATTGCACTGGTGCTAGCTTATTGTGCTGAGACATGGTTAAAAAAATGTTGCCTTTCACCTAATTAAGTACATATTCTGTAATCCATAGTGTTGGTCACAAACATATACACTTGTCAAGACATTTGAGTCATTATGCAATATCAGAGGGACGACATTGTCAAAATGGTCCTATTTCACACCTTTACGACAGAGACGTAATCAATGGAATTCTTTAACAAGGAACAGTTTTTTGCTTTGATTAAGTATTAGGTAGCAGCCAACGATTCAACTTTCTAATTTTTACGGCTACAAATATTCGTGTCCTATGTAATGAAAAAGCATTCTGTGGACCTATTAATGTCGACCATAGTAATATATAGCAAATAAATTAGTAATGCCACAGCTGATCACTGATTCAATAGCCGGTAAGGCCCAAGAACAAGTTACTTATAATAAAAAATAATAATAATCTAGGCTGCTTTCCAAGAGTCGTGTTCTTCCTTCTTAATTTGTTGGTGAGCTTGCTGCCAACTTAAGAAAATTTATGTCAATAATGTACCAAATTCCAAAAATCTTCGCTAGTACGAATAGGAGTAGATTTTGTAACAACAAATTTGGCATTTAACGGCAAGCCTTTTGTGACAAACATGTGATGATTGTCAAAGCGTCGCAATAACGTTTAGCAGCAAAATTCCTAACATTTTTGGACGAATTGATTCGTTACAGAAGCCAATATATATATATTTGTTTGATAGTGATCATTTCTCTGAGGAGTATGGGTGGCACCAAGTTATGCACTGTGGGATCAACTGGAGTTTTGAAATTTTTTTTAAGTGGTGTAATATTTTTAATAAAATTTAATTTTTATAGAACTTGACCTCATTGAGATGTCTCACTAGGTAAAAAAGAGAGGTCATGTTTCAATAAAAAAAAATTGGAACACCATGTCAAAAATAAATAAAAAAGTTCAATTTCTAAGAAATTGTACACATGAATAACTAAAAGTTTATTTCTAGAATATTTTTATATTCGCAATACACATACTTGCCTAAGAAATTAGGTAACCTATAGTTATTGCTTAGACTTTTAACTACTAATTAAAAAAAATTATTAATTTTACTCCTACTTTATAGTTTGTTATAGTCCCTCTCATAGTATATGGCTCACTCATATGAGAGAGGGATACGAAAGAAAATATAATCGCATGAAATTATCAGCTCCCTTAATATTATATAAAATATATTTAAAACAAATAACAAAGTCGCAACCATCTAACTTCTTTCACTTAATTATATTTATATATTGTAATGCATACAAAGAGAAGTTTCAGATAAGAAAAAGGAAATGAGCAAACAGGGAGAAGTTTCAGATAAGAAAAAGGAAATGAGCAAACAGGAAGAAAGGAGAATGAAAAAAGAGTTAAATTCATATATATTTTTTTATGGTTTTGATGATCATTTACAAGAAAATAAAGGTTAATAAATTGAAACTTTATAATTTTATTTTAAAATTTAAAATTAATAATTAAACATTTTTAATTGTTTAAAATGGTGTAATTTCATAGCTGATTATAATAGTTTATCAATATATAGTTAGTATAAACATTTGAACATTAAATGACCTCACCGAAGAAAAATTATGGAGCGGCAATTACTCCGGTGAGATTTAATACCGGCGAACATATCAAGGTTCAGCAAAGTAACCATCAAAGGCCATCGTATATTTCAAATGACACCATGAATATTGATGGGAGAAAGACTCCATTTAAGTTGGATGCCAATAAATTGATATCTTCCAAATAGACCTCGACAAAAAACCTATGACTCGTTAACAAAGTAGCCATTGAGAACTACAGAAGGTTGGCCTGGCAACTAGTTCATTCCCTATTCTATATCGTAAGCTTGGCTGATTTGCTTGGTTGTCATTGTGCAATATTTACAATGAAAAATGCTATTAATTCTTTTAAAAAAATTGTATAAAAAATTTCAAAAAAATAAAGTGACAGTGGCGTTATTGTAATTAAGAACTATTATGATGGGCGTTTTGTTTTAAAATGAATGACTCATATTCAACTACATCATTCTGTGTAAATTTTTTTATTTGTATAACAATACTCATTTACAATTGTCTTCTTAGAGATGAAATGTGATGAAGCAGGCTATCCACAGTTTAGGAATGGTTTTGCCAGGCTCATTTGCATCCCTATAATGATCAGAATACATAACACTTGGGGCTGGCCCCTTTCAAATCTTTTCGACTGCTAGATAATCGACTGAAATAGACTAGCTGAATGATGTCTAAGCAAGTGAAGTGTTTTGTTTTGTTTCGTTCTTTCTTTTACCTTTATCCAATCTAATTAATGAAATGATTTAGACTGGTCAAATTGCCAAGTTTTGATCATTCTTCTGATAGTAACATCGGCCTAATTGGACAGCAAGCCTGCATGTACTTTTTACCAACCGACGACTGATTCTCTGTATGCATTGCATGAGAGGTCAGCATGCATGCACAAACCCATGGAAGTAAATTTCAAAAGTCATTAATTGCTCTGGAAATTGATCTCAAAAGTCATTAACTGCTCCGGAAATTGATCGATCGACGCAGCCAATTATCAATAGTTTGGCAGTGTTGACTTCATAATCGTCCCTACTTCGATGTAAAATCACTTCTGGAATATGTTTAAAAAAACACGCTTTGTATATTTAATACCATTGATGTGCTACTAGTTTTTTTTTCCTTTTTCCAGCCAACTGATTCATTTCTAACACCGTTTACTGATTCTCAACAGTACAGGCCACCATAAAAACTTAGACAAATTGACAGAATATGCCTTGCCTAAAGAATCAAAACTTGATTCTTTCTAACATTTCTGCATGAAATATAGAAATGAATTGTTCTTCAAAGGTTGGATACTAAAAAAATTGTCAATTGGCTGTTGTGGTCTCTTCCGGAGAATAGTCTACCTCATAGTAGCCATCTCTTGACAGGGTCAGGTTTCCAATTTACATTTAAGGCTGATGCAATCTTTAAATAAATGATGTATTGACGTATGAATATTGCAAGTGAACTAGTTTGTTTTCACACTCCCCCCACCTAAAAAAAAAAAAAAAAAACACGTTTTTGGCTAAACACACAATGCAGGTTGAAAAAACTATTAAAATGGGAAAAAACTTAGTTAACAAACTGGTTTGCAAACTAACCCAAACGATAGTTTAGTATTTTTTTTGGTTGTGATTGCGTTCTAAAAGTGTAATCTATATACTCTAATTAGTTGCTTGTTAGACCTAAAATAGAATTATTTATGTAATTTTAGTCATAACTTATATCTAACTTATAATGTTTGATGTAAATAGGAATTTATACTTAAAAAATGAAAAAATGGGGCAAAAAAGCAACAACTGTTTGAACGATTGAAGAGAGAGTACGATTGCATGACGCAACACACGCCAACCGTTCAAACGTTAGAGATAGTGTTCGAACAATATGGAAGAGCGTTCGAACAGTACGTCAAACGAAGTCCCATCATAATCAAGTATGAAGCCTGGTCCGAAACTCATTCAAACGGTAGCCCCAAGCGTTTGGACGCTTTGCGGAAATTTTGATTTTCAACAGCCTATAAAAGCTAAGTTTGTGCATTATTTTAAAAAGTTCTTTTTAATAGTTAGTTTTACGAGTTTTAGATTTTCTTTGAGAGTTTTAGGAGTATATTATAGAAGAACTTTGTAAAGTTTTCAGAGTTTTTTAATTCTTATAATCAGATTTAACAACTTTTCATAATTTTTCAATCCCTATAATTAGATTCTTAGTCTTTTAATAAATTTACATATATATTTGCGTATCTATCATAACTTTAAATAGCTAAATTCTATCTTGGGATCAATTTTATAGATCGATTGAAGATCTCGAATGAACAATGGAGGTAATTATATTGCCAATATTTTTACCTTCTTCTTTTTAATTCTTTGAGATCAAATCTTAGATATTTACGAAATTTAAATATTTGATTAAGTTTGGTAATATTTATACACGAACCCTAGTTCGATATGTCTGCCAGGTGTAAACAATTGTTGGGTCGGGTCGGGTTAGAAGTCATTCGCCACTTGACCCGACCACATCGGGTTGAAAAAATTAGAACTGCACTCGACCTATAGGTTGATCAGGTTGGTTCGGGTTGGGTCAATGTCGAGTCGGGTTGGGGTTAGATTGAGTGAAAACTGCGAGCTTCAGTGTAAAAAAAAGGGGTCGGATCAGGTTCAAGAGGGGAAATAAAGGCCTGATACCTAAACCGAATATAGTCGGGTTGAGTGAAATTCACCCGTTACCCATCCATAGGGTGATCGGTTCAGGTTAAGTTGACTGGGTCTGATTGGTTCGACGAGTCAGCCATTTTTTGAACACCCCTAATTTTTACTGTACAAATTGATAGTATGCATCTATGATTCTGAACTTGATTTATTTTAAAATTAATTGTTAAAAAATAACAACTTTATCTCTAAATTTTCTAAATCAAAGACTCATAACGCAGTTAATGATTTGAGTTATCAAGCACCTCCATTGAAATTTTGAGTGAAACAATTGATTGGAATAATTGGCCTTGAAACTTTCTTTATATAGTTAAATTGTTTACAATACTCTTAGTTTAGTAAATCAAACTTTTTCAAAATTATTTTTTTTATTTTATTGGAGTATTTTCTTAGGATTTCTAAATCAAGATTAATTTTTCTTAATGCGCTAATTCTCTTTCCTGTGGACTTGACCCCGAATTTTACCGGGTTATACTGCTTCGCCATCCTACTATTAGGATTACCTTTCGGTAAGTCCAAGGACACCGATTGGTGCAAGTCAAGGTATTTGAACCTTAATTTATTTAGTAGCTTATAACTTATGTTTATAGTTTTTTTAAATTATCTTTGAATGATGATAAAAAATAACTTAAAAAAGTGACTTATATTTAACACAATTTTTTTAAAAAGTAACTTTTTAAAACTAACATATAACTTATGAGCAGGTTACCTAAATAGCCCGTGTGTGTGTGTGTGTGTGTGTGTGTGTGTGTGTGTGTGTGTGGGTTACTCACTTCAAAACTTCAAATGCATCCAAACAAAAACCAACCTTACCTAATCCAGAACTATGTTTTTAGTCGGAATCAGAAATTTGACTGTGGCCTTTGGAATGACTTAAGCCGCCAGATGAGACTTGCAAAGCTGTCTCATATCAACTCCATAAATATAAAAAGATGTCATAATTCATTCAAAAGTCCGTCTGTTTTAGAGAGATTGTATCTTTTTGTTCCTGTTTCTATCCTAAACATATTTTTTATTATGACCATTCGATTAACCTTTGGTCCAATGTTGACCGGAAAAAGCCCTCCAAATTCCGATTACAAAGGCGCTCTCTCTCTCTTTTTTGTTTTTTTTGTGATTAGCACCATGGATTATGAGAATTGATTTAATGACACCTTCCAAAAGCACACAAACTTGGGGTCACGGCCATAATTTTGCAAACATGTACTTTACCCGAAGGCCAAGCAAGCCCAAAACCCATCCGGCCTGAAAATTTTCAGGCCGCTTAAATTGGGAACATGCCGAGCCAAGCTTGGACAAAATTTTAGGCCCGAAACTGAAATCGGGCTGAGCTTGTGCTCTCAGTTATCTTAGCTCTAAATTGAAATTTGTAACGTAATGGTAAAGATTTAATGGCAAAAAGGACCATCCATGAGAATTGCCTTCATTTTCTTCATACAAAGCTCAATTAGTTTTCCTGCAATTGTTCCTGATCTGGCCTCTTCTGCCGGTGAGTGGGCTAAGGTTTCCCATCTTCAACATTGCCTTGGCAAAGTCTCCGAAGAAAATTGCAGGGTTGGAACTGTAAGTGTCAACTTGAGAGTCCATGGAGCCCCCATTAAAGAGCTCTTGGTCTGAGTGCAGAAGGCCCTTTCGGGTCCGCAAATTCTTGAAGTAAGCATTATCGAAAGACGTTGGACTAGAGGCATCGAAAGGGTAGAAATTGTTGTCACCTCCAGAATTTGGACATTTTTCTCTTAGTGATGCCGCGAATGAGTTATTTATGTTGGTTTCTCTGTAGATGCGGTCTCTGAAGAATTTGCATCTTGCTTGCCCTATTGTGTGAGCTCCTGTATATAAATTCAACAAACAAATTATGAGCCCATTTTGATCTTATACTAGCCCAAAAATGATCATTAGTGTCCTAGGTAAAGAGTTTTTTGGTACAGAAATTAGCTGCCCTGGAACATTGTAAGCATGCACTTTCATAGTTTCATAGGCAGAAGCTCCAACACACCTGAGAGAGCCACCATTTCCTTGGAAGAGAAACCTTTGTTTTTAAAGAGAGTGAAGAGGTCACTAAGATTTGAAGAGCTTCCAGGGATGTTAGTGATAGGATCGAAAAAACTCGCGGTGGTAGAGTCCCTTCTGCCTAACAAAACAGTCCAACTAGGACCTCCAAGCTGAAAATCAAAAAAAAAAAAAGAAGAGAAAGTGAGAATAAAGTTTTCAGATCATTCAGGGCGTTGATGAACAAATATTTTCAGTACTAGTACCCATCTGTAGAAGACATTTTTTTGTTATAGCCTTGTTTTTAAATTTGTTGGTTTATTCTCCAGAAGCTCAAGTAGTTCAAGTTTGGTTGATGTGAATTTTAGTTACAAATGGTTTGGTACAACTACAAAAACAACGGACTAAACATTATAATCAGTGAAATAGGCCACTTGGAAAATGTCAAATCTGAAAAGGCTTCATTCTTCTTGGGAGGGTCATAAAAGCGTATCAGAAGAGTAGTTTCAGTAATGTTAAAAGATCAAATTTTTGTAAAATAAATTTAACAAGTGGATTTAAATAACTTAGTTAACAGTGTAAGGTTTTTTGTAACGTCACACTTAGCCAAAGTTATGTAATTCCAAAAGTCAAATTCTATACACAGGCAAAATTGAAATACTAAAATGTTACAATGAAACAAAATTAAAAATCAAAATAACACAAAGTTTATTATGAAAGGTGGACTATTCAAAATATTTTACAGTGACTATTCAAAATAGTTCTACTGTAATAAAAAAAAAGTTAATTTTTGATTACAAAAAAGTTAGTTCTACTGTCATTTCTTAAAAGGCCACGTGGCTAGCTAGAAGACTACAAATTTAATTTTTGATGCATTGACCTGACAAAGTACAAAACATATTTTTGATTTTGAAATAAAATAAATAAATAACTAAAAAACTAATGTTGAAGGAATCAAATTAACTGCTCAAAATGTGAGATCATGCTCTGTACATGCACGTGCTTGAACAGCTCCTATTGTTTGGAAATAAAATACAACAAATAATTTAAAGTCTTCTGTAACTTGGGCGGTTATTAAACATTGGTTTTTGTTTTGTTTTAATAAAAAGCAATGCTTGTCAGGTTAAAAAAACCAAAAAAACAAAAAAAAGAGGTGCAAAACGTGGATACATGAGACTGGAGTGATATGCTAATCACCCACATCGCCATCACTCACCTCATTATCACCCACATCTCTCGATCTCTCTAAACGTTTAGCTATAAAAACTCAGGCTAGGGACCAGACGAATGAGGAGGAACCGAAAAAAAAAAAGAGAAAAAAGTTACAGAGAAAAAAAAAAAAGGAGAAGGGGAAGGAGACAAAAACAAAAAAAGATAGAAAGACAGAGAACGAAAAAGAAAATAAATAGTACCAAAATCAGAGAGAAATCAAAAGAAAGAAGAAAGATTATGTGATCTGAGAAAAAAAAAAAAGTAAGAAAGAAAACTCTTACTTATTCAGGTATAATACTTTTCTTCCTTTTCTTTTTGATAAAAGAAAAAATCCTTCTTCTCTCTTCTTCTTTCAGAGTCTACGTCTTCTGTTCTTTACGAAATAAATTCTATCCTTGTTTTTCTTTTTTAAAATTGTTCTCTAAGTTTTTTATTTTATATGGAAGTCAATATGAGTGTCTGAGTTGATCTCAAATCCTAAGCATACTCAAAGTCAGTTTTGTTTTTAAAACAAAAAAAGAGATAGAGTAATCTAAGACAGCCTCTTAAAAATCTTAGATAGACTTTTATATAAAATATATCTTTTATATACATATATATTATTTTATATATTTAAGTTCAAAGTTTAAATTCTTGAACTTTTATCCCTTCTTGGCCTCAAAATTCATATTTAATTTTGATTCATTAAATGACGGCCTGCATGCCCTCGAAATTTAAGCCTCTAAGCCTCCATGACGACTCTACGCACCCTCAAATTCAAGCCCTAAAGGCTCCATGACGGTTTGTACGCCCTCAATTTTTAGCCTCTATGGCTTTATAACAGCTCTCGTGCCCTCAAAATTTAAGTCTTTCCGACTCTATTAATGGCTCACACACCCTCAAAATTTCAAACCTCTAAAGGCTTCACAACGGCTTTTCGTGCCGTCAACTTATGCTTTAATGGCTCCATGACGGCTCATATGCCCTCAAATTTAAGCCTTTAAAGGCTCTGATCAACATACATGTCCAATTTCAATTTTTTTTTTTAATTTGCCCAAATGGTAAAATTTTGGGACAAAAGACCTTGGGTTTTCATTTTAAATTCGCAAGCCTTTGAAACGGTCAGATTCTTCATCTTTAAAAGCCTAATTTTCTGTTATCCAAGGCTTTAAAATTTTAGGACCACTAAGTGGTCCAATTCCAAAGCACCATTAAAAAATTTGCTATGACATGCCCAATACAGTTTGACTTGATAAGTTTCAAAATAAATCGGTCTTTTGGGCCTCGTAAAAAAATTGCCGCCCAATGAGGACCGAGCTTCTAATTTTAAATTCTGTATCCCATTAAATAAAGGCTAATTTGTGACACAAATTTAAACCTATAAACCATATATTACACTTGCTGCTTGCCAAGGAAGACCCAAAACTTGGAAAGTTGTTAATGTAAGGTTAAATCCTTGGCAGTGCTCCCATTTAATTTGATTGTTGATCAATAAACAAAAATAAATTTTTTTTTTTTAAAACTACGATTGACTTTATTACAGTTCGGACTTGTCCCGACTCGGATACATAGACAAACCACTTAAATGGGTATAGTCAACACCTTTGTGAACCTAAATCTTCATTTCAATTAAATCACATCAAAATAAATATAAATTTTCTCTGAGAACTACGGTTGACTTGAGTCCAATCCGGACTTGTCCCGACTCGGATACGTAGGCAACTCACTCAAATGGGTACAGTCACAACCTTGTGGACCCAAATGTTTCTTTAAATTAAATTAAATTCAAACAAATAAACTTAAATATCATTTTTTAGAACTACGGTTGACTTGATTTTAATCCGGACTTGTCCCGACTCGGATACGTAGGCAACCCACTCAAATGGATACAGTCATAACCTTTGTAAACCCAAATATTCACTTAAAGTAAATTTGTTACAAAAATCTAATTTAATTCTATTACGTTAAAATCAAAGGGTATTCCCTTGAAACAAGAGACTGTAATTAAAAAATACATTATATCTTGAATGGGTCCGACCTACGCTTTAAGAACTCATGTGATATATTGTTATATGAGTGAAATTATGTTAAGTATTTGTTTAATTAAATATTACTTGCTTAACAAGAAAGATATTAGGAAGTAATTTTGATCTGAAATTCCAAGAAATTCAAGAACGATGAAAGTTGGTTGTTTGCTTACAGCAACAACAGAGTCTCGGGCAGCAATAGCTAAGATGTCAGAACAAGAAACCACACCGGGGCATAGACCCTCTACTTGAGTTTTAATCTTATCAATCGCTCTGAAACCTCTCAATGAATTGATATTTGGATCGGCTGTCTTCTCTCCGGTGAAGTTCGCTGTGTCATCCAACAGCACTGAGGCATCACATCCCTGTTCCAAATATGTTTCACCAAGCATATCATCATTCACCCTTTGTTCAAGATAAATTAGATAAAAGAAAATGCTATTCTTTAAAAAATTTGTGCAGAAAATCCCTCCAAAATGATTTGTGACTGTTGTATTTTTATAATTAAAAACCACTTATAACGAGCATTCAATCATGTAAAGAATTTGTATAAATTTCCTATATGACATTAATGTGGTAGTGACTTAAAAAGGTGGTAGCTAGATGCAGAGGACTCAAATCCAGGATCCAATACAACTACAGGAAAATGGGTTAAATTCTCTAATTTCATCTTAATTCAGTCAAATTATGTAGCTTAGTTTCAAACTCTATTATGTGGCATGTCTCTAGCTTGTTATAAATAGCAATTAGATAGACATCAATCTTGTTGATTGTATCACCAAGTTTCTGTGTGTTTGCCATGCTATTATTTTAAGTTAGGAATTAACGTGTGAAATGGAAATGGAAAAGGGAAGACTTGGACCCAATTCCGCGTCCTTAATTTTGAAAAAGGGAAATGACAAGTGAGAAACGGAAAAGAAAGCTTTGGAAACCATCTCAAAAGAATCTGATTGCCAGTGGCAACAGTGGCATCTTCTTTGGATCATGGTGTGTCTGGGGTCAAAAGGATTACTAACATTATAATCATGATGTAGTCACCTTAAGCAACATGAGGTCCCATGACATATTCTAAATGCATGGCTGTGGAATGGAAGTGAGCTAAAATGAGGACAACTCATTTTGTGATGAAACGCGTACGTGAAGAAAACAGAAAACCAAACAGTGGCAGGCAATGGAAAAACAAAGAAAGGCAAGGATTGCAATGCTTTTAACAAGTAAAATATGTTGAATACATGAATATATGATATGATGTCTAAATGCCATAATGGGGTTATGTTCATACTGCTTTCCAGATATATGAGAGAGAGAGAGAGCTCAAAAACTTGCATTAACAAAACAATCATGGAAATGAAGACGGAGCAAGGACGCCCCCATGCCTGCCTCTTTGGAGACTGAAGAATTCACTGCAGACTTGATGGTAGAAAGGGCTTTAGGGCACGATTTGTGGTAGAAATCTGAGGTCAACCGGGCAGAGGACATTCCAACTAGAAGCATGAATAACCAGGGGCATAATGTAATAGCAGGGGGTGTCAATGAAGAAGAATAAAATGGATCCATGCCCAAAAGAATTGAAAGTAGTGCTAGTAGAACAAGAAGAAGAAGAAGAAGAAGAAGAAGAAGAAGAGAGTTTCTCTTTCGATCGTTTAAGGCTCAATGTTCCCCAGGATTCTTTATCAATTTATATACAATACCAGCTCCTCTGCATTGTGTTTAGAATGTGTATTTATCTCTGTCCCCTTAGTTTTGGTAGGTTTATTTTTAGAGTACGATTTTCTGGGATACATTGATTAGTGGAATAGAGATCTCCATTCCAACCATGGAATAAAGAGAATCAAAATCCCAACTATGGAATGGAGAATCCAAATTCAATTTTCTGCTGTAATTATTTTGTACATTCTCTAGTTTACTTCCTTTCTTTCATTTTTTACCTTATAGCCCCAATACCGACCAGTGCAACAAATATCACAACAAATCAGGAAAATCTACCATCTAATTAACTTTTGAGATTTGTCTTCTGTTTACACCCATTTCCACGTTCTCACAATTTGGGGCTGTGCGTTACCATGCAATGGAGATGTCCATGAAAGTAGGCAACCTTCATTTCTGGGCAGTATGTGGTAACTCGATCATTGAAATCCAAGGCTGGGATCCATATATACCAATTCTCCTAGTTCACATCATTCTAGTGTCGCCTACACACACACACACACACATATATATATTTAAATTAGTGGTCTATAGGAAGTGCTTAAAGGGATGCAACAAGAGATTCAAGATCAAAAAAGTTCCAACTTGAAGATTCAGCTCGGCTATAAAATCAACAAAAGTAAAAAAAAGTTTCTGGTTTCACCAAGATATAATAGTTTCAACATGGTTGTGAACCTGTGATGAATTATCTTGTTTAGTCAATCAAAGTTAATTAGAGGGGCTAAGGTCTATTTGCCTTATGGCTTAGCTTTCCAGCTAGGCCAACATTAATTTGCATTCTTATCCAAAACCACAGTGTGTTACGGTCGCACGAGCATATATTACATCCCACATCGGACGTATATTAGAAGTTTGGGAGGGTACTGAACATACAAGCTTTCACATTGGACATATATTAGAAGTTTGGGAGGGTACTAAATATACAAGCCAGTGTGAAAAAGCCTAAATGTAACTAGTCATTTTGAATATGAGACCCACCAGTGACACCACCAGTGACGAGGCACATTGCTTGTCTAACTTTCGTTTTATCACCAACGTCACCTTTTTAGTATATATGATGGTACCGTACGTGCTCTCTTCAAAAGAAAATGTTTTTGCTATTGAAAGGCAAATTATTTGTGGATGCTTCTCTTTGGGTGCATACTTTATGAGAATCACACAAATCTTATCTTTTGTTCTCGTTATGAAACCAATTGCCCATCGCTTTTTTTTTATTATTATTTAATTAATATATACAAACATAATTTTTGTACAACATGATGTGACTTTTGTGATCATTTCATCTTCTAAATAAAACACACAAGTCATGGAATATAGTACCCATACTAAAATTTGCAATATGTCTGTCAAATGTTGCTCCAAGTACAGGGATTTTCTATTAATATGAGCCATGATATTCTCTCTTTTTTTATGATTTTTTTCCAAATTTTCAACACAATATTGATATCTAGCGACATATATTCCTCGATTCCTTGGCTGAAAGTTTTTCTTTATAATACCATAACAAATTATAGTAAAATAAACTAAGGTAGGCAGTTCAAATCATACAACATTCCTCTGAACTCCTATTCTACATAGCTGAGACAAATCAAATTACAAGATTTGCATCCAAACAAATAACTTTATTTCCATAATCACCTACTCAATAACCCATAGAAACTAGCTATAACAAAAATGTAATCCAGAGGAGGGTTCAGTGCCAAGTTTTAGTTGGCTTTCCTGCAATTGGTCCTAATCTGGCCACTCGTGCCGGTGAGTGGGCTAAGGTTCCCCATCTTCACCATTGCATTTGCAAAGTCTGTGAAGAAAGTTGCAGAGTTGGTACTGTAAGTGTTCACTTGAGAATCCGTGGAACCGTTATTAAAGAGCTGTTGGTCTGAGTGCAGAAGGCCCTTCTGGCTCTGCAAATTCCTGTAGTAGGCATTGTCGAAGGTCCTTGGAGTAGTGGTGTCAAGAGGAGAGAGGTTATTGTCACCTCCAGTGCTCGGACAGTTTGATTTCAACGATGTGGCGAATTGGGTATTTATGTTGGTTTCATTGTAGATTCGGGGTCTGAAGGTTATGCACCTTGCTTGGCCTATTGTGTGTGACCCTGCATGGCATAAAAGCAAGAAGAAACTTGTAAGGTTGTTTTTCAAACTTTATTTTAATATTTTTATTGAAACAATCTTTTTTAAGATTATTATTATACGAAATTTATCACCAAAATAATGTGATTGAATAAGAGTTATTTATTTTAAAAATAAAATACACATCATAATGATTTTTAATTACAATAATATCATTGTCACATCATTTTAATGAGTTTTTTTTTTATATATTTTTTGAAAGAATAATGTTTTTCCATCTTTTAAATACATGTTTCTTATGAGGATATATATATATGTGTGTGTGTGTGTGTGTGTGTGTGTGTGTGTGTCTAAGACTTACCTGAGAGAGCCACCATTTCCCTAGCGGATAAACCTTTGTTTGAGAAGGCACTGATAAGGCCGGCAAGGCTCGAAGTAGGTGCCGGAAGATTAGAGTTAGCAGCACTTAAACTCGCGGTGGTCGAGTCCCTTCTGCCTAATTGAACAGTCCAACTGGGTCCACCCAGCTGAAAATCCATAAAAACAACTATAAGATTTAAAGTGCAGGAAATAGTTAATTGTATAATATTGATTCATAGGCTTCATAAATAATTGCTTATAAGTTTGTAATATTCAATATATATATGAGCCTAAGCTTAACCAAGAAAAGTCAATGCAGAAGATTTTTCTTTGAGTTAGGTTTGTTGGCTTACAGCGACAACCGAGTCTCTGGCAGCAACAGCTACTATATCAGCACAAGAAACAACTCCAGGGCATGAACTTTCCAATTGAGACTTAATGGTGTCGACAACGTCGAATCCTCTCAATGAATTGGCGTTAGGACCGGCTGTCTTCTCTCCGGTGAAGGTCGAGTTGTCGTCCAACAGCACCGATGCATCACATCCCTGTTTCAAATTTGGAATCATGAAAAAGATTGCTAATAACATTTGTAATTTTGTATTATATCTTCACAAAATTCCATTAAACAATCCCTAGCTCTTGTTTTTAGTTTTTCTCTATATATTGGTCCTTTTTCATTGTCACGAGTGTTGCAATTTGCGATCTTGTTCTGAAGGTCAATGCAACTACTTCCAGCATTTGTGCTACAAAAATCAAAATCATGCTGAAATTCAAAATGTCGAAAAAGAAGAATGATATATTGCAAATATATCTTAATCTCTTTTGGCATTTCTCTTGTTATAAGTATTCACTCGACATCAATCTCAATAATTGCTGCCCTAGAAGATTTGGTGGGGGGCTTGCTAGGCTGTTCCAGGTCATTAGCGTGTGATTACAATGCTTTTAAAAAATAATGAGGTGATTAGCTAGCAAATCACGGTGATATTTGTGGGTTTCGGATTTCAAACTACACCGACACTAATTGTTAAATGTTAAGCAAATCTAAATTATCACAAGGTTGTGTAATGCAACTTATATGTAAGACTTACCGTAAATGGTGAAATTATAATTGCTATTGCATGGTGTAATAGTCATAATAATATAGGTTCCAGCAAAAGTCACATAACCTTGACATTGGGTAAACTAGAAAGATTATGGTGCAAAATAAATTAAATATAACTAGAAACTACGTGACCATTCCAAGATGGGTCCTCAATCGAAAATAAAGTAGTAGAAAAGGTCCAGCTTTTTTTAACTTTTTAATCCAGGTAGTTCCCATCTTGTGCGTACGATTTCTTGAAGTGGTGAAGAGCCGAAAGCTACTACGGTGTTCTTCAAACAGTAAATATTTATTATTTTAGCTTATGATTTTAAAAGTATAATGCTACAAAATCAAAAATATATACAAAAATTGTATACAGAATGATGTAGTTGAATGAAAATATTTTACTTTAAAACAAAAATGTCATTGCAACATTATATTTATAAAATTTTTCTACATATTTTTTTAAAAAAATCACTGCCACATCAATCTCATACAATTTTTCATATAAAAAAATTATGTAAGAATAAAATTTTTGTATGGTGAAGTCGTTGGTCTCTTTAACTACAACGCAACTATTCATGCAAACGTGCAGAATGGAAAAATATAGTAGCATCAAGATTGAGAAAAAAGGGTAAAGAAAGTGAGTAGTGAGTGAAAACTTGCATTAACAAAGCAGTCATGGAAATGGAGACGAAGCAAGGACGCCCCCATGCGAGCCTCTTTCGACACTGCAGAGGTCACTGCTGATTTGATGGTCGAAAGGGCGCTAGGGCAGGACGATGAGTAGAAATTGGAGGACAACTGAGCAGAGGCCATTCCAACAAGAAGAAGGAATAAGCAGACTCTGAAATTAATGGCTGCCATTGACTCTATGACTTGTATAGTATAAGAAGAAGAAGAAGAAGAAGAAGGAGGAGGAGGAGGAGGCAGCTTAGCTGCTTTGCTTAGTGCTTGGTTAAGGCTCCAGAGAAATGTTCCATGTATTTATAGTACACGAGTTTGTCCGCGTTCTACATTTTCTTCATTGTCTGCGTCAACGTTTCATATTAAAAAAAGCGTTAAAATAGATTTTGATTAAAAAAAAAAGAAAAGAAAAGGGACCCGTTTTGGGTTTGATGCAGGTATACTTTATATACATGCTTATGTATGTAGATAAATCAATTTATCTAATTCCTAGGAGCGTTGACTGGATCGCTACTGTCCAATAGAAAGTTACGTATAGACCTAAGATTCTTTTTAATAGTATTGCATATAATCTTATTGTCCACTCTATTTTCTTATCCAGTTTCCTAAAAATTGATTGGTTTCAAATTTGACTCTTCGTTTTACCTAGAGGTTGATAGTGTCATGTTTATTTCTTCTCAAGTTTAATAAGGAGCAACACAAGAAAAGGCTATTACTTTCACTTTCAATTTGGGTATTGGTGATGCAAAGTAAAAATTAAGAATTACGATATCAGAATTCGTAAAATTTAGTGATTTGCTTAGAAACGTAAATCAAACTTCATAGTAAACTATGAACATTTTTAGTTTTTGATCAATTTTCATCCATTAGACCTCGAAAAGTGTAATTTTATCTTTTTTGAAAAGATATAACTACTTACATATTGGCCTATATAAATCCTAGTTAGTCTAAGTTTTTTTTATGTTTCTAGTACCTATAATTTTACTCTCTTTTTTGTAATTTTTTTGTTTTCTTATTTTTATCTTAATTTTAGTAATTAGGGATAGAATTTATGTTTGCTTCTTAAAAATGATGTAAGAGCTTTGGGTTCAACCAAAATGTTCAGTTAGAGAAGCATCTTCTTCATATTTTTATTGTATTTTGTAGTTTTTTGTTGAATAATCACATCCAATAGTTACCTATTTAATTTTATAATCTATTCAAGATTAAATTCAATAAATTTATAAAATGTGTTCAATCTTGTAGTTTTTTTTTTTTATCACCGTTACCTCAAGTGGCAGAGTATACTGTGTGGTAGTAATACAATAAAAACAACATCTCTCTCTCTCCTAGCTTATAACATTTTTTTCTTTAAACAAACGAGGCTAGAATTTGACCCTATTAGCATAGTACTTGTGATACCTGTTCAGTAATTGGACAAATAGTAGACATGATTAATCCCACAAAAATTTTTGAGATCCCACGTGGAAGTTTACCTACTAATATACGATTGATTCATCGGATATATATACATATTCTGTCTACATCCCTTTGGACGTGTTGACGTGGCAATTCAACACTAGTTTGATATTGTTAAGAATTTATGCTAAAAGATATATTTTGTGTAATAATTTTTAATAATTTGTATGAGTAATATTTACATTACGTTATATATTTAATTATTATGCATGTGTGTCTCTTATTTTATACAGTAAATGATTTAGTGTGTAGAGTACGACTTACATACGGAAGATCAGATCATCGATTTTTTATGGAATATAAGCTTATCGTTCACAATTTTAGATTGAACTGGACACACTATCAGTAAGACTGTAGTACAATGTTTTAATAGGTCTGTTTTGACTATGAGGAATGGTATAATTTCAACTCCTTACACTAGTATGTTTTATATGTATTGAATATGATCGTTATGAAATAATTATTTTTATACTGACTAATGAAATAATTAATAACTCATGATTATTATGAGTGTTTATGCTTTTAATTCTATTATAATAAATAAACACGTGCAAGTAGTGTTTATTGTTTTGATTCATAGAAGAGTGAAATTCTTTATGAATCAATAAACTCAATGAGTTAGACAATAATATTGCATATATGGTGAATATTAAGTATTAGTGAAATTCACGTCCCGGTATAAGAATTGATGATATCTCCTTGAGGAAGCTTATAAGTTTTGATTATGTCAAACTCTGCAGGTGGATTATGAATCCGACATATCAAATAAGTTAAGTGGAAGGTATCAAGGAATTAAATATGTCAATTAAATTTAATTGTCAGTAATTTAATTTAATAAATGAGTATTTGTAATATTAATGTGGGGAGATAAATAAACATTTAATAATATGGAGTTCAAAATATAATTCGTAGTATGATAAGAAGTGTAATTATAATTCATTAGTAGTATAAATTATAATTTACATAAATAGAAATTAATCCTAATTGGATTATAAATCTTTATTTGCGTAGGAAGTCTTAGTTATATTAATCATATGGTCCTTTCTGTAGCCTCTATATATACGCACTCTAAGAACAGTTAGGGTTATATTTATTTATAATTGAGAGATACACGTTTTTGTGAGAGAGGAAAATCCTAACAGTTGTGAGTTCACTCTCTTTAGAGTAAAGCGTGTATGAGAGATATAGCAAAAGTTTAAATGTTGAGTTTGAGCAATTAATTCGTGTTTGTTGTTGTTACTTGTTATTCAAAATCAAACCAGATAGATATCGAAAATATGATTCTAATCATTTAGAATCATATTAAAATTTTGATATTATGCGTATTTAATCAAATCGTAAAAATTCCACAATTTCCAATAAATATGTCATACAAAAGACATGAGTGGGATTGAACTGTTTGGCCTTCCAAGCTTGGGATTTTTACCAAACTGCAATTTGAATCCCGTGTGAATGGAGCTGCAATGGAGAATCTTGTTTGGTCAACGAGAAAAAAAAAAGATAAAAAAAAAAAAAAAAAACGATAGCTAAAGTTTAAGTACTTGCCCAATGACTTGGCTTCAAGGCCTCTATTTCCCAATTTATGAAACCAGCTGTAGATACCAAAGACTTGTCATTCGTCGTTTTCTGATTAGCTCTTTGGTATAGTGACTGCACCGCGTCTTTGCCGTTTTCCACATCAACTATTTCTCAATGCGTAGAAAAAAGTTCCTCAATGGATTGAGATTGCGAGAATGACATAAAACATGTCTTTTTCGATTCGTTATAAATTTTTCACAGCCAGCACACATATCTCTTAGATTCAACATTGACGTTGATCACATCACAAATTTGGATGCTAATAACTTATCTTTGCCATTAAGATGAACTTTTAATGAAAATGCTATGATGCTAATAATCTTTGAGCAGTGGTGAATTAACAAATAGCAAAACATTGTTATTGGAACCTAACAAACGCAACTAAACCTCGCCGTGGCTCAATTTGTTGTGAAACAAATTCAAATGAATGACAGATTAAATGCCTTCTTGGGCTTATATCATTCTAATTCTGGTGTTGGTAAGTTGTACAATTGAAGAAATTGGAGATATGAAGCAAATGCAATCATGCACGTGTATTAATTAATAACATATTTCTTAGAAACTGGGCATTCCAAAAAAGAAGTTTGCTTTTTAAATAAGAGGCCAAGTTATTTTTGAATCTTGAATTTATAAAGAGAAAGGAAAATAAAAGAAAAAAGACAAGTAACAACCGGTTTGAAACTTGGGAAAGGAAAACGAAGAGAAGGAAAGGAAGGGAAAGAGAAAAAGAAGGAAAATTACTTTCTGTTTTCTATTTGACTTTTAAAGAAAATAAAAGGAAACAAGAGAGAGAGAGAGAGAGAGAGAGAGAGAGAGAGAGAGAGAGAGAGTGTGTGTGTGTGTGTGTGTTTTCTCCTCAATTTTCTTTTTCTTTCCTTTCTCTTTCTCTCTTAGGTAGAATCAAATAAATTTTTCCTTCACTTTCCTTTTCTCCCCCAAGTTCCAAACAGTCTGTGAAGAAAATGAAATAAAAAAAGTTAAACTTCTTCTTTTGCTTGGTTCGGCTAGAAAAATGAGAAGAAATGAATAAATGTTTGCTAAACAAAATCAGCATGAATATGTTTTATACAATTATGAACATAGCATAGATTATACAATAGCATGTGAAGCAATTTTGAACTCTCCATATAACTAAGTCAATGTACATTTACTTTTTGATACTACAAATCCTTGCGAATACAGCATATTATACGGGTAATTATACTTTATTCCTTGTACTTTGAGTCAAAATTAAATAGCCTTTTATTATTTAAAAGTGAACACATGACTCCCTATAGTTTGGATTTACCTACAAAATGAATGAAAACCGTTAAATTTAACGAAAATTATGTTATAGGAATATTTTTGTTATTTTATCTCTCTAAATTATAATATTAAAAAGGTAATTTAGCCATTTTATGCCAAAATAAATGTTGTCTATCAAATTTTTTTTTGCTATTTCACCAAATTGTCATTTTGATGTTCTAATTTGGAGATATAAAATGACAAAAATACATGTATGATAGAATTTTCGTTAAATCTAACAGTTTCTATCTATTTTGCACATAAGTCCAAATCAAAGGGGTCATCTGATTTTGACTTAAATCACAAAGGATAAAGGGTAAGTATCTCTTATTTACATGCTATCAAATCAATGCGTTCACTAGCATAATTATTTTCTTGATACCCATATATTACTTTATTAATGAAGCATTTTGTCATCTTCTAAGCTTTGTTGAATTTTCAAGTATACCTAATGCAGCCCAAAATTTAAAAATAAATAAATAAAGTGAGTGATAATTCTGGGGATGAACGGACCACAATGAGCCAGTGGCGGAAACACACCACCAACTCTTAGGCCTCAATCTTACTGGTGGAAGAGATCTTCTTGTTTCTTCTTTTGATATATAAACAGAAATCAGAGAGATAGGGATGTAATGAAAATTCAACAATGAAATTAATGATTAATCTTGAAATGACCACAATTTCTACATTGATTAGTCATATTGAATAGAAAATAGCTTTATAACGTTTTTTGAGCAGTATACATCCCAGAGGCCCACTGTCTAAATTTTCTATCATGGAAGTAGTAGTATAATTTGGCAATCATCGTCTGAATATGTTTCTATATAAACTATTTAGAACTTATTGAGATCAAGAAACTAAAATATTATCGTTATGCGATTTCATTCCATTGTTTGTCCGCGGTGTAACCTAGAATGGCAATAGCTTACACTATTTTTGTATTCTTCATAGATTTTGCAATCAGTATATATGTATCTTCTCTTGCAAGATTTTTGGTGAGTAATCCATATCAGAGAATGATAGGTAGATATGGACGACACACCCACTTGAAAATTAACTCATTATGTTCAATTGTTCGTTATTATATTATTGTATCTTCTTATGTTAATACTAAACTAGCTGTGCAATGTGACAATTGATTCAAAGTCAAACAAAAAACAGGCAATTGGGTAATTGAGAATGATGTTTGACATTATTGCATACCAAGATAATGTTTTTTGTCATGTCCATGTCTGATTTCCTTGGTGTTTTTTTTCTAGTTTTAGAGTGTGATTAGCTTCACCTGCATTTGCTGATTAGACAATTTACGTAAACTCTGTAGATGAACACGGTTATGCAGTGGCAAGGAGGCAAGATTTTCATGGTCTTGATGATCCCACACGCTTCCGTGATGGAGAAGTCTGATCTGCTTTGTTATTAATCATTCGTTGGTGTTACTGGTTCGTGATTAGAGAGAAAGCTACCTCTTCCTAACATTATATCTATATGTCTCAAAATTCAACACTGGAGGCAACTGATTAGGATTCCTCTTATCAATAATGCAAATTGCGTTGCTTTTGTTTGTGCATGCATCGTCCATCAATTAGGCGTTTAAAGAGAAAATCATGCAAAATAACTAGACATTTGGGACGATTGTTTCCAGTTTCCAGTTTCCAGTACATGCACGGAAAATCCGAGGCCTAAAAAAGACAAAAATATTCATGAGATCATTAAATTTCAACATATATGGGTGCAATTTGGTCCAATAAATACTGTAAATTTTGTCTTCTTTTAGCATATTCATCTGTTTTGGTTCATCTTGGGTCGTCTGGATGAGTTTTGGTCATTTTTACTTGTATTATTTGGCCAATAAGCTGTCCAGCTCTTTACGAAAGAAATTGCAGCCTGCTGTCATATTAGAAAATTGAAAATAGATATTAAATTACTTTTGTTTTTTCCCAGAGAAGGTTCTTTTTATCAAAAAGGTCTCCAATTCAAAGTTGGCTTGTGGATCAATCCTCATTCAAAAAAAAAAAACAAGAAGAAACGTTGAAAGCAAAATAAGAAGTAGCTTCCTCGCGTGCTAACCAACAGCACTTTGCTAGAGTTTTGACCAATAACTATTGAATTTAATTCATTTAATAATTTTATATGAAGGTATGACTTTGATTAAACTATCGAGTTGTTGATAAGTAGGCGGTGAAGATCTTTCAAACTTCTTTTTTGTAAGTTTAGTAAGCTTATTTGATTCTTGATTAGCGCGAAGAAAAGTCTGAGTTGAACTTCGTATACAAAACCCATTGGGCATTATACTATAACTCAACTTTCTAGTAAAATTAGAAGGCTTTTTCAGAGTTAGTGGACTTAAACAAAATATAGTGGCCAGCTAGCAATATTCTGAAAATGACTAGCAATAATGTAGAGATGAATGTCATGATACCAAATTATATAGGAGAAGGGAGGTCTTAGGCCATATAAGGGATAGGCAGTACTATCTAATAACTTAGGCTTTTGAATCGAATGACAGGCGTTGGACCCGTGACAAGTGGTATCAAAGCGGCCCAACTTCTTGTAATCGCGAGTTTGCACTCACTTACTGTAGTAATTCTTGTGAACTAGATGTTGTGACTAGACCAGCTTACATTTTGGTGGGGCTGGATTTATGACTTACTCCTGCAAACTTTTGCATGGTTAGTGGACTTAAACAAGATATCCAGCTAGCAATTATGAAAGTGACTAGCAAGAATATAGAGATGAAGCACTGTAAAGTCTGACCAAACCAAACACAACCTACGCTTTCCATTCTTAATCCTTGGTCGGTTCATTATAAAGTTGTAGATTCCTGCTCCACTAGGCTTACCATGTTCAACTGTGGAAACAACTTTTGAGTACAAAGAACATAAAAAAGAATAACACAAAAAGCAAACCCTCCTTTTTTTTTTTTTTTTTTTGCCTTTGGCCTTGCAGAGACTTTTTGCGAAGGAATATGGTGATATACGTTTCGGCTTTTTGACTTGGACGTGTGAATTAGATGAGCTTAAAACTCGACGTCACCGGCTTAAGATTTGTGTGTTTTGGAACGGGGCTAATCACAGATGGTTGGCAAGGCATGGTTTTAGCATATTATAAATAGGATTTTAGCGATTTAAGCTTCAGATTTAAGGATGACAACAGAGCTGATCATCAAGAAAGTCTACCCCGCATTGCCATTAACCAAGCAAATTAGGCTCTAATGAATGAGTTTAGTTTTTTTTTGTTTTTTTTTATGTTCCAGTGATTACAGTGCATAAGTGACACAACAGCGATAATTTTCCGCTTGTTCACAGACCTTGCAGTCTAAATTAAGATAAGATTTTATTCTGTCTTTGGTCGGATTAATTATTAAGTGATTTTACCAAGTTAGCAAGCGGGAATGACTTGAGCTGCTTTTGGTCACATCATTAATTTCTGTTTAGGGTCCTAAAAAAAAAAACTTGAATCAAAAGAGGCATTTTCGTAGCCAACTTGCATGAAAAAGGTGCAAAGTATGGTGGTTTGAATGATGACAGGTTTAATATACCGCTGTCACTTGGTGGCTTTCAATTCATAAATTGATTCTTACGAACATAAATAAGTCCATGCATGCGGGCATTAGAGGGCCAAAGGGACCGCTGGCCGCCCAAAAATTTTCCAAATTATCTTTTTACTTCCATGACTTTGAGTTTAGAGTCTTCCAAAATAATGCTTCCTCCAATTTTTGCCTATATGCATTTGTATATTCGAATACCTTTCCTCCCTTCCCCGTAAAAAATAATAAATACACAAATAAATAAATAAAAGATCAACTTCTTTGAGCATATTGTATGGCTCCTAAAAGGAAAATCTTTTGTGGCTCCAACTCTAGGTCAAGTCATCAAGGTAAAAGCAAAAAAATAAAAAGAAAAAAAGTTTTATTGGTAACGTGTATTAGATATTTTTGCAGGCTTATTTCCTTTGTGCTACTGTTATAGTGAATTCCATATTGCCTTCTCTTAATGCTAATCCAACATATTATCAATTGATAAATAAAAAAAAGTATAGAGAAAGAAATAAAGAAAAACTCTAAACCAAGACCAATGCCTCCATAAAGAAACACTAAACTAAAAACGATGCAGTATAACAAAAGATTGACTATTAATTGGTTGAAAATTACGTGGGTTAACAGACAAAAAGCAGTCGAAGAAAGAAAAATGAAGGGTGGCCTATACTATTCAATCCATATAGAAATGGCAGACAAGAAGATTCCCAAGAACCCAACCTAGCTAGTGGAGTTCGAATTTCGCCATCTTCATATTGTGATATTCTGTTGTTAGTCCAATTCAAGACTGTTCTAAATTGTTAAAATATCAAGTATAGGCCTTTTTTTATTTTTTGTTTCGCGCACTTATCTATCAAGACTATGTTAATTAATTAGGAATAATTCATTATCAGTGATCAGAAATTCAGAAGTGTATCAGTATAAGGGGACCCTCCTGAGTCCACTGAATTTTTTTCTTATTCTTTACTTTTTTTTACCTGTCAAGAAATGAAACAATTAGAAATTTCGGATTTCAATTGAATCCATTCTAAAGGACCGAGGATATCAAGTTAAATTCAATTGGTGCAGGTCGTCCAAGTCCACCACGTCTGTGTTGGAAGGGAGCAGGCCCAATTGTGGCCCGAATTGTGAAAATGTAAACACTTTTGTAAACTGTTGCCAATTTGGATCAATAAAACAAAAGCAAGGAGTAACCCGCTGTTAGGGGATGGAATGTTCCAAATCGGGTAAGGGCACCCGCTATAGGAGTTTAGTCAATCCATCTCGAACCCGTCCGGATTTTTTTAAACACTATGCACTTAAATTTTAATATCTCAATAACCATTTTTCAATTAATAAGCTGTATTATTATATAAAAATTTCTTCTCTATGTTGCACAACTAATGTAGTAAAAGCCTGGTATGATTCTTGAACCCAACAATCTTTAATCCTACTTTGAAAAACAATCAAGCATTAACCGTCCTACTTTTTTTTTTTGTTTTTATAAAACTAAGCCTCATGCATTCTGTCAGTCCACAATGAAAACCGTCAATATTGTGTGTCATATGACTTTATATGAATATTTTATTTTTGAAAAATGCTAAACTTTTACAATCTTTAAAATATGACAGAACCAACCTCAGTTAGTGAAATTTTACACCATCTGACCTGATAAAGTTTGGGATTGGGATGAAATTGAGATAAGATTCTTCTTTCATAAACAAGAACAGCAGAAGATTGTCCCGTACCAAACTCACTCTGTTGCTATCTCTAAGCGTAATTGGTGTTGGGACCTGATGCTCTCTACTTTTTATAATTTAGAGTAAGATAAACAATGAATGAGTTGTTCTAATTTTATTTAGGAATGAAATAGAAGGAGAAATGAGAAAGAAAATTAGAGAATTCATTATTTAATAATGAATGAGTTTATTTTAATTAAATAAAACTGTTAGAGACATGGGTAGTAATAGCAATATAGTAATTTTGAATTTTCATTACAATTGTCCATCAACAAACACTACATGGCAGATTATCATAACTCAGCAAAAAAAGGGAATGGAGAGATCAATGAAATTTATCCTTCATTTTTCATTGTAATTAACAGAAAATAAGACCATTATTAGATAAAATCCATTTGAGAGTGGCATTGAGTCTGTTTACTATGGTTTTAAATCACAACACCCACCCCACACCCCCCCCTCCTCTCTCAATATATGTACATATATGCATATATATTGTATATGAACTTAAATAACCCTTTGATATGGGTTGTCAAGATAGGCAGAGAACAAAAATCACCTCTGAGTTAAGGCCCATTTTATAGAGATCACTAGCATTGATTTTTCAGAGTGAATGAGTTAATTACAAGAATTTGAAGGATCATGCAACCGTATCAAATATGAGATTTTACATCTAAGATAGCTTTACCCAGTCAAATTCTCATGATTTTCCTCGAACTCCCATAACCTGAACTCTGAACTTTCAAGACCAATTGACAAGAGTACAAACTAAATACAGGTCAGTATCATCCTCGTGTTCCTGAAAATGCTCCACCACAATATAATAAATTACATTATTAATGAATATTGCAACGTACCATCAGCAAATAATGAATGGAGATTATGTTCTCAACAAATATTCTATACGGCCAAATCATGAGAATGACCTGGGATGTTGATAAATAAATTGGTACAAATTTGACTAATATAGTTGGAGATATGGATGTAGATGAGTGAGACTGCTGTATTTGCCGGGTAATGTATGTCCCGTAGTATACTGTTTATATCTATAAAATTCTGCTACCGGAAAAGGAAAAAAAAAAAACCATGGGATTTTGACAGATTTGTATTTCGAAATACAGATTTATTTACTATTTTAAACAAAAAATTATGTGTATTTATTTATCTTATATTATAAATATATGTTTTGCCCCCACTGAATTTACAAACACTTATATTTACTTACCTCTGAATTTACTAATAATTATATTTGCCCCACCAAATATCACTAAACTTATAGTGAAAAATATATATATCTCATTAACTTTTTATTATTTAGCTAAATAAACAACACAATCCTAATTAACTCTGTATTCATAGACGCTTGGTTACCTAAATCTCAAAATTTTGAACTTTAGTCAGCTAAACCTAGATTTAATTTTTGATAGTTTTTGTATACAACTTTTATATCTAGGTAGTGTCCCTTTTTTAGCGTCTTTAATATGATTATCACTTTATTTATTAAAAAAAATATATTATCAATTAAAAAAAATTTGTGTATGATGGTGTGTAAATTTTGCCCCAACTGAGTAAAAATTTTGAATCCGCCCTTGTATAATGCCATTGGTGTCAATTCAAGGCAAGTTGCGTGAGTGACTCATCTAGGAGAGATTCTCAGAATGCTACCCAAGAAGTTTTTCTAAGGTCAAATGAGACTGATTGATCGACCTGTTGAAGGATTTGTTCAGAAAGGTAAGCAAGACAAGGTGAAAGCACAACTAATCAAACACATTATCTAAAGTCTCTATATAAATGAACCAGAAGGATATTGCGAGAAACTAGAGGAAAATGGAAACCGTAAGCAAATGGACACCAAACAATGCACGATGCATGCATCAATGAGTGGGCTCTGACCGTAATTTCTCCCTCTTTTTTCTCACTTGTTTCTGGGACTCATGCCAGCTCTCAGTTACTGTTTCCAACTCTTACTTATATATATATATATATAGACATGCACATATATAGTTGAGGAATAACTAATTTTTTGTTATTGTCCCATGCAATTCCCTACTTGTGAAGGTGAAGGACTCTTGCATCTGCTTAATTTTCTATTTTCCTATTCACTCTCTTCTCTCTGAGGTAGGCTGGAGCAAATAAGTATGCTCACTCAATCCCTGATTATTAGAAAATAACTCCTTCAAGGCCCTTCATTTTAAGGAAATGACAAAAAAATTCTGATCTAAGCTTGCACATATTAAGGAGGGACAAAACCAGTTTGCAGCAGATTTGTCTGGCTTCCTTCTGATCTAGAGCCTATCCAAGCCATTAAAAAAAAAAAAAAGGAAGAGGAATTACCTCTCTAGTTGAACCCAAATGAAGAACAATTAGTTCAGACTACCTAATTCAATTTTGAGTATTGCAGTCAAATGACAAATTCATGGCTGCTTGAATCAGCTATCAATAGGTGGCTACTTTAATCTCTCTTTCTGTAGTAGTAAAATAAACAACAGAATGACTATGACTATATAGCCTTGCTAGCCGTCTATGAACGTAGGTTTCTCTGTAATCAACGTCCACATAGCATAAAATTAAAGAATTGATCCATTCTGCTCTATAAATATTTCTAGACATAAAAGATCTCTGCTTTTGCTTCTTTTGTGTTTATCCTACCATGGAAAAAAATTTTACTATTAATCAAGAGGTAGCTTAGTTGTTTGACAATAAGGCTTAAAGCTTCCCTTCATTAGATAACTTTGGTTGTCTACATCAAAGATAGTAAGGAAGAAGAAAAAGAAAAAGAAGAAGAAGCAGAAGGGGGGAGAGAGAGAGAGAGAGAGAGAACACAAGACAACAGGAAATGATAGATCATTCTTGCTCACTGCTTTCACTCCAGTTCCTGATGGCTTGCAACACTGCTTGTTTCACCACTTGAGCATCTATACTATCCTCTTGTCCTTGATTCTGCAAAAATAACATTTTTACACTCACAATTATGCAAAAATAAATAATATACCATCATACATGAACTTGGGTTGGTGCTTACAACAGTATGAAAAATGTAGGGTACCATGCACAAGCCAAGTTGTAACACATACAATAACAACAAAAGATAAAAGAATATATCATAATCCAAGCCACTCATCAGTTTGTCACTACACAGAATCCAAAAATCCTAAATGTGTGGTTCAAGCCATAGGCTGAGTTCTACAATCACAAGCGATACTTTTAAGCAATAGATGAGATTAGATTTACAAACTACAAAAACTATATGAGGCATCAGACGAATCTGACATGTGTATCCAAGCTGAGATGTACGTATCATGATGAACATTAACTTATCAAAATGAACCATACAGAGACAAAAATAAATAAAGAAAGAAAGAAAGAAGAAGATAATTCCTTACTTCTCCTCCAACAGCTTCTAAACGGAAATTGTCTGAACAGGAAACACTAGCATCAAGCACGTCAAGGCCCAGCTCCTCAAAGGCTTGCAGTATGGAGACAAGCAAACCGGGGCAATTTTTTTCTGAAAACACGTTAATTAGGAATCCCTTTTCTAGGGTTTCCACAGTAACCTGCTGAAATATAACAAAATGGATAAAAGTTACTATAATACCTATATGATATTCAAGAAAAGATAACGCAATTGTTTTTTATAGTATGTACCATGGGTAATGAATTCTGGCCACTTGAACTTTGTGAACTTGCAACATCTTGGTTTAGTGTTTCTACTTTTTCCTTCAGCTCCTCTATATACTTCGTTGCATCTACTATGATTGAGGTTTTATTTACCTGTCAAACACAAGTTTATCAAAAAGAAAAAGAGTGGAGTCTAAAATTCAATTCCTCTGCAGTTTTTAATTCTCTGTATCACAATAACAACAGATGGGTTTTACTATAAAAAATAAAAAAAAAAATCCGGCTTCAAAATTTAAAATGAGCTTGTTTTGTATTCGTTTCAGGTCTCCTGTTAGAATTTCGAGCCTTTGTTTTGTTTGGTAATGCTATGCCCTTTGCCAGGTTCGCTCCATTAATGAAGTGGGGGAAGTCAGAAAAGAAGTTGATCAATATAGCAAGGACAGATTTTTTCTTTATTTTGAGAGCTTTAAAAAAAATAAAAATAAAATAAAAAGAGATAAAGCTCGGTTGGAGCATTAGGAGAAGAAAGCTGAAAGCCAAATGAAATTAGGGGTTAAGAAGGCTAAGAGAACTAACGGAAGTGGAGTTGGTGACGGAACGAAGTCGCTGCAACTTTCTGTATAGAGCTGCTTTCTTTCGCTCCCTAGAACTCATGCTTCTTGCTCTTATATTCAGCTTCAATCTCTGGTCTATTTTTTCATTTCTGCAATTTTTGGGGGCTTTTAAAGAGGAAGATGAGCTCTTATAACTTATATCATCTCTTTGTTTTTTTCCTGCATGAGTACCGCAAGGGCATAGATGATTATGACCTAAAATGTATGGTAATGGTGTTATAGAATTACAGATTTGCCCTCGGCTTCAAGGCTGTTTATAATCATGACTTTACTTTAATCACACTAGACATGTGCAAGGTTTATTTACAGAGCCATACCTATATTCCTATGCACTTAATAATCTTCTACAACTCATAACCGATAAATAGATATTTAGATATTCTTCTAGAGCTTGAGGGGTTGTTTGGTTATCTGATCGTAACACATTATGTTCATAGTTGGCAATTATTTTGCTTAAAAATTGTTTGACATTGGAATCAATCGACAGTGTTATGATTGTACCCAACAACCACCATTTAAATCTCAACCCAATAGTCAAAATAACAGTGAAACCCGTCTCGCTTAATATTTTTGAAATAAGTTCCTGGAAAACCATAACCATGATCGAAACCATAAACCCACATTTTCATCTCAAATAATAGCATTGAAATTCAAATCATGCTATGGAGAAAGTTATATAGTTTTTTACATAGAATGAAGTGGCTAGTTTGAATTCCCGAGTTTAAAACAAAATACACATGAGGGGGTTTCAATTTTGAAAATGGTACCACCAGATCATTTGGAACAAGAATTTTACATAAAGATGCTGCATATATGTTTAAAAGTTTCCCCTGAAATTCTATTTCATCTTAATAAACTTGTAAACATAAAAAAAAATTGGCTGTTCCCTGCTTTGAGATTGCTGCTTTGAGTAATTTTCGCACATTGTTCTGGAGCAATTGCCCTAGGGGTTTTAGCTTTGTCCTGAAATCTGTGCAATCAATGGCATTCCCAAATGTGAACTTTGTAAAGGAAATAAATCACCACCATAAGGGAGTTGAGATGGTGGTTGCATCAATTAAGGTTCTGACATGATAATTGTTGTCTCCATTAAGATAATAATTTGAAAAAACAGCTGTTAGGAGGGATAAAAAGCAGATCAAAATTATGTAAAAAGCTTTAGAAGGCAATACATATTAGGGTTTATGCACATTCACAACGTAAATATCTAACATATATAGCAGTCTCACTGTTTTCGTCTAAGAAATAGGGTAATTTGATATGATCTGACCACAACAAAGAGGTTACAAGAAGATCAGGGGTATTAGAAAAGGAGTATAGGGGCGATATGGTAAATAGAGATAGAATCTAACATTTTGCATGAGCCATGCATGGGTATATCTGTGTATGAGAGAGAGAGAGAGAGAGAGAGAGAGGACAAATAGATGACGGTGAGTAGAGAAGGGAGAGAAGGAACGCCTATAGATCCCCCGTGAGAGGTGTTTGGAGGCATTTGACAGCTAATATACTAATACTACAAATTCAACATTTGACGCCTTCCTTTGCTGCTTTCGATGCTGCCTCCTTCTCTCTCTCTCCTCCCTTCACGAGGGGAAAGAGCTAGATTCCTCCTTCGTCCGCGTTTACTCTCTCTCTCTTTGCACTTGCCGTTCTCTATTTACTTCACTATCACGCCTTAGTCAATGCCTCTTTGTCATCGTACGAACCATTCTGTTGCTCTTCCCAAATTATGGGTGGGGGGGTTGCATTCTGATGGATCTCTTCTAATCTACGTTATAGTCTTTCATGACTTTGGACCTTGAGTCTTTAATCAATAAGTTGACTAAGAAGGTCATATAGCGAGCGTGCAACAAATGGATCAATAACACTTGGCATCTGAGCATGAGTTCATAAACGTTTTGTGAGGTTTCTTCCTTGCCAAGAGGAGTTAGGCAGTCTCATACCAATAACTTTACCAAAACTGGGAGACGCAAGGAGATTAGATACAGAGCTATATATACATGTATATATATATAATAATTTTGACAGTCATGACTTCCTAATCGTACCCAATTGATTATTTAAATTGCTGCATATACTGATAGTTAATTAGTACTATTGAGGAAATGATAACATATGCTCAAGCAGCTCAACTACTATATGCACTGGCTGAGTAAGTCATAATTTTATGCTAGACCCTGAAAAAGACGCAGAAAAAAAAAAAAGATGGCATGAATTATCTTTGCAATCTTACGAGAAAGACAACCATGTAGCAATATCAAGATTGACAACTGTGGAAAATTGGTGATTGGTATACTACTAATTTCTTAGGACAACACAAGCGCTAGGAGAGATTCGAGGTGATAAAACGCTCCTGATCTAGAAGACAATACATCATTACCCCAAAACTGGAATGGAGCCCAAGGATTGTCAAATATCCAATGAAGCAAGAGAAAGTTATTCAACCTTGCAAGAAAGACAACCATGTAATATGATTGAAAACTGTATGGAAAATTGGCGATTAGTAGACTAATAATCTCTTAGGAAAACAAGCTCGAGGAGAGATTCCAACGCTCCTGATATAGAAGACAAGAAATCATTACACCCAACTCGACTGGAGCGTAAGAATAATCGAATGTCCAATGAAGCACGACTATTTCAGGGGTCCAGGTGCTATCACAAATTGAATTACATATGCAAACAGGTCTTAGGAAAAGGCATATGACAATTACATTTTATGGTATTGGTCCTGCACAGCGCCTTTTCCTCACTTGAGTAAGCATCATTCTGATTGCAGGAAAACAAATGAAGAGAAATTAATTTTGGATGTTTTCCAGCTACCAACCACTGTATAGAGAGAATTATAAGGACCGAAATTAAGAATGGAATATTTATATTAACCTTAACAAGAGAAAAGAAAACCTAAGATAGATTTAATTAGATGCAATTCATTTTAATGATAATTATAATTAATCCAACATTGTCTCCATTCCACACTGACAAACCACCCCGTACCCACCTATTCACATGTGTGTCATTAATCATCACAACAATACAATCCGCCATACACAAACAACCTGATCTAGCCTTGTCTCCAGCCCTAGTTCTGATTTTCTCTTCATAGGGATTCTAAGGGGTCTACTGTGTCATAACTCAAGTGTATAATGCTATCTGAGTAACTTTCATAACCTTGACATTGTCAGATGAAATAACAAGTTTTCCCATCAATCAAAAACTTGCAAAACACATGCCTACACAAACTTGTGGAATCAATCACACTTTTTCCAACTTTCTAACCATTTTAATTGTTTACTAAATCGAATGGCTCAATAATCAACCACTTGTATTTTCCTTCTCCTTTGATGATGCGTTGAAGACAGTAGTTGTGCGGTGTTGTGAGTTTGATTTAATTTGTTGTTTTCCTCAAAGAATTTCCCACCTCTTGCTACTCTACAGCTCAAGTGATTGATAATTTATATCAGCAGTTTTCGATCATTTGTCATTTGAGGTGACCTGGTGCTTATCAGTATGATGATACGATATAATTATGAAAGCAAGAAAATTACAAAATAGTGGGACAAGTTAGAATTGTATCGGTGCATCGAGAGCTAACACATTATTTCCATCTACCATCTACCATCACCATGGCAAGGTCATTTTTGCCAATAAAATTGATGAATCTGAAATTATCAAATGTTGATTGTTGAAGAAGATATTTAAGTATCATTTTTCACATGTAAACAACAGCTAGCATGCAAAACTTATATAATTTTTTTTTTGTAAATATAATATAGTTTCTGAAATGTTGTCTTAGACAGAATAAAATCACAGACAAAACTTACTCATGATGGAAGGCATATTGGAATGTCCAATTGTGAATGGAGTCCGAGGTCATAGTTACCGTTCCAACCAAGACCATTGACATATACAGGAAAATGCTTTTTGAATGGACCGCAGTATGTCCTATGTGCTATAAGACTTGAAAAAACCATAATGGTACTCATTTATTTAGATAGATGTAGATATATAATGCTCCTATATTGCGGAGAATTATTTAAAATGATATTTAAATTATGCTTTGGGACTTTGGGTTATATGGTGCATTTCTAATCTAGCATCTAATTCTCCTGATTGAGTCAAGCAGTACCAAAAAGCAAATAAGATATAACAAGGGGGGGTCTAATCATAGGATATAGGTAGTACGAGATTGGAAATTAATGTCTCTCACGACAACGCTTAATTAATCATCTTTCTGGACATAATTATCATGTATATACATGGGAGTCACTCCTTTGTATATAAAGAAAGAGCTATTGCGCGCATAGCTGCCATTCACAAACAAATCACTGAACAGAACTATATATGATACTCTAATCGTCGGTGTGGACGCATCATAGACATGAACTGCTTCAATTTTTCCACCTCATGATATGTTGGTTTGTTTGCTACTTTTCCAATCCTATATCGGTTGAGAGTGAGAAGAGGCAAGGGGTAAACTTTATTTAAGAAATATTAAGTTTCCTTTGTTAAGTACATCAGTCAATAGTTTAGTTAGTAACTTTTGACTTTAGTAAAATTCTTCTTGAAAGGGTGAAAGTTAAAGTTTAGCTAGTGAAAAAACATAGTAGGTGTCTTTGGGGTCAGGAGAGAAACTTGTGTGATTGTAACAATTTTTTACATAGTGTATTTTTCTCTAGGGCTGGTGGGTTTTCTTCTTTTTTGAGAGTTTTTCACGTAAATTCTTGTATTGTATTTTTCTCTATTTATTTATATTCCTGTCTTTTTTATTTCCAAAAAGGGTGTGTTTAGAAAAGCCAGAAATTCCCAACAAGTAGTATCAGAGCCATTTTTTGATTGTTTTGTTTCTTTCTTGAAAATTCTGAGTATGCTCTGTGGTTGCAGTTTTGACTAATCTTCCACATTAGAAAAGATTTTCTTGAAATTATTAAAGGTTTCTTTTGGTGGGGTGGAGTTTGGTGGGATAATGTGGATATGTACAGTCTAAGGAGATTCTATCTAAGAGATTGAGTTTTAAGTAGGACCAGTGTGACTCCTCCAATCTTTCCTAGGAATCTTTAAATTCTGTCTAGGAAAGATTTGAGTCTTTTCTGGGAACTTACTTAGTGAGTACTATTCATTTCTACGGTAAAAATTCATCAAGCAATGTCAGGAAATCCTATCAGAATTGATGTGGAGAAATTTAATGGGCAAATCAATTTTGCCTTGTAGCAAGTGCAAGTCAGGGATGTTTTAATTCAATCAGGATTACATAAGGCGTTGAAGGACAGACTAATCCCTAAAGTTAGCAGTGATACTAGCATAAGCAGATCTAGAATGAGCAATGCAGATTGGGAGTATCTAGATTTGAGAGCAACAAGTGCGATACGTCTGTGCCTGGCCAAGAATGTTCTTGCAAATGTGCATGGAATATTTACAGCAAAGAAACTCTGGGTAAAGCTTAAAGAGTTATATCAGATAAAGAGCATCTCAAATCAAGTGTATCTGAAGGAGCAGTTTCAGACACTGTGGATGAATAAAGGTACAATTATTTCAAATCATTTAAGTATTCTCAATGGCATCGTCTCTAAACTCGAATCTATTAAAGTTAAAATTGAAGATAAGGATTAAGTTTTAAGGCTTATCTGGTCTCTTTCATCTTCCTATGAGCATATGAAGCCTATTTTGATACATGAGAATGAGAAAATAATTTTTTCAGAAGTTACCAGTAAACTTTTTTCTAAAGAGAGAAAACTAGACGGTGGATGTAATCGTTCACTAGAGAGCCTAGCAGTGGCAGCTGGTGATTGAAAGAAGAACTCCATAAAGAAGAAAGTATTCTGTTGGGTGTGTGGATTATCTGGGCATGTCAAGAAAAATTGTTCAAAAATTGGAGCGGGTTCAGCAAGATGCTCCAAATCAGTGAATGGAGATACTGATAATGATGCTAACATTGTGTCTCTCTGCATAGACGATGATGTAGCATGATAGAGGATGTATTACTATTAACAGTTCCATAAGTTTGCACACGGGCATTGGTTTGGCGTTGATGGAGGATGTGTGGTGGAAATTCATATCGATGACTGATGAACTTTCAAGAAAGCCAAATGCGAGAGTTGCACCATAATTTTTCAACAAGGTTATTTTTCGACATGGGCTTAAATGAAAAACTTGGAATTGATTTATTCTAAGTGTATATGCTTTTATAGTAGAGCATGATAGCAAACGCTATGAAGATCTTCATGAAGGTGAAGTGTGGCTATGGGATCAGCCAAAGTCACAAAGGTGAAGATTATTAGTTTGTTTGTTCCTTTCACAATCCCACATCAATTGGGAGTGGGAAGGGGGGCAAGGGGCAAACCTTATTTAAGAAAAGTTAAATTTCTTTGTTAAGTGCACCAGTCAATAGATTAGCTAATAACTTTTGTCTTTAGTAAAATTCCTCCTGAAGAGGTGGAAGTTAAAGTTTGGTTAGTGAGAAAACTTAGTGGGTGTCTTTGGGGTGAGAAGAGAAAATTGCTAGTGGGAAAACTTAGTGGGTGTCTTTGGGGTGAGAAGAGAAAATTGTATAATTGTAACAATTTTTCACATAGTATATTTTTCTCTGGAACTGATGGTTTTTTTTTCTATTTTGGGAGTTTTTCATAAATTCTTGTATTGTGTTTTTCTCTATTTATTTATATTTCTATCTTTTTTTATTTCCAAAAAGGGTGTGTTTGGGAGGGCTAGAAATTCCGAACATAATATATTTGTATATCACTTAATAAACCGTATGATGATGGAAAACCAACAAAATATCAAACCCCCCAGTCTCCCAAATTCTCTCTTTTTTATTTAATTATAAAGTAATACTATACAAAAATCAATTTTTAAATCAGTTTTTTACCTACAAGTCACAATGCAGTGGTGCCTAAGCAACGCCACTTTTATTTTTCCTTCTAAGAAGGAGAAGTCATTTGACTATGCACCAGATGGGTCCTCATGAGCATATTGAAAACATATGCGGAGAAGGCAAAACTAACAACATTATTGTTGCAAGGAGATTAAAAAGCAACCCCAGGGTTCTTATATGTTTGACGAACATTATTGCAGTCACTAATAAATGTGTTCGTGCAGAGAATCTATAGCTAAAATGATGTAGTTGAGTGAAAATAATTCACTTTAAAATAAATATCTATTATGATGATTCTTAATTATAATTGTGTCACTATTACATCATTCTGATAAAGCTTTTTGTACAAATTTTTTAGAAGAATAACATTTTCCTTCTCAATTTCACACCAAATTTTTTAGGGGGAAAAAAAAAAGAGAAAAGAACAACAAATAGCCTTGCTAGTTTTCCCTTTTCAACTCTTCAAGATTTGCGCTTATATTTTTAATATGATTGTTCTTAATTATAAAAATATCGTTACGATAGAATGTTCTGTATAATTTTTTTGAAATAATAACTTTTTCCTTTCACTATAAACCATGATTATCATTCCTTGATACCGGGAGTTTAAAGTACATGCTCGTTTCAAAATATAGGGCCCTGGTGTCTATAAATCAAGGAAGGACACTAAGTTCACGGGCCAGTTCCTTATCATTGAACACAGCAATTTTCTATAATAACTCTGAGAATAGTAAAAATTCTCGCAAGAGGCAGTGATTGTCTCTTATTCATAGTTGTATATATATATATATATGTGTAGAATATAGATATAACCAGCAGAAGTCTACAAATGAGTAAAGGTTTTAATCCACGTATGGAATACAACCAAACCAATATATTGTCAGAGACGTAGAAAATGTACGTATTTGTGTGAACAACAGTCTGCATGATAATATATATATATATATATATATGTATATGCTTAAAGGCAAGCTAACGTGAAAGGATCAAGTATCCATTTTATCAAGAGTACCCTTCTTCACAGGAACTTGTTTATGTTTGAGTCTCAGATATTCAAGGCGTGGCTGAGATTATTTCTTTAAATTTGGTGGATTCTCTCCCCTTCCCCGAGTATACATATATATTACATGTAAAATAATAGTTTTATAAAAAATTCATATAAAATTTGCATGCAAAATGATGTGACAATAACTGTTTTATAATTAAAAATTATTATGATAAGTGTTTATTTTAAAGTGAAAGACTCTCTTTAACTCATAACATTTTGTATAAAAATTTTATATGAATATTTTGTTTGTAGCATTATTGCTTAGGCTTGAGGCTTTTCCATTTGGTTTCACATGGCAACAAGAAAGTCAAGCTGTCAAATAATTGGCCTTTCGATTCTTGAATCAATACATTTCAACTTTCAAGTTATTGTGGGTTTTTTATCAGCAGTCGGTCTTAGAGCTAGAATAGAGTTTTGAGGCCGTATTAAAGAAGCCTGTATCTAACTAGACAGCCCCTATGGGGGTGATTTTTGTCAAAAGTGTGGTCCAAGATGCCATAGCCCACAGGACCAACCCAGTAACAAAAAATTTTGAAATTTAAAAAAATTATATATGGTCCTAACTCAAATGGTATTCATATATTTTTGGGTACTCTTTTCATTTTTTTTTTTTCTTTGATGACGTGTGAGAACCTATTTAAAGCAGGTCCTATCGAACCCACTCTTAATGTGTAAATTTATCCACGATCTACAAGTTTCGAGTAAATAACAAATAGCTCAAACAGAGCAGTTAATATTTAGTTTCTTTTGAAAAATATTTCATTCAATGTAGAGTACTCTGAATTCATGTGGCACCGTTATTAACGATCGCAAGGATAAATCGTTTACTACATACTCCATGGAGCAAGAGAAGCAATAAAATTTTAGGGTATGCCCTTCTTGGACAACACCTATGGAGTATGGACCTTGGTTGATAACAAAAAAATAAGAACATAAATGAGAAGTTGTTCGATTATATGGTGGATTTAAACCTTAAAATGCTATATTAAACATAAATGGATTAGTTAAATCTAGAGGGATCAGTCTGAAATTTTTGGGTTATAATGTTATATATGGAAAAGATTGGCCATAGTTTAAAACAGACCATTGGAGGATGGGGATCAAATTTCTCCAATGCAGAAGAAAATTTTCTTGGACGACACCTGCAGATACCTGAATTGTCAAATTTTACATGAGATGAGGAGCAAGTGGGTCTCCATCAATTTTGTGCTGACTACTGTTGAGTTAAAAACGTGACCTTTCTTCCATATATATCAATTTGGAGAAAAAAAGAAAAATAAATAAATAAAGTGGAATTCAAAGTCTCTTTGTTGCCATCCCATCTGAAAGTATCCTCTTCAGAGTTCAGGGGCTACCAGCACTGTCTTTCTCCATTGGCGATTCAATTCTTGTATGGGAATCACATGGATGGTCATGAGGCAGAGAAAGTTGTAATGGAATCCGCTGATTTCTTATATATATATATATATATATATTGTATATATTTTAATGAAATACTGGAATGTAGAGCATGTTTTACATGATGTGCAATCCATCATCATGAAGTCAGATCCTAAGGCTCTGGTTGAAAAGGCTAAGATCTTTTCCTGTCCATCTCAATCTTACCCTAAAGCAGAAATCATTTGTATATGTGCTTGAACTTTTGTTCCAGACTGGCATGAAAAACTAGCCAATAAAACCCTGCACTTTTGGTTTTATTTGCCAAATATTGATGAAATTCTCTTTGATACATATTTTTCATTGGGTTTTCTTTTCTTTCATTCTAACTCCTTTTCAACTTTTTTTTCACTTTTGCAAATAGTACATCATTCACTTGTGCCCAAACTCCTTCAGAAGTATATACCTTATCAAGGGGCACATTAACAAAAATAATCAAATTAAATAGAAAACAAATAAAACAAATAAATTGAACCTGGATATCCTCACTTGGGGCTTGCACAACATTCCTGGCCTTCTCACCTAACTCTACACTCAAAAGACTACACAAAAAGGATTCTTGGCTGATGATTGATTTCTGTCCAATTGCTCAGATCTTCGCTCTCTGAACTCTTGCTTGCATAACCTATGCTGCTATCCATCTTCAGTAGACATAAAATTGGTTTGAACTGTTAGAAATTTTAATATAAAAAATGCAATTTTGCATAATTTCAATCTCTGAATATCAGCCTGTCCAAAACAATTGTATTTTGCTCCCCAATTCTCACAAGAAAAAATGAATCATAAGAGGTCAGGTGTTATTGTTAGTATTCTCTAAATTCTTTCTTCTCCTCTGAATCACATAGTACCCGAGCCCTCCCAAAACAAGAACAATAATGAATCCATCAACCACTCCAACAACCACCAACACCCATTTCCTCAAACCAGAACTCTTCCCATGGCTTCCGCCAGTACCCTTGGGAACCTTAACCATGTAACTCAATCCGGCCCCCCACGGGACCTGTTTAACTCCTCTAACAATTCCATATAGATAGCATTCTTCCAAGTCTGAATCACCTTTGGCGGGGGAATGCAATGCAGCAACACATTTGCAGTCATCTTTGCACAAATTTGCACATTCTTCTTTGCTGACACTAATCTTCGCAGGCGTACCCCTCAATACACTAGTAACACCTTGTAACTCGAGCATTTCTACTTTACTTTTTCCACAGAACTCTCCAGAAGTTCCATTGCTGCAATCAGAATTCATCCCATCTCTAGTTATGAATCGGATGCATGAACAAACACCGGATAATGTACATATACCATAGGGCTTACATGCCAAAGGAAGATCACAAGTGGTGTTTAGTGCTTGAAAGGAGGCCTCAAATTTTCCCTTCTCAGATGAGTAGTAATAGAGCCCCAAATTGCCAGTTTCATTCCCCAGTGCTAGAAATCGCATGGGTTCAATTCTCCCTGATGGAATCAACTGGATTTTCGTGTATTGATCACCAAATAACTCTAATCCTTTAGTACCAACTTTGATGAATGTGATGTTTCGATTCTCAGAAGGCTTGAATTCCCAATAAGCATACTTCAACTTACCGGAATTCAAGTATAATGCAATCTTGTCGTGTTGGATTTCAAATGAAAAGAATGAACTTGAGTTGGTAGGGAACGAAGTCAAGCGAGTTGCCACATTCAATCTCTGGCCCCAAAGCATTATATTAGCTGGGAAATTGAAACTCTGCCATTTTATCAGGTTGAGGGCATCTACTAAAACTAGATTACCAGTTCTTAGTAAGTGTAATCTCTGCAGCAATACAGGATCAATGTCAGAATATAAGTGAATGGCCTAATGTTGAGAAGCTATATATATACACTACATGCTATATCTAACAAATAATTACCTGCACACCTTGTCCAGAAGTCCCGGTTCGCCATCCAACTTGTTCCTTCTGACCCTTCAATTGTAAATCTCCGTCTTCAGTCAGCTCGAGCACACATTTCTCTGCTGTGTAAAACCGCGACAAATGGCCAGAACTCCACACTCTCACATCTCCAAGAAGAACATCAAGGGAACATGAGTAGTTTTGCTCCACAGCTTCGACACTCAATCCAACTTTGAAGTTGGGTACCATTTGGTTGGTCTCCATTATAAAGGCTCTTCCGAGGAATCCCATGCTGTATTCCATGGGGACAGCAAGGGTGACCCTGTAGCCAATATGAATGTCAGAGTTGCAGTGGCCATGTTGAGTGAACAAATGAATGAAAAAAACTAACAAATAGAGTTTCATGAGTGAATTGCAGGTCTATATCTTCCTGTTTGATAACTTATCTTCATACTCCGGCAGGTGGGTATGAACTCCCATCAGGTTTTTCAGGTGAGGATCAATGAAAGAGACTGATGGGGAAAGGTTGGCATGAGTGTTAGAACATTTGTTTAGTGTCACCCCACTCCCAAAAAGTGGCCGACCTTTCATATTTTGCTTTGCTTTGTTATACAGATGCTTTATGTAGTAGTGGGTTGAAGATTAGACATTAATATATACTCCTAGACTAGTCATACTTTGGGTTATTAAAAAGTGTATTAATTGGTGGTTGTTGTTTGTATTTAGATTGCAGCTCAATGGAGGCAGGTAGTAATGGATTCTGAATGGGGACCCTCTCCCTCTAATTTTGGTTGGAATGATCGAGTGTACCTCTTTTTGGGTGGGGGAAGCCATGGGACCTTTTGAGTGGGACATTGAATGTAAATGGGATGTGGATGGATGCTCCATGAGCCATTTTGACAAAGCAGAAATGTTATTACCATAGCCTCTGCTGACACTTGTCTCACGCATGGATGACGCGTAATATCTCCCATCAGCTGGAAAGGATTTGGGAAAAAATAGAAATATATAAAAACATTATTATTGCTTGCTTATATATGTAGCTCTGGATGCTGGAAACATAGCTCACCCCTTTGAGCAAAGAGGATAGAGGCCATAGTAGAAAGTAGAAACAGCTACCAACGAAGTGTGAAAAGAAATATTTAACTTGCATTAACCGATAAGAACTTCGAGGCAGTTGCAATTTTAGGGGCTAAACTGGGGATTCATTTGAGTTTTTTTTTCTACCCAACCAAACACTTGATGATGGCCATCATGTGATATGTCACAAACCATTCAGGACTATCATGCGCTGTCTTGACTTCTTAATACTAAATAGTAATGCTGTGAGAGTACTGATGAGTAGTGGTTGGTGCTGGGATGGCATGTGAATGATGATGGATTTGTTTAAAGGATCCATCCATTAATTTGTCTGCAGCATATACCACAAAAAATTCAGAAACAAACGGAGGCAGTTTGATCATTATGTCATATAGATGGACAACATTAGGGTTGAAAAAGAAATGAGTTGTATCCTTAAAATAAAGGAAAATGTTATTTTTCCAAAAAATATATGTAGAGAGAACACTACTAGAAATGTGATAGTGACATTATTATAATTAAGAGTCATCAAGATGTGTGTTTTATTTTAAAATGATGACTTTTATCCAATCACATCATTATAGTAATATTTTTTGTATAAATTTTTCTGTTTCTATAGCATTACACTGAAATAAATTATGGTAAATGACAATTGAATTTTTTGATCATCTTTAGCCGTCATCGGCCTTAACGACATGTATATCAGTTAACTGATTGCCACATTTAATCAAATTATTTTATATAAAAATTTTGTATAATTTTTTTAGTTATGTAGTGTTACCCGTATAGTAGAATATTTTCCAGGCTCCACCGTTAGGGAATTTTTATTTACTTATACTTATTTTTAGTTCCATGGGGAACATTTGTCAGAAAAAGAAAGGGAAAATAGGGAAAAGAGAGAAAAGAGAGGGGGACATAGAGTAGAGTTAATGGGCCTTGTATTGCCAAAAGGCCCAAAACCTGTGGGCGAGGCCCAGACTATCCTGTCACTTGACCCCATCGGAGTTCGACACCTCCCCTTCCTCGTCCGACGCTTCGTATGAAGAACGCAACACCATTTCCAATCTCACAATTCACAAACTCGATAATCAAAGCTAAATGCACGCCATAATCTCTTGGGTAACAAGCAACGATTGCTCTAACGGTTCTCTGTACTTAAATATACACACACACACACACATATATATATATATAATCGCTTTCAGCTGTATCAACTCATGTACTCGCGCCTGTTCTGTACAACGTACGCGACTTCACGGTTGCCCTCTATTTCCCACCAATTCTGTCGTCAATTTGCTATACTCGGAAAGATGAGCAGTGGCAAGAGTTCGCGCGATACCAGTGAATCTGGAATTCGCGGCAAAAGTGTGAGTTTTTCTCTTGAATTTTCGTTATTTCCTCGTTAATCAGCATGTAACAGTCGCAGTATTACTCTACAAGATCTTCGTCTCTTCTTATCTGGAGCATTGCTTCGACGTATAAGCTTAGGAACTGGGTTCCCAAACCAAATTCAATTTTTTTCTGAGTTGGGTTTGTGAACTTCATTGCAGTGGAAGCGATGAATGTGAAAAAAATCTTTTGCTTGATGATCCCAGGGTTTTAGGGTCATAGATGTCAGTAATCTCTGTCAAACTTGGTGGGTGAAGTTTTGATAGGGTTAATATTTTGTCAAGTTAACATTTATGATAGTTGTGATTGAAAAGCATATAGCTAAGCAATTGTAAATTGGATTTGGGTAGTTGTGACAATAGCCTATGTGTTTCTATTAGCTTGATGATCCTGCAGGAGTGAACATGTAAGAAGAATGATATCCATGAGATTGATATTCAAATATTTTTCTTAGATTATTGATTTGACTCCGTAAGCTGGACCACACCCAATAGCATGTTGTCACCAGGTGCAAAACCCGTATTTCTTCTAGAGAATTTCCTAACTGGGTTAAATCTAGCTCTCAGAAGAGCTTTACGGAAGGCAGATTTGACTGGTGCATTCTTGAAGTAATTTTTTCTTCCAGAGAATTTCCTAATTGACGTAAATTTAGCTCTCAGACGAGCTTTACGGAAGGCAGATTTGAGTGGTGCATCCTTGAAGTAATTTTTTTTCCTCTTTGAACAAAATAATTGCAGTAGGTGTAATGATGGTGTGCAGCACTGCGTATGATCACTTCTGTTTGGATCCTTATTGGTTGAAATGCATATTTGATGTATTGTCATTTTCAATTTTTGAGATTCTCATTTATGCAAATGCATAGGTTGGGGCCAATGGGCCTTCACTCAGCGTTTCTACTGGTGCTAAGGGCGAATATCCCCATGTTGGAGAGAAGACTCTGCGGCAGATTGTGGTTGACAATGTTTCAGGACATCCGAAGTCCTGGGCTGCTTCAGATCCCCTCGATGAAGAGGAATGGCCTCCACTGTCCGCTAGTACTGGTTCTAGTTCTAAGGGTAAAAGGAGAACTAATATTGACTTGAGCACTCCGCCTGAGCAAAGACTAGAGGAAAGGCCAGGGGACATTGGTTCATCACAATTTCAGGCCTCACCTGTAGCAAATTTCACAAGCAAGGACAATTCCTTGTTGCCTACAAGTTTTGGAAAGAAGCATCTGCCTTCTCCTATTAAAAGACACAAGCTTCGCCAAAGTCATCCCAAGTACTCAGTGGGTGCTGGAAAAACAGATTCTGTGAAGGTTTTGCCTGCAGTTAAGCCATTTGATATCTGCCTCTGTGAAATTGGTAAATCTTCTGTACTCAAATCTTCTTTAATTGCAAAGAGCAAAGAAGAACAGAGGGAAATGGAGCACCCCATGGAAAGGACTGGACCAGTGCTGAGGCCAGGGATGGTCCTGCTAAAAAGTTACATCACAATGAGTGAACAGGTGCTGCCCGTGACTATTCCCTCTGTTTTGAGTTTTTTTTTTTTTTTTCTCTCTTTTTTGGCTGAGCAAATACACTTCAATCTTGAGAATAGATTCTTGTTTTGGTGATGAAAATAGGGGCTCAAACACACTTTTTTCATCAATATTGTGGCAAAACCCCAACACCCCCCCCCCCCCCCCCCCCCCCCAAAACCAAAAACCTGTTGGTCTGCACCTCATGTGTTTTAGAGTTTTTATTTTTAGGTTCTTAGCATTGTTTCTTATCTATTACATCCATAGATTGGAAAGGTACAGTCATTTTCCCCTTCGAAAATAATTTTGGTCATCTTTTGTTCATATTATATGGTACTTGACTCTTTATACCTTCTACCTTTTAGGTTCAAATTGTAAAGAAATGCCAAGAGCTTGGTCTTGGCCCGGGAGGGTTTTACCAACCTGGTTTCAGAGAGGGGCGAAAGCTTCATCTGCATATGATGTGTCTTGGTCTAGATTGGGATCCTGAGACAAGAAAATATCAAAATTGGCGAGCAGTGGATGGTTCCAAACCACCTGGCATTCCTAATGAATTTAGTACATTGGTGAAAAGAGGAATTCAAGATTCTCATGCCTTAATTGAAAAGGACATAACAGTAAGCAAAGTAGAAGATTTACTTCCTGATATGTCTCCAAACATATGCATTGTGAACTTCTACACAACCAGTGGGCGACTTGGTCTTCATCAGGTCAGTAGTAAACTATTGTTTCTTAATCCTTAATTTCAAGGGAAATGCACTTACCACCGCATAAAAATCATAACTGTACGCAAAATAAATGTCATGATATTTTCTTTTTACGTTGTTTACAAGGTTTTGTATATCTTGGGAAGTTGTTTGCGAACTGAATGGTTTGGAAGGTGTTGGAAAAATGTCTCACATTAAGTCATAACAATATCAACCATGCTCTCAACCATTAGTGACTTGAAATGGCAGTACGTAGGAATTCCTGAAAGTGATCCTGTATCTTCAGTACTTTGAACTTTCCTAACTTTTTCAGTGGCCCATCTTATCTGGTGTACTCAATGCTTACACCATAGTGAAGGTATTCAATTTTCATAGTACTGAGTACATCTAATTCTTCGTGCTACTTTTTTTCAATTTGTCTGAAATGTTGTAATGATAGACAACAATATGCTTCAATGTATGCATATAAAGATTTGTCCTAAAATTTTCATGGTTTAAGTTGTACAAAAATTCCTACCATGTCAATTTGGTACAGGGTGGTTGGCTTGAAGAGCTTCTAGCTTGTGATAGTATTATGCAGTTGATGTTTGTGCAGATAATTTTCTTAGCACCTTTTCTTCTTTCTGAAGATATGATACTGGGGTGGTATTTTACTTTTCAGTATTATTAGCATGAGAAACTTACATAACATACAATTTCTTCCTGATAATTCCATGAAGTTAAGGACATAATACCTTTTCTCCACTAGGTTTATGATTTACAGCTGAAAGTGTGCATGTGAAAGAAATCTAAAAGACAGCATTTATGTTATAAATGTAGGATCGTGATGAAAGCAAAGAGAGTCTACGTAAAGGATTACCTGTGGTCTCCTTTTCTGTTGGTGATTCAGCAGAATTCCTATACGGGGATCAGAGGGATGTGGACAAGGCAGAGAAAGTTCTATTGGAATCAGGAGATATATTGATATTTGGTGGCAAGTCCAGGCATATTTTTCATGGGGTGTCATCCATTATCCCCAACTCAGCTCCTCCAGATTTATTGGAAGAAGCAAAGCTCCGACCTGGCCGTCTCAACCTTACCTTCAGACAATATTGAAAAAGTATCTGAACTAACTATAGGCCCATCATTTGTTTGAGGTATTTGACTACGACGACAACAAACTTGTGATACATTGTAATTGACGTGTTTGTGTTTTTGAGTATTTGTTTTGACTTGCATAGAAGATATAGGTACTTGGATGTATTGCTTTCAGGATCAGCACTAGGCTTGCTGTCAGCTAAACTCCTTGCCTTTCAATGACTAACATGATTTTTCATTAGCTTGCCTACCAGCCAGACCTTTTCTGCTTTTGTTAATTGGCCAAGCCTTAAGTGAAGATGGAGATAGATCTGGCATGCTTTAATAGCCTGCTAAAAATATGTATTGCATAGTCCCTACATCTTCATATATATATATATATATAAATGTTAAACATATCGGGATAAGGCATGGGAAGAAATTCATAGAAAATTCAAAGCCATGTATTGTTTTGCATCATCAGGTTCAGTAAGAGATATGACATTTCATCTACTTAATAATATAAGTTATCATGTAGAATATATGTTATCATCTAGTAGGTAGGACAGGGATCCCTTGCTGATTAAATTTGTCTATATCTTATGCAATTGATGAATAATAAGGCTTGGTTTTTCTCCACCGTAGAAGTTCATGCTTTTTAAGGGCTTCCATTAGTGGACTGATATGGATACTTAGCTAGGATTATCATCGTTCTCGTGCCATTCATGTCAATGCCTATCACTTCCCAGCAGACTATGCCTTCTTTTCAATAATTATAGCCTCTTATGCGCAGCCTGTCTGACACATCGCATAGAGTCGTGATAGAAGATTAGACACCATCTGTTGAACTTTAACACGACGGTAACACGACGGGATCATAAAGTTAGTAATTATTGTTTTGATTTTTCATCAAGGACTCAAAAAACAACATGGATAAAGGGGAAATCTCTTTAAATATTATTAATCAAATTAAAAGCTGACTAGCTCGAAGGTGTTTTTTGTTGTTTTTAAAGAGTAAACATAAATTCAATCCTAATTACTAAAATTAAGGTAAAAATAAAGAAAATAATAAAAAATACCAAAAATAATAAAATTCGAGTTAGGCTTAAATTTGAAAGCTAAAAACCTAAAAAAAACTTTCAAGAAAAAATCTAAACTAAATCAAATTCATATGAGTTGAGATATTAAGCAGTCGAATCCTTTCAAAAATAGCAAAATCCCCGTTTTCGATACTTAAACAATGAAATTTGTTGAAATTTCACGCTTCACCATTTGTCGCAATAAATTATTTCTAGAATTGTTGTCAAATTTTGCACGATTACTAGATACCTTTGTCGACACCATTGTCGACCGTCTAATTTGCCTTTGGATTGGTCTAAATGCTCCATGTAATTCAATGTCACACATGCAACTGCATCACTGTCCCACTAATGGGATGACCAAACTGAGCTTTTGATGTTGCCCTGTTGGCTCCATTCGTTGATATGCAACATTTTTCAAGTGGGAAAAACTGCAATGTGTGTAATGAATAAACATGCATGTAAAAAAATGTGTTTGCTTCCTTATTGGATGAAACTAATTCTGGAATTACAAATTTCTTTTTATTCTTTAGAACAAACTTTTCCTAATCTGATTAGTTGCTGAGAAATCGTGGTAGAAGAAATTTGAAACTTCACCTGAATAAATCTAAACGAAAACCATTTAGTCAGGTTAGTTGAAATTAAGATTCAAGAACCAATAACAACTCAAAAACATATACAGGGCCAATTTTCGGACTACCGATTTTGTTTCATGATTTTTTTTCCTTTTTTCTCAACTACCAGAGGGAAGAACATAGAATTTTTTTTTACATAGAACGAAACACGTGTAAGTGTATATGAAATAAGTAATGATATACATACAGAAAAAGTATACAGAATGATATAAGTCATGTAACTAAGTTATAAACTTATTATTTTAAAATGGGGAACCATCAAGACAGTGGGATAATCACATGTAGACCAAGGGGGTCCGGCCCTATTAGGTTTTTGAAATTGTGCTTAGGCATTACAATTTTTGTTTAGATCCTATAGTTTTTTTTAGCATTTAGGATCAAGAAAATAATGTATTGACCCCTAAAATTTAAAAAAGTTTTACTTTCAACTCCCCCAAAATTTTAAAATTTTTACCTTGACCTCTCAATAAAATTTATGGGTCCACTGCTACACCAAGTTACCCTTTAAATATAAAAGTTCCACCACCATAATATTATGGTACATGGTACAAAAAATTATGACAGTATGGACTTTGTTTATCGTATGGCTGGAATAAACTTTGTTGATCTGTGGACTGTGGCCATTATGCTCAACTGTGTTATGTTACTTAAATATTAATGAGCACGATTCTAGAACAAACACTCGAAGAGACAGAGAAATGGAAATCCTACAAGGCAAGCGTTTTGGGATGTCGAAAGCTATTTTGTCCAATGAACAAACTTCCATTTTCCTACTTTGGTCATTACGAACATCATTATCCTATTGAAACAACATGATAAGATGATTATTATTATTCGATTGCATTATTGCTATGGTGACTACAAGCCATGGCCACAACTTCAAATCTACTTTGCATTTTTAGGTTATTTCATTATAATCTTTCAAGTAAACAACTAGTGGCATGAAGCAAAGACATACAAGGTTACTTGAACCATACGTAGTTGTAGCCAACTTATTAATTATAGGCATCCATCATGGAGAAAATTATCGGATGTCGTAATATCATATGACGGTCACTTGGAATAATTTCTGGAATAGTTTACTCTAAAGGTTTACATCTATTACGATATTCCGACTAGTTACATTAGGTCGAATGCTATACTCTGTCAATCTATTTACAGAATCCATTATTAGAGAAAATTATGGATTGTGTTAATTGAATTAACTAAAGAGATGGGTTGCAGTGATTTATGGGATTCTCCTACGATCACTCTCTGTGAAGTAAATGGTATTGGTTCAATCATTGTTTATGCTTGTTTTCATATTCCTACCCACATCACACAGATATGGTTTATTGTAATAAGAAGAAAGAATGGAAAACCATGACAAGTCTTTAGTACCACTGTTTGGGCACTGATCAATTCCACGGATATAACTAATTTAGACCGTAAAATAAATCAACCTGTTTGAACTTGACTGGTCAAAAGCTCGTTCGATATTGGTTTGTTTTGTAAACAAACCAATCTTCAATACATTTTGAAACTCGTTTAAACTCAGTTTTATAAGTTTTTAAACACTTTAAGATTGCATTCAAAATTAAGAGCAAACTACTCAAGCTTGAGTTTTTATTAGCTTACTGAAAACTCATATGAGATTAGTTTGAAAGTCAAAAAAGTCAATTTTTTTTATAGCAATCCAAAAACAACTTACAAAAAGATTTAATATTTATAAAACTTTAAAATTATTAAATACTCAGTCAAACACCGAAACATCCTTATATGCTACACCGTTAAAAAGAACTCAATTTGAACATATTATAAAAGCTCCTAAAAATTTTAAGCAAAACTTCTGCTTGCCCTGACTCGACTTGTTTACGCTTTACAGCCTACAAATTGTACAGTTTGGGCATGTGCATGCCAAGTAGCGTTCTAACCCTTTTCTTCCCTAGGTTAGTGCGTCAGCGTCTAAAAACGTGAAATCTGTGAAAAATGTGCTCTGACTTCAATAATGAAACTTAGTAATCAGTCCACATAATAGTCCACTTGGCTTTGGTTGACAAGAATTGAGAATGGGTTTTCTTCTCAACCACTCAGAGTTGAGGAGTCACTCCCAAAAAAGAAAACAAAAACCTTGAAAATGTGAAATATCTTTCAAAACCTTTACTTAAAGGTTAGGTCAGGTTAAGTTCACAATAATATTATAGGTAACCCCATTTTTTTTTAAACAGGGAAACTAGAATCAGTCAGCTCGCAACTGTGCAACTATCCCAACTAATGCTAGGAGCCCACTTTTTGCTATAATGACTCACACATATATGTATATATATATAGATTCCACTACTTTTGTCATAGATTTAAAAAATGGAATAGTAAATAAAATTATGTATAGCGTTAATTTACGCACACAATGTAAGAACAAAAAATTTTAATGTTTGTAAAAACTTATCTTATGTCTCGTCTAGGACAATTTTTGGCATCCTTTCCATCGGACCTACCTATTGTAGTTTTAATTACAAAACAAAAGACTTTGTCCTTCTACTTTCATGTTATTTTTGTTAGTTATACTCATTATCATTTGATTGAGCAATGTTATATTTATGGGTAATGTTATACAAATAAAAAATTAATACAAAATTTTGATACAAAATAATATGTCGAAGAGACTTTTACTTCAAAACAAACATTAACTATAATAATTTTTAATTATAAAACTGTCACTATCATATTATTTTAAATATAAATTTTGTATAAATTTTTTGTAAAAATAATATTTTTTTTATATTTATACATAATTTTTATAAAAAAATAATTAGCTAAACTAAAATACGTTTTCAAATACTTTATTACATAAACTTCATCGCCCACGATATTTGTTATGTTCGTTTTCACTTTTATATTTGATTGAATGGGAGTTTTTTGGATTGTCTTGTAGGTGGGTCCTACACTCCTACTTCATGGGATTTTTGGTAAATGAATGACTTAACAGTAATTTTCGGACACTATATAGGAGTTTGCAGGTATAAGGGATGCAGAAAACATAGCCCATGTGACACGTAATCAGATCTCTTACCAACTCCCTTCTGCCTTTGTTGAATCTCCTCCCTCTATAAATACCAGTCGTCCGGGTCTCATTAGGGAACCATTGTCTCTCTCTCTCTCTGTCTATTACCCTTCTCAACACAGTCCTGCATTTGCGCGGACGCTAAGGAAGACGAAGGCGTATAGAGATATATATATACATATAGATACATATATATAGAGACCGAGAGAGGCGAAGAACGAAGATGCAGAGATTTGCAATCAGAAGGGCATTTCTGGCGAGAGATTTACTCCGTTCGCGTCGCAGCTTCTCTCAGCTAGGCGAGAAAGAGTCCTTTCTTCCCGAAAATGACGTTCCCGTTCCGAAAATGCCCCCCTTCGACTACTCTCCTCCGCCCTACGCCGGACCCTCCGCCGCCGAGATCTTGCAGAAGCGCAAACAGTATCTCAGCCCCTCGATGTTCTATTTCTACAACAAACCCGTGAGTCCGGCTCCACCAAATCACATCCCTTTCGTTGCTTTTCTTTTAATCTCTCTTTGATTATCAACAAAGACCACATTTTTAAGTCTCTTAAACGAATAATCATGATTACTTTATATAATCTACTCTGTTTTTCATGCTTAATTTCATTTTTTCAGTAGTTTTCAATTGTGATTTTGTCGTAGCCACACTTTTTATAATTGTGGGACCAACTGATTTTTCGACCGTTTGATCACAGTTGAACGTGGTGGATGGCAAGATGCAGTACTTGTTCGACGAGAGCGGCCGTAGATATCTCGACGCCTTCGGGGGGATTGCTACGGTGTGTTGCGGGCACTGCCACCCCGATGTGGCCAAGGCAATTCTCGACCAAACGAACCGCTTACAGCACTCCACCATTCTGTACCTCAATTCCGCCATCGCTGATTTCGCCGAGGCACTTGCCTCCAAGCTGCCCGGGGATCTCAAGGTATATCTTGTAGTTTTCTGACGATTGGACGGTTCAGATTGAATCAGTCTGAAAGGTTGATTGAATGGGACTTTTTGGATGGTTTTGTAGGTGGTGTTTTTTACGAATAGTGGGACCGAGGCGAATGAGCTAGCGATGATGATAGCACGGTTGTACACAGGATGCAATGACATCGTATCACTGAGGAATGCGTACCATGGGAACGCAGCCGGGACCATGGGGGCCACTGCACAGTCCAACTGGAAATTTAACGTTGTGCAGGTGAAGTACTGCCCTTTTGTTTGACTTTAAATGAAGAGAGAAATGTTGAGGACACTTCTCTTTGTTGTTCACAAATGCTTGGAGTTGTCTTTAGACAGTCATGTTCTTGGACCATGGATGAGAGAGAGTTATTGTAACAGTTGTGTGGCTGAAGAGAGATGAAGTAGATAACAATTGTATGTATTAAACATGTTAAAGTAAGATAAGTAAAGGGTATTGCTATTTCATACTTAAATATTCGTAATATGGTTAAATGAGAGACTTTTATTTTAAGACACAACATGGATTATAATGGCTTTTAGTTAAAAAAAATGTTATTGTCATAGATTTTTTTACGAATTTTCTGAAAGAACAGCATTTTTTCTGAGTAAATCAGGGGATCAAAAAGTTTGGCAGAGTCCATCATAAGAGTTCTATGTGAGGGGACCTTAGAGAAGTAGAGAAAGGAGGGATGGGGGCAAAGGGTAATATTTTTTTGGATGTCTATTGGTTGGTGAAGTCTAAAGTCACTTTGGAGCATTGAAAGAATAAGTAAATGCTGAGTGGTGTTGAGCAAATAATGCCACAAAATGACCAGTTTATGTCAATAAACTTTGTTTCCTCCAAACCTACCATGATATAATAAAAATAATTAGGATAATAATTGTGAAGGAAATTTGCATCCACCTACCGCTTTCTCATTATATGGTTGCATCTACTTATGCTTTTTTTTTTTAGTACTAAGACCATAGCAGATGCGCCTGTGAGGGAATCAAGGAAGAGGACAAATGTGGCTGTTGCTGTCATATAATTCAAGTTGAATTGTAATTGCTTATTGGCAAGACTAATTTGCGTGTTTCTTCTTACTTCTTAGCTTTTATACTCTTGCTCCAGGTTTCTAGGACTAGTTCATGATTTTAGGCCAAAGGAATTGCAGGGGAAGAAACACAAATTCTGAATAGGATGCCGCCTTGACACAATTGAATCACCCCAAAGCAGATTTCTCAGTCAAGTAGTGGTGCAGGAAGGATATTTAACATATTGTAGTTATTAATTACTTTAAAACATTGTTGGTGGGGATTCGTTCGTTGGATATGTAAATATTTTAGAAGGTAACTTAGGTATTTAACGGGTAAGGAAAAAGGAGAAAAAGAAAGCAATAAAAGAGCCGAAGATGACAAGACATCTGTTTGTTATCACCAGAAATTATGTCAAAGCGTTTTCTTTGGTGGAAAAGGGAAATTATATATGAATGTAATGAGATCCTGGGAAAGCGTTGAGGGCCAATACTATTTATTTGATATCTTTAGAGACTTCAAAAGCTAAAATCTATAGTTGTAGCACCCTAGGAACAGTCGAAAATATGTAATTGCAGAGGATATCTAGCTTCCAAGCTAATAGTTGATGTAAGTTAGTTTGCTTTTCGTCCTCTCGTGTTGCATGATTGTGTTATTTACTTCCTTATCTTACCATTTGCAACCTTTATGTTACTGTTTACTGCTAGTATGCTAAAGATATGGACTTATTGAGAATAATTCTCTCCTTAAGCTTCCAATCTTATGATATACTGCATGCATCCTCAATTATGCCCTATAATATGTACTTTGTTTTCGTGGAACCTAGCAATCATAAATTATCAACCACAAATTCGCCAAATTATTTAAGTAAATCTAGTTTCCTAATTACTTGTGTTCTTTTTGGTTTGGTCAACAGAGTGGAGTTCATCATGCCATTAATCCGGACCCATATAGAGGTGTCTTTGGTTCAGATGGAGAAATGTATGCAAAAGATGTCCAAGATCTCATTGCCTTTGGAACTTCTGGACATGTTGCTGGTTTCATGTCTGAAGCGATACAGGTAAGCATCATATAGGTGTATTTGTTTTTGCAGTTTCTTCTTATAGATATTCTGATTAAGACAACCTTTTACATGCTACTGTCTAATTTGAAATACTCTCTAATGTGGCAGGGAGTGGGTGGAATTATTGAATTAGCCCCAGGTTACTTGCCTGCCGTGTACAACAGTATTAAGAAAGCAGGAGGCCTTTGTATTGCTGATGAGGTTCAGTCCGGTTTTGCTCGCACAGGGAGCCATTTTTGGGGATTTGAGGGCCATGGTGTTGTGCCTGATATAGTTACAATGGCAAAGGTAAACTTCCATTTCTTTTTCTTTTATCTATGTTTTTCAGAGATTTCAAGAAAACCTTGGTCACAATCTCTCAAGACCAACATACCCTGTAATTGATACTTTGCAATCTGCTCTCAGAAGCTCATCTTCTCCTCCAACTTTCTCTTTTCATAGTATTAAGACTCTAAATTCAAGGAGGTATGACTGTGACCAAAAAAAATAAGGCTAACAAAGCCGAAGAGCAATGCGGCTATTTTACAATTTACAGAAATATGCATTTTTACAAAGTTGCTGGCCATTTGCCCAGGCTCTTGATATGGTTTCAGACTCTTGTTCTCACTCCTGGACAACTTTTGCTACCAAAGCATGTCAAATTTTGGAAGGACTACTCGTATTTTTCTTAATGCAAGTTTCTGAGAGCAAGATGACTTGGAATATTTACAGATCAAAGTTTCACTTCTAAAAATGATCTTGATTGTAAAATTCAGGTTTGCCAGGCTTCAAATTTTGGCTTTTTTGTCTTGAGTTGTTTTGCTACTATGATGTATGTAGGGCATTGGAAATGGCATTCCTCTTGGTGCTGTGGTAACCACTCCTGAGATCGCAGAGGTCTTGACTCGCCGCAGTTATTTCAACACCTTTGGAGGAAATCCTGTATGTACTGCTGCAGGACTGGCTGTTCTGAGAGTAATTGAGAGAGAAAATCTTCAACAGAATGCACATGTTGTTGGGTCCTATCTGAAAGAGCGCCTCACTGCTCTCAAGGATAAGCATGAAAGTAAAGTTCGTTTCCCTTCACCTTACATAGTTATCTTACAGACATTCTTTTTGTGCAAGTAACCATCAATTTTTGGCGACCCTTACAAGTTGTAATTGTTTTTGGCATTATAGAAATGTCCATTTGTATGAACTTCAAATATGTATCGTGAACCTTGATAAAGTTCAATTCTTCCTACTTTGATTGCTGATGCTATTATATTGGTATCTGTAGTTATTGGGGATGTGAGGGGAAGAGGGTTGATGCTTGGAGTTGAACTAGTCACTGATCGGCAGCAGAAAACTCCTGCAAAAGTCGAAACTCTGCATGTGATGGAGCAGATGAAAGGTACCTGTTTCTATCCTTCTCATATGCGGGCTCTCATTCAAGCACATGAAGCTAAAAATTGACCTCTATTTCATTACAGATATGGGAGTGTTGATTGGAAAAGGTGGATTCTATGGAAACGTTTTCAGAATTACACCTCCGCTCTGCTTCACTAAGGAAGATGCAGGTTGGTTCTTACGCCTCTCAATCATGTCATTCCAAACACTTTGATCTACTTCGGCACCTCTTTGTTTTTTTTTTTTAAACTTTCATTTACTATCTTGGGTTCTCATGATGTCTTGTGGTTCATTCGGTTGCAGATTTCCTTGTAGATGTTATGGACTACACAATCTCAAAAATGTGAAGGTGCTGTGAAGTTCAGGCGTTAAAACTCTCTTGGATATGTTATCCCACAAATTTGGGTGTGTCATTGCATCAAATGTTTGTGGTTCATTAAGCTGTATTAATCTTTTAATCCGATGAGTCAACACCTCGTTGTCTCCCCTCCCTCCCCTTCCTCTTGTTTCTCCTTTTTCAAGTTGCAGTACTCGTCTCTTTTAAATTGTGGTATTACTTCAGAAAAAATTCTTCACGGATACAAAGTTCAGGTAGCCATGAGAAGTCAAAGTTTCAATGAATGCCCATTTATACTGGCTAATCTTCATTTTCAAGCTGGAGTGCCTGTTTTTTGGCAGCATCAATGTAAATTGCTTTTGGACCATGTAAGCAAGTTGCTAAAAGCCAGTAATCATATATTAATGCCTCTTTGAAATTCAACAAATTAATTTTCTTTCCTGGAGTAGAAACTAGCAGTGGATGTGTGCTTGATTTTCCACTGCCGGCATAAGATAATGACTGCAAATGTAGAGTGAATGCATGTAAATATAGTGTGACTACGTTATAAGTATGATTTGCTTAGAGTTTGTTGAAAGAAACTTCATAGTCAGAGCATGATATAAACAATGTTGTGATTTCCAATTTCCGATGAGTTTTGACATTATTTCATTAAAATATTATTTCGACATTTGAGAATCCAGTTATTTGATGCAATGGTTAGTATGATTTTCGCCCCATTGCATCCAAATAGATAAATACTAAAATCACCACGGCAAACTCACCAATGTCTCAAGATCTAACAAGAATAATTGCTAGCAAACACCTATGAACAAAATATGCAAGTATAGTGCGACTATGTTATAAATATGATTTGCTTTTAGAATTAATTGAATGAAACTTCATAGCTAGAGCATGATATAAACAATATTGTGATTCTTGGTTTCTGCTAGTGTTTCGACATTATTTCATTAAATATTATTTGGACATTTGAGAACCAAGTTATTTGATACAATAGTCACTATGATTTTCGCTCTTTTAAATCCAAACAGAAAAATACAAAAATTACAACGGAACGGCAAACTCACCAATGTCTCAGGATCTAACAAGAATGATTGTTAGCAAACACCTATGAACAAAACATGTAGGTAGTGTGACTACGTTACAAGTGTGATTTGTTTTTAGAGTTTATTGAATGAAACTTCTCATAGCTAGAACATGATATAAACAATGTTGTGATTCCTGGTTTCCGACGAGTTTCGACATTATTTCATTAAACATTATTTGACATTTGAGAACCAAGTTATTTGATGCAATGGTCGCTATGATTTTCGCCCTTTTGAATCCAAACAGATAAATACTGAAATCACAACGAAAAACTCACCAATGTCTCATAATCTAACAAAAATGATTGCTAACAAACACCTATGAACAAAATATGTAAGTATAGTGTGACTACGTTATAAGTGTGATTTGATTTAGAGTTTATTGAATGAAACTTCATAACTAGAGCATGATATAAACAATGTTGTGATTCCCGATTTCCGATGAGTTTCAACATTATTTCGACATTTGAGAACCAAGTTATTTTATGCAATGGTCAATTTTTGCTATTTTGAATCCAAACAGATAAATACTGAAATCACAATAACAAACTCACCAATATCTTAGAATCTAATAAGAATAATTGTTAGCAAAACACCTATGAACAACATACGTATGTATGGTGTGACTACGTTATAAGTGTGATTTGCTTTTAGAGTTTATTGAATGAAACTCTATAGATAGAGCACGATATAAACAATGTTGTGATTCCTGGTGATGAGTTTTAACATTTTTTCATTTAACATGATAAATGAATATGAATTTGAGAGCCAAGTTATTTGATTTAATGGTCACTATGATTTTTACACTTTTGAATATTAACAAGTAAATACTAAAATTACAATGACAAACTCACCAATAACCCAGATCTAGCAATCACCTATGAACAAAATAGGGAAAATACAACTTTTATTTATTTATTTTTTGTCTTTTTTCTTTCTTTGGGCAGATAAATCACTATCAGTAACCTTCAATGCCTATAGCTATAGACGATACAACAATAAGCAGCTGAAACATAATAGTTCATATCATTTATGATATGAACCAACACACTATGACCAAAACCAAATAAAAAATGAAAACTTAGGAACAAATCTTTATTGCAACATAGATATCGTAAAGAACTACCGATCATGCCGAGCAACCATCGGTGGAATGGGCGAGTACCGGCCGGAAATTACGTTAGAGCCACGAATAAACACGCCGGAGAATCGGATCATCGAATTCACGATTGAAACTAAGCCCATCAACAAGAACGCAAGTTCGCTGAAAATGCTTATGCTCTTTCTTAGGATTACACTCATCAATATGGGAACTGCATCCTCAAATCTAGCCATTCTTCTTTTCTTCCTTGCTGCTTTGGTGTTCTTGGCATGACAAAACCTTAGACATGATGAGGTATGCTACAAATATAAAAATATAATAGTAAACAACACAATTACTAACATAGCCTTGGCACCTTCTCATCGCTGGTTTGGCTAATTTGGACTATGGAGCATCATTTTGTACTTGCCAAAGGAGAAAAAGAACTATAATTGCAAAAATAAACATTAATCAGTTACTCTTATAAGGCCTAGTAAGTGAGACTTTGTGTTTTAATTTGGTGAATTATCAATTGGGCTTTAGAAGGGAAACATGACTGTTTGGTGATTTCTCGGTCACAAAGGGGGCAGTGTTGGAATTCGACGCAAATGTCAGATGGCTGCTGTTAGTGAATTAACTGATGAGGACATTATGTAGACATCGCAGGGAGAACAATACTGACATTAAACTGTCCCTACGTTCTATTACCTGGGTCTTCATTGTGAAATATGTCGACATGCCCATTCATAAGATCTCTTTTCATTCTGGGTCGGGTTGGCATGCCTGCGGCAACTACACCGATACGACAACGCACGGATACAATTTTCATCCGAATTCACGAATCTTCCCTTTTAATTTCTTTATTCTCGAGTTTGGTTAGAATTATGAAACCCAATTCGTATCTATGCAACATAGGTTGGAGTGTCAAACCTAAAAAGTTAGGTAACATCATAACAATGCTATCCAACACGAAAAGAAAGAAAGAAGAGAGATTCCCAAAAATAACCATGCTAATTTTTTCAGTATCGTTCCAATTTTATCAAGTGTAGCTGAAGGAAGGCAGCTTCATCATGGGCTGCACACCTACAAAAGTTGCATTTCCTTAAATTGCCATCCTCACAGTGAGGCATGAATGTGGTTGATAGGAAGCCATATGATTGGTTGTGGGAAGAACATGTACAGACATTCTGATGGGCATTTCATATTTCAAGCATCAGCAGTAGCTGCTGGCAAACTCCAGCCTGGCAATAGCAGATATTCATTCTATCATGTGAGGTCCTGTCTGTTATGCACTTTCCATATGTATAACTTGGAATCTTCAAACATTGTTTGTGGGTTTTGTGTGTAAATGCTTGTCCCTTGTAGAAAATTTATAAGACTTTCTTTATCTTTATAAGGCTTTACACACTCCACTATTGTAACTTGAAATTGAGGTGTTTTGGATGATAATTTTATGGTTTGCATCTCACACACACGTTAAATTATGTGAACTAACATATATAACTTTTCTAGAAATGTATTTTCGCACCCATTGCAGTCTATAAGAGATTGTTTCCTATTTTCTATTTCTTAATTCGAAGTCTGAATATAATTTTCATTTTACAGTGCGTTTTGTTATATCTAGAAGTGATTTGCCTGCAACCTTGCAACAACTTAGTGGAGGCAAATATCACTTTAAATAAGTATCCATTGACACGCCTCAAAATCACAAGTTTCCTATTTCATATTTTTATTCCTAACAATGTCTATCAATGTGGGCATAATCTCAATATATAAATATATGTATATAAGGTATCTTTTTTACCACGTCAAGATGAATTTAGCATCCAACATCAAGGTGTAGAGAGAGGCAGTGAACAACATTAAACCAATTATCGTAGGACCTGGACCGCAGTTTTAACACAATCCACAAGCGTGGGGTGATAATATTGGTGGGTATAATCCATTCCAAAATTGGTTTCTTCAAGTCAGATCAGTTGGATCAGTTGGTTGAAACTTAAAATCCCCTTAATTTTTGGTAGCTTTTTGAGAATATTAATTACTTATTGAACTGTTGCATTTTTGGATGAAGAAAATATCCATTCTTGTTAAATCCATCAGCAATAGGTTTGATTTTAGTATATATATATATATATATAGTATCAGCAGGGTTAGGTTTATGCTAAAAGTTCTAGCTTGGACCCCAGGCAGCTGGATTAGAACTCAACCACCTCCAACCTGACTGGTTGTGGGTTCAGTAAGCAGAAAACACATGCCGACCCTTTGAAATGTTGGCTCCAGACTGTCTGGGCCGGACACGTTTTTGTTACGCAATGCTGTTATAGTACTAGTAGTTGTTATAGTAATTGTGTTGATAGACTCCAAAGGAACAAGTTAATTGCGCATTTCAGCAACAAAACCCAAACTTCCAATGTAAGTAACAATGATATATAACCACACATACATGCAGCAACAAATTTGATTTTGATTGATGAAATCTATTTGTGGTTGAAAACACATAGCCTATATATGATCGCTTCAATTACGGCATGTTACATTACTGTTTTACAATTAGTCATTGACTATGGTGATTAGTGAGGAGATAACTTCAAATTTGATTGTTGTGAGACAACTGGAGTGAGTGAATGAGCCTCTTCTGCTCCTTGTTAGTCAAAGCATATGAAGAAGAGGCATAACATAGTGCCACATGAGTCAGGCAGCTTTTGAAAATGTTCCCAAAAGCATGTTAAACACTGAAAAAAATTCAATCCCCCCCACTTTCAACTTTCTTGGTCATGAATTTTTACCACTCCCACGCGCTTTGATGGCTTCTATGCTTGAAGCCTGAATGGTGGGGACACATTTTGCCCCTATGATTGGAAATGTGCAATTCTCACTCTCAATAGAGGTGCTTGGCATATATGCTACTCCTGTTTTTTAGTGTATAATGCACAAAAAGCAATGAAGAAAGGGGGACATGAGAAAGGTCATAAAGTTGTTATTACTTTTCTTTTAAAATTTAAGATATCTTGGTCAACCTTCCTCCTCATGCCCCCAATATTACAGAATTACTAACATGGAGATGGTTATCCTTTTTTTAGAGCGAGAGAGAGAGAGAGAGAAGGGGGGAGGGAGATCTGCGCAAGTTAGGGCCTTGGAAAGGACGGGAGGCCATTCACCCACTTGTTTCCCTTAGACAGCTTTGTCTCCTTCACCTTGATTCTTGTAGACCCACATGCCTTATTGGAATGCCTTAGCTTGGCTAATTGATGGCTGGCTTTTCTGAAATCTAATGCCTTCCATACCCTCACAAGACATCAGCACCATTTTATTTGCATTCATTATCAAAATAATTGACAATAAGCTCATCTTACCCGTGTTGACGTATATCTTGCATAGACAATTACTTTCATTTCATCTAAACAAGTATGCATATGAGATACATCGAAAACCAGTAGTAGGTTAATCCGAATATCACTTTAATGCTTTTTGTCGTAGTTTTACTTTCCAAAAATTTCAGAATAATGTAAGGATTTTACAAGAAATCCGAGGTTGCCACCATAAACTTGATTCAATTATTCCAAAGTGAACAATGCCATTTTACTGAATTTTGGAAGGTCTATTTAGTCATAGGATTCCCAATTGAAGTTATTGAGATGTTATCCCTTCAAGTTCACACCTTCAACAGTGTCATTAGAAGGGGCCTACTCTGAGGAAACAGAGTAGGGCAGAGGCCATATCACAAACAAGGTTTCTTCAACAAAATTGAGACTTTGTTGCAATTTTTTTCTTCTTCTTTATTCTGGACAGACTTTCTCGACTGATCATGACTGCACAAGTTAAAACTTCATTCAGCACTATTTAGGCAATGGTAAGCTCAGCTGCTTGAACACACAAAATGAAGCTAATGCAGAGTTTTGGATAGAGTCTGTGAATTTTTTCCGGCTTGTACAGTTTTGCTGTACTTATACTTCTGCTAAGATATAGCTCAGCCGACATTACTTGTTATTAATTTAATATCCTGAAGATCCAACTCATGGAATATGACACCAACTTGTAGATTGATTGCCATAAAATATTATTATATCACTACAAGAACCCTATTATTATATCTTTCCGTCGACATGGCAACTCACATCAGAAATTTGGACAAACCTTTCTTTAACCACACTTGAAATTAAGCCATATATGTTCATTGAACCTAGCTCTTTGCTAAACCATCTATAAGAAAAACAGTGACAGTGGCTTGTACAAACTCATTACCAATTTTATAACAAGCATCCGATGCAAAACTGAATGAATTTGAATTTCACAGTGGGTTTCAACATAGGATTCCAAGGTCTTGTGAGATTGTGAAAGATCTTATATTTGACTAGAACAAAAAAGTTGTTCTTTACAGCGTGTCATATTGCGTCTAAAGTCACTGAAAACTTTTAGAAAAACCTTTAGATAGAAGATAAAAGGACTTAACCAGTGTAATGGCAGGAGAAAGTTGGAATTACATTTTTTCAACTTCAGGAAAAAATAAAATCTTTTAAGCCAGTTTCGTTTCTTTAAACACTGTACTAATCAAAGCAAAACATATATGCTGAGTATATTCTATTCTTGTCATCTCGAGTATCAGCCGTAAACAATCTGGAAAACTCAGGATGTTGTTTAAATTCCATGGTTGTGGCCAACCACCACCAAACGCGACGGTCAAAACACGTGCATTTGTGTGTAATGAAAGCTTCCTAGTTTTGTTTTGGAAATCAAATGCTTAGCCATTGAATTTATCTTTGTGTGCATAACTGATTAAGACCTAGTAATGTCATGACAGACAAGTCCGCCGCACGGCTTTGATAATTCTTATAGTATATAGTAACAATACATTAAAGTATGTTTTTATCTCTGTGTGTTTGTAATTTGATGGCTTGAATAGTAGGTACCATTTCATTATAATATAACTTAAAAGTTCAACTTGTTTAAACATTCAAACCAACTAGTGAGTGTTTGGACATCCCACATGTTAAAATCCATTCATTATCATTTAACATCTGATTTGATTCACAAATTCAGAAAATAACTGGGGTTTTATGCAATTTGGTAGTCCTTATAAAAAGGGATACAATAATGGGAAAGAAGCAGCTGATGACTGTTCATTTGGTCGTTGACTTTATGAATGGGAAAACAAGCAACATTGATTGTTAAAAGGAAAAAGAATTCTTGATTTTGGAAGGAAAAGTTTTTCCCCTTGTGTTGATTTCAAATTTGTCTTTGCTACTGTTTCTCGTGATCATTTCTGAAATAACCATTTTGGAGAGGCAACCCTTAAACAGGCGTTTCAACCAAGGCATCCATAGATGGAAGTATCATTGTAGCTCAGACCATTCCACAGGCCAAGGCAAGACCTTCACTCCAACATCATTCCTTCTTAAAATTGAAGCATCTTCAATGAAATTCAGATTACTATATTGCCAGGTAGAATTGCTTTTAGCTATTTTAATGACACGTTATCGCCGAGATCAATGCAAAACGAGGCTGATTAAGGTGAGATCAGTCAAACTATTAGAACTCCATAACCTAGCACGGGGCAGCCTGTCCAAATATTATCATCATTCTTCCAATTATTTTTTGTGCATTTTCTGGATTAATTTAAATGGAGAGAAGGAAAGAAGAGGACACTTATGGAAATTGGGTCTGACTAGAAAATTAAATTGGTTGGGACAGAAAGACAAATTGATTCTGATTCAATGCCCATACTATATTTGGAAGGAAAAAAAATAGACATATTGGCTTTTCTACTGTATCAAAATCAAATATAACCCGACAGATCTAATATTTTTACCAAAATGGTTTTAAATGCAAACATTGTAGCTAAAAGTTTGGAGATTCTTTTATATGGAACTATTAAAAAAAAAAATGTCAAGCTCCTAGAAGTGACATCACCCGTAAACAATCTAAAATGTCTTAATATAATAATATTGTACAATGTAACCCGAATTTTGTAGTTAGACGTATAAAAAGACATGCTATTGCAATATTTTTTGAGAGGAGAGATGACTCAAACCTGTGACACGAAATTTCACTGAGTGCTCGTTTGGTTTGGTTTATAAGTTGGCTTTTTTATTTAGCTTTCTTTGCTTATAAGTAAAAAAGTCAATATTTTAAAACTTTTTTGTTTTTTTTTTTTGATTTTTTTGCATATCTTATCCTGTTAAAAGTAAAAAAGTTGAAAAAATCTAACTTTTTTGTTTATAAGCTAAAAAAATAAAATAAAAAAAGCTGTAAAAAAATCAAACCAAACAGGCCTTCAAGCTGGATTCTCTAATTTTTTCATAATTTTTGTATCAAAGCTCGAACTTTTTGTTTTTGTTTTGGGTTAGCATATAACTTAGCTTAAAACAAACATTAGGAGAAAAAAAAGTGTCTAACACAGCATGTAATAATTATAAAAAGATGGAAAGAATTTTAGCATTTTATAATGTAATTCGATATAAACTGTAAATAGGGAAAGAATTGAAGCACTTATATTAATGTGATTTGATCGAAAATGTAAATTTAATTGCTAAAAGATTTAGCCAACTTGGAGGAGTTGTCAGTAAGAAAGATGATTGGTCAAACTAGTACTACCGTTGGGCTCGGTGTATAATCCTCGGCTGGCTGACCCCGATATGTTTTTGAATTTTAACACTACATACATATATACAAATGTATATATATTCGCAATTTTCATAATATAACGAGATCAAAATTCTATAAAAGAAAGTTCTCTACTCTCACTCTCTCTCTCTCTCTCTCTCTCTCTCTCTCTCTCAAATTTCACCAAAAAAATCCACTAGTTTGGACCCTCTTTTTTGGGCCAAGCCGCACTGCTCTATATGCGCCTCCATCCTCTTCCTCTTCCTCTTCCTCTTCTTCTCCGTCGCTTAGGGTTTTCAGAGCCCCCACTCTCAACTCTTCGAAGCTTTTCTAGGGTTTTTGGAGCTGGATTCGCTTTCATTTCTCCGAAGAATCTCCATGCGTCGCTGGTTCAGCGGCTTCGTTGATTAGAGGGGAGAGGCCACTTTCTCTTTCATCGGCCAGCCAGACAGAGCTCCGTTTTTTGATCGTTAAGGTTTCATTTGTTCAATTTCTGGTATGAGTTCTCGTTCCGTATGGTGTTGCTATACGGGTCGATTTGGGCGAGGTTGATAGTCGTTGGTATATATATTAATGTATTGGGTGTGGGGTGAGGTGTTGGGATTTGAATGGCATTGGGGGACTTGATGGCGTCTCGATTTTCGCAATTGTCGATGGTGGTTTCGAATCATTTGGACGAGTGTTCGAACCATGACGACGCGGATTTGGTTGGGCAGAGGAGGGATAGGGATTCCGAGACTGCGAGCAGTGGTTACCGGAATTCTACTACCACTACCACTGCTACGAGCATGGCGTATTTTCCCCAGACTACTGTTTTGTGTGAGCTCAGACACGAAGCTTTAGAGGATCGTGTTCCCTCTGGTCCGTCTGATAGTGGGTTGGTCTCAAAATGGCGGCCTAAGGACCGAGTAAGCTCTGATTTTTGCTCTATTCTCTCTCTATTTTATGATTGTTTCTGTTGGAATTCATAATTTGTAGTCAGGCTTCGTTTGTTGGTATGGTTGCCTGAAAATGTTGTTTGTCTGTTAACTATTGTTACCTTTATCGGCTGATTTTTGAAGCCTTGAGGAAATTTAAGTTGGTGAAGACCCATTTCACTGACTATAGTTATTATTTCTTGTCGTCTGTAGTAATTCATGAATCTAGCTAAAGGCCCACACGTCATCAATCAGCCAAGTAGATGCATATACTAGTCCTTAAACTAACTTGTGTGGAAAATTATTGATCTTAGATGTTGTGGTTGGCAAAGTTATCTTTGGCTTGCAATAAAAAGTTGATCTGGCATCATTGTTGTCAAGAGTATCTGTAAGTTGTAGCTGCTCACTGTTTGTAGTTGGTTGTGGATTGTGACCGATGATTATCAGCATTTCAACTGTGGCATTCTTCTAATGACATCCCGGGTTTAGTCTTTGTAGCGATTCAAATATTGAGCTTGATTTTGCTGCCTATGGAGGTTAATTGCTGGGGCAGTGTCTACACATTTTCTTAACGTCTAGTAGTGGAATTCTTGGGCGAGCAGTTTACGGCATGGTGAATTCACTTATTCATGTTTTCTGTAGCTTTAGTGAATTTAAAATCTAAAAGTGGATTAATCTAACTGCACTAAAATTCAACTTGGTGATAAATTTTTTCTCAAGGCCTGTCCACCATGCCATAGACTCGAGGGAAGAATTGATATGCTTTAGCTTTATGGAGCATTCCTCCATTGTGTTAGAGATCAAACATTATAGTCAAGCAAATTACAGAAGAGGAACATGCACACTTGCTTTGTCTGAGAAAAGTTATTTAGTAGGTCGATTACAGCTCATAAAATGAAGTGATGAACCTCCTCTGAAATCTGGTTCTTCGAGTTAGTAAACAATTGCTCAAAATTTAATTCATGATCTTCTTTATAAATCTAACCCTGCTTGCACCGAAAGGGAATAACAGAGAAGTGTCAAACTTCTTGATAGAGGCTTGAATAAAGGTGGCTTGTGAAGCAATCAAAGTTTTCACTTTAGAGGAGGGAATATTACTAATTAGTGAAAGTTGGGTGCAATGTTCATAAAAACGCAGAAAGCAAACATAATTTTGCTGTTTGGAGGAGTGAATATTACTAATTAGACAAAATATGGGTGTAACGTTGAGAATTGGGAAAGATTCATAAACATATCCATGATTGGTTCTTGCTAAGTAAAAGTATGATTGTCCTAGGTTCACCAAAGATGAACTGCAAAATACAGCTGGAGAAGTTTATGAAATATAGCTCAAACACCCAGTATCCAGCAGGTATATCATTCCAAAATTCTTTGATAAATAATCGCACAATTTGTAGAGCTATTGGAATAAACAAACCACTTAATAGAACTTAATTTGAACACTGATAAATATCAAATAAATAGTTATTACAAGGAATAAATCTTGAAACCAGACCTATGTGTCTCCAAGTCCAAGCAAAGAGAAACTGCCGCTGTAGCAAGGGAAGGTAGCTGCAGCAGAGGTGTTGAAGAACAAGGGAGAGAGAAGAGAATGTAGAAACAGAGAAGAAAATGAAGCTGCAGAGGTGCACTTGTGCAGAGAAGAAGGGGCAGAAGTAGAGTGAAATCTAGAAGAGGAGGAGAGTGAGAAGAAATAAATCCAGAAGAGAAGAGAGAAGGCCCAACAAAGAAGAAGAAGAAAGAAGCTGCAGCAGAAATGGAGAGAAAAGAAGATTCAGCAGAGGTGAAGAGAGAAGAACCAACAATCTGCCAAGATGTAGAGGGGAGGGAGATACATAAAGCAGAGGAAGGGAAAAGAGAAGGGGGGAAAGCTCCAATCGTCAAGTGAATTATTCCAAATCAACTACCTATCATCAGATTTTATGGAGTTTATATAAAAGAAAAAATGCAAAATAGTTTTTTTAGAAGATTTGATCCAAAATTTGTTGGCTACTTTTCTATCTGCTGGTGTCAAAAAGGGCTGCTGATTGGCTACTGGATTGTCTGCTGGCTTGTTAAAATTTGTGACTAATCAGCCTAAGCTATATCATAGTATCATTGTAGGGCGCTGAACTAGGTGCACCTAGTGTACAAAAGCTATAGAAAACATTAAAAAAAGCTCAACACGAAAGTTAAGCTCACCAATGAACTCTACTAGAGATAGGGAGGATCCAAAGAAAATCTCTTTACACAAAAAATGAAAACTATGCGAAAGACATGATTTCAATTATGTACTTTGAGTTCCTTCAAAACTTCGCCAGTTCCTTTCTCTCCAAATGCACCAGATTAAGCATAAATATAGCCACGATTATGTGTAAAAGGATTGTCTTTATGCATTTAATCATGGGTGCGATCAACTATGGCGGGTATTGGAAAGCTTATGTTGTTTTACAAAACCTTGTTATGAAAGTGGCTGTGGTGGTTTGCAGTAGGTAGGAAGAGCTTTAAGGTGGAGGGTGGTCCATTGGTGCTATCAGAGTTCCCTATGGAGTGGGTTTGTGGAGAGGTATTATGAGGGTGGGGGAGGATTTCGTTAAACTTGTGTCTTTCAAGGTAGGCAATTGGAGCATGGTGAATTTTTGTTCTGATAGTTCATGTGGTTATAGGCATTTGAGGGTGGTGTTCTTAGACCTGTTTGAGCTAACTAGTGATAAGGAAGTGGTGGTGGCTGGTTGTCCCAATTCCTATGGGATGATCGCTTGGGCGCCGCAATTTAGGAGGAATCTTCAGGATTGAGAAATTGATTCTGTGTCAGCTCTTTTTTGGGATGTTGCATGATAACCTAGTGTGTGGGGAATGATGGTAGGATGTGATGGTTTAGGGGGCTTCTACAGGGTCTCTATCTTGGTTCATCCCGCGAGCATAAAAAATTGTCCTTTCCATGGAAAGGGATCTAGAAGATCAAGGCTCCTCCTAAGTTGGATTTCTTTGTATAAATTGCAGCTAGTGAGGGCATCCTTACTCCTGATAATCTTAGGAAGAGAGCAAAGTTTATTTTGGTGCTATATGTGCAAGAGCAATGGGAAGATGGTGAGTCATCTTCGGCTATGTGTTCCAACGGCTAGGGATGTTTGGAGCTTTGTATTTTTTGTTTTTGGTGTTGTCCAGGGTAGCGGCATAAACGGTTTTGGAAAGTCACTCTGTTAGTTATGTGGTATATATGGAGCAAGAGAGATACTAGAGCTTTTGAAGGTGTAGAGATTCCTAGTTATTTGCTAAAGGGAATCATTCTCGTTTTCGTGTATTTTTGAATGAGGGAGTCTGTTTGCCTTTTGGTATATCTTTCAACTTAGTGTTTTATCATTTATGGACCTTTACTTGCCAGTGATTATATGCTCCAAATTCCATTGTTAATCTTTCTCTCGTGGTTAGCTTCTTTATCCATGCTTGGTCTCTAAAGTGAGGTACCCTTGCCTACTTATCATAACATCTAGGCACCAATGTGGCGTGTCATTGAGGGGGAGTGCCTTGGCTAACCCTTTCCATTTACCACTACAACCCTGCTCTGGTGCACTGTTTTGCGGTCATCCTGATTGGAAAGTCCTTAGGATCAATATTCATAAGATGTGAGCAAAATTTTTATGTTGGCTGTTTACATATGAGTACTGTACTCTATCTTTGGGCATGGGATGGGCTGTGCGAAAGATAAAGACATTATGCACCAGATATTCTATATGACTGTGGCTGGCATGCCATTGGTCTGTGCTAATCAGGATATGAAAGTTGAGTAGGGCTATTTGACTAAAGCATGTGGAGTCTTTGTATTGATCGTGTTTGAATTTCTTTAGTTCATGAAGCTTCATTTCCAATTATTTTGACTAATTATAAGGCATTATTACTTTCTCCTTCTCTTTTCATTCTCTTGTTTTATATTTGTTGGTGGGTTCAGGTTTTTTATTTTATTTTATTCTTGGTTTGGGGTGGTGAGGTTAATGATAAGAATTGTTAGATGAGATATATCTTACATGCTTGAATTTGACTGGAAAATTATGCATGAGAGCTGTTCCTTGCTCTGAAGTTTTTGCATGAATTGCTTGGTAGATGTACCGGAGTATATGTGTGTGTATGCAAATTTTGACTTCGAGTTATCCTTCAGTAGCTAATGTGTCTTATATTTCATGCCAATTAACAGTCTGAGTGGTTACTTGCAGATTTGATATGGTTCATGCTTATATATCTGTTTTTTTGCATGATTTTGAACTTCTATAACAGATGAAGACGGGATGTGTTGCACTTGTTCTCTGTTTAAACATTAGCGTTGACCCACCTGATGTAATTAAGATATCTCCTTGTGCCAGAATGGAATGCTGGATAGGTAAATTGTCACACTGCTTATTCTTTCCTATTTCCTTTTTTTGTTCTTGTAAATTGTGGCTGTATTTTGGTTTTATCTGCTGCTACCGGACATTGCAGTAATAGCTTTCTTGATCTATTGTGGTGTGATGAATCCTTCTAGATTCTTCTCGGTACATTAGTTCACAAAATACTGAGGAGATAAAACTTGTTAGTGGTGAATTGACGGAATTGTGATTGCAGGAAAGATTACCAGTGTTGGTTTCTTGCTTTCTTTGCTGAAAAGAAAAAATCTCTTATCAGTAAATGCTGCTGTTGGTTTTTGTTCATTTCGACAACTGTTTGTTCACTCAATGGACTAATCAAACCTGACATGATAGTTTTTGGTTCGCAAGAGCTCATAATCAAGTCAATGGTTATATATTTCCTGTGTTGATACTCACACATCCTAAAATGCACAACCACTTCTAAGAAGATGTCATGTCCGTGTCAAACATGACACACTTTGAACACTCCCTGACACGTTTCGGACAAGCATCTAAACATGTCATGTTATTCTTTTAATGTTTTAGAACTGGACACGCTTCGAACCCTTAGGATACACATCTTTGTCACTTAGATACTTGTGTCCATCACTTAGACTCATGAATCATGTTGCAAGTTTGTAAAAAATAACTTGAAATCTAATTGTAAATGAGTAATGTGATTTTATACTTAATTTGACATTTGATCTATTGAATACATGATTTTTAATTTTAATTAGTGTTGTATTGCAATTTTTTCATTATTTTGGATTAAAATATTACTATATATTACACAAAAAATGTAACATGTATATTTTTGCCATGTCCCTGCCCTGTTGTGTATTGCATTTTTTAAACTGTCGTTATTGAAGATTTGTGTCAAGTCATGTTCGTGTTATATTTGTGTCGTGTGTCCGTGTCCTTGCCTATGCTTCTTTGCACGCATTTAAGCTTTTTCACTTTAGCTATGCTCATTCAGTCAACATGTTTCTTGACTTACTGCAACAGTTTTTACTAGCAGGTGGTATTACATCATTCTTATGTAATCCTTTGTTTCTCACATGCCAATGAATTAGCATGCTAGGAGCACATTTTTATTCATCAATCCAGCTTCATTTTCCCTTGTGCTCTCAATCTCTCCCACTATTTAATAGTTTTGAAGCATTGGATTACCAAAGGCCTTTTTGATGGAGTAACTTAAATTTGATGCCACACAAACTTCTTCTGTTGTAATTATTACAAGGGAAAATGTTCATCTCAATGAACATAAATTTGGCTTGGACACAGTCATGCCAGTCAACTCAACTTTAATGTATAGACCTCTTGGTATTTTTAAAAAGTTACCTTCATTTGTCTTTATATGCTCTCTTTCACAATTAAAATCTGAGTCGGCCATTAGCGTAATGGCTCCATCTTCAAATTAGAGGTTAATTGATATTTTAGTGACGTCCCAAAATCGTAGTGCACTAGCTTAAATAAGTGAACCTAAGAACCACAGATATGTCTTGTAGGGGGTCATAAGCATGTCCAGCACGCACTGATATGTGTCGGACATGTGTCTGACCATCTTTCCCCTTGTCGGATGTGAGACTTGTGCCCTTTTTCCATACACTTGCCCAAAATGCCATATGTTCTGCTGCAAGAATCATACTTGTGATTGTCCTCAGTATATTCTTCTTTTGTGTATTCTTTAACATTTGTATTAATTTAGGGATGGCATATATATAAAATATATGTATATGCTGTGTCCTATCATTTTTGAAAAATTCCCCTAATCAATGTGTTTGTGTCGTGTCATATGCGTGTCCTTTGCCCATATCCGTGCTTCTTAGGTGAAAATCAATTCCGGCTAGATGGGAAGTCCTTCTAATATGCTCTTAGATGAAAATCTGTCCTTTGTCCATATCCTGTACTTTGTGTGTACAGGGTAATGCCCTCCCTTTGGCGCCCTTTAATATACTCTTTACTTATTAAAAAAAAATAATGTTATGCAATTTTGAGCTGTTGCCAATTTCTTTTGGCGTAGTAGATGGCTTTAATAGGAATAAAGAGAGGGAAGGGCGTGGGGGAGACTTGCATTAACTGTGTTTCAGGCACAACTTCTAGACATATAACTGGAAAATTCAATTGTTTGATATGCTGTAGCACCCTGAAAACAGTGTAAATAAGCAATATTAATGGCTTGACCTCAATATATATGTATATATATATCTACTATAATAAAAGCCGGAATGACCTGCTTTAGCCTCCGGTATGCCTAATGTGAAATGTCCTCTTTGTCCTTCTCTCACTTGCTTTATTACAACTTTTTCTACTACTATTAAATGTGGCGTGTTTTCTCTGGTATGCATAAATTCGAGTTCCTCATTTACCCTTTTGTTTGTTTTTAATTCTGTTCAAGTCCCAACTCTTCAAATCTCTACCCAGCTGCTCAAATCTCTATCCAGCCGCATATTGATTTTCTAAACCAACTACTTCATATAAAACAGCCTGTCATTGTGGGACCCATATTGACATGAGCAATTACATAGATAAAAAGATTAAAAAATACCAGCACCTTCATTCTCATATGACGTGAGCAATTACATAAATAAAAAAGATTAAAAAATATATTAGGAGCATTATCTAATGGTTTTTGCAGCAGGGGTTAATGCCATAGTCCTATACCACAGTTCATGACCACGGATTAACCGAGTCTATGGACAATTAACCTTCTTAGCTCAACGTTCTAAATTTAGGCATCATGTTTAGTAATTTAAATATATCAAATATATGTATTAGTAAAAAAAAATTACGCGAGCCATTCATCAATAAAATGTAATACCCATGGAAGAAATTGAGAGTCTCAACTCCTTCATGAAATATTTGCATTTTTAAGTGATCTTATGCTATACAAATTTTTTTAAATAAATTAATAAAAACATAAAGTGACTCCACATCAAACAATAGATCTACATAAGTTTGCATAAAAATGTATGATTATATTATAACATCAATTTAGGTATACTATAACTGAGGTGGCAACCAAGTAGCAACGCATGTCTATGAAACTTGTTTGTGTGATTGGGGAATTGACGAAATCAATTGGAGGCTATTTAGTCATTGGCCGATGGATTGGTGTTAGCAATCAGAAATAGACGTGTCTATGAAACTTGTTTGTGTGATTGGGGAATTGATGAAATGGATTGTAGGGTGTTTAGTCACTGGCCAATGAATTGATGTCATCATCTGAAAGAAGGCGTGTCTATAAAATTTGTTCCCGTGATTGGGGAATTGACAAAATGGATTGGAGGGTGTTTATTCACTGACCAATAGATTAATGTATGCTACGAAAACACATTTGATTTTGGTTTCATAGTTTCTAGGGCAATGAGTCTAGGGAACTGACTAAATCGATTGGAGGGTGGTTAGTTGCTAGCCAATGTATTGATGTAAGCTACGAAAACACATCTGATTTTAGGTTCATAGTTTTTGGGGCGATGAGTATATGATGAAGTACCAGATATACTTTTAGAAATAAAATAATGGTTTGTGAAGATTTTTCGATAAATTGAAATAACAACGATAACAACTGTGGTGAAAGACGGAGGGTTGTGTTAGGGAGGAAAACATATATTTGCGTTATTAAGGAATTGACGAAATCTATTGGAGGGTGCTTAGTCGCTGGCCAATGGACTTTACATCTACGAAAACATGTATGATTTTGGTTTTATAGTTTTTGGAGTGATGAGTCTAATGAAGTAGCTGATAAACTTTTATAAATAGAATGATATTAATTTATGATGATTTCTCCATAAATTGAAATAACACAAATAAAAACTGTGGTGAAAGGTTGAGGCTTGTGTTAGGGGGGGAAAATATATATTCATGCGAATTGGGAACTGACAAAATCAATTGGAGGGTGTTTAGTTGCTGGCCAATAGATTGATGTAAGATACGAAAACATATCTGATTTTGGGTCTATAGTTTTTGGAGCGATGAGTTGATGAAGTAGCTGATAAACTTTTACAAATAAAATAATAATTTATGAAGATTTCTCGATAAATTGAAAATAACAAAGATAACAACTATGGTGAAAGACGGAGGCTTGTGTTAGAGAGGAAAATATAGTGTAACAAACTCAATAAATATTTTTAATTCCCATATGATATTACTTATAAATTTTTGTAAATTCACATCATGTACAATTATTGAGCAAACATTTAACTAATATTTGTTCATTGGCCATATAAAATTTTTTCTATTGTTTTTGTGTTTATGGAGAAAATGTCGCACGTGCCGGACCATAGTATATATATTTGGCTTGACCTGGATGGTTGAGGCATCGATCCAGGTGAGTTATCATGCTGGTTCTTGGTAAAAATCCCCAAAAAAAGGGCCATTATCCTTTGTACAACATTTTCTGGCCTTATTCAGGAATTGTTGAGCCTCTATTCTGTTATGTACACTCATTTCAAACTGTTGTACATGCTTGCACTCAAGCGTCTGAATTTGTTCACGGTGTATGTAGGTAGCTTTGCTCTCTATGTCCATAAAACGGAGCATTAATTTTTTTTTCATGGTCCTCTGTATTCTTATATATGTAGATTTATTGTGGTTTGCCCGTTAACAGGCTTGCTGGACCTGAGTCATGTGGTATGCCATCTTCTCTTATTAATCCTCAGGCTTTTTTTCAGTTGTAGTCATAGCCTATAACAATGTACTTTTTTTTCCACTTTGGATTGTGTCTTTTTCTTTTTAATGTTGTATATGCTTATCTTTGTGTTTATGAAACTTAACCCGTGGTTCCCATTTCTCCTTCATTCATACGTATCTGCCACCTAATGGATCATGAAGGATGAGTCTGTTACTTCCTCCAAAAGCAGAAGTAGTATATTGATTCACTTTTGTTATAATTTAATTTCTATCTTTTTGCAGATCCATTTTCTATGGCCCCTCAAAAAGCACTTGAAACTATTGGGAAGACATTGAGTCTTCAGTATGAGAGATGGCAACCAAGGGTGAGAGCATTTTAGTTTCTAACTGTATTATTGGGTGCATTATTAAGTTCAGATTAGATTAGATTTTGAGTGTGCTTGGATGATGGATTTGCAGTATTTGAAATGAAGGATTTACTGAACAAATTTAAATATCCAGGTTGGGCAAAGGTCTTCTTTACCCCGGTCAATGCTCAAATGTATAATTCTAGTGAGGTTATTAATCTAACCAACTGAAATAGATTTGGGTTGTCCAATTGTTCCAAATTTGTGCAATGAATGTTGAAAGAAGTGATTTGAAAAATCATATGAAAGGCTGAAATAAAATGGCTATGATTTTTATCATAAGATAATAAAAATGGGAAGGAGTTCCTTTTAAGCTAGCTGTCTTGGTGTGTGTGGGTGTGTGTATGTGTATATATGTATATATATATATATATTTATAGAGAGAGAGAGAGAGAGAGAGAGAGAGAGAGAGAGAGAGAGAGAGAGAGAGAGAGAGAGAGAGAGAGACTTTTAATCTGTCAGTTTGGCTCAATAGAACCTGCACTCAGAATTTCTTTAAATTTTGAAAATGAGGCCTTTTTCGAGAGGTTTGATTCTCATATATTTGTTCCTGCACCCAACTCCTCACTCGAAGACATCATAGTTTCTTTAAATTTGAACAGGCTCGCTACAAGATCCAATTAGATCCTACCATAGAAGAAGTGAAGAAACTTTGTACTACGTGTCGCAAATATGCGAAGTCTGAAAGAGTTCTGTTCCATTACAATGGACATGGTGTGCCAAAGCCAACTGCTAATGGTGAAATTTGGCTATTCAATAAGGTTTCATTACTGATCTGAAAACCTTTCCATGCCATTCAGTGTTCATAATATGTTAGAAATTTTGTCTTCTTCTGATTGTTTCATTTAATCCAGAGTTATACGCAATATATACCATTGCCGATCAGTGACCTTGATTCGTGGTTAAAGACGCCGTCCATATATGTTTTTGACTGCTCTGCTGCTGGAATGATTGTCAATGCCTTCATAGAGGTATTCAATACTGTTTCCTGTCAATTATAATGTGCATTTCAGCTTGCCATCATAGAGGAATTGGTCTTGTTTTTCTTCAGTTCTCTGAATTTTAGTATGATTGTCTATCTCGTAGCTTCAGGATTGGAGTACTTCTAGTACTTCTGGATCTTCCATGAGGGACTGCATTCTGCTTGCAGCCTGTGAAGCACACGAGACTCTTCCTCAGAGTGCTGAATTTCCTGCTGATGTGTTTACATCGTGCCTCACCACGCCCATCAAGATGGCATTGAGATGGTGAGACATTCTTTTCATCTATTTTTGTTTTCATTATCAGCTTTAATTCTGCTTTCGTTTTGCAATAACTCCTAGTGTTGGCCAGACTGCTAGTTTTGGCCTCCTATGTTCCTTGTCTTTGGTAATGCATCTTCATGTTTGTCAACCCCCTTTTTGTCGTAAGCTCCTTAGTTATGGTTTTATTTTTTTATTTTCAATTTTTGTGCTCTAGTTTATTATATACGTAGAGTTCTTTCTGCTATATGATTGACCTGTTAGCATTTTTTACAAGTGTGATATGTATGTATAAATATATAAATGGCACGAAGGTGGTGCCACCCTATTAGAAAAAGGGATAACAGAGAAGCCCTATAACTATACAATCATTATTGCTTACAGGACTTTACGAAGTCCAAAATTGATTCAAGGACGAATAAGATTGACCTAAGAACCAACTGTACAAAATGAGCAGAACTCTATTCTTTAGCTTGAGGATGGGTTCTTCAATCCCATCAAAAGTCCTCCTATTGTGCACTCCCCAAATAATCCAAAGCAAGGCCGAGGTCACCAACTTCCAAATCTTCTTCCTCCTCCTGCTCATCCTCACCGTTTCACCGTTCCATTAATGAAATAACTCCGTTACACTCCTAGGGAAAACTCTCTCAACCCCTAAAAAATTCAATGACCAAAACTCTCTAGCCACTCCACAGTGAATAAGGAGGTGGTTCACTGTTTCCCCATCACCTTTGCACATACATTCCAATTCACGTGAATCGTTGCCTATTGATCATATTGTCAATAGTGAGAATCTTCTTGTGTACTGCCATCCATGCAAAGAATGCAACTTTAGAGAGGGGCCTTAGTCACCCAAACCCCATGCCAAGGAAAAGGTCGGCCTTTATGAGAGCGGTACTCGTGGCTATTGTCACTTCACTTCTTGAAAAACGTCGTCCTAGGACCTAGGAAAATAAACTAACCCATGACTGTCAATTCTGGAGGATTATCAAACATGTTGCCAGTAATGCATAAATCTTGTTGTTTGGCATGACTTGAAATAACTAAACAAAAGGCTGCCTAGTGCATGAGCTAAGAAGCACGGATACGGACACGGGTACGGATACGGACACAGATTCGGACACGGGACACATCATTTTCAAAAAATGAGGACACGGATACGGCAGGGACACGGCAAAAAAAAATATTTTTATACATTTTTTGTTTGTCATGTATGTGAACATAAAATTCATAAATCACCAAAAATAAGATGAAAATAACTAAATAAGTTTACAATTATAATACAACTGCTAACAAGTTAAAGATTTGAAGAATTGGATTTGGGTGTTTTATGTTTTGGTGTTTTAAAGTTTTGAAATTTATAAATTAAACTCTATTTAATACTTTTAACAATAACATTTTAACTCCAGCGTGTCCCAAAATGTGTCCAATAGTTGGACATGCGTGTCCCCGATGTGTCCGATAAGTGTCCACTAGAAAAAATATTAATAAAAATATTGGACACGCCAATTGGCGTGTCCGACACGTGTCCCGGTGTGTCCGAAGAGTATGTGTGTCCAACATGTGTCCGACACGGACACGGCACCCTAAACGGAGTGTCCGTGCTTCCTAGTGCATGAGGCTCTCACCAGTGCAGTGCCTGAGAGGGTCAGATGTATGTAGCCTTACCCTTATTTGCAGAGGCTTTTTTGGTGTTTTGAACCCATGATGCACAAGTCAAAATGGAACAACCTGGCATTGGTGCATTGGTTTGGGACAGGTTTTGTTTGGTGACTTTGAGATTTGATTATTTTCTGCTACAGAGTGGACTTTCTCTAAGTTTATGTTGAAGCTAGTAGTTTTGAGGTTTAGGTGGCAGGTGTGATGGAAATTTCAATCATCTGCATGGAACACTGAATGTTCATCTCCATCAAATCCCAAGTCATTACTTTTTCGGGGTTTATATGTCATCTTTCTGCTTTTGTTTGACCGTGCCTTAACTTTTTGCTTTCAACAGTAGTTTTTGTTTCACCATGCCTTAGCTTTTCGCTTTGAACGGTGGTTTTTGTTCATCAAATTATGTGGACACCATATGTTCTTCTGCATTGTATTGCATATTGTTGTCTTTGAGGTTGGATTGAATGAGATTATCATATGGCATGTCCATGTCAGTTATCATATGGCAGGTTTTTTCTTTCTTGAATTATCTTTTGTACCGATATTGTTATGGTGTAAATCATGGAATTTAAAGCTGTCTTCTAATCTGAGACATGATAGTTGCGTCTGCCTTGCTTTAACAGTTCTGGTAGTCTTGATGTTTACTATCATTCGCTTTTTGGTCAATATCCAGTTTAAATAATCTCTCGACTCTAGAATAAAAGGTCAAATTCATAGAGGATTATTCATGTTGTACAAGATGTTTTAGCAGTGTTTCAAAGAGAACTGGTAACTTAGTACGAGCTAGTAATTACAATCGTCCATGCAATCTAAGTCTTTTGGTCTCTAAAAGTTATGGAAATTTAAAATTACTTATTTCTATAAATTTTTTGGTCTGGCCTTTATTCATAATCTCAAAAAACGGGTTTGCGCTTTGCATTGCACTGACTTGTATGCAGTTCAACAGTACAACCATGATGTGATATGTGATTCTGGCATTCCAGTCTTGATTGGATTCATACTTTGAGCTAAGAAACTACATTTTCCCTATTATATGTGCCATATTAACTTTCATCCCTGCTTGGGTCCTGGTATGGTTCTTTTATTTTTCTAATGGCTGCCTAAGAGCTCCTTCCATTGGTGTTTTTTTCCCTTTTATTTTTGGCCTCAGGTCTTAGTTTGCTTCCAATAATTTTCATATTGGAGGCTGATTTTACTCCTGCTTGTGTAAATAAAACAAACACTTCTTGTTCTGGCTTTTGGTTTAACCCGGTTTTGATATTCCCTAATACATTCTCGTGCTTTTGGAAAAAAGGATGCCAGATTAACTGTCTTCCCCCTTTAGAAAAGGGATTCACATAGTTTCCAGTAGTTGAAGTGTTGGTTTGTCATATGTTGTGGGCATTTATATCGTAGATTAGTCATGTTGACATTCATCACCTTTTTGTTCATCCTAGTTTTGAGACTGCAGGATTTTGCATATTGGCAACGACTAAGTTACTGAGCTGGGATGTGTTACTGAGCTTTTGATTATCATGTTGTTTGTCACAGGTTCTGCACTCGTTCATTACTTCGTGAATCTCTCGATTATTCACTTATTGATAGAATTCCTGGCCGCCAAAATGACCGTAAAACACTTCTAGGGGAATTAAACTGGATTTTTACAGCAGTGACTGACACGATTGCCTGGAATGTTCTCCCACATGGTAACAAAAGAGACTTGTGTATTAATACACTGCAGTTATTGTGAGTGAGGCTTTTGTTTATTTATCTTTAAGCTGGTATGCTAGTGACCACTCAATTTTGCATCCTGCAGATCTTTTTCAGAGATTGTTCCGACAAGATCTGTTAGTTGCCAGTCTGTTCCGAAATTTTTTACTTGCTGAGAGAATAATGCGTTCTGCAAATTGTTCTCCTGTTTCATATCCGATGTTGCCGCCCACCCATCAGCATCATATGTGGTAGCTAGTGTATATTCTTTTGAAGTTTTTTTGTTTAGTGTTCATTTAATATGTTCTGATTCTGTTTCACTGTCTGCAACGTAGGGATGCCTGGGACATGGCTGCTGAAATTTGCCTTTCTCAGCTTCCGACTTTGGTTGAGGATCCTAATGCAGACTTCCAGGTCATTTTGCTAAAACTGTCTTCTTTTTTTTTTTTTTTTTTTTTTTCTTTTGCCATTTTGTCTTGTCTTTTTTGTGACCTAGATTCTTCGTATTAAGTCATGTGCTTTGACATAATTATGTAGTGCTATGTAGTGCATCTAGAAATATGGTGCTTTGAGATTTCTATTTTTTTCAATGAGTCGTCATGGTAGAGTAATATTGTTTTTGTTTAGTTTCAGCCAAGTCCTTTTTTCACAGAACAGTTAACAGCTTTTGAGGTGTGGCTTGATCATGGATCCGAGCATAAGAAACCACCTGAGCAGTTGCCTATTGTTCTTCAGGTGTGTCTCTTTATATGATCTTATGAGCTGCGGGGCCATAATTTGCTCATTCATTCTATATTTTGGTGACTCTTATGTATATTTTCTGGGATGTAGGGTTCATGATTTCTATCTCCCTCTCCTGTCAAGTTCTGTTTTCTATAGTTTTTATTGGTAAGGTGGGGTGAAGATATTCATTCTTTATTGCTAGGTATTGGCCAAATTCGGTGCATCACTATTGTATTCTTCTGATGGGAATTTGATTTGTCTGGATGTGATAGTTTGGTAGGAAAGTCCATGTCTGTAGTTTAAGGCTGGTATGAACAATGTTGAGGTTTACAAATGCTTATTGTGATTGAAAATAGGAATAATTGTTTTGGATAAGTAAAAAAAATGCAAATAATGACAGTACATGCGTGTGTTCTGATGATATTTTCATGTAAAGGCAGTAATCAGGGAAAATTTCCTTTTGGCACAGCCATCTACTCATTATTGATGATAATTGGCCTTGAATGCATTGGCTAAAGGTTGCCTGCCAGCGTGGTGGTTGCTTCATTGTTGATTTGGGATAAATATCTTAACTAGTAATTTCATGTTGATTAACAGTGTGCAGTGCAACCATTTGATATCTATTTGTCTGAAGTCAGTTTTTTTCCATTTGCACTTCATATTTTGTTAGTTTTTGGTCTAAGTAATGGCCCTGATCGGGTGTAATGGCAAACTATCATTCATTTAGCCGACCCCAAGTAGTTGTGATAAGGCTTAGACTGCTTAGTTGACTCGAGCTCTTCATATTCTGAGGTTGTACCTGGATTAGGGATATGGATTGAACAAAATTTGATAGCCTAAGTTAGCAAACTTTTCATTAAGTATGAAGAGGTCCTACCTGGATGAAGGATATGGATTGAATAGTTGGGCCGATTGTGTTATGTTTTGCCGAATTTTTGGAACTTCTCATGGCGAAGATGACAGTTGAGGAGTAGAAAGAAGGCAGTGGTTGACGATTGTGTTACGTTTTGCCGAATTTGTGGAACTTCTCATGGCAGTGGTGGTTGTAACATGTTGGACTGAAGGCGAAAGAAGGCAGCCATTGCAGCAGCCTTAGCAGTGATTGTAGCTACTGCAATGCTGTGGTTGCCTTCATGCTGGTTTCTCTTTGAGGAGGGTCCTATGGGAAAGCAAACCATTACCTTGGATATGTAAAACAAGGATATGGGCGATTATATGACCTGCCTCACAAATCCATGTAGATAATGCTCAAGTGCATTCTTGTCTTTGGTTGATAGATAATGCTCGGGTGCACTTTTCACCTTTACATATTGCTTCTATTACCATTAGTTTGAAACTTTGGAGCCCAGAATCTTTTGCTGTCTCTCCTGGCCAAACTCAACCTAAGTTTTTGTTGTTAAGAGAATATACATATATGATATACGGTTCTCTCTTTTTTTTTCTTTTTCTGCTGCTTTAGTTTTCTTATGTGCCGTCTTGATCTATGTGCTTTCTTATGGGTTTTCATCTTTTGTGACTTGTGCTATTTCCACTTTTTCTATAAATTCAGTGATTCGTCATCAAACTGTCGTTTGTCTTAGGTTTTACTTAGTCAATGCCATCGGTTTCGTGCTTTGGTGCTTCTTGGAAGATTCCTCGATATGGGGTCCTGGGCTGTGGATCTGGTAGGTAGTTGTGCCTTTGCTTTTGTAATTGTCTTCTCTTTTTTTTTTTTTTTTTTTTTTGTGTCCCTGTATATACATGAGTAGTTTATGGCATTTCATCATGCACTTAATGAAAATTTTGTTCTTCTAGGCTTTGTCTGTTGGAATATTTCCCTACGTTCTAAAGCTGTTGCCAACAACTACTCCAGAGCTACGGCAGATTCTTGTGTTTATATGGACAAAGATACTTGCACTCGACAAGGTTTGGATCAAAATGTTTCTGATTTGTTGGCTATATTAGGATCGACTATTTCGCTGTTATCATAAGATAATTTTTATCATTTTTTTGGTGTTGGACTCTCACCAGCCTGTGTATGGTGGTGGATTATTTGTGTTTCTGAAGTCTGATCTTCCCTTGCATTGTTTACCCTTCTTTATCTTTTTTTTTTTTTTTTGGTTAAGTGTATACTCTTATCTTGCTATTGTGTTTATTCAAGTTCTTTTTTGCTCGATAATAGTCATGCCAGGTTGATCTGGTAAAGGATATGGGGCACACGTACTTCATAAGGTTTCTAGATAGCATGGAAGCATTTCCAGAACAGCGTGCAATGGCTGCATTTGTTTTGGCTGTCATTGTAGATGGACACCGACGGGGTCAGGAGGCCTGTCTTGAAGCTGGTTTGGTACATGTATGCTTGAAGCACCTTCAGAGTTCAACTCCAAATGATGCACAAACTGAACCCCTATTTCTTCAGTGGCTTTGCCTGTGTCTGGGAAAGCTATGGGAGGATTTCACTGAGGCACAAATGATAGGTTTGCAGGCAGATGCCCCTGCTATATGTGCATCTCTACTCTCTGAGCCCCAACCTGAGGTCTCCCTTTATTTCTTTTTGATTATTTGTATGAAAACAGACAAATAGTACTTGAGCTTCAATCCTCACTATAGAAGGAACTTGATTTCAGGTGAGAGCATCAGCTGTTTTTGCACTGGGCACGCTGCTTGATGTTGGATTTGACTTATCTAGGGATGCTGTTGGAGGAGATGAAGAATGTGATGATGATGAAAAAGTTAGAGCTGAGATTAGTATTGTTAAGAGCCTTCTAAATGTTGTTTCCGATGGAAGCCCACTTGTACGGGCAGAGGTTTCTGTAGGTATGTGGCTCTTGGCCTGTTTCATGTGGTTGAATTTTTCATTGCTTCCTCTATTAATATTTGCTCAACCATTTGTTTTAAACAATTAATGTCTCGAGTCGGGTTTTTTTTTCTGATTTTAAAAATGGACAGAATGGAATGCCAGCACTTGTAAATATTGGTAGTATACAGACAACTAACTATAATGACCTAGTATTTATCTTTAAAAAAAACCTCTAATGACGCCAGAAAAATTATAAGTGTTTTCATAGTACTTAATACTACTGTTGCATTGCTCATGAAGTGGTTTCAAAGGCAGAATATCTGAAACGTACTGAATGACGACAAAACCTATGTTACCTTGAATGCGGGTCATTCAGGAATGGGAATGGCAACGTGGTACGCCCCATGTTCAAAAATATGGTACACTAGGGGAAGACTTGTATAAATTACACCTTAGAATTAAGGTACTTCTGGAACAATTTTCTTTAACACTTCGACATTTAGTAAAATATAGTCTATGTTTTCTCAAATTACTCTTATAAAAACACATTTCTAGGAGGGTTATGGCTCATTTTTTTGCATACTGTTATGCTAAAACTCCATTTTCCCTAAATTTTTGTTCATTATATTTAATTTCTTTCCTCGTTAGATGACCTTTAGAGAAATAAATAGGAAAAAATCTTTGGGATCGTATTGGATTGCTAAATTCACTGTTTTTGAAGTGTACCATATTTCAGAATGCCATTCCAAAAGCATAAATCAGTAGGGTATTAGAGTATTATCGTAACATTGGACAAAACTATTGATAAGTGATTAGTTTTGTATGATTGGTTAAATTACCCTAATGTAATGGCATTGGTGGATGACCTTCTCCCCCTTTTTAACAGCTCTGGCACGCTTTGCCTTTGGCCACAACAAGCACTTGAAGTCCATTGCTGCAGCATATTGGAAACCTCAGTCTAACTCTTTGCGTAGTTCGTTGCCTTCTTTGGCCATGAAGGGAACAGGAAGTGGTTATACCACTCCAACCCAGTACATGCCGCATGGAAGTATGGGTCCTTCTCAAATTGGTCCTCTGTTGAGAGTTGGTGGAGACAATCATTCAGCGGTTCGAGATGGGAGGGTCTCCACCAGTAGTCCCCTTGCTACTTCGGGTATGATGCATGGATCTCCACTATCTGATGATTCATCCCAACATTCTGATTCTGGCATATTCAATGACTGCACTAGCAATGGGGTTGTAAATCATACAAGGCCAAGACCTCTTGACAATGCCTTGTATTCAAAATGTGTATTGGCTATGCTTGCCATGGCCAAGGATCCATCACCACGCATTGCCAGGCTTGGTCGGCGAGTACTATCCATTATTGGGATTGAACAAGTGGTGACGAAATCTGTGAAGTCCACCGGAAGCAGTGTTCGGCCGGGTGAACACACAGCTCCGAATCTTGCTGGCCTAGCTCGTTCATCTTCATGGTTTGATATGAATGGAGGTAATATTTGTTTTGTTTTTGTTTTGCCTTTCTTTTATTATGACAAAATTTCCAGATAGCCCAAATGACCCTAGGCAAAGGACTTGGCTATTGCTTAGGGCTGTTAGTGGATCAGAATTTGGAGAGATCTGACAATACTCGACTTAGAATTTGTGAATCTGATGGATTCAAAATTCAAAATTTGGGTTTGTGTAATTTCTCAACAAATAAATGAATTATCCATTTAATATACAAACATATGTATGCATATTTGATAGTATATCATTAAATTTAATGGGATGATCTTAAACAGATCCATTCTATATAGATCTGAGTTTGTTTGTATAGGGTTCACTCCCTTTCTAACAGAGTCTCTTTTACTTATAAAAAAAAACTCTAGATCGAGATCAACCCAATTGGATTGGATTTCTTAAACTGGATTCTGATTTAAACTGGTGGGTCTAAGTTCGTGTGATAATAATTTTGATTGGGTCGAATTCAGGTCAGAATCAAATCTTGATACATCCGGTTGGCAGTCTATTATTGCCCCCGTGTCAATTTTCCATCCAGCTAACTTAATACGAAAGCTGCTGAATATGAAAGTCACTCATTCTTTTAACTTCAAAAAGTCATCTAGTTAGTTTAGATATTAGTGCCGATAAATTGACTTCTGAAATATTTTGGCAATACATATCCAATCATCTGTTGCATGCTTTGCATCCACATGTTTTTAGATTAATACTTATTTTACATTTTATGCAATTTGTTTTCTTTGGGTTTATTTTACATTTTTGTTGCCTTTGTTTTCATGTTGGGTCCTACATGGTGTAAAAGCAGCCAGAATTTCACATCGAAAGAACATTAATCAATTAGCTCACCCAGGCAGGTGCTCAGTGAGTTTGGTGGCCGTGGGCACCTGGTTGCCTAACCATACCTTGCCTGTGACATTTATGCATTACTAATTAATATTCTACAATCAACATTCCAACATTTTGTCCTAAAATGCTACTTTGGCTGATGTCTACACTTCCAAATGCTGTCTTGCTCTTTTGCTTGTGTTCAATTCTTGTTATGTTTTCTGTTTTCTAAGTTGGAATTTTCCTTTTGAGATGTTGTTAACAGGACATTTGCCACTTACATTTAGAACTCCCCCAGTTAGTCCTCCTCGACCGAGTTACTTTTCAGGAATGAGAAGAGTTTGCTCACTTGAGTTGAGGCCACACCTAATGAATTCTCCAGACACAGGATTAGCTGATCCACTTTTAAGTTCTGGTGGAGCTTCTGGGGCTTCAGAGCGTAGTTTTCTTCCGCAATCAACCATCTACAATTGGAGTTGTGGTCACTTCTCAAAGCCACTTCTTACAGCAGCTGATGATAGTGAAGAAATGATGACTAGGAGAGAGGAGAGAGAAAAATTTGCCCTGGACAACATTGCAAAATGCCAGCATTCTTGTGCGTCCTCATAATGATTGGCTTCAGTTCTTTTCTATCATTTTGATTATCTTTCTGTTTCATAATCTACCTAGATTCTGTTGTTGAGTCCTCTCAAATGATCGGTCTCCAGTTCTTTTACTATTATTGTGCTGGAATATATTTTTTAATTATATATAATACATAATGATTTTGGCTCATTTTTTTTGTCAGCTATTAACAAATTGCATAATCAAATTGCTAGTTGGGATACAAATTTTGAGATGGGTACAAAAACAATTTTGCTGCAGCCTTTCAATCCAGTCGTGATTGCTGCAGATGAGACTGAACGAATCAGGTATATGAGTCTGACATCCTATGTCCTGAGAATTATAGTGAAGTATATTAGCATCTTTGCAAAATGGTTTTAGTATACTGATGCCGTGCCAGCTAATATATGTTCTTAATGATTTTTGGCCTGGAGATACAAATATGTTATGACTTCCATTTCAATGAATCCTCACTAATAATTTGGTGAAGCCCATTTCAGAGAAGTGCTTAAAATTGCTCAGAGACAACTAGCAAGCTTTCCCTTGCTGATAATCAAACTTCGACACAAAAAGCATTTTTTATATACTTAAAAAAGTTAGTTACATGAAAACAAAATAAGTTGCGCTGCTGGATGTAGTTTAGCTTCTAAGTAGTCACATCTAATTTCTGTAGAATGTTTTATTCACTGGGCTTCTGGTTCCTTTTCTATATATATATATTAACTTCTTGGTGCTTTTATCTTTTCAGTATATGGAATTATGAGGAAGCTACGCTGCTCAACAGTTTTGACAATCATGATTATCCTGACAAAGGAATATCAAAGCTCTGCCTTGTGAACGAGCTTGATGACAGCTTGCTTCTTGTTGCTTCATGTAAAATTTCTGTACTGCTGTGCCTTGTGTTTATGAAGATTCTTTGTGGAACCTTTGATTTTTAGTTGAAGGAATATTCTATTCTGACAAAATTTTCATGCAGAATCTCCATACAGAATGATGTGACAGTGGTTTTTTTAGTGGCTGTTTGTGGCAATTTCATTTTAAACTAAAACCTCCACCATTTGGGCACACATTTTTTTTAAGAAAAAATACACCCATTGCCACATCATTCTGGTGGAGTTTTCAGCATAAAAATTCTGGAAGAATAGCCTTACCCTTAATCTAGGAAGTACGGACACTTCTAAGAGGGTGCCATTGGGTGGATTATAGAGCTAGGGGCAAATTGAAGGTTGGTCCATTGGGATTGGGCATGGACGAGTGTCAGAAGTTGGCACTTCTGTCAAGCTTGGGGGACATTTGGGGTTGTGAGAATTCCATGTAGAGGGACATGTCTAAGCATGGTTGGCCAGTGGCAATGGTTGCATGATAATCTCGTAATTTTTATTTTTCATATTTATTGAATTTATGGATTATGACTCTTAAGGGGGGTAGGATGTTTTCTCTTGTCAGTTTAGAGATAGCTCAGAATGCTATTATAAGGGGGGGTCTGGTATTGATTCTACCACTCCCTGGTGCTACCGAAAGGGACAGTACTTAAGTGAGTCTCCCAAGAGAGTGGGCGAGAGTTGGGGGTCGGCTGTGGCACGTGGCTGCAGTCATCATGCTAGTTAATGGGTTACATGGGCGGCATTGTGTCCGATGGGGCAGATATTGGACATTGGCTTCGAAGATGAAATTGTGACATTCGCATTCACTATGCCGCATCCATGGCAGGGTTTATGCTCATGATTGATTGGGTATCGGTGTGCACACTTGCATGCTGCGTGCCTTGTGTGCACTTGCGCGTTGAGTTCACATTTTTGCGCACGGTCGCTTGTGTTGGTTAGCATTAGTGTCGTTGGGCATTATGTTGTGAGCTTATTGGTTGCTATTCAGTTGTGCCTATCTTTGCGGGCAACGACTTTGACACAGGGCGCTAAGAGTTTTATGGTTAGAGACGGCATGCCTAATGAGTAATACTTGGTTCACGCGCATATCCGATTGCACATGGCGAGCTTACTTGTGCTTCGAGAGGGACTAGCGCTAAGCACATTGCTTATCATGTATGCGCGCATTTGGGAATGACGTTGTTTTCGCCTATAGTTTGGGTAAGTCGAAGGGCTTGAGCATCGAAGGACGGAGTTAAACAAGATGTGTGGGGCATTACGGATAGATCTTGGATAAGCGCATAGTCATATGTTTCGATGCTTGAGTTTAGCGAGACTATTGCTTGATGCATAGTGGCTTTATGGGTTATTTTCGCTGTGTATTAATCATGGCGGGTCGCATTACTGTCACCGTGTAGTGCTCGGCCTGCCAGCTCGTGACAGTTGGTATCAGAGCACTAACCATCCGTGGTGTGCATCAATTGGGTGTTGCTTCTCTTATCCATGTGGGCCTTCTCTTAAGTTGTGGTGGACATTTCTTTAGTGGGTTGTTTGCTTCAGATTGTTGGTGGTTGGTTGTGCGGTAGAGCTAGTGCCATTCAATCTTATGAGGAGTGGATTGGTGGCCCAAGTTATGGCTTCTATTCTACGTGAGCTGAAATCTTATGGTATTAATGGACTTAGTTGCTGTTTGAACCCTTTTGGTACCTTATTTAGAGTGGCTGCTTCAACAAGTTTTGGAGGCACGTTCGGTCCTTTGATTGTGGTCATGATGCTTAGTAGAGCAAGCCGTTTTCAAGATGTGCATGGGATCGGCATTGTGGTGCATAAATACTTATATGTGTCAGATCTTTGATTCTTGGTGCATAGCTAGTAGTACTTTCCTATTGAATTGGTGGGTTGCTTCTACAATATGTAAGCTTGTACGGAGAGCTTGCTTCGTTTTGTGGGGATTTACTTTCTTCATTTGACCCTTGAGTTGGCCAAAACTGTTGGCAACTTTGTTTGTATTCTTGCATGATTACTTTGTTGGCCTTGTGCTCACTTAGTGATTGTGCTCATTTCTGCACTTGACTGTTGGCATTTGTGAAGAGCGTATTATCTTAATTTCAAATCTTTTGGTGGGTCTTGTCTCGTTGGGATGCACGTTGACAAGAGAACGCTAGGTGCCTCAGTGGAGTTCATTGTTGCTTGAAGAGCACCGTGTAGCGAGGGTGAATCATGACAAAAGTCCTCCTGCTTGTGGGAGGCATCTGTGGGTTTTAGGTGCTGGCTAGAGTGAGAGGGCCGAGGTACAAGGAAACTGCAATAGTGGGTAGATTTCGGGTAAAGATCAGAGGATCATACACTAGAGCTATATGTGGACTGATTTCGAGTGAATGCTGGAGAGCTTAGACACTAGAACAACATGTGGGTTGTCTTCGGGTGAAGGTCTAAGGATTGAGGTACTGAAGCAATATTGTGGAAATTTCAGTAGTTTAAGCCATTTGCTGGTGAGCAGGGTTTACTTCGGCAGTGCAGATGGACTTGCATTCGGTGAGAGTGCCAGTTGGTTGGGAACTAGTGTGGGACAAAACAATGGGATGTCCCGAGGGCGTGTTTGGGTCGTGCACAGGGTGAATTTTGATGTCAAGTGAGCTTTTGTGGGCTCAACTGCAGAGTTGTGTAGAAGGGTGCACGCGGAGTACTTGTCGATGAGGGCATCGACCCCTTGAAGTGGTGGAGGGTGTGTAACGATCAACGCAAGCCTTTCCTTCGTGCGTGACGAACAACGCGTATTCAGGTACATGTTGTTGATTGATGGAGTAGTATAGTACCTTTGCTTAGAGGAGCTTGTGTTTGCTTAATGTGGTGAAGAAGGTGTTTTGTTTTGCCGAGTTCAGCATGGGAGTTTAGACAAACTTTTGTTTCAAGTAGCAGTGGGGCATATTTGGGAGAGACCAAATTTATAGGCTATTAACACAGAGGTGTTGGTCTGCGAGCCATAAGTGGTAACCCGTGATAACCAGCCTCGACTGGGCCAGCATTGATGAGAAAATGACAAAATATTAACTTCTCCCATCGCATCATTAACCGGTGTAGGATTAAAGATCAAGTCCAGGATTCGAGTTAAATCGACGACTTCTCAGACATGTCGGGACATGTATTCATCACTTAGACACATGAAACACATTTCAAGTTTAAATTGTAGGCTTATTTTCATGACGTTTAATGGTAAAATGATTAAATTATAGAATGAATAGTGTTTTTCATGTTTTCAAAATATTTTTGTTGGTAAGTGAATGTAACATACATTTATATAGCAAATTAAATACATAAGAAACATATTTTTTGCCGTATCCCCCTAGTGTCCTTGTTCTCATTTTTTAAAAAATGTTGTGTCCTGTGTCCATACCCGTGTCAGTGTCCATGCTTCTTGGCCTTTAATTGAATCTTTCTAGTGCTATGTTTGTGTTATGCAGGTGATGGGAATGTCCGGATTTGGAAAGATTACACTTCAAAGGGTAAACAGAAACTTGTAACTGCATTATCTTCAATCCAAGGGCATAGACCTGGTGTGCGAAGTGTGAATGCCGTTGTTGATTGGCAGCAGCAGTCTGGATGTCTGGTACATGATTACTCTAGGATGTAATGTTTAAGAACCGAAGGATATATATGTTTGTTCTTGCCTAAATTTTTTGTTAAATTTTTGTTGATGCATTATTTTCCAATGCTGCTGTTTCTAGTATGCTTCTGGTGAAATTTCATCCATCATGGTTTGGGACCTGGATAAAGAGCAGCTTGTCAATTCTATTCCTTTCTTGTCAGATTGCAGCATCTCAGCTTTGGTAGGTTTGACCTCTTTTACGATGTTCTGTGCAGTTATTTTGATTACTGTTATTTCTATTTGACTTTGTTTTCCTCGTTTTCTTTCCTTTTCTTGTACTACTTGATCTTAACACTTCTCTTGTGTTTGTGAAATGATCTGTAGATTCTGTTTGTACTTAACTCACAATAAAACCCTTAATTTAGCAAGCACCTACTGAAATTTACAAATTCAGTAAACAAATTATATCATTGAAATGACTGCAGGTATTAAGTTTCGTGGCAAAGGAAATTTTGACATGTTGGGCTTTAATGTAAAGGAAAATTTATGAGTTGAAACCATCTCAGGTTATTTTACTACTTTGAGATGATAAATTAATCTAGTGTCACATAAATTTTGATTATTTTCATTTTGTTTTACTTTTTGTAAACAATAGTCCTCCGATGCAGATACAGTAATTTAAAGTAGACTAGAAGTAGGATAAATTAATCTAGTGTCACATAAATTTTGATTATTTTCATTTTGTTTTACTTTTTGTAAACAATAGTCCTCTGATGCAGATACAGTAATTTAAAGTAGACTAGAAGTAGAATAAAACAATTACATGACGTTGGTTTTGCTGTGGTATACGGTCATAATACTTTTTGTTTTATGTTGATTTTGATATGGTTTTATCATATCTGTTTGTTGATTGTTGTTGTGTATTGGCCCCTGAATAGGCCATACTAATTGTTGTCTTCTATTGCTGAGTTCGATGGTTGATGTTCATAGTTATTTAATGGGTATTTTCATTCATGGTTGTGTAGTCTGCTTCTCAAGTTCATGCGGGTCAATTTGCAGCTGGTTTTGCGGATGGCTCTGTCAGACTGTTCGACATTCGAACACCGGAATTGTAAGCAAATTTGTTGAACTTACAAAATTTAAGTGCTGTGTCATAAAAATATTCCCATACTAAGCTTACGGTCATATATTCATGTGACATAATGTGAGTTTCCTGTTCAAGGAATGGAGGTATGGGAAATTATATTCCATGCAATGTTTCGAGAAGTTTCTTAGTTATTTATTTTGTTATATTGTGCAGAACTGCAAATTACCAATAATGAAATATTAGTAATTATTTTTCCATTCAGTTCCTTAATAGTGATCTAAAGCTTTTTAATGGTCACCATCTAATCTTCTTGATCATCAGTAACTCTTCTTTATTTTGTTCTTATCTGCTTGTGTGTTGTTCAGGCTGGTATCTGCAAAACGGCCACACACCCAAAGAATAGAAAAAGTGGTGGGGATTGGCTTTCAACCTGGACTTGATCCCATAAAGGTAGACAGAGCACCTTATTTATCAGTGCTCAACTGGAAAGTTGATGTTTTTCAAATGCTGTTTCTATAGTTATGCTTTTTCCCTTTCTAAACCATTATCAAACTGTAGTAATCTGATGTCTTTCTACTGCTGTTGCTATAGTCATGCTGTTCCCTCACCTAAATAATTATCATACCTTAGCATTTAGGGTAGTCATAAAACTGATGCTTGCATAATTCAGTTTTCTACTTGTTTGTACTCAGATTGTCAGTGCATCTCAAGCTGGTGACATTCAGTTCCTTGATATCAGACAGCAGAAGGATACCTACTTATCAATTGATGCTCACAGGGGCTCTCTTACAGCTTTAGCTGTTCATCGGCATGCGCCCATTGTTGCCAGTGGCTCAGCGAAACAGCTTATCAAAGTGTTCAATTTGGAGGGTGAACAATTAGGCTGCATCAAATATTCCTACAACTTCATGGCCCAGAAAATAGGTTCTGTGAGCTGCCTTGCGTTTCATCCTTATCAAGTATTGCTTGCTGCTGGCGCTGCAGATGCTTGTGTTTCTATCTATGCTGATGAAATATCTCCTGCAAGATGAATCGACATTCATTCATATCACTGAAAATGTCTACCGGTCATGAGGCAGCACAGGGGCGTGACCTTACATTGAACTGTCACCAATGTGACTGGAGGTACAGAAGGATCATCGGGTTTGACAGATTCTGCCACTCCAATTCCCCTTTGCAGTGAATATTTCTGGAAATACAGGTTGGGCCCACTGTTGAAATTGTATGATATATATTCATTAGCCTCCAGTGTTGAGGGTCATACGAGTTGGGAAGAAGTCCAGCATATACCTTGGAGGCTTTGGCGAATAATCTGATGTGTAGGTAAAAATAGTGTAAATATGTTTTTTTCTTGCTTTTTCTTCCCTCCCGTCCCCTTTTTCTGGTGTGTTTTATTTCTTTCTTTTTCTCCCCCCACACCTTTCAATTTGTAAAAGCTGCAAAATTCGTATTATTCTTTGAGAGGCAGTGTTTTCCAACCAAAAAAAAAAAAAAAAATGAAAAAAGAATGAAAAAAAGAAAAAAGTAGTGTTATAGCTGTTTAACCTGCAAATGAGGGGTTATTAGATTCTTATTCGTCCTGCAATGTTTTGTTATTTGTTATTTGTTAAAGAAGCACAGCACAGCCCAGGCCTCTATAAACCTCTTTGAAGTTGTCAGCCATTCCACCTCGTGTAGATTACTCGAACAAAATGGATTGCTCAGAATTTGGAGTGTAGATATCCTTTAGATGTTAAGTGCCCTGCGATAGTTCATTTCCAATCTAAGGTAGCTTCCATTTGAGATTTAGACTGAATAAGAAAAGTATCGGAATTTGATTATCTGGCGTGAAAGTTGAAATGTCAGGAAGCAGGAGTTACTGCTAGTTCATGTCTTTTCGTTTGAGTGTATGATCCTATAGCTGGGGAGCTTTAAATTGTTGAATTTTCGGTGTACGTGGTGACATGATGAACTCTCGAAGATTGTTTGAATAATAGAACTAGGACCTTTAGGCCATGCCACAACCCTGCCATAGGTAATTGTGTTAGGTTGTAATTTTTAAGCAGAAATCTATTGGCCAAGCTCAGAGCAGTCCTTTAGCCACCATAATTCTTTATGTCATGGGCACAAAGGATGAGTACTTTGGATGGGGTACTTTGTGTTCATGTACCTGCAAATTATTGATGCATCTTCAGCAAGACTATGGCGCCAAATCCCTTTAACCAAATTTGTCCAGTTCACAGTTGGAATGGGTGATACGAAAAACTCAAAACTTATACCGACAGACAGTTTGGGCTATTCATGCCTGCTGAGTTTGATCCAAAACTAGAAAACAACCAAAATAAACGCTCATGTACAGAATAAAAGACATCATCAAATAGAAAAACAAGTGGCCAATCTCATTGAAAAAAAGGAGGATAAAATCAAAATCAGCACAGAACCATAGAAACTGTAGGCTGCATGCACGTAACATCAATCTATAATTGTTTAAGGAAGAATGTGGTGGACCTGATTCAAATTCTATCTTTTCAAATATCAAAGATGTCCTTATTGCAACTGCTGTCAACTTCCCAAGGAAGGTGATAATGCAAGGCCATAGTTTTATCAATCTAAAGGACTCTGCATACAAGCAAATTGGAAAAAGAAATATGTACCACAATATGTTTGCATAAAATATACCCTATGAGAAAAAAACCAGAATATCATACAGTGAATCATATTACTTCCTCCCACCCACCATACTTTGGCTGGAGGTTCCCGGTAAGCCTGGAGATGTGCTGCTCGTCATCTTATACCTCCCATCTCCATTGCCAAGGACATTAAGATCTTCAAACAATCTGTATGATGGAACAAAAGGTTTCTGTCCTGCTGCAGGGGCAGTGGTCTTAGGGCTGGAGCTCACTCTTGGCTCTCCATTCATAGGTGATCCATTGCTTCCTCTTGCAGGAACCGAGTTGACTTGCTGCAATGGTCTGGCCCCTTGCATGGATGTATAAGATGCAGGTGTGTTTGCTCCCCGCATGTAAGGACTTGTAGATAAATGATTCTGGTTGCTTAAATAACCAGGAGTTGGCGCCCATGGAGGAGGAGGGTAGATAGATGAGTACTGGGGATATTGAGGTTGAGGTTGAGGTTGAGTTTGAGGCTGTAGTTGTGGTTGGGATTGGAGTTGGGGCTGGGGTTGAGGTTGAGGCTGCAGTTGAGGTTTGGGCTGGGGCTGAGGCTGGGCCCAGGGGACAACATAACTGTTGAAGGGCACTTGTCCTTGGTTTCCAGGATAAGCCTGGGAAGCATAGGGATACCCTTGTGTGGTTGGGGAAACAGGTGCCTGATGAATATTCTGAGAAGAGGCCCCTTGTGTGGTTGGGGAAAGAGGTGCCTGATGAATATTCTGAGAAGAGGCTGCTGGAGGAGTGTGAGGGTTTTGAGGAGAGGATGTCGTAGTTGACAAGGTGAGGCTCAAAAGGTCTATCATATCTTGCTCTTTTGTGGTCCTAACTGGTGCAGGTGGATCACGCAAAACTAGTGCATTGCTTGGGACAGGGGTTGCGGTTGCTGGTATGGATGATTTTGCATTGTTGCTAGCATTCACTGAGGTAACCATTTCACTAGCACCAATAGATGTGTCTTGAGAGGTAGTTGGCCGCATTTTGGAATGCCTGCATTCATAAAGCATGAAACATACCAATTATAAGCCAGGGAACAATAAATCCAAGAAGAATTCCAGCACATCAACTCCTCTAGATAAAAAAGCAGAATGGCAAAGTAACCAAATGTCAAAATCATCAGATCTTGCTGTGCATGTGCGATGTGCACTATACATATAAGTGCAATTTCTTTCATCCCCCGAGAAATATATAATTACCAACACAAGAGTAAAGACCAACCTTCGAGCTAGCTGTGCAAAGTCATCTTCCTCGTCTTCCTCTTCTTCAATGTGGCCCCTTGTTGAAGCAACAACTGGTGCAGAGGGGTTAGCATTTGGTGTTTGGTTGGGTTCTTTAACTTCTGTAGGTTTGACACTGGAGTCATGCCTAGCAACTGATTGGGGGTTGAAATTTGTTGCTTGAGTCGGCAAGGGGGAACCAGAAGCAATAGCATCGTGTTTTGCAAGCACACTCTGCAGGCTATCATTTAATTCAAGGCCCTGACCAAGAAGCTCTTCATCCCTGCCACAGCCACAACCACCACCACAAAGACATCTAAGAAATCTGTTACAAAACAATGCTCTATAGAGCAAAAAGATGCACAAGGAAACAGACGCATGGCAACAGCTAATTCCTAGAAATGAACAACAGAAGACATTGTTGAAGATTTGGCAAATGGATGGAAAATAACAGAGACAAGGTTGGAAAACATACCCGGTTGTAGTCAACATCTGCATCAGCTTCTTCTGGTTGGAACGGCACCGGTTGGCAAGATCGACTATTACTTCATCTTTTATTGACTACAAACACAAAAGAAACAACATGTGAGACTTCTATTAGTAAGTTGGCATGACAACAGAGAGAGAGAGAGAGACAGTTGCACTTACTGCACGGTCATTTGGATTCACAGCTTGTAGCATGTCAGCTAAGAGATCCAGAACATTCCGCATAGAATTAATGCTTGAAAAACTGAGTGCGAAAAAAGAAAATGAATCACAAGGGGGAAATAGCAAACAACAGTAAGATGGGACGACTAGTCTACGCAACCAAGTTGATTCCTCACCTTAAATTTTCCATCTCAGCTGCCATGGCTTCATCAAGCCTAGTTGAAGAATTGCTTGGCATTCCGTGACCTGCTTGAGCATGTCTCAGAGTTGACTGGGCAATGGGTGGTGTAAATATTGGAGTGGCATCTGATGAACGCTGGGGAAATACTACTCCAAAACGCTGTCGCAAGTTCAATTCACAATTATAAAATAATACGTAACTGTCATTTGTCATAGTCATTACACTTTATTATCCATGAACATATATAACTTTCTAATTAAGTAATGATACAAGAAAACAGTAGCATAGAGAGGTGACACACATCAATTAATTGAAAATACAAGACAACTAACCGAACAATAACACTGAATTATCTTATTAAATTATCATGAGATTATATCATAGAATTAAATCTCTTGAAGTCAACACAATCAAATAATGACACATCAGAGCCCACAACTCATGATGATATGCCATTCACTAGGACAACTCATCATGTTTACGTCTAGGATCCTATGTACTCATTATATCTGGATCAAGATAACATGGAAAGAAATCAACTCCATCAAAACAAATCAGTGGCAATGTCAATTGTCAGCATAGAATTGTAACCAAAAAAAAAACCAAGTAAAGATGACAACTATATCAAGTGTATGCTTACTCTCAGTTCCTCATACGCCCAGTAATATTGTGGATATTTTCCTCCAGGACCACCAAATGCTTCTTGCCAAGAATCTAGGAGTACTAAGACTTTATCCCTTACATGCATATCCGTCTGCAAAAGCCATAAAAAACATTTGTTCCTCAGGCAATGTAGAAGTGTTTAACGAGAAATACCTACGTGAACATCCAAATGAAAGGAACATAAAGAAAATAGCTGATTTCATTAGAAAAGTTAGTTAAGCAAATTGCTGAAAATAAGATAATGCAAAGTGCCTAAACATAATCTACAAACAGTGATCAAAACAAGGTAAATGACAAGTACTATGCTAAGAAGCATGGACATGGATTTATGACACAAACATGACATGTCACAGCAATTTTCAAAAACTGCAGGACAAGACACGAGGAGGAAAAGACAAAATTATATATTTTATATGTCATATATATGAGTATTTCATTCAACCATAAGAAAAAAACTACAAGATAACACTAACTGAAATTAGAAGCATGGACATGGATTTATGACACAAACATGACATGTCACAGCAATTTTCAAAAACTGCAGGACAAGACACGAGGAGGAAAAGACAAAATTATATATTTGATATGTCATATATATGAGTATTTCATTCAACCATAAGAAAAAAAACTACAAGATAACACTAACTGAAATTAAAAACCATGTATTCTACAGCTTAATCGTCAAATTAGAAATAAAATCATATTCTTTTATTCTACAATTGGATCCCAAGTTATTTTCTTCAGACTTACAACGTGTTTCATTTATTTCTAAGTGATGGACATGGGTGTCCAAGTAACAGAGACGTGTGTCCCAAGTGTCCAAAGCGTGTCCATTTAAAAAAAAATTAGAAAAACAATAGGACAAGTTTCGACACTTGTCCAACACATATTAGGAAGTGTCCGATGAGTGTAATGTCCAATACGGACCCAACACATTCTTAGAAATGTCTGTACTTCTTAGGTACTAAGCATTTCACCGAAAAGATACATATTTTGCGTTACATAATAGCAATGCTAATGTCAGGAAAAAAAACATTTGTTTGTTGCCAAGCAATATAAAATAAAATAAAAAGGCAATGCCGACATTAAAAATAAGACACATGGGTAATTTCCAATTATCTCACGAAAATCTCACATTTTGCATACACATTCTAGATTAGGTTCATTTTGCTGAAAGATAGCTTGCCAAGGAATCTATCATCCATTGCTTTTAAGCCTAATCTGGTCAGGGACTCTGGGCCATCAAACAAAAGTATTACAAATAAATTTATGATCTCTCTCTCTCTCTCTGAGTAATTGATGGTTTTCTCATCCAACCCCACTTACCTAGTTCCATGGTTATTTTACTACTAAGGCCATGGCAGAGCTTGGCATTCCCACCCTACCTAAAATTATTGGCAGGCACATGCTCTAAGGAAATGCAAAGAATTTAGATTTAAGGGGGAAAAATAGCAAAGAAATTAGATTTGTTAAATTTATCAAATATAAACACTTGATTCACTAAACGGGACCTATCAAAAAGCAAATAAGTCACTTGTTTATTCATTCGTTTAAGTCTTTGTATAATGGAAAAATATGTAAGAAATGTAATGGAGAAGAGAGAACGAAGGGAACATACTTCCATAGGAACCTCTATAGCATGAATATTTCAAATTACAAAGTTATATACATGGAATTTGGAACCCATTCTAAAGGCTAAACCCATGAGCAACTATACCTGCCAATTGAGGCAGAGTCTTTTAGCCTACGGGCCCCATAGAATTCCTCTAACTTACAAAAATATAGAACCTTGATGACAAGGAGTTAATGGAAGATGCTAGACATGCAGCACATAAAAGAGAAGAACAACTTGTAGATCTGTTATTCACATACCTATTTTGCACTACTGCCACAACAATTACATACATGGATTGAAGTTACCAAAAGACATAGTAATTATCATGATACCGTGACAAAGAATGATACCGTGACAAAGAAGTGAAGAACCCCTAATAAACAATGTACTTTACACGATAATACAATTTAGCTACTGTTAACAACATAAAGAGTTCAAGGTACATGCCACACTGATTGGAGGTTAGGAAAGAACAATGTCTTGATTTGGTAGTTATAGTTTACTACTTATAATCTCTAGGGACCATCTACTGCGCTCACATGTATTCAAGAACCATTTCAGCTCACAATACACAAGCACACTAAAATTTGCAAAGCCAACATCGTAGGTAAGACCTAAGAAGCACGGATACGGACACGGGTACGGATACGGACACAGATTCGGACACGGGACACAGCATTTTCAAAAAATGAGGACACGGATACGGCAGGGACACGGCAAAAAAAAATATTTTTATACATTTTTTGTTTGTCATGTATGTGAACATAAAATTCATAAATCACCAAAAATAAGATGAAAATAACTAAATAAGTTTACAATTATAATACAACTGCTAACAAGTTAAAGATTTGAAGAATTGGATTTGGGTGTTTTATGTTTTGGTGTTTTAAAGTTTTGAAATTTATAAATTAAACTCTATTTAATACTTTTAACAATAACATTTTAACTCCAGCGTGTCCCAAAATGTGTCCAATAGTTGGACATGCGTGTCCCCGATGTGTCCGATAAGTGTCCACTAGAAAAAATATTAATAAAAATATTGGACACGCCAATTGGCGTGTCCGACACGTGTCCCGGTGTGTCCGAAGAGTATGTGTGTCCAACATGTGTCCGACACGGACACGGCACCCTAAACGGAGTGTCCGTGCTTCCTAGGGTAAGACAGTAGCAAAGACACTAAACATGTGTAAAAGCCGAAAAAGTTGAGCAGTTATTAATGAATTGGCACCATATAGATTGCAACAGATGGAATTCCAAAGGAGAGCCAAATAAATTCTTGCAGTTAAAGCGTGAAATTAGTGAATCAAAGACCACCGGGCACCTTGTGCTGAGCTAATATCCCAAATAGAGATACAAGGAAAACTTGCCTTCTTTTTCACAATTTTGATCATCTCCTGCAGAATGTTCCTCTCCGCAATTTGAAAATGCACATAATCACCACAGTTCTTTACCATTGTCTCCAGAAGCTACAAATATGACACATAAATAATGGATTAGAAAGACAAGTTCTAGAACAACATTCTCCTAAATACCCAAAAAAATATGCAGCTAAACTATAAGATGGTATCATAAATACAGTGACCACAGAACCAACCACTTCAAACTCTGGTTGATCCTTCCTAAAAATATAATAAAAAGTATACGAATGAATGTACCAAATCCAATGTAACAGAAAAAATTCCAAGAAAAAGTACCGTCAAGGCAAGTAGTTGAACTTTTGGGTTCTTATGCTGCAACCTTTTCTTCACAGCTTTGACAACATCTTTAGCGTCCCTGAGCAATTTAACAAACCATCAGAAAGTTTAGAATAAAAAAAAAAAAAAAAAACTAACTGAATATCAGTAATAAACATCACAATCCATACTACAATTTAATTCCCTGCCCCTTGTATTTGACATGATAACAAAGCATAAAGATTAAAATTTTCCAATTATTTCTCGTATTAAATCACTTAACTTGGGGGAGGAGGGGTGTACAAGAAAAGAATATTCAAGATTTAAGCCCCAACTCTTTCATAATCGACATAGAAAATCCACCACAAAAAAAAAAAAAAAAAAAATTTTACTGTACAGTTCCTAGCCTGCCTTCTCCTAGAAAGAAAAAAGATTTATTTCTTGTAACATCAACAACATACGTACTAGAATCCAAGTTCAAAATTTTCGCTTGTTTTCCTTGGTTTACTCAGCTACCAAACCATGGAAAATAAAAAGAAATAAACAGTTACATCAATTTTTGGCGCATAAGCCCGAGAGAAAGTCCGAATTTGGAAATTCAGAACCTTTTCAAAATCAGCCATCAACTATCAAACTACAAAACATCTATACACGTATATACACACACATGCATATATGCAGAAGCCCTAGTTAATTCTGAGACTAAAACAGAGGGGGAAAAAAGTCAACTTCATAAATTTTGATGTTTAGAGAGTTTCGAATACGGTACCAATGGTTGGAATTGATGGAATCACAAATATCCATGTTCATGGTCCAATCGGGACCGATAAGAAGGTCGCTCGTTGCCTTGTCGACTCGAACAGTAGCTGAAGAAGAAGAAGAAGATGAAGGCATCATTCTGTCTCTCTCTCTCTCTCTCTCTCTCTCTCTCTCTCTCTCTCTCTCTCTCTCTCTCTCTAACTTTCCCTCAATTCCTCCCAATCAATTTGTTCCTCCGAGGACCAAAGAGAAATCACACAACCTCCTTGCTTATAAGGGATGCAGGTGGATGGCGGAATACAGAAGAAAGAGCTTTATAACTTCGTCATATTCCACAGAAAATGCTCGGAGGACATTTTCCGAGAAACCCAAGAAAAAGTGTGACTTTTTGTTCTTCCTTCCTTCTGTTTCTCATTGTTTGTTTGTTTTCTTTGTTTTTGTTTTTGGTTTTAAATTTGTTTACCCTTTGCAACTATCCCTGTCCGATACAGGGATTTTTCTAGATAAAAACAAAAAAAGTTAAAATTATTTTTCGGTGAAAAAATAAAAAGCACGTGAATAAGCATTTCGTCAAAAGAATTCATTTATTTTTTGTTTAAGTACTCACAGAAATTGAATCTATATATGTAATTTTTATTTCTCTTATTCTGTGTTTGAAATTTAAATTTATTAAAAAATTAAATAAAAAAAATATGAGAGCAAAGAGAACAAAATAAAAGTAAATTTTTGTTCTTTTTTCTTTTAACTTTTCATTTTTATTTTCTTTTTCATCACCAAATTTTTTATTATATTTAAAACTTAAAACATTCCAAAATTTTAATTTTAAAATATTTCATTCTCATTTTTTATTTTATATATATATATATATATATATATAAAAAGCTTCATAACCTAAAATTCTCAAACACTTTCGAAATTTAAAAATGTGTACATTGCATGGTATACCAAACACTTACCAAAGTTTAAGCTCGATTTGTGTTTGGTTCATAAAAAAGTTACATAATATTTCTAACTTTTTGTAATTTCATAACATATCTATACTTTTAGAGCAACCTTTTTTTCCACAATGATTAGGAACTAGAAACATTTTACTTTTGAGTTGGTGAACTCAATAACTAATTTAAAAGTTGAAAGCATATTTTTAGATTTTTTCCGAGTTGTTCATTTCTCTATCAAATTAAATTGCACAGTTTTCATGCGTTGAGTTAAACTAAGCTTTAAATTATTGACTCGATTAGTACTTTGTTATAGAATTACTAAAAAAATTAAAGAAATTCTCATAAAAAATAAAAAAAAATTAAGCTTGATTACAATTTAAAATAAATTAATTTTTTTACAATAAATTTAAATAATTTATTGCTTAAGCTTGAACAATCTATTATTAAGTGTAAAATGATTTAATTTCAGGGATGATCTGAATATTTTAAAGTAAAAAATGGGAAAAGTCAAGGCCAAAGGAGGGACATATTGGAGCAGGAGCAGAACAAAAAAAGATATATAAAATGTCTCTTTCAGGGCGGCTTTGAATTTACTTTTATATGTGTTGATTTATCAAAATTGGCCGCAAGGTCTCCACCAAATTTACCAATATACCAATTCTAATGGTGAATTGTTGCGGTTGGAGCATAAGTGCTTAAAATAGAACGCAATTAATAATATTATTTATGTTTGATAAATATAAATAAATAAATAAATAAAAATATTTTTTAATTTTTGATTAAAAAGAGTTCATTTATAACTAGGGATGATAATGGATTGTAGAAAAATAGAGATCCGACTGAATCAGTCTTATTTGGAAAAGGGATGAAGGATACAAAATAAGAATGGAGGCGGGGATGAAGGTCTAAATGAAAATTCATGCAGAGATGGACTATGTTTTTTCCCGCCCCTCTTTCCCTGCTTTTAACATTTTTTTAAATATTTTTTATATAGACCGCTTTACGCTTTAATTGTGTTGATTGGTGTTTAACTTATGTTCAATAGTTTTTAAATGTTGTTTGTTTGATGGATTTTTAATTTGTTATTTTAAGTATTAGTTTTTGTTGACAGTGCACCATTTTGACATATATACAATCCAAAATATTAGGAGGTTAATTTTATCTTATTATTAAGTGGAGACTATGAAACTATTAATATTTTTTATAGCTTATATCTTAGTTTTTTTAAAAATATTTTTTTCTTGCTTTATGTTATTTGTTTCTTTTGTACCAAAAGAAAGGCTTGGGCTTAGGCATGGGGTTAGGCTGAGGGAGAAAGTAGAGGCGGGGTGACGGCAGAGTTGTACCTATGGAGGTGGGATAGAGGCGGGATGAAAGTGAATATTTTAAGTGGAGGTAGGAATAAAAATTTCAACCTCCATCCCGGTCCATTGCCATTCTTACTTATCACGCAAACTAAGTGAACTTGGATGACAAAAATATGTCAACTAGTTTGTTATTTTAAAATTTTTATATGTTTGATATTTAAATTCTCCACACTAAAAATTCAATGAAAATTGTTAGTACTTTATTTTAAATTTCATTAGCCTTAGGTCTTAACGATGGTTTGACATTACTTTTATCTTCCTTCTAATTTTTCATTTGTAAAAATACTTAAAAGTTAAAAATATTATAAAGACAACAATTTTTGCTACTTTTCATCTTTGAACATATATGAATTTTGGCAGCTTAAAAGTTATGGCGGTTAAAATAGTTTCCTAATTATAAAAATTCTAGTTTTTTTTTATTATTTATGAATCCATATAAAAAAATTTGTGGAGACATTTCTATTAATTTTTTAGAAAAAATATTTTGTTTTATTTTGTTACTTTCAAGAAGAAAAAATAATTTTTGTCATCAATTTTTAAAATTCTGAGTTCTTAATAATTATCTGAGTTTGCCTGTGTTGCTTATTTGATGTTACTTGTGTAGACAACAGCTTATGCCTTATGGTACTGTCCTATTCTATGTGACAACTCAATGCCATAGGTTTGAATGGGACTCAATGCCCTGTAATGGATGGTCCAAGTTGGGACAGACTTGAAGGGTATCTTTTGGAGTTCCAACCTTTTTCTTTTCCCCCTCCTTTTCAGCTTAGTTATCCCCTTTATTCCATTCATTGAAGAACACTTCTCTATTATAAATCATTACATTAATGTCAAGTCATGTAGAATCAGCTTAACAAAAAAAAAATGCCAGGGGTAGGACTGTCTATTTACTGCCTCTCTCAAGACATTTGATAAAGGGTGAGCTTCATATACTAGAATTTATGTCAAGTCACATATAGATGGCAATAATATCGATAGATATATTTTAGGAAGTGAATTATTGCTTATCCGCATGGATTGAAGTTTAACAAGTTGCTAATTTACAAGTTTGGGTGGATTAAAATTAAGATGAATATCTCAAATGCTTGGGGATTTAGGTTCATACATGCCCCTTCATGAAACTGCTTCTTGTGGTGTGATGTTGTATGGTTTGATTTTGTTTTTATGACATATACATATATGATATAACAACAGAATGACTGAAAATATTGAAGGACTACCATTGCAAATTAATTCTTGCTTCTTTTTCCATATTTCTAGTCAATAATGGATGCTCATATTTGTACAGTATGCACATGGAGGACCTGTCCAACTTATCATTGGACAGTGATTAGATGTTAGTAATAGAAGACCATACCCAACTCAAGGTCTAGGTTTATAACCCAAGTCAAGCTACTCGAGCTTGACTTGTGTTCAAGTTGTTAAAATTTTGTCTGAAATCGGCTCGTAAAATAAATTAGGTAAACTAAAATGAAATTGAAATTTGTTAATTTATGGAGCTCAACTTGATAAGCATTTTTAAGATTACATAAAAAATAAAATTACTTGAGCTTGACTTGTAATTGACTCAATTAAAACTGGTTTAAAATTGGTTCGTAACATAAACGAAAGAAACTTGTACATATTTTTAAAACTCAATAATTTTTTAAACTAAGTTTAAACAACCATTAATTTGGCTCGTTTGCATCCTTTATTAGGACGACCTTTTTAGTCCAACTTGTAAGTTGAAACAAACCTACAAAGCATTTTTTACGAAGCTTCTCCCACCCAACTTTAGAGCTTCTAGCTTGCAGCTAGAAGGAACTTTTCACAAACTAATTCAAACATTACGTAAGAAATTTTATGTAGTAAATTACTCATCATCAGCTTTGCAAAATATTGGAAGTTCATAAAATTCTTGAGCAAATATATGGTTGATCTTTTGAGAAAACAAATAAAATAAAATGACCACGGGTACTAATATTCAAAAACAGGTTTTATACAATAATATGTTGACTGGGTCAAGAATTTCAGACTTGAAGGTTGCCCTGAGGCGAAGATATGTATCTTTCAGCTGGTCAAGAATGATGAGCCAGAGAAAGGTCTAGCATCCAAAATTTAGTTGTACTCTTAAATACATAACTGGGCAAGGTTGGCTTTTCAAACTACTAGAAACTTAGGCTTAGATAAACTTCAATGGCACCAGAATAGGGCCAATGACATGAGTCACGGTGTCACACACGGTTCAAAGTAAACATTTTAATTATATATATATATATATATATCTTTATAGTAAGGCCAAACTAGCTTACATTTCCCCTTTCGTCATTAACTATTAATAACAATGCTAATTATGATTATTACTATTGTTGTTTTTTTTTTATAGGTTGGGAAAGATTAAAGTAGTGGAAAGGATATTTTCTGATGTTTTTATTTATTTATTTTTGGACTGAATGGAACCCGAATTAGTAGTTGGAAATGTCTGACTTCTGATTAAAATGGGCTATCATCATTAATTAGTTCTGTTCTTTCGTCATCCCCACTTAATTTATGCCCAGTGTACAAGAATTAGCGAAGTCTTGACTTTCTTCTAACATGTAGAAGTCAAAAGCTCATTAAACAGCTGCAATTAAAAGAGGATAGATTTTGTAGCTAAAAAAGCATCCGTCTATGTCTTGTTGATGGGTGGAAGAAGCTAGGCAAGAGAAATACCCTTGGCCATTAAAATTTTCTCCAAAATGACTTAATGGTGGTAATAGAAATGCTTCATGATAAACACCCCCACTGCCCCAGGACTATTGCTGAATGAGTGCAGCCTCTTGTTGGCATATGAGGTTACTTTTTTCTTCTTCTACTCTACAGTTCTGACCTGCAATTATTCTATGGATGAGCTTCACTAGACCAGGCAAGCCATTTGTGGCTAGCTCACCATCAAAATATTAGCAGTATCTCAGACTAGTGGTCCAAAACTCATTGCGGAGAGACAAAACCTACACCCATTACTATCGTCCCTGATGCGACCGGCACTACTTTGATAGCTGATGTTTAGTAGACATACCATATTTCTCCATTAACTCCAAAAGAAACATTTCTAACTATTGAGCTCCTCACTCTCTGTGTCATCTCCTACTCCATGTCTTGATGTTGATTGCCTTTAACTCATGCTAAAACCCAAGGGCTCTTTGGGATATTAGACTATCAGTTACCACAAAACTGCTTTCAATATGCCAACCACAAAATATTAACCAAATCCATATTCTAGCTAGTCGATAAATCAATTACAGTAAAACTAGTCAGAGGCCCAAGAGAGTACAAAAATTGTTGCATGAATATAGGCTAAAATTTTCATTGGAATCACAAAAGAAATGCTATTCTTACATAATTTTTGTAATGAAAAAACTCTACAAGAATGAAGTGACAGTGGTATTTTTGAAATTATGAATAAAAATAGGCAATGTTTTGGTTTGAAGTGAAAGGACGACAAATAACCAAATCATTATGTTCTGTACAAGATTCTGTTTATGTAGCATTACTCTTAAAATGAAATTTGTGTTGTGTTTGTGGTGATCCATAGGGCCAGGATAACTTGAATGTCAGGTATAAACAGCTGCATATTATGAAAAGATGCAGTGAGAAACTTCTTCACTCTTGAACATAAACTGGGTTTTTAGGTCTTACTTGGGCAAGGACATTAGAAGACTAATAGCAAAAGGGACACAAGTCCAACAACATGTATCCATGGTATAGATTCATTGCTACATATATCCACTGTAACCCTCTAGTAACAGACAAGAACGAAGTACAAGAATATATATAAATAAACTCAACTAAAATTACAAGTTCATAAGATTACAGTACAGAATAAGGGGGGATTTCTCTTGTGACAAAAATCAATTAGCCCTCTCTGTTGATATCATCAAGAATAACGATAAGGGCAGCTATGAAGGCGTAATCGATATGAGGACACACAGTGACCATGAACCTATCCTTTCCAAGCAAGATGCTTTCAGCAGTGTGTTTCTTGTGCATCTGCATTGCAAACACAAGAGAAGCATAGATTTAACCATTGAATATTGCGATGTCAATACTTCAGGAAAAGTGGCAGCAACTTTATATTTTCATGCACAGTTTGATACTGTTTTCAGAATTTTTATTTATTTTTTGGTGTTAACAGAAACAAAAGCAAGGGAAACTTTGAAAACATTATTGTTTCAAACCCTTTTCATTTTTATGTGAAATCAGTAATCAAAATTTTCCAAAACCAGTTTACCAAAAGCGTTTTTGGAAATTTTCATAAAACGAAACAAAAAAACAGAACTGAGACTACAACCAGACGGGTAATATAGAGGAGGGTCTTACTTGAGCGACAATGGTGGACGATTCTCCAGCATAAATGACACATGACTTCTCGAACCAGCTTCCCTCAACCTTGAAATTACAAACCTCTTCTGTTGTGTTATTTGCTAAGTAAACATTTAATTTGGTCTTGAGTTGGATGAATGACGATCTTTTAGCACTAAAGAGAAGATCTGCAGGGTCTTTGCTCTCTCCTCTAAATACTTGCCATCTGCTATGTGTAGTCTTTATCTGCATGGGCAAAAATAGAGCAGAGTCCATAAATTTTCTTGACATTTCTCAATGCACAGGCTTTGCTTGGCTCATCACAGATTTGTATTCTTTGTTTTATACTTATGATAGAATTGAATTTTTGGCAACACATTTCAAAAGAGTATATATGAAAGTTAAAGGTTCATTGGAACATAGATTTCAGCTTAAATGACTACCAAAGATGTGCATATTAAGAGCATATGCCAAAGAGTATATGTGCCCAAATAATTTGCTATGAATGAATTTAATTACCTTCTGCTGTAAAGTAACAATGGGATTTCCGGCAGCATCAAGTAGGGTGCGCCGGTCATGAAAGGCTGTGAAGCGGACTTTAACTTTGAACATAATGTTGCCGTTAATATCTGTAACCGCGAAATTACCTTCGGTTAAGGCCCCGACCTTTCTAACGATAGCAAGATCAACAGGATGAGGAAGGCAATACTGAGGACCTATGATTGATACAGGATTCGCTATGGGTGTATAGCTTGGTTGTGCCATGGAGAGAGAGAGAGAGAGAGAGAGAGAGAGAGAGAGAGAGAGAGAGAGAGAGAGAGGAGGCCTAAGAACTTCTGTTTTGGGTTATGGTTAGGGGTACTCGAGTGAGATTCTTATAGCCTGCTTATGAATTGAATGACTCCATATATGTCGAATGTCTGTATAGATTTGTTTTATGTTGTTTTGGTGTCGTAGTCATTACGAATTCAATGACTCCGTGTTAAATGTACCTAGAACTGTTCAAAGGGACCATGTCAAAATGGTAAGACGTGTGTGTGACTCTGAGAATTTGAAGTGATTTTGGTTTGAACTTTGAACTTTGAACTTTCTCCATATTTATATTAACACAGACCGTTCATTTTGGGCTGCTTAACCAATCCAGAAATAATTTATGCACATTCCAATTCCTCCCTCTTTTCCCATGGTTTTGCAGGGGTTACTGCGCCCAACTTGCTTGACTCCCAAAATGTCTTTTATCCCGCTGATAAGACCAAATCAAATTGTTTATTTACACTACAGCTTGAAAATTTCTCAACTTGATGATTGGCATGGACTCAACAAAAAGTCATATATGCAAATTAGACCAAAGCAAAGCAACATCTTTCTTAAGTATCTCAAGAAGATTGACGAACCAGCAGAAGATGGTAGCTGATCATGGTGTATTGATACAGTAGCAACAATAACTTATGAAGCTTCATCTGCAACCCAAAGACTGCGCTCATTTGTATATGTGGCGTCAACAGGTGCGGAACTAGCTCAGGAGCGAGGGGTGCCATGTATATATAGTATATATATTTGTTATAACAAATATAAATTTGTTATCCAAATAAATATCTATTCTACCGGCACTCTCACAGTTTAAAATTCTCTTGAAGGTCATAATCCAATAATAAAAAATATTATTCTATGAAAAAGTTGCATAAAAAATCTAACCCGAATGATGTGGTTATGAAACTTTTATAATTAAAAGTTATAATGGGAGATATTTTATTTTAAAGTAAAAAAGTTATGTTTCAACCACCTCACTCCGTACAATAATTTTACATAAAATTTTTGTTTGTATTGCATTATCCACATATAAAATATTTATTATTATTTTTTATATAATAGCTTTGACCACTCATTGTTTTCTTGTACATCTTAACATAGTCAAATTGGCAGTCATTAGGTCTCTATTATACATCAATCTAACAACCTATTACGTTTCTATTATAGAGTAATCGTGCATGTGCCTACTCTTAAGTTTCAAAATAAAATGAATGATGATTTTTTTTTAATTTTATGAACTTTTCAATTTTATACATTGAAAAGGAGGGTCCAGCGAGCACACTGCAATGACACCGAAATGAGGATAGATTTGAGGGATTTGAAAAAATATTTAGTTCCACTTTAGGAGATGATTGAATTCAAATTTACTAATTTTAATAATAAAAAATTTATTTTTTGTTAGAAAAATTCATATTTTTTTTATTTTTTATGTAAAAATTTAGCTTGCATATGCTTGAATTTAGAGATGTATAAAGAAAATTTAAAATATAATTACACAGGTGAAAATTTGTGCTCCAAGTTTCGACACCTCGTAACTAATTAAATCCTAGTTCCAGGTGTCAATTTCAGTTATGATCATGCGTTTGGCGGCAACGAATCCAAACTTGGATTTAGAATTGGTGACTATCTCAATTGAAATTTTGAACTATGAGATGACATTGATCAGTTCTAATTTTGAGACTTGGATTTCGTGATGCCAAATACATGCAAACACACACGACAAAACTACTCAAAAACTATATCAAGTTAGACTGCGTTGGAGCATGCATAAGCCAAAACATGTTTACACACAAAAGTAGTAGTCAAATTTATTGATGATGTAAGGTCTGCATGAGCAAAAGGACAGGGACTCTCCTGCCCTCAATTGCTTTGTTTAATCCCATGTTTCAACTCGCGAAAACATTTAATATGATTGCATAAACTAGACACTGTAAAATAGAGAGAAGAAGCATTTAATGTTCTCTTATTTTTTGCACTTCAAACCCTTTAACACACACTTTGCATAAATTAGACAAGCCTAAGTCGTCTAGAACTATGTGCGCACACAAAATATCTGAATAAAATTACAACTTCTAAGGTTAGATATATAAGAGGAAGATGATCAATCAGTCGGCGATGCTCTCCTCTTCCCTTGAAAGCTTCCCATATATTACTCCTACCACTGCTTGATCTCGTCAAGGATGACGATAAGAGTAACTATGAAGGCGTTGTAAAAACGAGGTTTCACTGTAACCTTGAACTTGTCTTTTTTAAGAAATCTGCTCTGAAGACTGGGTACCTTGTGCATCTGCATCTCCATCAATCATCAAACAATTAATGCTGTTTTTGGATGTAATATTTTAGTGAAACAAATGAAAAAGAATCCAAAAAAAAATACCTCAGAAAAAAAAAAAAGAGATTATTTTTACTTTTTTTTTTATATAGATAATCACAAGAATAAAAATAAGTGAAAATAATTTCTATTCTTTTTCACATTTTCTCAACCTAACCAAACAAAAGCAAATAATTTAATTTCTATCTTGCAATTTTTTTTTCTTTGTCATATCGTACAACAAATCCTAGAACTATACAAAATGTAAATTGAATTAAAGAAAAAAAAATGCAATTTACTCCAACTTGAGCCTTTTACTACCTATTGATTTATCACAATTTAGGAATGTAAATCAAATCCAATCCGCGGCCCGCCTAAGCTCGATGTGCCCAAGCCTAGCTCGAGTCCCACTTAGGCCCGAGCCCAACCCTGTTTAGGTTTTTGAAGCCCAATCCATTAGTTTAATTATATGTTTTAATTGCATAAATTTATGAAAGATGCTAGTCACGGTCACGACTAAGGGTCAGGCTGATGGCTAAACTGGAGTGGGCCCCAACTGAGTTGTTAGCCATTAATCGGATTGGAGTGGGCTCCAATTGTTGGAATGGGTCACAGTTGAGTTGTTAGCTATCAGCCGACAATTGACCCTCAATCACAGCGGTGGCTAGCACGGCTCTAAATTTATTTACTATTCTATGTTTTACTAATTATCAAATTCTAATCATCAGTTTAATTATAAATTAGGTACCATTTTTAGATCTTATTATAAGTAACTAGTTACTATTTTACTTAAACTATGTTTAAACCATTTTTTCAAAAAAATAATTTAAAATTGATCAGTCCCAACTTGTCTTGGCCCGAGCCCAAGCCCAAGCCTACTCATAAGGCCAGGGTAAGACTTGGACCTGGGTTTTAAACTTTTGGCTTATCCTGATTATTTGTGGGAGCCCGAGCTGTCCCGGCCTGTTGGAGCCCAAGGATGAACCCGGGTTGGGCCAATTTACATGCCTATCACAATGCCTCAAATCACTGTCATAAGATCTGTTTTATACTATAATGTGGTGTAATGTACTTGTTGACAAACCAAAATATGGCACTGCAGGTAAGCAGTAAAACAGAGATCGAGTAAAAGGGTCATTGTAATGAAACCTTACTTGGGCAATAGTAGTTTTGGTTGATTCTCCAGCATAAATGTCACAAGAACCTCCAGAGAAGCTTCCCTTAACCCTATAATCACTGATCTCCTCAGCTACATTTCGAGCTAAGAAAACTTGTAAGTTGGTCTCCAATTGGATTGCACTCGATTTTTTCACGGTAAAGAGCAAATCATTACGACCCGAGGTGCTATCTCCCCTGTACACTTCCCATCTGCTGTGCAAGCTCGGTAGCTGTTGTTGAAATAAAACAATAACAGTTAAAAACTCTAATAGCTTAAACCTTATAAGTATCCATATTTTATGATTTTGATTTTTCACTCACACACAAGAGACCCCAATGGGAGTCTTTAAGTCGGCGGAGGGAGATTTTTAGAGTTAGGGTTGAATAGAACTCTCCAGAGACGAGACCAAGGAGTGAGTTAATGTTGACTCTCACAAAACACTTAGATTTTGACGAATCAACTCATTAGATTTAACGTCACCACTAGATGAGAATTGCAAATCAAAAGTTAATCAAGCAAAGATAAAATCATTTAGATTCTTGTGGGTTCAATGAAATGGAAAAACAAATGATTATATGCTACAGCAACAAGAAAAAAAGTGAAAACTATTGATTGAGTGACCATGCGATTAGTATCGTATAAACTTCAAGAATCAGAAAACAAATCCCACTAAATCCACGACAGACAAACAAGTATGTTCAAATATATCAAAAACTAAGCATATCAAAGATCAAACTTTTTACAACATTTTCAACTTTCTTGATCTACTACGGTTTTTTTCCAAAAAATTATTTGAAAGAAAAAAAATTATGATATGCGAAGCAATAATCCATGACGAGGTTTCGCGTATAGTACTCTACTCTTGTAAATTTAACTCATCATACGCCACTGGTGAAGTGATTAGCTTTTCCCACATAACAAAGAACTAATTTCACCCAAGAAAAAAAAAAAATCAAGATATCGAATATTATTCGACTAATTCAAACCTTCTGTCGTAGGGTCACAACGTGATTCCCAGCAGCATCAATGATGACCCTTTCGTCATGAATTGTACAGAGGGACTTCCTTTTAACTTTAAACATAAAGTTTCCTTCAACATCTCTGACAGCATATTTACCATCACTTATGGCCATGGGCTCTTTATCAATGACAAGTTGAAGGGAATCAGGAGCACAAAACAGAGGGTTGATAACGGAAACAAGTGCATCGTTTGGCTGTGCCATGTGTGTGTGTGTGAGTGAGAGAGAGAGAGAGAGAGAGAGAGGAGAAGAAGAAGAAGAAGAAGAAGAAGAAGAAGTGGAAGTGATGGTAGTTGCTTTTATGGAGAGAGAAAAGGAAAATGGAAGAAAAGAGAAAATGCAGAAATAAAAACCAAGGCTGAACGGGGTTCAACCAACCTATTTCAAAGAGGGATGGATCCAAAGATTTGACACCTTCAATTGAATGAAAAAAATTATAACAAACAAGATTTCCTTTCTTTAGATTTGCTTAAAAACTATTTTTGTTTCCTTATAAAAAACAAAAGAATGATTTAAAATTTTCTTGTCTTTTTCTTTCCTTTTTTTCTAAGGTCGAATCAAACAGGATAAAAAAAATAAAAAATACTTTTTACTTCCCTTTCACCAAACTCCAAACAGGCTGTTAGGGTTAGTGGCAAACAACTGGTCAATGGATGGTGAGGTTTGATGAGGCAACTGTTAGTTAGCGCTAGGTAGATGTTCTACCTAGAAAAATTCTATCCTCTGCGGCCTCTCTTATGGTCAAATTTTCTATGTTTATCTTTCTAGATTTTTCTCCAAAATTGTTTTTTAAGCCACGTAGTCAAATTCGAGTGGTCGGGATTTCTCTTGAGTCGGTTGCACCAGCCGTGTTGTCATAATGTACTAAGAGTGATCCGGATTTGTCCCCGCATAAGGCATAAGAGGAAGTAATGTTCGAACTTGTTGAATAATTTCTCCATACGAATTGACCGTACGTTCACATTGCCAGCAACCAAAACGAATGAAAAAGCTGAAACTTTTGACAACCTCAAAAGCTTCAATCCTATCAGTGAGTGAAACTTAAATGGCAAAAACCAGAATCACTGGCCTTAGCCACCATGGATGCATCAGCCAAGACAACCTGCAGCCATGCGAGTCCTGATTTTAAGTTTATGAGGATTTAATTACAAAGAACATTACCAATATAAAGAGAAATTGAAAAGAGAAAAGTGCAAAACGGTGAATTATTGATAAAAATATCAATACAACAAAGAGAAACACTATGAACAGCCACGGCTACCCAACACCACCAATGGACAGTCGCCACATCAGTTGGGTCTCACCAAAAGCTGGTGAGACTCAGCTGAGGTGGTGGTTGTCCATTGATGGTGTTGGGTAGCCGTGACTGTATTTAGCAATCTCATACAACAAAATATACGAGGATACTGAGAAAAGGAGTACAAGAGAGAGAGAGAGTCTCGTGCTGCAAACTCTGTAAACTTTTGACATTGAAAAGCTACAAAATCTTTTGGTTTCACCCAAGATTTTGTTTCAAGGGGTCTCAAAACTTGGAACATAAGTTTTGGATGCATTTATATAATTATTATACTATAAATTTTCTTTTTACGTTTCTAAGCTTAAACATATGTGATACTAAGGGGTTGTTTAATAATACTATCAGTTTTTATTTTTTGTTATGTGTTTTTTATAGTTTGGTGATAGACATTTATAGGTTATCGTTGTGCCAACAATACCACACAAATGTTTTAGAAACAGAGAATACACCCATTTTAATTTAATTTATTTTATTTTTTAAAATTTTGTAAATAACTAAAAGCAAATAACTAAAAGCAAAAAACAAAAAACAAATACTGTTTTTTATTTTTTTCAAAAAATAAAAAAAACAAAAACAAAAAATATTTACCAAACGGACCCGAAATTTCTATCAAAAATAGAACAAGCAGTTTGTATTCAATCTCAGCAAAACATAACATTTTTCTAATTATTTAGTAGTTCATTTCAACTCGATCATCTATTAAAGTGAGAACTCGATGTTCTTTCAAATCTCAATACTCATCTACGATTGATTAAATTTCATAGCAATTTTCTTTTTAACGTACAAAGTCAAAAAATACGTGAAAGCACATCCTTTATTTTCTTGTGAAATGTGATTTTGATAATATTCGCGGCTGAAAAAATTGCTATTTAGCTATATTAAAAACCGAAAGCATAAGCACAGGCATGAGCACTACAAAAACCCCACTAATGGTTGATTTTATTCGGTTAGGGCACAACGAAAAAAATAATGGATAGGATTCGTACAACGGTGGATGCAGGGCAGGCCCCCGAAGTTTCCAAATGCCCAGTAACTTCTATAAACTTTTTGATATTTAGAATGCAAGATAATGTATGACCTCTCAAAGTTTTCAGATTTTCCTTTACCCCTATAGATGTTTGGAACTTTGGATTTTAGACTACAATAGTGTATTGGTCTTCTAAAAACTCCAAAAGATTTATCTTGGCCCTCCTTGCAATAATATTTTTTTTTACCTTGCCCTTGTAGCGCAACAGAAATCTTGGATATGATACTAGGTCCATAGTCCATTATACAAAAACATATATTTTGTTGGAGGATAATGTTATACAAATAAAAAAAATTACACAAAATTATTATAAAAAATGATAAGGTTGAATCATAACTTTTCACTTTTACTTACAAAAATTGTATATTATATATATCTAATGTCCTAACAAAGTTTTATTCCACTAGCATCCCCACAATTTAAAACTAAGCTCTTAATTACAAAAAATTGTTGATCTAGTAGCAATTATTAGCTGAAGCTTCATCTGCAACCCAAAGACTGCGCTCATTTGTGGGGGCGTCAATTTCATTTATCATGCGTTTGGTATAATGGAATCCACACTTGATTTAGAAGTGGTGGCTATCTCCATTGAAATATTGGACAACTTAATTGAGATTGTTAAACTATATTAGTATGATTTCCTAGTTCTACCGTTTCCTAATTAGTTAGTTACCTTATAAGTATTGTAAGTGAAATTTTTAGGAAGGCCTGACCAGTCACTCGAACTAATATTAATGAGCCTAAACTCGCTGCAAAAAAGATAAAGAAGTTAGAATGGGTCGACTTTCTTTGGTCTGATCACACTCCGATAATTAAGTTAGCAACTTTAATCGAGAATCGAATGAATACTTGAAATTCATTGTCCATACCTTGCTCCTGGAGGTTTTGATATTTATAGTGTATTCGTTGGAGTGTTTAGCCTTTGGTCTACTAGCAGGTTATCATGACCTGCTGCGTAGACCTCATCATTCGTCACCGACTGACCAGATTCAGGTTCTGTCTTGCCGTCGTGCCAGAATCTGGCTGATTGGACGTGAATATCCTCATTGTGTGAAGAGCCGCTAGCGCATTAAATCCAGATCAACTCTACATTAAATGTCCTAATACCGCTAGCGGTTTGGGCTAGCTGACCCTGGGCCTGGGCACAAGTCGGCCAACTGGGCCTGGTGGCATTACTCAGCCCAACTTCGTTTCTTTTTTATTGGGCCTACCCGAATGGATTGGGCCTCGAATATTTTGACCCACAAATATAGTTTTGTATTTCCTATTACTTGTTCACCACTACTCATTGTCTATATATAAAGGCTCTTTTTCAATGTTATAGATATTACATTACTTCAATACATCAATATCAATATAATATATTACGATATAGTTATTCTATTACAGGGTTCTTCTTCTTTTCCTATCTTGCTCTTATTATTCTAACAAAGATGAATTCAGTTCCAATTATAAGACTTGGAATTGAAAATTTTTTTTCCTTTTGTTGAGAAACACAAGGAATATGCACAATATATCTCTATTTAGGGGATGATGGAAGGGGGAGTTCAAGGCTTGAACCTGACGTCACGAGTAACATTGGCAAAGTCTCTAATCTCTATCAACTGGGACATTCCCCTCTATCAACTGGGACATTCCCCTTAAATACTTTGTAGAAAACTTAAAAAAAAAAAAACTTAAATTTTGATAAAGAAAGTAAGTTTCACAACTAAACACATCTAATTGTTGGAACTAAAACAATTTTAAAACAATTTATTTCATAAGATTGCCCAATGCAAATTTGGGAGATCCAAGTCTATTTTTTTGAGTTAACCCATTGATTTTGATTAAGGTAACTTGTAAACTCCTTTAAAATAAAATATTCTCAATTTGTGCCACCAATCAAGCCCTTAAATAGAAAATTTATCGTGAGCCACACCAATATAATTTGATCGTTTGTAGATTTATATAAGACTTCCCATAAATGTTGACGGTGGAATAATTTTTCTTAAATGGTGTACAGTCTAATTAATGGGAATGCCGTACCCAATTAGCGGGTTTGGTTACCGATTGCATTTTGTGGTCTTTCTAATTACAGTGAGTAGTAACTGTGATCACATTTGATGGTACTTAAGATTAGTTCAAGTGATCACATTTTGCAATATATGATTATATTGAGTGGTACTTGTAGTCACACTTGATTATATTAAGATAAGTCTAATTTATAAGTAAGTTTTCACTCTTTCTTTTCAAAATTAGTAATCGGTGTCGATTTTGTAAATATCAACATCCAATGGTCATATTTTTTTATATTTTATTTGTACAAAAAATAAATATGCAGATAGGTTACTTCACATATTCGTCAGGAAATATTGTCCCTTAGCATTACGTAACCATTTTTGAGAAACCCGACTACACCTACATTCAGACTAAGCTTAGGTCTCACTGCGTACTTTGATTCCTAAAAATTAAATTTAATTATACCAAGCGATTATAAAAAGTTAAACCCAAATATTAAGCGAGTAATCTGAAGTTTTACTCATTAAACCAATCACTCACTTGTCTTTTTTTTTTTTTAAATTTTAGAATTGAAATTTTACGATGTACCGAAAGGGCAATGATAGTTGAAGTATCTCCAAATATAGGGTACAAGATCTCTCAAACCAATTGCCTTTCGCCTGAAATCACAAACATCTTTTGTGTTGGCGGCCAAGAACACGTCTAATTGAGTCTTTGAATTGGATGAGCGAAGACTTCTTTGCACTGAAAAGCAGATCCTTGGAGTCTGTGCCCCCTCCCCTGAACACTCGTCCCCTTAGCCGGCCAGGCTTGGACGAGCATCGTGACTTTGTTGGGTTTTCATAGAGAGCTGACAACAGTCAAGGTTGCCACCAAATAGATCTTCAAAGTAGCCAGGGGGACGGACATGAAAGTAAAAGTCAAGAAAATTGATTTGGCCAGTTGCGTTTATTTCTTGTGGGAGGCAAGGAACTTGCGAGTGTTTGAAGGAAAGGTTCGAACTCCACAAAATGTAGTTAGGAAAATTCAAATTCATATGTACTCTATCTTAAACCACTTATTTCTAGTCTTATCAAGGGTTTAAGTTCGATTTTAGAGTCAGACTGTTGGTCTTTGATTTTTTTTAGTCTTGCTACTTTTGATTGGGATGTTATTGCTTGTTTTGGCTTCTTAGCCTTTTCGATCTGCTCTTGGGTATGTTCAGAATTGTATACTCTCTATTTTTAATCTATGCATATATTTATTTACTAATCCAAAAAAAAAATATCTGAAATTAATGCACGTAAACACCACGCATCAACCGGGTTTATGCATGTATATTATAGGGGTAATTACATACGTGGTTGTGATTTGGACAAAAATAAAATGACCCATTACAATTTAAAAATAAATATATAATATTATTATGGTTTGAATTTAATTATAGAATGAATGAAAATCGTTAGAATTAATAACGATTTTCTCACATGAGTAATTTTATCATTTTGTCTATTTAAAATGAAATATCAAAAGAATAATTTTGTCTTTTTATATTAAAATAAATAATTGTTCATTATATGAGTATTTTTATTATTTAACTAAATCTGTCATACTTTCATCCATTTTATAGATAAATTCAAATCATAAAAAAGTTATCAAGTTATGTGTTCACTATTAACTTAAGGGATTATTTGATTTTTGAACAAATCACAAGAAAATAAAATGTAATTATACCAAAATTATGTACATACATAAATTTGAAAAAAGTCATGCAACAAATGAAGATTAACGTTCTAATGGAGAGTTAGGATGGGGTTGCCGGTGGCGTCCAATAAGATTTGACGGTCACGGAGGCTGAAAAACTTGTCTTTAATCTTGAACATGATGTTGCCGTGGACGTCGGAGACTACGATCCTATAGGTTTGTGCCGTTTCTACCCTGTTTCAATGTAACTTCTTGCTGGATTTGCATTTTCAATATTTCATGATTAGAATAAGTATTTTCTTTCGAGTTTTGTATTTAGAATTCCTTTTCTTATATATAATCATAAATATTTATTTTTAAATAAATTTTAAATCAATTCATTTGAATCTTTAATTTTTATTTTAATTGACATGTCAACACTATAGTTGTCAATCCCATACCAGTGAGCATACTATCTTTGTCATTGATACGGTACAAATCGATGTTGGAGTGTTTTGGCATACGTCTTGAATTTTTCGTTGTAAAAATATATATAATTATTAAAATTCTCGAATTAGGCTGGAAAGAATTCCGAAACGGAACTTAGTCTTTATTGATCAGTTTTTAAGTCAAAACAATACGTATTGATCCGTACGAAATGATATTAATAATTATGATCAATACCTCAACTAATAAAATGGAGAAGAGATGGTTTTAATCTCTTTTTAGATTATGTGTTTTGACAATAGGAACATATTATGTAACATTAGAATTTTTTATTTATATATAAAAATATTTTACTAATTAATTTATATTGCTATTTTTAAGACTTTTAATAATTTTTTCTTAAAAATGTCATATCCGATCTTACATCACATAACATATCGCCTTCCCATCACATTTTGGATCATGTTTCATATTTCCTTTCATCGTTTTGCTTCACATTTTGGACCATCAAGGGGATAATCACAAGAGAACTTTGAGTTATTGTCACTTTTAAGGGACGTCAGTATAAAAATTTTTTTTATCATGCAGTCAAGAGTATCAAGGGGATAATTCTAACAGAGAGGAGTTTAGTGTCATTTCAAAAATCACAAGAGAACTTTGAGTTATTGTCACTTTAAGGGACGTCAGTATAAAAAAAAATTTTTATCGTGCAGTCTAGAATATCAAGATCACTTTATAAATAGCTCGATTAATTCACTCCCTAACTTAGTTAAAGATAAGCTATTCATATCAAGATTCAAGAATTCTCTAGCTACTTGACTCTAAAAGAGTATTAAAATTTTGAACGCAATAAGTTTGGTTTGGATTTATTGCTCCTGTCGCTATTGGGCTACCCATCGGATCCATATTGTTAATTACGTTTTGGCTTTCACTTTAATTTTTATTAGCTTGTGAATCAAAAGTCAAAAGCGATTCAGAAGCCAATAGTAAAAGATTTGGAAGTTAAAAGTCAAAAATTCATAAAAAGTTGTGCTCAAATTCAAACAAAAAGACCCATAAAAACAACTACCCTAACAAAGATTTGGATATGGTCACCCACCTTTATTTGATTGGACCTTCTATAGTGAGTTGGAGACATAGGGACCCCAGAAGGAGTTGCTAGTGCATTATTGATTGTTCACAGATTTATTGGAGGGATTATTCAGTGCTACTGAAGCAATGAATAATTTTTTGCTTCATTGAAACATTTCATTATGATTGATGACGTGTAGGTCCAACACTAAAATCATGCCTCCAGGATTGAAAAAAATAAATAAATAAATAAATAAACAAAATTGTCACTTGTTAAGATTTCTTGGTGAATGACATAAACATATATTTGTCTTTCTATAATAAATTATCTCGACATGTCTTTTTATGCAAGGGACATATTATTCTTTTTTCAAACATCAGAAAAAAAAATTGTTGTAATGTAGCATCAAAGTGTATCAACTGTTAGGTGTTGTGAAAGGTTGAAAAAATCATAACACGAACAAGAGTATAAGCACCTTTACTCCTATGTTTATGAAAAAATTTATTCTTAAAGAACTTTGTACAAAACTCAATTGAGGCAATTTTTAAATAATGAGACAAAATATTTTAAATTGAAATAAAAAGACCACGAACATGTACACCATTCTATATAAAAATATTATATAATATTATTAAAATTATATTCTTTAGTACAAAGTTAGAAACAAATGTGAGTACAGTTTTACATCTGAATACGAAAGTCATCACCTTTATATAGATGCTCGAATAACCCTCCTCTTGTAAGATAATTTTTAAAATTGAGTTAGGCTGATAAATTCTACCATGATATTATAGTTGGGTTGTTAAGGCCACATATCGGAGGACATGTGTCTCACTCTCTCACCTCTCATCGTAGATGAGTGATCTCTCTCTGTCAATGGTTTGTGAAATTTCCATGCATTGCACGTGGGCCCTTTAGTTTGCAGAATTGCTTGTCAAATGAACTGTAAATGTGATTTGTTTTCGTAGACGGGTACAATTTTGCTTTAGCTTTTGGTCATGCGGTTCTGCTTTTTTATTTTTCTTTTGCTTTTGTTTTTGGTCATGAGTCCCCTTTTATGTGTAACTATTTAAGGGATTTTGTTCCAATTATGCTGCGTGAGATGCCTTGTTCTTCGGCAAATGCATATGAAATGTCTGGATATTATGAAGACAACCGTGACATTTTAGCTTGTATTCGGGATTGAGTATTTTGCATATGTAGGGCCACCCATGCAGGATATCAAGTAATCTATGTTTTGAATGACATATATATTCTTTATAACCAATTTTAAATCTGTTTTTTCAGGTAAGAAGTCCATTGAATGATGGTGTAATTGGATTGCATATTAAGATGGTGTTGTTACCAGGCTCTACAAGAGAAGGCCATTATATGGAATGGCAATGCATAGGCAAGTACAAAGCTATTGGGGTTCTTGACTAAACAAATGTCTCAAGATTTCAACTACTTTGTATGGATTCGTTGTTATATATTTTGATCTTTATTAAGAATATCTAATTGTAAAAAAGTTGAATTTGAATGAATGTCTTATACCGTTTCGTGAATTTTTTGGTTACTTCTAAACATTTTTAGGCCAAAAAAAAAAAAATTTCAATTACTAATGAATATTTTTTAAAGAATGATTACTTGCAAAGGTGCGCCTTTGGAAAAATTTTACATAGAACATTTTTTTTATAAACAGTCGCTAAAGAAGTTCTATAATTTTTAGCGACGGGAAATTTTGTCGCTAAAGGTAGGGAAACTGTCATTAAAGCATTTGCGCTTTTCCCTCGAACTGTCATAAAAATTCTATTTAGCGACTGCAACCAATTTTACTGACGGTTGTTTTTCTGTCGCCAAAGTTTCATTTTTTTTTTTTATCAAAAATCCTACTTTTACAGAATTTTTATGTAAAAAATTCTATCCGATTGATGTGACACTTTTAAATTCTCATTGATGTGACACTCATTAAAAATAAAACGACCACAAATTAAGATGTTGAAACTTTGTTTTTATAGTATTACCTTTTAAAAAATATTATATATTCGCTTTTTCTATATCCTTAGGATTAACAGTTGGCTTCGTCTTCTCCAGAGATGACTTTGGAGCAGCAAATGGACAGACTGCATTTAAAACTCCTGCATTCGAATCAAGAGAAGTGTATTGACTAGTAGTCTACAACATACTCTTTGCCTCCTAATGCCAACAATGGACACGACGACTCCTGTAAGTCAACTTCAATTGTTTGTGTGACTATATACGAATCAAAAAAAGAAGCAAAAACAAAAAAAAAAACTTACTTCAGACATGGTATAACACACTTGGAAAATAGTACAACCAGTTCTACTTACATTTAATTTCCCATTACAAACAGAGTCTTGGGGAAAAAAGAAGCTAAACCAGTCAAGCCTAACAGCCTCTAGCCCTAGATATACACACATGCAAATTCCTAAATGACTATCTTCAAGACCTAAAATGAAGGGGGGCTACAATTCCACAAACTAAGACAGAATGACAAGCAACTTCTAAATACAAAGACGAAGGGGGTGCAATTAGTTGATGATGATGATGCTTCTTTTAAGGCAACTTGATGAAATTAAGCTTCCTAGCTAGTACTCCTAATTGTTGATCTCGTCAAGGATCACGATAAGCGCTACAATGAAGGCGTTATCGACATGAGGATAAACTGTTACCATGAACTTGTCTTTTCCCAATAGCACGCTTTCGACACTGCGTTTCTTATGCATCTGCATCTCATTAGTCGTTTAGTTAATGCTATGTTTGGATGTAAGATTTAGCGAGGGAAACGAAAAAAAGAAAAGAAAATGAAACTATTGTATGTTGTATATTCAACTATATGTAAGTAGATATATAGTTTGTACTATAAAATGGGCGTTTACATGTAATCTTACTTCGGCAATAATTGTGGAAGACTCTCCAGCATAAATGACACACGAACTTTCTAACCAGCTTCCCTCAACCCGAAAATCGCTGATCTCCTCAGATAAATTTCGTGCTAAGAAAACTTGTAATTTGGTCCTGAGTTGGATTGCCTGTGACGTTTTAACACTGAATAGCAAATCGTTACGATTTGAGGTGCTATCTCCACTGTACACTTCCCATCTGCTGTGTGCGGTCAGTATCTGTTGAAATAAATCAAGTAAACAACATCATTTTTAAGCCTATACAAACAAAAAAATTCATATATTATGTGTTCTAACGAGAACTTCTCACTTTCAAACAAAGTATCTATCATAATGACTTTTAATTACAGAAATGACGCTTCATTCCACAGGTGTTTTTGTATAAGTTTTTTTTGTAAGAATTGCAATTTCATTTTCATTAATATATTAAGCTTAAACTTTTGAAGTTTCTGTACCGGAAGCCTATCCTCTTTTGGTAACAGTATTAAAATTTTCGTTTTCATGTATTGTGTTTTCATAACCAAAATTAACGGAAACTTAAAAAACACCATTATTTTTTAATATTTTTAATTTTATATGAACACAATTTTAGGACTTCAAAAAAAAAAACATTTGTTGTTCTGAAGATTGGAGTATTTTCAAAATATTTTTAAAAAACAGTTTTTTGAAACAATTTATCAAATGCGAACTCAATAATTTCTTATAGCCTGTTTGAAATTTAGGAAAGGGAAGGAAATAAATGAGAAATAATTTTTTTTTTGGTTTGATTTTATCTAGAAGAGGAATGGAAGAGAACGAAAAGGAAAAAGCAAGGGAGAAAAAATAATTACTCTAGCAGTCTCGATCTCTCTCCCTCCTTAGAAATTTAAATAAGAGAAAAAGATTTTTCTTTCACTCTGCTTTTATTTCCTTTGCCAAATCAGAAGGGAAAAGCACTTATCGTTTCATACCTCTTACTCTTCCCTTCCACAAGTTTCAAACAGCTTTGTAAATAACAAAACTATAAAACAGACACCAAACGATTTGAAACTCAACTAGAGGGCCGGCCAATATTTTTGGGGCCTGTTTGGGAAGAACCAAAATCGGCTCTAAGAGTAAGGGCCATAACTAAACTAGTTTGGAACCATAAAGTGCTCGGTTCTAAAGAACCCAGAAGCTCGTTAAAGTCAAACCAACAGTGGTTATCCAACAAAATCATATAACTTCACGGAAGTGGATCTGACCAGATCCATTTCCAGATTATCCAAACAGCCCCTTAGTTCAGTGACTTTTCATGTATGTTAAAACACTAATTAGTTCAGTGGATATCATGTAAACACTAGTAGTATACACAAGCTGTGAAATGATAAAAGGTTTCTCGCAGTAAGAACTGATCTCACCAGCACAAAAATAAAATAAAATCGAGTAATGGAATGTTATTCAAGATCAAACCTTCTGTTGTAGAGTGACAACGTGATTTCCAGCAGCATCAATCAAGACCCTCTGATCATGGAGTCTTAAGATGGACTTTTTTACTTTGAACAGGAAGTTTCCGTTGACATCTGTAACAACAAATTTTCCATCGCTTACGCTCAAGGGCCTTCTGTCAATGACAAGTTCAAGCAGATAAGGAGCACAAAACTGAGGGCCGATAACCCAAGTAGGGTTACCCACAACTGCACTGTTTGGCTTTGCCATGAGAGAGAGAGAGAGAGAGAGAGAGAGAGAGAGAGATTAGTCGATCAACCAATCAAGTACCTTCGTTCCGGGTCTTCAGAGGCTATTAATAGAAAATTGCTTCCCCCCCGACTCCGGTCATAATTACTTCTGTATCCTTCTTCTTTTTTAAATTATAATTCACCCAAATCACTCTACTTGTATTTTTTTTTTTAGTTTTATTTAATTTTTATTTAGTTTTATTTTTTTTTTATTAATTTTATAAATTTTTTAATCAATTTTATTTATTATTTATTATTTATTTTATTTTATTTAATTTTTGACACATGTTAGAACCTCCCCTCCCTTTAAATTACTTCCCCCCAATCTGGCACCCCCACTTGCATTTTATTTATTTTTTTTAAAGTTTTATTTAATTTTTAATACATGTTAGAACTTTTCCCTCCTCAACCCGACACCCACCTTTTTACATATTTTTGTGAATCTTTTTTTTTTCTCCCAGTTTTGTTTAATTTTTATTTAGTAGTTTAATTTCTTTTTTTTTTAATCAGTTTTGTTTATTGTTTTTTTTTTCATCAATTTTCTTATCTTTTTTTTGCTTTATTTAACTTTTGATACATGTTAGAACTTCTCCCTCTCTCTTTAAATTACCCCTCCAAACCTTAACACATGTCACACTCCCCTTAAATTACTCCCCAACCCTTGACACATGTCAGAACCTCCCCCTCCCCTTAAATTACCCCCCAATCGTTGACACATGTCAGAACCTCCCCCCAACCCTTGAAACATGCCAGAACCTCCTCCTTTCCTTCCCTTAAATTACCCTTTAACTCTTAACACATGTCAGAACCTCCCCCTCCCACAAGTCAGAATCTCCCCCTCCCCTTAAATTACCCCCACAACCCTTGACACATGTCAGAACCTCCCCCTCTTTCCCCTTAAATTACCCCCTAACCATTGACATATGTTAGAACCTCCCCCTCCCCCTCCCCCCCCCCCCCCCCCCCCCCCCCCCCCCCCCCCCCCCCCCCCCCCCCCCCCCCCACCCCCCACCCCTACCCCCCCCCCAAAAAAAAAAAAAAAAAAAACCTTTAACACATGTCAGAACCTCCCCTTCCCTTAAATTACCCCCTAACCCTTGACATATGTCAGAACCTCCCCTCCCCTTAAATTATCCCCTAACCCTTGACACATGTCAGAACCTCCCCCCCCCCCCCCCAACCCTTAACACATGTCAGAACCTCCCCCTCACCATTGACACATGTCAGAACCTATTTCCCCCCACTCTCCAACCCTTAACACATGTCAAAATGTAATATCCCGAACCTCTATTTATTTATATTAATGAGAATTTCTAGTATTTGCATTGTTTAATATTAATTATTGCCTTATTTGAGTCAAGAATGACCAATGGAAACTTGTGTTGTAGCTTAAGCCTATAGGGTGAGACACATGGGATTATTCCCATATGTGTCATTTTATACACTCATATATAAACATAAAACAAACACACACACACACAGACACCCGATCGATTGAGAGAGGGAGAAAAGAGAGGAGAAAGATGGCAAGGGAGATCGAAGGAAAAAGAGCTTGAAGGGAGGTGAAGGAAGAGATTGAAGCCATTAGAAGACTTGGGCAAGCTTGAAGAAAGGTAGGGTTTCACCTCCTCCTATAATTACATATGTGTATGTATCTATCTTTGTGGGCTGTGCTATTAGATCATTGTGGGTGACTCTTTTGAGTCCCAAAGTGGCTAAATATAAAGTATTGTAAACCCCATTGAAATATTTGAGAGTTTGGGATTGAAACCCCCAACTTATGCAAGTTAGGGCTTGGATTCCTAAAATCCTAGATCCCTTCGTTTTTCTTGTTTAAAGTGTTTGATTTTGAGTTATTGTGGTCTTCTTGGATCAATCTTTGGACCCTAGAAGCATTGTAAGAGTTTGTGAGAGTTTTGATGGAATTTAGTTTTGATTTAAGTAAGGTTTGGAGATTTTTGGGTAAAATCTGGGTATTTAGCTTTGGAGTGGACGCCTTAGTTTTTGGAGGCGACTCTTTGTCCCAGTAAACTCCCAGATTTATTCATTTAGCTTTGGAGTGGACTCCTTGGTTTTTGGAGGCGACTCATTGTCCCAGTGAACTCCCAGATTTATTCGTTTAGCTTGGGAGGCGACTCTTTATTTTTGGATCCGACACTTTTGTCCCAGTGAACTCCCAGATTTGTTTCTTCAGCTCAGGAGGCAACTCTTTAGTCTCCGGAGGTGACACTTTTGCCCAGATAACTCCCAGATTTGTTTCTTCAGCTCAGGAGGCAACTCTTTAGTCTCCGGAGGTGACACTTTTGCCCAGATAACTCCCAGATTTGTTTCTTCAGCTCAGGAGGCAACTCTTTAGTCTCCAGAGGTGACACTTTTGCCCAGATAACTCCCAGATTTGTTTCTTTAGCTCAGGAGGCGACTCATTTGTTTCTGGAGCCGACACCTTCGTCCAGCCCCCGTTTTCACTTTCCAGCTCAAACACTGTTTCGTAAAACGGGCATAACTTTCTCTAGAAAACTCAGATTGATACACCGTTTGAAGCATTGGATAGTAGACTCATAGATCTTTGTATCCATATAAATTTTGTACTCTAATTCCTTATGGTTTGAGAGATATTGAATTTTGAAATTGACCTAAAATTCTGCCAGTAACATTCTTCTTCCAAAATTTTAACCCATTTTCTATGGGACATAACTTCTTCATCCGAAATGTGTTTTTAGCCTATGAACTATCAAATTAAAGCCCTTTAAGCCTATTTTCAAGTGGAACTAAGCTAGTGTGCGAAATCTTCCTTGAGAGGTGGTTGGGACGCAATGAAGGAGTCGATGTTCTGGCTTTCATGTTCAAACCTCAACCAAATGTTCTCATTTTGCGTTGTTGCCCTGCCTTAGAGTATTGTATTGATATTTCTACACTTTCATGTGCATTTCATGTAGGGACACCTTGTTTAGCACCGTTCTATTCGGAGAGAGGTGAGTAACATTATGCCATGAGTAAATTCTACTACTTTCCAACTGTTTTAAGTTTAAGCCATATCATACCATGTTTTACATATGTTTTCAATGCATCAATGTTATATTCAATTATAGATGTCATATTTTTAAAGGCATGCAAGCTATACTTATGTTATAAATTAAAACCCATGGACTAGAATATTTACATAAAGTAGATG